>CM053744.1:99516726-99700863 GCA_028658305.1 Pachyuromys duprasi | reverse complement strand
TGGTGGACTTGGAGGGAGTGGGGAGGAGGGAGATGTGGGAGGGTGGGAGGGAATGGGGGAGGGGGCTATGCCTGGGATGCAAAGTACCTAACCTGTGATTGATATAAAAATAAATAAATTTTAAAAAATGAACTTATTCCTAGGTGATTATTTCTCAGTAATAAAAATTACATGATCAAAATCTGTTAGAAGCTGGCCAGGGTGGTTGATGCCTATAATCCAGCATTATAGAAACCAAGGCAGAAAGATGGATGGTTTTAAGTTCATGGGTAATCCTGGGCTTCAAGGCAAAACTGTCTCTCAAAAAACAAAACAGAAAGTTGGAGCTAGAAATGGTTCAGCAGTTAGGAGCCTTTGTTGCTCATGCAGAGGAACTGGGTTCAATTCCCAGCAACTGAACAGTGCTTCCTAGTTAATCTGTAACTCTAGTTCCAGGGAATCCAAAGCTGTTCTTTGCCTCTGTGAGCACCGTGCATGCACATGGTACACACACATGCATGCAGGTAACATCCATACACATACAAAAAATCTAAAACACTAAAAATGTGTTGTCATCAAAAGCAATGAGGATTGTGGTTTTTTTTTTTTTTTCACTAATTAATTAATTAATTAATTAATTTTTGTCGTGCTACAGCCCTAACCATTCTGCAAGCATTCTCACACTGAGGTGTATTCCCAATTCTAAGTGTTTGTTTTTAGAGTAAGAATTGTGTGGTCTTTGCTAGAATATTGGGCACGACATAGTTTACATCTCTAAGTCTCATGTGTTTTTCGTTTTGAAGATGTTCTGATCATACCAAGGTTCAGAAAGGACATGAGCATGTCCCTCTAGCATTCTAACTGCCCAACTATTTAGCCAGTGTTGAGCCTGCTCCTGTCACCGTTCTCTTGGTGTGTTTGCATGGAGTGACAAGAGTGAACAGAAGTCTCCTGTGTGTTTCACCTAAACTGTTTCAGCAATATTTTATTTTGACATGGTAGCATCTGCTAATCTTCAAGGATAACTTCTACATCCTAAAGTTTTGGAGACTTCATTTTTTCTTGTCTTAGTAGAATTTATTCCCTGTTTCTTATGTTAGGTATTATTTAGTTAGCCTGTAGCAAGAAAGAGTGAAGATTTACTGGTTTGCAAATTCTTTCTTTTCCTTTAGAATTACAACGGTGTATCTGATGTAGAGCTGAGAGTTGCCTTGCCGGATGGAACAACAGTTACTGTCAGGGTTAAAAAGAACAGTACTACAGACCAAGTATACCAGGTAAATTAAACTTGAACAAGTCAACTTGACATTGGATGATGTGAGGCTAAGAAAAAAAATGAGTTAACACAAAACTGTACAGAGTAGTACCCTTACAAATTCATATTACTAATGTGAAGTTAACTTTGTCCTTAAAAGAAAGGTGTATGAAAGCTAGGTGTATTGACATGCTTGTATGCTTGTAATCCTAGAACTTGGAAGGCTAACGCAAGGATGCTGCAGGTACTAGAGTAGCCAGGAGTGTGTGTGTGTGTATATATATAAAACCTTGTATTTTAAAAAAAAAGTACAGTCAATACCTCAGAGTGCAGTGGTTATGATTAACTCCTCCTTTGTTGCTGTTGTTGTAAAAAACCCTTTTTAAAAATTGGTAAGTGCAGGTTTGTGTGCAGGTATGTATGCGTGTGTGTGTGTGTGTGTGTGTACTTGTGTGTGTATTTGTGGAGAATAGAGGTTGACATCGATGTCTTCCTAAACATTGGGTGTCCTCCTCTATCACTCTTACATCTGTCTTATTCCTCTGAGACAGAATCTCTAGCTTGCTGGCCAGCAAGCTCTAGCAGTCCTCCTGGCTTCACCCCAACATTGTGAGAGCTAAAATCTTGAGTGCATGTGGTCTGTGCTCACCTTTCTGTGTGGGTGCAAGTGATTCAGACTCAGATTCTCATGCTTGTCTAGTACATGCTCTCTCCCTAGCCTTGTAAAAAAACTGCATGTGCATGCATACAAGCCTGCGTAGGATGTGTGTATGTTTGTGTGTGTGTGTGCCTGTTGAAGTCAAATATGCTTGTCTGTGCATGTTTAGATGTACATGTACATATGTGTGTACTTGTGGGTGTCTTCCTAGATTATTCTCCACGTTACAGACTGAGGCAGGGTTTCTTGCTAAACTGGAGCTTGGTGATTTCGCTAGTCTTTTAGCCAGTTTCATCTAGGGACTCCTCGTCTCCTCCTGGGGCCATGGATGACAGGTAGTCTTTACAGCTCCCTGCATTGATGTGGTTGAAGAGTTCTGAACTGTGCTTCTCACACTTGCCACTGTAAGTGCTTTTCCCACAGAGCCATTTTCCTAGTCCTGTAATGAGCTTTTTAAACATATATAAAATCAGAATTATAAATTTCTCCATATGCGTTTTTTTAAAAAATGGTGTGAAGTATAGAACCCAGGGCCTTGGTCATGCTGGTTAAATAAGTACTTTGCCACTGAACTATACCCCCAGTTCCTTCATCAGTCATATTTTGAAATTATCAAGATATTGCCACACTTAACACCTTGCACCCTCTTTTTCTTTTCTTCTAAGGTTTTTGTTTGTTTGTTTTTAAGGCAAAAGCCACAGTAGAGCTGTGTATGCTTCAGCATATATCTAAAACATGTATATTCTTTATATATAACCAAAAGAGCACTACTTTTTATTATTCATTAACTCCATAATTAGAATTTTTCCGTTATCCAAATGAATTTCTTAGTTGGTTTGTTAAAAATCTGGATCTAAACAGGTCCTTATATCACATTTGGTTTTATGTTATTTACCATCCAGCAGTCTTCCTTTCCTGCTTTTTGTGTGTGTAGAAGTTGGGTCATTTCTAAGTCTATCATCTTGTTTTCTTGTGGATCATGTTTCATGTCCTTCTAGTTCCCTCTGTTTTCTATAAATGGAAATCTGCTGTAGAGGCTTGATTATATTCAAGTTCTATTTTTCAATACAAGATACAAATGCTTGGTGATGAGGCTGTAACATAATGCAGTATGTTGCTTCTCGGTGGGCACTACAGTCTCTAGTTGTCTGTTTTAGTGATACATGATTCGTCTGTAGTTTGATGGTGATTACCTGGTTTCTTCATTGCACAGTCTGTCTACTGATAATTGTTGCCTTAATCAACAATTCATAAAAGTGCTGGTTTTCAGGTCACTCTCTCTCTCAGTATAGCTCTAATTTTTCCTATGAAAGTTTGTGGAGGAGAAAGGATAAATATTTAATAATTTCCTTTATTCACAATTGATGCCTTAGTTGATTTTAGTGTTGTCTGGTGTAATAATTGTTAATATTCTATTTTTAGTTACAGGTAAATTACTAATTAAATGTGACTTAGTCAGATGCTTTGCTCTCTACTTTTTTCAGTGTTTTTTTTAGAAGACCTAAGGCATTTTGTTGTTTAATTTTTTTTTATGTATGTGTGTCTGTGAATATGTATGTAAATTTGTGCAGTTGTCTGGAATGGCCATAAGAGGGCATTGGATCCCTTGGAACTGGAGTTTCAGTGTGGGTGATAAGAACTAAACTCATGTCCTCTGTAAGAGCAGCAAGTGCTCTTATCTCCTGGACCATCCTTCCAGCCTGGACCTAGGGTGTTTTGTTTTGTTTTGTTTTAAACTCTCCGTTTCCCCATCACATTACTGATCTTCGAGCTAGAAGCCATTTTGTAACTCCTGACAGTATTCCTCTTCTGATCCAGTGCGGTATGGAGTGGTGGTTTAAGATGCTCGTAGTTTCCAATTCCTGTACAGTGTCAGGTGAGCTGAGGCTGGACATGTGAGCAGATAGGGGAAGAACGGATACAATCATACTTGGTTCAGTCTTCCCACAGGTTTTAACTGTTCAGTGAATTCTTTGCTTATGTTGGGAGTGCTCTTAAAAAACTGATACTGTTACTGCTGTTTCTGCTTTGTGATCTTTTGTTGTTGTTGTTACATGTATGTAAAATCAATTTTGACTTATTTGCGTATGAAGACCGATTGGTTCTTGTTTAATATGTTGCTTATCAACATTGTTATTTTCATGAAGATATTGGAAAGAGAGATATCCAGTGTACCCAGTTTAGAACATAGATCATCTGAAAAATAAAAATAATTTGTGAATTCTGAATAGAATTGACCTTGTTTTAAGCTCAAGAGTCAAGCACAGAAATGCACAGATATAGGTGCTGGGAGGCTGAGGCAGGATGCCTGCTGGAGTCCAGAAGTTCAAGGCCAATATAGTCAGCATAGTGAGAGCCTATCTCTAAACAAACAAGAATAAAAGGATGAGGGGTCTACAGAGATTGCTTAGCAGCCAAAATGGTGGCTGTTCTTCCAGAGGACCTGGGTTTGATTCCCAGCACCCATATGGCTGTCCATAACTGTATTCCTTGCGGATTTACACCTTCTGCCTTTTATATGTCACACAGACAGATGTACATGCAGGCAACACATAAAATAATTAAATAATGGAAGGTTGAGCTCTCATATGTTAACAGCCTGTAGTAAATGTAAGCTGAATCTATGAAACTACGTCCCAGAGAATTTGTTTTTAGGTACAGTAAGCTGACTCAGTGCATAAAAGCCCAACAAGCCTGATAACCTGATTTTAGTTCTTAGGACTCATGTGATTGAAGGAGAGCTGATTCTTGCAAGTTGTTCTCTCATCTCCACAGAAGCTTAGCCCTCCCCGTCCACATACACAGTCAGAGACGAGCGCGCGCGCGCACACACACACACACAATAAATGATAAAATATTTTAAAAATTGTTTCCATTTTATGAACTGTCTTGTCATCTTTAAGTGATATAAAAGACCATTGTGGGGCTGGAGGATAACTAAATTCTAAGTGATCCATTGTCTTTTTCTGGTCTCAAAATATACTCAAATATATGTGGCATCATTCACACAGACGCACATATACACATTAGTAAAAATAAAATTAAAAATTTCTTTATGGAATTAATTCATATTTGAAAAGGGAACTTTGACACTGAGGCCTGTTTTGGAAGGGAGGTGCGTACAGAGGAGGGCTGTATTTGGGTTCATGCATCTGTGTGCATATGTGCACCCTAAGGTTTGCTGTGGGCCATGACAGTTTTTACAAAATCAGGAGGCAGAGTATCTCCCTTTTCCCTTTCTTATGCATATACCTGCCCCATAGCATTGTCTGAACTTACTTTTCCTGAAACAATTCTATTCTGTTTAAACTTCAGGCTATTGCATCAAAGGTTGGCATGGACAGTACAACAGTGAATTACTTTGCTTTATTTGAAGTGATCAATCATTCCTTTGGTAAGTGCTAGTGTCTATTACTATATTTTGTTTGGGGGTGTCTTATTCTAATACTGTTGGACAAAAATGGCTTTGCCAAAGAAAGACTTAATGATGAGGAGAGTGTCCACTTACTAATTCTGTCTTTAGCAAGCCAGCTTGGCAGATCTTATAAAGTATTTCTGATCATTTTATTTTTGGTCAGTATACAGAAGCTTTGATTCCTTGGGAGCAGCCATCTTCCTATTATTTTTTCATCCCACTCTCAGTGCTCTAATATATATATATATATATATATATAGTGTTATAAAGAATTGGTAAGATGCCAGGATGCTTAGATTCTGATCTTATCCTTTCCAAGTTTTCTGTTAATGAGAAGAATTGAGTCTGTCTTTTACAGTGTTAAAAAGCCAAGTAAGCCTCAAGAAAGGTTAGGAAAGCCAGGGTAGGAATTAGAAGCACTAAACTGTGTGTGGTGGCTCACTGTAGTCCTAGCCCAGAGCGGAGCTAGGCTGTTCAGAAGCTGCTCTGTAGACATCTGAACTGTGATATATGCCTTAGGATTTAGGGAGTGGATGAGAAGTACCTTTCAGTTCTGCATAAATACATGCAGTACATTGAGATGGCGGTAGGAGAGACTCCAGTATCCCATAGCTGGGTAAGAGGAGAGGCTGTTCTCAAGATGTTTGGTGCACTAAGCATGTCCAGTTAGATGCTTGTAACTTAGCAGGTCATAGATAAGACAGTTTTTGTTTTTGTTTTTGTTTTTGTTTTAGATCAGACATTTTAACGGAACTTGGAATTGGCACTCTGTGCAACCATGTTAGCTAAAGGACCTGTCATTCAGTATTTCAGTCATTTGCTTTACTGGCCAGAATTGTAGTTAGAAAGGGTGGACTTGGCTGGACCTGCAGTAGCTTTGTGCTCCTGAGGTAATGCTAATTAACAGCCTACTGGTATTGACCTACCTTGTACACTTCCTACTAGGAAAACTCCTGTGTGTCTCTCCACTTCAGCTTTCTTTATTTTGTCTTCTTCAGTACGTAAGCTGGCACCTAATGAATTCCCTCATAAACTCTACGTCCAGAATTATACATCAGCTGTGCCAGGCACCTGTCTGACTATTCGCAAGTGGCTTTTCACAACAGAAGAAGAGGTCCTCTTAAATGACAATGACCTTGCTGTTACATACTTCTTTCATCAGGTGGGTGAATCCGTCTTTCTCCTAAAGCCTGGGTCCGAGTAACACTGAACAGCATGGTGCATCCTCTTTCCTAAGACAGAAAGGTCATAGTTTTAAAAAGTTGAATTTTTTCTACTCAACAAAACGAGCCTATGACTATGTCCATGATCAGAATTTTTATAGCAATATTATATATACTATATATATATGGGAAAAGCAAAATGGCTGTATTTTTACTTCATTCTCATATTATAGTCAACACAAAGACTTCTGTGATGTCAAAGGGTATAGGGATTTCTCCCCCCAGCATGTGTGATTCTTCAGTGGACACCACCCCACACAGCATTAAATATAATGCAGTCCTGACACTATCTACCCAAAAATATCAAATCCCACAGATGAAGGGCTAAATTCCTCAAATTGTCCCCATTTTAGACAAGTCCTCTGAAACTGTTAAACAGCTGGCTTGCAAGTCAAAGTTCTCTGAACTTATACACTGCTAGTTTGAATAATTTGCTTAAAGTGCTCCCAAAGCTCAGGAAACTTAATATCTACCAGATATATTTAAAGGACATGAATAAACAAGAGGTACAGTAATGTATAGTGAGCCCAGAAAGCATAGGGGCTTCCATCTTGGGAAAGTTCAGAAGCATACCACACTCCTGGAAGGTAGATGGATTCTCATGTTCACTGTCCTGTAAACTGGCTATGTTAAGTACTCCAGGATCTTAATTTTTGGCCTTTGGTGTATGTGTGCATGTTAACATGGGCATGAAATACAAGCAACCATATTAAAATGTGATTGGACGTGCAAGGTTTGGCTTAATGGTGTTACTGAATGGTGATACCCAGCCTGACCTTTCCGCACAGCTTTCCTTTTTCATAGTCCTGACCCAAGACCCCTTCATAAATGGTGATCTTGTCATGAGAGGGTTTTGTTTCATTTGGGTATGTATTCATGTGAAGAGAGTGGTAGTGTGAGTAAATGTGTGCAATATATGTGCCTGTGCAGTCAACTGTTGGTGGTTTTATTATTCCCTTTATTTTTAAGATAGGTTTTATCACTAGGCTGGGAAAACATCATTTAGCATAGTATGACTGGCCAGCAAGCCCTAGGGATCCTACTGTCACTGCTTCCTCAGCACTGGGATTACAAGTGTGTGCCCCCACCTGGCTTTTTCTTTTTTTAATGTTTGTGGGTGGTCTGTCTGCATGTATGTATGTATGTATGTATGTATGTATGTATGTATGTATGTATGTATGTATGTATGTGTGTATGTGTATTATAAGTAGGCCTGGTACTGAAGGGAACAAAAAAGGATATCAGATTCTCTGGATGTTACAGATGGTTATTAGTTGCCATGTGGGTGCTGGGAAACCAAATCTGCCTCCTCTGTAAGAGCAGCAAGTACTCTTACACAATGAGCCATCTCTTCAGCCCTGTATGAAGCTATTTATATGGGTGCTGGGGATTGAACCACATATAGATCCTGTGCTCACACAGCAAGCACTTTACCAAATGAGCTCTCTCCTTTGCCCCTTCTGAGGGTTCTCTTATAACCAGCTCTAAGATAGGAAGGATATTCAAGGAACTGGGGAAATGGCTCAGTGGGTAAGAGCCCTGGCTCTACAATCATAAAGACCTAGGTTTTAATCCCTGGCACTCACATTGAGAAGGTGAACATGCATGTGAACTCATAGAGACTGAGGCAACATGTGCAGGACCTGCACGGGGTCTGCACTGAGTCTTCTGCGTATATAGTATGGCTTCCAGTTTGCTGTTACATGGCTTCCTAGATGTGCAAACAGTTGGGTCTCTGATTCTTATGCCTTCTCTTGAGTTCTTTTCCTTCTGTTTGTTTTTATCTAATTCGTATGTATTAGGTTTTGTTTTTATCTATTTTATTATTATCCCTTAGAACCCTGTTTGTTTTGTAGTAAAGACAGAAAAGGAGCAGATCCAGATGGGAGCGGAGGTGGAGAGGAAGGGAGGAGTAGAAGGAGGAAAACTGTAATTAGGATATATTATGTGAGGAAAAAAAAATCTGTTTTTAGTAAAAGGAAAAAAAACTGAGCATGGCTGGGCATAGTGCCATACAACTTTAATTCTAGCACTCTTTAGGTAGAGGCAGACCTGAGTAACAGGCCAGCCTAGTCTACTTAGTGAGTTCCAGGCCAGACAAAGGTACATAGTGAAATTTTGTCTCAGGAAAACCAACCAATCAAACTACATGACTATGAACACATGTGCCTGTAATTCCAGCACTATGATGTGGAGACAGGCAGATCCTCAGAGCTCACTGGCCAGCTGAGAGAATGAGCTTCAGATTCAGTGAAAAACTGTCTCAAAGCAGAGAGTGGAGAGTGATAGAGGAGACTCCGATGTCCTGCCCTTGCTAGCCTCTGTGTGTACACTCATAAGTACCTACACACACAAGCATGTATACACACACACACACATATACACATATCTTCTAAAGATAATCGGAGCTCTAAGTATTTACTTCATTAGTTTTAATTTTCAGAAGGAATCTTACGTGGAGCTTTTGACCTAGTGAGTCTGTACTAGTGGCCCTGTGTACTCTGTGTATATTCCACTTATGCTCTCCTGTGTGGATCTCCCATTTTTAGGACTTAGATATATGTCCTTCCTTCCCTTCCCCTTTAGTCCTTTACTTTGGTAGAATATGTTCGCAGAGTGAGAAAGAACATCACTTTTAAAATCTTGACTATCTGAAGATGCCTTCACATTTGATTGATATTAGGATTTGAAATAGAATTCTAAGTTGAAAATTATTTTTCTTCCAAATTTTTAAAGAAATATCTCTTGGGGAATAGTTATTAGACTCTAGAGGGCCTCCCTACCCCAGCTAGTTCCCAAATAATCAAGACAGAGACCTTATAGGTCTTGTGATAAACTTTAAAGCAGTAGAGCTGGGCAGATATCAACCCTCTGAGTTATTTTGCTGTTTCACAGCTACACACCCCAATTTACTTGCCATAATTGTTCCTGTCTGGGCTGTTTCTGTCCCATCAGGCCAGCCCTTGTGGCCACATATTCATGGTCCATACTGCCCCATAGTGACCTCCTTCCTTGCTGGCTTCTTCTCCTGCTTCTCTCATGGTCCCCCTGAGACCTGTAAGCCCAGGAACCTAAGCTCTACCTACTTCTCTTCTGCCCAGCTATATGCTATCTAGCCTTTTTTACTGAACAATCAGAGATTACTGTGGAGCAAAGTTTATATAACATCCTGAGGATTTACTCATCTGAACCAAAACCAGATCTTGGGGGGAAGGGGGTCACTATTTAGCATTTGAATACATAGCATCAGACCAACCACCATCAATTATCTCTGATTTTTAGGAGTTTATTAGAGAGTTCAAAGCAACGGATTTTGATTTCTTGGTGGGTCACATATCCAGCTGATGATGGGTATCTCAGGTTTCATAGTAACTTGGTATCCTATTGTCAAACATCAGGTTTCCACTAGGACCCAGTAGCGGGCCAAGACCCATCTCTTAGAGTGAGAAATAGCTGTCTGCTGAAGATGGTAGAGCCTTGCTCCAAAATCCCAAAGGTCTCCTCAGTGTTTCACCTATTGGGGTCTGCCAGAGGTTCCAAACAGCACCCCTGTCAGCCACTGATACCTCAAGTACCATCTGGTCTGCTGGATTATATGGCCCAAGTGGTAGAGCAGCCTTCATAGCAGCCTGGACATGTTCAAGAGCCTTCTCCTGTTCCAGACCCCACTCAAAGCTAGCAGCTTTCTGAGACACTTAGTATATGGGCTTGAGTAACAAGCAGGTGAAGAATTTGCTGTCTTCAGAATCTATATAGGTCCAGGAATGCTGCTGCTGCTCCTCCTCCTCCACTTTACAAGGTTTATTACATTTTTATGTGCATGAATGTTTTGCTTGAATGTATGTTTGTGTATCATATACATGCCTGGTACCTACTGAGGTCAGAAGGGGCATTGGATCCCCTGAAGCTGGAGTTCTGAATAGTTCCTTCATATGGCTAGAAGTGGGTCCTCTGCAAGAAAACAAGTGCTCTTAACTGCACAGTCTTTCCAGCCCCAGTGTTGTGCTTCTTTTATGGTGGTAGGAGGGTCCAGGTACGGTAACTTATCCTTCACCAGAAAGGATCTCTCCACATGCTCCACACCACTGAACTCCTAGAAATTGTACTGAGGTGGACAGTCCTTGAATTTTGGTTGATTTCCTACCTTCTGATGCATGTGTGCATCATCAACAAGTCCAAAGGGTTTACTGCCTACTCACTTGGTCCTAGCCACATAATGTTACCAGTATTGTGGACCATTGTGATATTTTGTGGAAAAGACAGATGATCAAGATCTCAGCAAACTAAGTAATGACACGAAACTGGATAGTTAAAGTACCCTTAAGGAAAAACTATAAAGGTACACACTGCTGGGAAAGCAGGTGACTTCTGGCGGTCCTTATGGACAGGCACTGAGAAGAAGGCATTGGCTGCAGCAATAGCCGCACTGTGTTCTAAGAGGTGTGTTGATCTCACTATTTGATTAGGTTTGCAATGGTCACCTTCATTCTCCATCATCTACCTGCCTTCTGAATAGGCCAAATAGGAGAGCTGAAATGAGATGTGGTGGGAACTACCCCCATCTTTTAAATCCTTGATGGTTGCACTAATTTCTGTAATTCCTCCTGGGATGTAATACTGTTTTTTTGGTTTATTCCTTACCCTGGTAGGCAACTCCAGAGGCTTCCATTTGGCCTTTCCAACCATAATAGCCCTTACTCCACAGGTCAGGGAACCAGTGTGGGAATTCTGCTAACTTCTAAGTTTTTCTATCTCAAATATGCATTCTGAGACTGGAGGAGTAACCGCAGGCTGTGTTCTGCGACCCACTGGATCCACTGTGAGTTGGACTTAAGCTAGAACTCTATTAATCACCTGACCTCTATAAGCCCCTACTTTAACTGGAAGGCCAAGGTGCTCCTTGGGGTCTCTAAGAATCAGTGTCAGTTCAGGACCAGTATCCAATTGATTGTTTCTTTCCCCCCAGAACATAGTTACCCTTGTAAAAGGCCATAGATCCCACTGGGGAAGAACTGGAGAAGGGCTAACATTGAATCTCTTAGGTACTTTACTTCTGGTGAAGGATAAGTTACTGCACCTGAACCCTCCTACCACCAAAAAAGAAGCACAACACTGGGGCCGTCCTTTTGCTCAAGGTGTTCTGGGTCTGCAAACTGGTTCAAGTCTGGTAATTGGGTCACAGGCCAAGATTTCTTCTTACCACCATTTAATGTATCCTTTCTTACATTTAAGAATTTTTCTGCCTATACAGATCAAACAGAAATGCAGTAGGCTTCTTAACTATTTCATACCTGGAAACACCATGACTGATTAGTCAGGGTCTATTTAAGACATACCACCAAAAAAAAAAAAAAAAAAAAAAAAAAATCACTCTGCTAGCAGGCTTAGTGGCACACACCTTTAATCCCAGCACCTGTGGAGGCAAAGGCAGGCAGATCTCTGTAAGTTTGAGGTCATTCTCGTCTACAAAGAGAGTACAGGACAGCCAGGGCTCTGTTACAGAAAGAAACTGTTTGCTTGTGGTGAACATTATGGGTTAGTCCATTATGATAACTATGCTCAACTTACCTTTGGTGATTCAGGGTTGCCATCTGACCTCTGCTACTCTGGGGCCCAATTAAACTCATCACATTTTATTCATCCAACTGAGCAGTAGTATTTCCAACCCTAAGGTTTGCCACAAGGAGAAGGGTGACAACAAAGCCTTCCATATGTGCTGATGGCCCTTTCACCATGTGGTGTCATGCAGGACTAGTGAAGGCCTTGTCTTCTGGACCTTCTCTTGTGAAGGATTACATACACAGTATACCCACTCTAGGATTGACCCCTAAAATCCCTCATTAACATTGAACCAAGGGATATCGGGGATATTCAGTTTCTTTTCATTAGCCCATTTTTTGGCAAATGCTTCAGCCAGCCAGTCAGACTTTTGATACTTTTTAACTATGTGAGTGTCCATAGTAAACCTAGAGTCTCCACTCAGAGGGTCCATATCCAAAGCTGACTGTCCCTAATAGAGGGCTTTGCTCTGTATTTATTGAGCTGCACAGAAGACATGGCATCGGAAAGGAATAAGGGTGGATACTTTATAGAAATCTTTTTAAAAATATTTATTTATTTTGTATATATGGGTGCTGTATCTGCATGTACACCTGCATGCCAGACGGAGCCATCAGATCCGAGGTATAGATGGTTGTGAGCCACCCTGTGATTGCTGGGAATTGAACTCTAGACATCTGGAAGAGCAGACAGTGTTCTTAATTGCTGAGCCATCTCTCCAGCCCCTAAATTTTTAACAGAGATTTACAGGGCATGGGACTTTACTGGCTCCAACTGACCACAAAGCACTAAAAAACAAATGTACTGCAAATAGATGTTATCAAACTATATTCATATGCTGTTTCCAATATGTATGGTTTATATTTATTTTATAAGGTTGTATTCAACCTGTTGGCTGCTTTCAACAAATGATTACCACATGCATGCACACACACACTCTAAGTGTAGGGGCTTGGAAGAGTATATAACTTAGGTTACCGCTATGCATTAGCTGAGATTATAAATGAAAATTCAAGGCACAATAAGATTTGGTTGTTGAATTTGTTCTCTTAAAGGTGGATTAAACCTAAGCAGGCTGAATGCACAAGTAGGACAGCGGCTTAAGTTTGGTTGTTCTTTGTTTTCTTTTGTTTTTTTTTTTTGTGTGTGTGTGTGTGTTTGTTTGTTTTTGTGTGTGTGTGTGTGTTTTTTTTTTGAGACAGGGTTTTTCTTTGTAGCCCTGGCTCTCCTGGAACTCACTCTTTAGACCAGGCTGGCCTCAAACTCACTCTGTAGATCCACCTGACTTTGCTTCCCAAGTGCTGGGATTAAAGGTATACACCACCACCACCTGGCTGCAGGTTAAGTCTTAAGTGAGCTCAAGTTGCATTATTAACTTGGCTGTGATGTCCAGCAAAAGTTTTGTCTCTTTGAATGCATGAGATATTTTCATAAAATCTTATCACTACAAAAATTGTTAAGTTCTGTCATTTTTGTTGTCATCTGCCAAATTGAGATGGTTTAGGTGACCTTGAAGGAGATAGAACTAGACACTGATCCAGTTCTTGATTTCGATCCTTTCTAAGACTCTGGGAAACCAGGTGTGATGACACACACTTGTATTCCCAGAACTCAAGTCCAAGTCAGGAGAATCCTTAGTTAAAGACCAGTTTAGTCTGCATGATGAGCTACAAACAGGCCTGGGTGAGAAACTGTCTATAAAAAAAAATAGTGATAAAACTGTGGGAAATAATTTGTACCTTAGTGTTAAAATATCTGCGATCATATTCCATTCCTTCCTCTTTATGATCCATATATATGTGTGTGTGTGTGTATATATATATATATACACACACACACACACAGCAGAGAGAGAGAGAATGAAAATACTTAATTTTACCCACATGCTACAGTTGATTGCCTTGAGTCAGAATAGCATCCATTTAAACACAGCAGATCTATTTCCTAAATATATTTAGGCCACACCTATTCCTGTTCCCTGTCTTCAGCTGAGAGTCTTTTTCACTTGCCTGCCCAGGGAGGTCTGTGTTAGACTTCTCTGGTAACTATAATTACAACTGCTCCTGTTCTAACTGCATAGTGCACACTTTTCACCATATACTTCATTGTATCGTCGTTCCCTTTTAAGCAATAATGTGTACTCTCTCTCCTTGCTCTCTTGATTGTTTTCATGTGTTTAAATTTACTCTTGACAAGAGATTTCTCATATGCTACCATCCTAGTGTATACACCTGTGTGGTGACAGTTCACTGTGACGATGATGGTGATAGTCGGGTGAATATAAGTTTCTGAAAATGCATCTGGATAAATTTTCTTTGTCTGTCTTTGCTTTGTGATAGGCTGTTGATGATGTAAAGAAAGGCTACATTAAAGCAGAAGAGAAGTCTTACCAGTTACAGAAACTATATGAACAAAGGAAAATGGTCATGGTAAGTTTGTTTACTTCCTAAACCTCTTGTTCTACTTGATTTTTGAAAGGTACCACAGCCTGGTCAGAGGCTTGATTAATTAAGAGGTGGAGCATGTAGACTTTAATGCAAAATTCCATTGGGTTTCCCCATTATTACATCAGAAAACTTAGATTATGATACATAGGTATATAATTTTGTTAGTATTGGCCAAGCAGTGGTTTTTTGTTTGTTTGTTTTTGTTTGAAGATGTGATAAAACAAAGCTGGGAATTGTGATCTACTTCTGTAACCCAAGTACTCTGGAGGTGGGGACAGGAAGAAATGGTGTCCTTAGTGTCTAATGAGTGTAAGGCCAGCCTGGGTTAATGAGTTCTGCTTCAAAACAACAACAGAGTGACACATAAAACATGATATGGGCTGCAGAGTTGGCTCAGTAGTTAAGACACTTGTTGATCTCGCAGAAGATATGAGGGTGATTGCCAACACACACGTGGCTGCTCTCAGCTGTTTGTAACTCCAGTTCTGGGGAAGCTAATGCCTCATCTGACTTCTGTCGGCACCAGGCACACATATGATATACATATATAAATACAGGCAAAATACTCATGCACATATATGCATACATACATAAATCTAAAAAAACTTTAAAAAAACATAAGTATTCTGTAAGAACCTAGTATTTAGACTTTTTTTTTTTTTTAATTTTTAGTACTTATTTATCCTAGAACAAGTCTTAGCCAGGTTAGCCTGCAGCTTGGTATGTAGCCCAGGCTAGCCTTAAATTCTCTGTCAACCAGGCTGGCTGGCCCTGAACTGCCCTTGAACTTTCTATATCAGCCTCCCAAATGGCGAGGTAAACAAGAATAAGCCACCACGTTCAGTTAGGTCTTTAACATTAAAATTCAGTTGTGAGTTAGCAAAATCAATCTTTTTATAACTTACTTTTCTCCGACTGTTTGGACAGTTATACTCAGTAGGGCTTTTTAATGTATGATTTCCTGGAGTTTTGTTTGGTTTACCTACTACTGGCTTCACGTGGCTATTTAAAGCGAAATTTAAAATTATTTGAAATTCATTCCTTTGGTTATACTGGCCACATTTTAAGTGCTAAGTAGCCACCTGTGGCCAGTGGCTGCTGTGCTGGACAGCTCAGGCTTAGAACATTTTCAGCATTGCTAGCTGTTCTGTTGGATAGGGCTGCCTAGCATGTTCCTTAAATGCTTTAAAGTTAGTTTTTAATTTGTATCTGCCATAAGTACAGTGGTGGGCACTGTGAAAAATAAAACTAGTAAAAAAAAAAAAAAAAAAGTAAAGAATACTTAAAAGCCAGGCATTGTGGTGCACACCTGTAATCCCAGCACTGGGGAGGCAGAAGAAGGTGGATCTCTGTGAGTTTGAGACCAGCCTGATCTACAGAGTGAGTCCAGGACAGCCAAGGCTACACAGACAAACCCTGTCTCAAAAACCAAATAAACAACAACAAACCAAACAAAAACAACCCCCCCCACACACACAAAAACTGAAACAAAAAAGAATACTTACAAATAATTCAGTCATCACATTTACAGATTTCTCCCTTGACAGATCACACAGATAGCTAGCTAAAATTTCTTCAATGCTCTATGTGTATCACACGGGATAATGAATGCATTGGTAATCATTCTGAAACACTACTTGAGTTATTTTTTACTTTCTGTGTACTTATTATCCATTTTAAATTAATTGGGCCAGGTATAGTGGTATACACCTATAATCTCAGCCCTCATGAAGCCAAGGCAAGAGGATCATTATTTAAGACCGGACTTGGTTATCTAACAAGTTGGAGTTTGAGATTAGGCTATATACATAATGAAACCATGTCTCAATATTAGTCACCACCCACCTCCATATACATACACAGAAAACCATTAAATTAGAGGATAAATAGGGTTAGCATTGACCTTCGCCTATGACTTTACTTCCATGATAAAAAATAATCTCTTTTCCATAGAAAGTCACCAGGAATCAGGGAACCGTCTTACCATTACATATGAGCAAGCTAAAATAGAAAATAAGGATTGGCAAAATTTTGGCAAAAGGAATTTTTATATCTGTGAAATAGTATTTTAAAACATAACCTATATTCTGTTCTTTAAGATAATAGCATTGAGACTAAGCATGATGTTACACATCAGCAAATCACTGTGAGTGTGAGGCCAGCCTACATAGTGAGCTCCAGGCTAGCCGGAGCTACTTAGCATGGTCTTGTTTCAAAAACAAAAACAAACAAACAAACAAAAAACGAAAACCCATCGTCTTAGAGGCTGGGAGAGACTGCTTAGTGGTTAAAAGCACTGGCTGCTCTTGGGGAAGACTGAAATCAGTTCCCAGCACTCACAGCAGCAGCACACAACTGTGTGACTATATTTCCAGGGGACCTGATGCCTTCCTTGGACTACAGCACCAGGCACACATGTGGTCTAGAAACATAGATGCAGGCAAACATGAATATGTACATGATAAAAACTAAAGAAATATTTAAAAAAGGATACTTGACCATGTGAAACCTAAAGAATCTCAGTTTGAGTTTGGGGAGACTTGGCTCCCAAGGTTCTTCTCAGGCCCTTGTTTCTATTAGACTTGGTTTGACCTTTGGCAATTGAGCTGGGAGAGCATAGAATTCTGGAAAATGGACTCTTAACCCATTCACCTAAAGTGTTCTGTGCCCCTCTGTTATTAACTATTGAACATTTACAAAATGTCCTTTACTATATCTTTCCTTTCCACTTATCTAAGACAGATGTGATGATTCAAGATTATATTTAGCTATTCAGAATTGAGAATGCATAGAATAATTCTGTGTTGCCACGGTTCTTTAGACAGAGTCTCATATGCCCAGACTGGGTTTGTACTTTCTGTATAGCCAAAAGCTGGTCTTGAACATCTTCCCACTTCCCCATCTCCCAAGTCTTGGTATGAAAGATGGATGCCACCACGCCTAGCTTTAAATTTTTGTTTTCTTAGATACATGTTGTAAATATGTTAGACAATAAAAATTCACCTTTTCCAATTTTTAATTTATGTAAATTTTCAGTGTTTCTTCTTTTCAAGTTTGGTACAAACTTAGCCATGTAGAGATTGTCTACTTAAAATTGAGACATAATACGAACCTAAGAGCCTCCAAAGACCTTGGTCTCAATAAGATTCCATCTGGCTTCTCATCAAGGGCACACACGCCCATTCGGGTTATTCTTAGAACTTAGGCCAGTAAGAATCCTCTTGAAGGTCTTTTGCTTTCAGGGGTGACATCTTGAATCAAGAGAGATTCACTGTGTGCCGGGACTGTTCTAGAATGCTTATGCAAAGAAGTAGACCAAATGCTAGGCATGAAGCAACTTGAGGAGAAAGAAGTTACACGGCTTAATAGTTTGAGGTGATACAGTCTGTAATGGTGGCCAGAGTGGGAGACTGCTGGTCCAGGCCTGCCCCCAGTGACCTATTGCTTCCAGTAAGACTCCACAGCCTTCCACAACAGTGTCAGCCAACTGGAGACCAAATGTTCAAACACATGAGCCTATCTGAGACATTTCATGTTCAAACCACTGGGATCTGGGATCATGTGACTAGTCAGAATAGAAGTAGGATTTGGTAGTAGAGCTCCAGTGTATGTCTCCCTGAATCAAGGGAGAGAGGGCTTCCTTTACTTCCAGATTACAGTGGACAGTGACTTTTATAATGTCGAAGAGCGTTCAAGATACACAGTGTCCACATCCCTAGCACTCTTTTTTAATCTCTGTACGCTGCTCTTAAAAAAAAAAATTCTCTGTACAGAAGGCTGGCTATGGGTAAAAAGTGTTTGATTCTGAGACAGAGAAGCACAGTTTATGGCTAACCTGGTATATATAGCCTGTTCCAGCCATCTTACTGGATAATAAGACCCTACCCCAAAGACCTGCCTCCTCACACCCCACAATCAGATCTCTACAGTAAAATGTCCTCTTAGGAATATGGTAGATACAATTCTCGGAACAGCGAAAGTGTGTCCCAAAGAAGAGAATTCTCAGAAAGTTTCTCTTATGCCAGCCATTTTTGTTAAAGAACATGAGCGGAAGTAATCTTCAGTTTCTGTGACACCTACCTACATTGCAGGGATTTGTTTGTTTGTTTGTTTGTTTTGTTTTTATTTTCAAACATTTTAAAAATTATTTTTATTAATTAGTTTATTTACTTTGTGTCCCCCCTGTACCTCCTTCCCTTCTCCCCTCCCAATCCCACCCTCTTGGGGTCCCCACCCATGTCCCTCTCCCAATTCACTGATAAGGGAGGTCCTCCTCCCCTTCCCCCTGATCCTGGTCTATCAGGTCTCATCAGGAGTGGCTGCGTTGTATTGTAGGTTTTTAAGCACCACTGAGCAGAATTGCTGTGCGTTGCTCCTGTCAGTGTTTCTAATGACTGTGTCAGGACTAGATTGGATTGGATTGGATTGGATTGGATTGGATTGGGTGTTGGAGCCTGGGCTCTGGGTATTCTTTTTCCTTTACCATTTTATTGTAAGCTTTTCAAATACACAGAGAAGCTGAAAGGGTAGTACAGGAAGCCCAGAAGGCCCTGTGTGCCACCTGCTATGCAGGGCTGCCAGCCTTCACCTTTCTGATCTGTAAGCTTTGTTTGGCACTATCTTATACTGGAGTTTTGTGTTTTTTATTTGCTTGCTTCTCTGTGATGCTGAAGGTTGAACCCAGGGCTTCACAAGTTTGGCAAAGACTCTTGCACTGAGCTAACTCCTCAGTCCCTACCCTGGAAGATGTTTTTGTTTTTAATGTGTATATGTGTTTTCCTGCTTGTCTGAATGTGTACCACATGCCTGCAGTGCCCAAAGAATCCAGAAGAGGGCAGAAGTTCTGGAGCTGGAGTTTCAGACAGTTGTGAGCCCCCCAGTGTAGGTTCTAGGAACCAGACTCTGTTCCCTGTGAGTGCAGTAGGTGTTATTAAATGCCGAGCTAGTTCTCCAGCCCCCTACTGTGGAGCTTTTAAAAGCAATTTCTGTATCTATCATTTCACAGCCATTCTTTTTGTACACCAAGGGGGTGTGCCACTCCCCAAGCTCTCAAGCTTTTGAGACGAATGTGAATGGAGCTTTTAATAATGGCAGTGGTGGTGCACTCCTCTTTACCCCAGCACTCAGGAGGCAGAGGCAGGAGGATCTCTGAGTTTGAGGCCAGCCTGGTCTACACAGCAAGTTCCAGGACAGCCAGAGCTACACAGAGAAACCCTGTCTCAAAAAACAAAACAAAAACAACAAAAATAATAACATTTATTAATTATCTAATTATTCATCAAATTCTGTGTCAAATATTTTATATTTGGTGCTAACAAATAAATAATATAATGACATAGGTGTTGTCATTATTTCCCATTTATAGAGTAAGACACTAAGGCTTGGGAGCTGGAGAGATGGCTCAGCAGTTAAGAACACTGACTGCCCTTCCAGAGGACCCAGGTTCAAATCCCAGTACCCACATAGCACCTCACAACTGTCTGTAACTCTAAGATCTGACACTCTCACATAGACATACAGGCAAAACAATAATGCACATAAAAAATAAACATAAATTAATTAAAAAAAAAAAGAAACTAAGGCTCCTAGATTGAGTAAATGGCCTAAGGTTATAGAGGTAAGAAATAGTGCAGTTTGGATTCCAGTGCCAGCTGGCCTGAGCCCAGCCCAGTGGCCCCAACTCTCCTCTATGTCAATGTCTGCTCCAGACTTGGTTGCTGTTATAACCCAGAAGAGTTTTTGTCTATTCCATTGTACCTACCTCTTGTCATACTTACCTGTGTATAGCAGGGTTTGCTCTTCTTGTCACAGTAATGGAGCAGAAGTAAGCAGTATGTCTACTGGAAGAGGAAGGGCAGTAAAAAGGGAAGAGATGTGGCAGTGTAGTAATGGGAGAATGAGAAAAGAAAAATACGGCTTTGAAGTACTGTGGCTCTTCTGAACTCACTGTGCCTCTGTACTTGCTACCATTCTGTGATTTTTTTCATCCTCCTAGTTATTTTACTGAGGAAGAAATCTAAAGCCAGCAGGGTGTGATTTCCCGCCTCCCCTGACCCATATCCCCCAATAGCAGTAGCAATGTTTTAAATATCATTCAACAGTAGCAGAACCATTAGATTGCCTTGTTTTTTGTTTGTCTGGTAGGTTGGTTGGTTTGTTTTGTATGTATGTCATTTCTTCTCTCTTGGTAAAAGAGATAGCAACTATCTGGTTCTCAGTTTGGAACTCCTACCCATCTGCTGAAGTCACCAAAGGTGCTGTGTTTCTGCACATACCGAAGTGTCTTATTCTTATGTGACTTTCAAGCTTATGTGCTTATTACTGAGGCAGCCCATGAAAGGACACCAGCTCAGAGACCGCCAGTCTTTTTCCTCCTTTGTCTCCCTTTGCCCGTTTCTCTTTTACACTCCATCCAAGTGTCTTCTATTCTTTCTTGCATAATTTGCACTTGGTGTTGAGTTAGAGGAGAGGGAGCAGGTGGAGTGAGCTGCAGCGACTGAAGCCATCTTTGGACTAATCTTGAGAGGGTCACATATCTCACTTGACTGGAGTCCAGGTGCTTTCCAAGGAGGTATCTCTCTGGTAAAACACCCTATCCAGCAGCTTAAGGAGAAAGGGTTTCTTTTAGCTCACAGTTCCAGGCTATGGTCCAGCATTGCAGGGAAGTCAGGTTAACAGGAACTCGAAGCAGCTAATCACAGCATACCCAGGAGCAAAGAGAAATGAGTTACTACATACATGCGTGCCAGTGTTCAGCTCACCCTTTTAAAGAGAGCCAGACCTACTCATTTAGGCTGGGTTTTCCAAATCAGTTTAATCAGGTAATCTCCCAGACTGCCCATAGACAAACCCAGTCTAGACAGTTCCTTACAGAGCCTCCTTTGTTGATTCTAGATCATGTCAACTTGACAGTTAAAACTAACTACCACATATACATGCTGTGACTCAGGAGACAACCAGTTTACTTAGGAAT
The DNA here is from genome assembly GCA_028658305.1 of Pachyuromys duprasi. Classification (NCBI taxonomy): domain Eukaryota; kingdom Metazoa; phylum Chordata; class Mammalia; order Rodentia; family Muridae; genus Pachyuromys; species Pachyuromys duprasi. The sequence continues at coordinate 99,679,354 of CM053744.1, read as the reverse complement.
TAATTGATGGCGAAAAAAAGAAAGCCTGGGGTTATAGTTCTTAAGTGTGCGTTTCTGATGAGTGACCTCTTGATCAGTTACTTATTCCACTCCGAGTTCTGTAAAATGGCTGCTTATTTTTAATTTTAATTTTATCATGTTATGAGTGTGAGATATGGAGTAGTTTTATCTTCATCATTAAAATTGGAGTAATTTTTGACTAGAGAAGAGATAGGGGGAAACTATTACAAAGATGAATTTCTATCCCTTAAGTACAGTGAAGAGAGAGGACCACAGTGGCTGCCATTATGACTACAGTGTTTCTTCTGCCACTTCATTTCTGTATTATGTTTAAATGAAGACCTGGGTGTTAGAAATTTGAAGGTAGGCTGGAGAGGTGCTCAGAGGTTAAGATACTGGCTGTTCTTCCAAAGATCCTGAGTTCAATTCCCAACAACCACATGGTGGCTTATAACCATCTATAATGAGATCTAGTCCTGTCTTCTGGCGTGCAGGTGTATTGTACACATAATAAATAACTCTTTAAATGAAGAAGAAGTATGAGGGTAAAAGCTGAGAATGGGATGAAGGAGTGCCAACTCAGGGGCAAGGGTGAGATCAAGAGGCAGGTCTGCAGGTTGCTAGGTGAAATGCTCCTGTCCATCCCAGTAACTGTACTGTGTTTCAACGTGTTTGTAACATGGTTTTCCCTTTCATTTATGTGTTTGCTTGTTTAGTACCTCAACATGCTAAGAACTTGTGAGGGCTACAATGAAATCATTTTCCCGCACTGTGCCTGTGATTCCAGGAGGAAGGGGCATGTTATCACCGCTATCAGTATCACGCACTTTAAACTTCATGCCTGCACTGAAGAAGGGCAGCTGGAGGTAAGAGTTGAGCCTGGTGGGCCAGAAGCTGTCAGTGGGCACTTGGATACCTTTTGTGTTTTAGTTCCTCTTTGTAGAGTAAATGGAATCAAAAGTGTGTTGATGATAGTCAGCAAATCCACGTTGATCTGTACTTTACTGGATCCAAATTACACATTAATTATTGTATGTGTGTATGGTGTGTTTGTGTGTATGTGCACGTGAGTGCACACACTCATATGCACGCAGGCTCCTGTATGTGCATGCTCCTGCCCATGGCACAGTGCGTGTGTGAAGGTTATAGGACAACTTTGTGGAATCATTTTCTCTTCCACCTTTGTGTGGGTTCTGGGGCTCAAACTCAGGTCAACTTGCCCAGCAAGCACTTACCCACTGAGCCACCTCACCAGCCTAAATTTCTCTTGGCACAGCCTTTCCCTGAACACCGAGCATTTTTCCATCAGAATCCATTTGCCTCAGCTCCCCAGTACTTAAACTATAGGCCTTACTCTGATGTTCTTGGCTGTCTAGAACCAGGTAATAGCGTTTGAATGGGATGAGATGCAGCGATGGGACACAGATGAAGAAGGAATGGCCTTCTGTTTTGAATATGCACGAGGAGAGAAGAAGCCTCGATGGGTTAAAATCTTCACACCATATGTGAGTGGGAGATGGGAGGCATGGGGAAAGTAGACTGGGCTTTGAAACTGTTGAAGTAAATCCTAGTGGGAACTAAAGAGAAGTCGCATGAACCTAGGGCTTTCGAAGGCAAGTTATGATTTCAGAGAACTCCTTCTCTCCATTGTCTCACCATAGATGCTTGCTACTGTTTGTTTAAGACAGGGTCTCACAATTTAGCCTTGGCTGGCTTGGAACTTGCTCTTGTAGACCAGGTTGGCTTTGAACTCAAAGAGAGCCACCTACTTCTGAATTCCGAGTGCTGGGATTAAACATGAGTACCACCACATCCTTGGCTTCTCCCATAGTCTTTCTATAGGCCCTGACCTTACGGTTTTATTCCTTTGTTGATAACCAAAAGAACATGGGCCATTTTGACATTTTGTCCTGGGATTGGGAAATTCACATCCTGTGTGTCATAGCCACCACTAGGAGGAGCTAGAGAACAATAGATTGTCAGGTCTGTGGTTGTGGTTCCTGGGCAGGATTTCGACTATCCTGGGTGGGTTTGAAAAATGGGATGGTAGCGTTGGAGTTCAAAGGCATGGTGTTGTGCCTGGTTTTGGGAAGTCAGTGAGTATTGCCCCCCCCTTTTTTTTTTCCAGTTCAATTACATGCATGAATGCTTTGAGAGGGTGTTCTGCGAGCTCAAGTGGAGAAAAGAGGTAATTCTAAAGAATTCTTGAATTAATTTCTTCCTCTTGTTTAAAATTTGTAGGCCTATGACCAAATACCAAGACCCTCACCTTCATTTCTGTCTTTCTAGGAATATTAGTTAGAGACTGATTATCCCATGTGAGCCAGGACATTCTCCCAGCGAGGCTGGCCTCTGGACGGTGAAGGGGTTATGCAAAAAAAGCCCGACTTCTTCCCTTGTAAGAGGGTGGACACTGGCTGCAGGCTCTCCCATCTCATGACTTCATGGACCCTCTTCTGCCTGTTTGTTTGATTTTTGTTGTTGTTTGTTTTTTTTAATCAAATAACCCTCCATGCTGTTCCTGACCCAGGAGAGCACCTGTCCTGAGTTTTAGCCATCTGACTGGACAAGTCACAGTAGAGTCTTTCTTCACTAACCAAGAACATATATGTGGGGGACATTTTTGCTACTGTTGTTTATAGGTGTCAGTGCTGGAGAAGAATTTTGGAGACTGTCTAAATACTTAGCTACTTATTCACAAAGAAAATCAGAAAATTGAGAGGTATAGTCAGACATGTGGAAGTTGATGTTCTTGCTATAGTAGAAAGAACACTGGTCTCTGAAAGTCATCTGGGATTTCTCCTGCTTGTTTTATGTGTGATTTTTGGGCAAAGCAACCTCCTCAGATCTGAATCGTCTCTTTTGTAACACAGGAAGACTAAGCCAGGTGGCACACACTCAGAGTCCTCTAAGAGGCTGTGGTTGTGGATGGGAAGTTGGATCAGGTGTCAGCCCCGTGTGGTGCTCCAGTTCTGTGTGAGGGTTGTCTCCAGGTTGGAGACCATACTGCTCCTCAGTAACTTTTTTTTTTTCTTTTCTTTCAGAATATTTTCCAGGTGGTGAGGTTACAACAGAGGGGTGTGGCCACCTAGCCTTTCCTTACCCTCTCCCTTCTCCTTGTCCTCATCCTCTTACTCTTTCCGTTTCCCATGTCAGACAATAACCATTAACACAAAAAAAGAAAAAGAAAAAAGTCATCATATCCCAAAGACCTAAGCTAAATCTTATAATAACTTCCTGTGAATTTTAAGTCTCTGGAACTGAACTGGTAGAAGAACAGCAGGTTGATAGTACCAGAAGTCCACTAAGAACAGACAGAAATTAGCCCGACCAACTCGCCAAAGGCATCTTTGTGTTTTACCCAGGCCTCAGACGAACAGACTCTCCTTGTACTATATTTTTAAAACTGGAACTATGAACTCCATCCATTTGCACTGTTAAGCATATATATGTATGTATATAAAAATTATATATACACAAATTAGCTGCACGTATATACATATATATTTCTTTTTAAATTTCATATTGATGGCAGTACCTTTTTTAGCTTGTGTTTTTACACATCTTTCACTGAATTCATGACTTCTCTCTTGCTCTCTTTATTTTGAAACAAACTTTAAAAAGGAAAAAAAAATTACAGGGAAAATACCTCTCCTCATGAAGGACTCGAGAAGTTTACAACCTGCTTGGGTTTTCCACTCTTTTGTGTTGAATGCAGTTTCTGGCTGTGGGTTTGCCATAGAGTTTGAGGAGCAAGGACTGTGGTGTCTTTATTTTCAAGAGGGTGCTGAGGGAAAAGGCTGTTTCTCAAGAGCAACGAAGCTTCGGGTCTGCGGGGAGTCTAAACACCTCTAGTCTCAATTCCAAGTCATTTTCCTGGTCTATTGCTCCCATGTACGACTTATTGGTCCATTCTGCACCCCCTTCTGTTTCTTTAGGGACTTTTATATGCTTCCTTTCAACTGGCCCAAAACAGAGTTCAGAGTAGTCTAAGGAAGCTGTTAACAGTAGGAAACGGAACACTTTTCTTTCATGATATAGATTGTATTAGGAGTAAAACTCGACATCTGAGGCACAAAGACTGGACATAAGGAGGGAAAGAAGGAAGCTATGTCTTGTATTTATAAGGGTTTTACTTCTTCCATTTCTGTCCATTAACTATCAATATTTTATATCCCCCATGACTTCCTTAAACAGTGGTATGGGGAGGGAGTGGCTTGGGTAAACTTAAGAGTCTGGGTCTCTGCCAACCAAATCATAGGCCTGTTCATGGCAGCTGAGTGCCCAGGAAAAAGTGGGAATATGGTCTATTTAGCTGATTGCCACTTTTTACTACAAAGGAGACTGAAGAGAAATCTCTCAAAGACTTCATCTGGCGCTGGGTCTGAGCCTAGGGCTGGGGCTGGAGCTGGGCCTTGGCCTCAGTTGGTAGAATGCTTGCCTAGCATGCATAAAGTCCTGAGTTCCACCCCCAGCACCACAAAAAACTTGGCTGTGGTAGTGCTCACCTGTAATCTCAGCACTTGGGAAGGAAAAGCAGGAAGATCAGAATTTTCAAGTCCACCCTCTGCTACATAGTGAGTTCAAGGCTATCCTGGATCACATGAGTCCCTGTCCCAAAGTAGAAGAGTTTCTTATGTGCTGCATTTAGACTTCCCAGAGCCTAAGAGCTACATGGGGTAGAGGCCAGCCTGGCACTAGGACAGTATTCTCAGACCTTGAGTTCTTATGTAAAGAACACTTAGGTCAGGTACAACTAAAACCCATCTTTGAAACTCCTTTCCTACTTTACCTTCCAAAGTGAAGCCTCTGCAGGCTGGCACCCTTAGGTTCATGTAGCTGGAGGCCAGCCAGAATTGGGTGTGGTTGGCAGTCTTGGCTGTGGTTTAAAGTTTCTTTCATACCTTTTTTTTTTTTTTTGCAGAGCACTATGAGGCTACTTTTCTGTCTCCATTATTTTGACAGCCACTTGTCCCAGGAAAGTGTGAACCTTTTAGGACAGCCTTGTCCCTTCCCTCTCCAAACCTGTAGAATCATAAGTACAAAATATAAGAATGGTGAGTGTTTAAGTTGAAGAAGGTGATGCCTGATTTGAAGGCTTTAATCCAGGATCAACCCTCCTTTTGGCTTTAATATAATGAGTCTGAGTACCTTAAGAGTAGGTACCTGATTTTTCACTCCAACATGCTCTGGAGGCCAGCTTTGTTCAAACAGTAAAAATAGCATGCACCAGTGTGCCTCTATCCACTCAGCAAGAGAGACGTGAGCAAACTGGAGAGCCTACACTATAGCCTTCCAGAGTGGAGACAGGGCTTTGGAGGTCCTGAAGAGTGAGCCCTAGCGTGTTGGCCTCTTAACAGAATCTGTGTAGGAACAGCCTATTTTAGGCAGTCTTGCTACCAAAATCCGCATCTGCACCAGGGAGATGGGAAAAGGGAGACCCCAAAGGCTTACAGTGGGTCTCCAGTCATGGAGGCAGAGATCACTGTGGCCAAGAGCCCACAGGATCAAGCCCTTTTGCATGAAGCAGTGTTAGATGTTAACTCTACTTCCTCCCCTATCCCCTTCACTTCCTTTCTCTAATCCCCACTGTTTCTTAGCCCTGGCTTCTGCCTAGGGAGGCATGTACCCAGTCTTCTTTGCCAGTTTTGTCTCTGGGAAAGGGATTTCCCCTCCCAAGCTTCACCCCAGCAGGATCTTCCTGGTCTCCAAGTGCTTCCTCCATTGGGTTTCTGTTCTCTGACACAAAAACTTAAGAGATTTTTATGAAGCAGGAAAATATTTAGGCCCTGAGAAACCTGGCCCTGTAGGAAGCTTTACTTGCGCAGTGCTTTGAGCTTGCTGGTCTTTGTATTTTTATCCTGGTCTCCATTTTTCTGCCTTCCCCTTGCTGAGACCTAAGCTCAGCACAGCTACAGATATGTTAGTGCTCAAGGCAGCTACGAGGCCTGGACAGAGCTCTCAGGGAGGAACGAGGCAAATATTCCAGCATCCTCTTGGCTGGCCCATTTAATTTTATCCTTTAGTTACCTGGGCCAGTAGCTTTGCGTTATCCCCTTTTATAGCTCCAAACTCCGTTTGAAGTATCCAAATAGGGCACTGATTAGAGGGGACACTTCTCTCGTCTCAGAATTTCCAGCTTAAGGGCCAGCTCCTAAAAAGCAGTTTGCTTTGAATTGACCTGAAGTCTCCAGGACTCAGACCTCTGTGCCCTCTTGTCATTATGCTGTATGGAGGGATGGCCTCAGCACACTGCTGCTCCTTCACCAGTTTTATGAGTTGCTTTAACTTCTTGGAGAGGGGACACAGTGGCTGAATATTACAGCTAGTGGGAGGGAGAATGCATCGTTAGTCCTCCATCTTGGGATCCTCTCAATCTAACCCTGAGCGAATCTGCCAGGCCTTCTTTACCTGGGTAACAGCAGCTTCTTCCTCAGCAGTAACTGAGGGAGCATGGAAATCAGTCAGGCTCTGGGGAGGAACAAGGCTGAAGAGGGACTATACTGGTGGGAGTGCGTGGCCAGCTGCTAAACACGGCTGCCAACTTGACATCATGCCCTTTTAAGCTGGTGAGCTGGGCTTCAGTTTTTCCCAGGCCATGCACACTTTTAATTTATTTGAGAGAAACTAATTGTATTTTCACTGCAGTATCTTGTATTTTTATTTGTGATTTATGAAATGTGAAGAGGAAATGCAGAGAGCACACTGGCCCCAGTGTTCTCCAGCCCCTGCTCTAGCGCTAACCACTCTAAGACTGTCTGGTGATGTTACTTAGTGTAATTAATTGTAACATATTCTTTTAAATAAATTGATTTATTGATGAAACAATTCTTTGGTTTCCTAGACTACAAATCCTTTGGGTTATGTGGGAAGAACTAAAGAGGGGCCTTTGACAGTTCAGATGGAATGGCTTGTCTGAAGATGACTGCTTTTCCAAGTTAACTAGTGGAGCTGGGAATGGCGGCAGAAGGAGCAGCTCTTTGCCCAGTGGCTCCCTCAGAAATTCCATCTGCTTCCTCAATTCTTAGTTTGTTGAGGCCTCCTGTGCAAAATCCTGTGACTATTCACAAGACTCCTGCACTAACTAAGCATAGATAAAACCTGGCAGAGCCTTTGGGACATAGAATTATGCCCACCTAACCCCAGTAGATGTGCATCTCATATGTAAGTAACTAGGGAGATATTTTATACCACTCGTAGCAAATGTTTAGGCAGCACCAGTCACTCTGAGGGTTTCGTTCCCTCCTCTGATCGTATACCTGAGAATAAGGGTAGTCCTGCTGACCTTGTTCTTACACAGAGAACCCAGATACCAAGCAACCTCCCTACTCAGAAGAGAACCTGCTCTGTGAAAAGCTCAGCATTTGTAGTGGGTCAAACATTTCCATTTTTGGTATTTTCATAGCCCTTGGTTTTGTTCTGTAGTTGACTGTAAGAACAAAGACCACCAAGTTTGACATTTTGTTTAGATTTGGGGAGATATATTATTCACAGTCTAATTCACCTAGCCACCAACATTCAGTATTTGGAATCTAATAAATACTATGCCACTGACCACTAGACATGTAGAAAAATATTTTTTCCTTTAATAAGGTAAGAACCATAGAAAGGTAGAATTCTAGAATTATAATTACAGAGGTTAAAGTCAACAGCATTAGTATATATGTGTGTGGAACACATAATGTTCACAGCCTCACAGAGGAGACAGGCCCGTGATCCACAGTGGAAGGGCTCAGTGCTACAAGGTCTGTAATAAAAAGCCCAGGAAGAGAGGTGCATGTCTATAACCCCAGCCTCAGGAGAAAGGAGAGTGAGGAGTCCAAGACCACCTTCAACTACATAGTAAGTTCAGGACCAGTCTTCTCAAAAGCGAGGGAAGGGCCAAGATGGTTCAGTAGATAAAGAGGCTTGCTGCCAAGGCTGACAGCCCGAGTCAGAATCCTGGGTCCCACATGGTGGAAAGAGAAAGCTGATTTCCACAAGTTACCCTCTGTACACACATCAGTTGTATTGCATGCCCACATACAATAAATATAATACATCTTAAAACTTACAGATGAAAGTAGAAAGGAAATCTTAGTGATGTTTAATGTGAATTATTTAACATGAGCAGGATTTCATCAAGCAGCTATCCAACAATATTGGGCTGTTATGTACAAAACACAGCAACATGGAAAATGAAGAAACCTGTGGGGAGAAAGAGCAGACTTGTGCAGAGCACACTGAGTAGTTCTATTTCACAGAATATAGGGTATGTACTAGACCACAGTAGGAGGTAAGAAGTCACCCTGCCCCATTTTTACATTTCAGTGTGTGTGTGAGAGAGAGAGACAGAGACACAGAGAGAGTGTGTGTGGGTGTCACAGTCAATGTCAGAAGACAACTTGTAGGAGTTGATTCTCTTTCTGTCATGTGGAAGATGTGGTCAGTTAGGAGACTGGTATAATTATTCCACTAAGAAGCAGACATGATAACTGAAGGGAAGGAAATAGATAACAAGGAAAAATTGTAGAAACGAAATCTTTTACTAACACTGAATTTACCTGAGCATAATAAAAGGCTCCCAAGTCTTGTGTGACTGGAGAATCAAAATATTTTAAGAGTTGAGCCAGGCCAAGTAGACAGTATGCCAGCACTTGGGACATAAAGGTAGGACAATCAGGAATTCAAGATCATCTTTGACTATATAGCAAGTTGGAAGCCAGCATTGGCTATCTCAAAAAAAAAAAAAAAAAAAAAGAGAAAAGCAAAGAAAAAGGGGGGGGGGGGAATGGGATGCAATGGTGACACACCTTTAATCCCAGTACTTGGGAGGCAGAGGCAGGTGGATCTACAGAGTAAGTTCGAGGCCAACCTGGTCTACAGACCGAGTTCCAGGACAGCCAGGGCTACACAGAAAAACCTGTCTCAAAAAGCGAAAGCAAACAAAGTGGTATAGAGATATGTCTCATTGGTCAAGAACACTGGCTCCTCTTCCAGAGGACCCAGACTCAGTTCCTAGCATCTACATGGTGGCTCATAACCATCTTATATTCAGTTCCAGAGGATCTAATCTCCTCATTGGTTTCTTGGAGTACCAGGCAAATAAATATGTGGTACACAGATACACATGTGGGTGCTCACATAAAAATCTTAAAGCTGCAGAGGCAGGCAGATCTCTGTGAGTTCAAGGCCAGAGAATTCTAGGATAGCCAGCACAGAGAAACCCTGTCTTGAAATACCAAAATGGGAAGAAAAAAATCTTAATTCTGGACATGGTGGCAACAAGCCCTTAATCCCAACATTCAGGAAGGCAGAGATAGTGGAACCTTGAGTTCAAGGCCAGCCTGCTCTACAGAGTGAGTTCCAGGACAGCCAGGGCTATACAGAGAAACTTTCTATCTCGAAATACCAAAAATAAAAAAGAACAGCAAAAAGCCCCAAGACTTTGGGAGGGAAAGTGTTTTAGTGTTGGACTATTCAGATTTAGGCGCAGGTTGGAAATCCAGTATAGATGTTTAGGAGTCATTTTTTTATGTAATTTACTTTTATGTGCATTGCTGTTTTGCTTGCATATGTCTGTGTAAGGGTGTTGTACCCCCTGAAACAGACAGTTGTGAGCAGCCATATGGGTGCTAGGAATTGAACCCAGGTCCTCTAGAGGAGCAGCCAGTGCTCTTAACTGCTGAGCCACCTCTCCTGCCCCTAGGAGCCTTCTTTAGAGATGCTTTTTAATGTGTATGTATGTGCAAGTGTTGAGTTGGGATCCTGTGTTACTGAAGTTATAGGCATTTGTCATTTCGTGAGTGCCAGGATTCAAACCTCCGTCCTCTTCAAGAACAGTAAGCACTTTTAACCGCTAAACTGTCTCTCCAGCCTCAGTGGTCATTTCTTCAGTGTTTACTCAATATCTAGTGTTCGAGACACCTGTTGAGGGCTGTAGCAATGAACAAGGCACATGACAGTCACCCAGTGGATATTAGAGAACAAAAAGTTGACTCTAGCTCTGGAAAAACAGGTTGCATATAGATGAGCAGGAGGGCTGTGGAGGAGGATACTGCCTACTTTAGTGGGGCAGTGGGTATGGACAGTAATGATAGTGGAGACCTGAGTAACCCAGCTAGGGTTTCATTGGACTGACCAGAAGATGTGGGAGAAGCTGAATGTAGTAGCCCATGCCTATAGTCTCAGCACTTGAGAGGTTAAGGAGGGAAGATTGTTTGTGGCTGCCCTGTCTCAATCATTTCTCCCCAAAAACAGTGTGTCAGGGAAATAGAAAGGTTGTAATCCAGGTGGGACATGAGTGGGTATGTGTGGTATTGTTTACTACTAGGAAAACTAAGAGAAAGGTAGTACCAAAATGAGTTCAGGAGCAGAGTGAGGGGCATATGGCAGGAACTTGTTTTAATTGAGCAGGGAGAGGATCCAGTACATTGGAGGGAAATCTTGCATTTGGCAAGAGGAAGTTGACTCTTGGAGAAAGAGACAAACCGTGAACCTCGTGTCATGTGCATACCTGCAATCCCAGAACATGGGAAACAGAGCCAGCAGGAGTTAAAGTTCATTCTTGACTACACAATGATTTGGAGACTGTTCTAGGTGACTTATGATTCAGTGGGCCACCAAGACAATAAATGGTTAAGGTACTTGCCGCCAAACTTAATGACCTAACTCAATCCCCTAATACCCACATGGTGAAGAGAAAGAATGAACTCCTTCTGAAAGTTGCCCTCTAAATACCGCATGTACTCTGGCACATGCTTGCCCACATACATGCATGCGTGTGTACACATTAAATAGTAAGTTCTTAGAGAGGCTGAGCCTATGGTGGTGGCACACCCCTTTAATCCCAGCACTCTAGAGGCAGGTGGATCAGAGTTCAGTGTCAGCTGGGTCTAGAGCAAGTTCTAGAACTGCTGGGACTTCACAGAGAAGCCATCTCAAAAAACCGAAATAAATTAGTAAGTAATAAAAATAGAGGCTGAAAAGCAAGAAAACAAAGCTTTTCTAAGAACCAAGACTTTGGTTCAGGGCTATTCAAATGCTCATATTTAGAGAAGATACTGAAGCTGGCCATGAAAAAGGCTATGACTCTTATATCAGCAAGGTCCACTACCTCACATCATGTGTATTGTTTCCCAGCTTTAACAATACAGAAAGGGAAGAGAATTAAACTCCTCAGGGCATTCCCCCTGCTATGTCCTTATCAGCCTTAGTCTGCCTACCGGGATGTTTTCCTTAGTGTTGTTGGGGTTTGGTCCTGTTTCTTCTGTTAACATGGCACCAACACTCTTCTGCCTCAGCAAGTTTCTAGCAAACAATAGAGGCAGTCTCTGAGGTACTTTGGGGAGGTGCCAGTTGGGAAGAGATTCCATCATTCTGGGAGACTTCCATCTTTGTTCTGAAGTACAAACTGTCCCAAAGCTGAGATAGCTCTGGGGAAAGTTCGCAAATACCAATCACCGGCCCCTGTTGACTTTTACACTTGTTTCTTCCCATTCTTGCTGTCACATGGGCACACACTGAATCTACTACTAAGATTTCAGGTGCTCTGTTATTAGCTAAACATCCTGCCTAGAGCCTTACTGTAAGGCCTTTACATCCTCATTGCCATTCCTCGGTGAATCTTCATTGTCAGCCTAACTGGATTTAAAACCAGCCTGAGAGAGCAGATCCAGAGAGAACTGAGAAGGGTACCCTCAATGCGGGTGGCACCGTCCCATGGCCCCACACTCACCGACAAAAGAACATGATCAGACTATCCGCTCTAGAGCTGAAAGCAAGCACCTTCCCACCAGCACCAAAGTGGGCTGTGTCCCCTGAGTCAGGAGCATGTAAACCTTAAGTTACTTCTTGTCAGGTATGTGGTCACAAGAAAAGAAAGAACCAGACTCCACCCAAATCTTGATCTCTACCACACTAAGACTTGCTTTTCCATGAAGCCACACCCACAGATGTTTCTCCATAGTGTTTCCTGTGTGTGTGTGTGTGTCTGTCTGTTCCAGGCTGGCCTCAAACTTCTGAGCCCTCTGCCTCAATCTTCCAAGTCCTGGAATCATAGCCGTGTGCTGCCATGTTCTGATTTCTTTTAAACTATTAGAAGTTGTGCTAGGAAGAGAAGGGCAGGGAGAGGCGGGGCTTAGCTGTGAGGTTTTACACAGGGATAGTTTCTGTTGCTCTTTCCTCGCCCTCCACCCCCCTCCTTTTCTTTCTCAATTTGTGTACCTTTGGCAAGTGTTCTTAACCACCAAGCTACATGCTCAGCCTGCCGTTGTGTATTCACTGAACAACCCTGGCCTGAGGAGAGATCAGACCTGGACGGGGGCAGGTCTGTAAGAAGGATGGGCAGAGAGGAGCTACCTGCCAGCAGGAGGGCAGTGTGCAGGAAAGAGAGAGTACCTCGTGATTCCTGTGGGCCAACAGCAGTTCTTAGAAAAGACTCATAGGTTGACTTCCAGCCTTTCTGCCGGATGGAGCACTGCAGTGGCCTGTTTGGTACTGCTGAGGAGCCTCACCTCAGGGAACAGCAGGTGAGGAGACAGGGGCATGGCTTTGGAGGTGGACAGATGCTCAGCTTCCATGGCTTTCTCTTTTCTGGCATGTGACTCTGGGAAAAAGAGTTAACTTTCAAAATATCCTCTTCCTTTCTATAAAATTATATACTGCCCCACAGGATTGTTGGAGAATGAGGAAATGAACATTAAGGGGCCAGCACAGGACCATGAACAGCAACGAGAGCATTATACTAGCTTCCACTGTTCCCTGAAACAAAACCCCAACCTTCCAAGGGGCATGGCTGCCTACAGGGAGAGGCCTGCCAGCCAGTACTTGTCTCTGCATTCAACTGTGCTTGACTCTGAAGAACATTCTAGAATTAAACCCCAGCGGTAAGCAGAATAGGATCCTGAAGTTATGAGCACTGTCTAAACACAGCGATGGCTTGACCTTCCATTTTAGGGTTTGTCTCCACTTCCTTCCCTCCCTTTCCCCAGTGTGAACACTCTACTCTCACCCTTCCAAGACTCATATTTGATGCTTTTAAACTTTTTTCTTTATTTAGACAGAAAAGACCAACTCTTTAAAAGTAAAACTCAATAAATAAGTGTAGAGAACTGTCAGAAATGGATTCCCCCTCCTTGCCCTTTACCATCCCACCCCCGCCCCACGTTCTTTTCCTTAAGACCTCTTCCTAAAGAAAATGATCAGGTAATAAACCCCTCTAGCCCTCCCCACACCCTTCCTCCCGAATACCCAGTTACCCCCAAAGCAAAGGGAGAAATCAAGAGAGAGAGAAAAAAATCCAAGGGCAACATTGTCTAATCTCCCAGAGAGAGATGGCAGCGTCTGGCTGGGTGGGCTAGGTAATGCCCTGGTGGTCATGGTATTTACATGGAGGGGCCAGCAGAGACTGTAAACATCATTAGGAATCCAAGGGAAGGTCTTTTCCTCATGAAAGGAGGGTCTCTGTGACTGGCAGCGAGGCAGCCCTCAGGGCTCCCCCACACCCTCCTTGGAGGGGGCCCTTGGGGGAGGCAGTGAGCTTTAGGGCTGGGAGCCCAGGATTTGGAGACATCCTACCTCTAGCTGAGGATGAAGGGAATGTGAGAGCCAGCTTCTGAGAAGCCCCTGCTATGGGGAAGAGGCTGGGCTGAGGGTGCTTGGGAGAGAGGAGGACATGCTGCTGCCCTCTTGGGCCTGCACAAGCTACTTCAGGCCCACTGAGGGGAGGCAAGTGCGAACAGTGGGTGCAGAGGCCCGTCTTGGGAACCTTAGCAGAAGGCAGAGACCCCTGAACCTTCAAGCCTATTCCTTGCTTCCTCACAGAGGCCAAAAGGGCACTGGGGAGGAAATAGGCTCTTGGAGCCAGGGAAGCAAAACCGTGGCCCTTCAGAGAGGCAAGGTGGTAGGAGAGAGCCAGGTCCTGGGCCCTCAGGGCCATGAAGCAGCTTTTGCCCCAGAGTCCAATCAAGACCCAAGGCAGATGTGCAGAGAAGGCCAGGGCCAATCATGGGAAGAGGGTATGAAGTGCCCCTTCCTCTGGTATCTCCAGACCTGTGAAGGAAGGAAATATGGGTGAAGCGCAGGGAAGAGGGGCTAGTACAGGTCACGGGTTCTGGGAAAGTGGGGTGGCAGGGAGTGATGGCACCTATGATGTGGCTACCTGAGAAAGGCAGGCCATCCAAAAGGCCTTGTCCCAACAGACCCATCTGCTCATCTCCCCCATCCCTCCAGTTATGAGGGCATCGAGCAGGGAAAGAGGACCAGGGAAGGAGGGGAGGAACAATATCAAAACTGAAGCTATTAGGAAGAAACAAGTCCAAAATTGACTGAAGGGTAGAGTCAGCTGGAGAGAAGAGAGGCAAAGAGATGAAACAAACAGGCAGGCAGAGGTAACTCGGGGGAAGGAGAAAGGGGTGAATGGACAAGACAAACACCTGGAGAGAGGGGGCCATCCGCAGAGGCTGGGGTGACCCAGTGGGGGCTTAAGGATGGAGTCTCATGGGGTGACACCACTCCCAGCCTTTGGGTAGTGTTCTCATTCCTTTTTGGAAAGGAACAAAGGACGCAAAAGGAAATGCACGGACCACAGACCGCTGTTGACCAAGCACATCCCACGAGCTTCCCCCGGCCCTGAGCCTGTGCTGGGGGCCGCGTCCCTCCTCAGCCCTTCCCCAGGTAACAAACAATTGGCTCCAAAGACAACACGCTCGTTCCATGCAACTTACAGGGGCCCGGAGCAGGGGTCCGGGGTGGGGGCTTCAGCCGACAATGGACACGGACCCTGGGCTGGGGCCCCCCAGGGTGGGGGGTAGTTAAGCAGCCAGGATTGGGGGGAAAGGGGAGAAACAGAAATGTGGTATTGTTCTTGGGTTGTGAGTTTTCAAGGTTTGGTCCAAAGGAGATTAAACAAATCATAGGTAGGCAGGGCTCACAGGTCTGTGCCCCAAGGTTGGATGGCAGCCTGCATTGGGTTTGGGGCCTACTCAGTACAGTTCCCAGGCAGGGGCAATTCCACTTCCTCCACTAAGCCAAGCCACACCCACTCCCATCTGCATGTGTGTTCCCTAGAGTCCACTGCCCTGAGAAAATCACCTGCACTTCAGGGCAATGGGAATTGCTGTGTCTCCACTTCTCAGGAGATCAGGTTTCAAAATCAAGAGGCGCTAGGACCCTCCAGTTCTCTAAACCAGCCACCTGGCCCCCAAAACCTACTCCACTAATTTTATCCAACCCACAGGAAAACCAGAAAGAGAAAGACACAGACACATGGACGCTGACCAGACAAACAAGACCAGATATTGTGGGAGACTCTAGGAGCAGACACAGGCACAGACACTTGGCTCTCTCTAGGTGTGTGTGTGTGCGTGTGTGTGTGCGTGTGTGTGTGTGCGTGTGTGTGAGTGTGCATCAATAGCACACATGTGGGCAGGAGACACAACTGACTGAACAGTAGCTGGGGGAGTGGCCCAGATCCCAATTCCTCATGCCCAGCATCAGGGTGTGGCAATACTGGAAGAAGGGTAGAAGATTCTCTTAAGGGGTCTGGCTACAGTGGGTGGAGCCTGGAGTTGAGATCACAGGACAGGAGCAGCACCCACCTGAAGCCCTTAGTAGGGCCTGTTTGCATCCTTAGGTCGCTTTAGCTGGACTTTGAGGCGCTTCATGCCAATCTGGAAACCGTTCATAGCCTGGATGGCAGCCTGAGCACTGGCCGGATTGTCGAAACTCACAAAGCCTGAGGTGAGAAGGGCGTAAGCCCAGCCCAGCCCTACATCACTGTCCTGCCATAGGGTCAGGGCTTGTTTGGTTTCCCAGTAGCACCCTACTTCTTCTGAGCATCTCTAATACCTAGAAACCTGCCTGGCACATAGTAGGCATTCAGAAATAGTTTGTTGAGGATAGATTTAATGAGTGAATCCGGTCCAGCCATTCACATAAACTAGGATGTGCTTCCCAATGTTCTTTGAAGGATGACCCCTTCCTCATCCTGAGAGCTCTCAGATACTTGCTTTTTGAAAACCCTGTAAATGGCTTTGAAGCAAGAGCATACTATAGCAGGCTTCCAAAGACAGGAAGGCAACTGAACCTACATCTGTTTAAAATCTACTATCCCTGTACTTCATGAAATGGAGTTGGCTCTGTGTGTGTGTATGTGTGTGTTTTATGATAGAACCTAGAACCTCATGCTACTAAATGTACTCCCAAGGCTGGTTCTTAAGAAGGAAGAAAAAGCTGTAACTTTTCTACAAGAAGAGATGGGCTTGGATAGCAACTGTATGGGGTAATGGGTGTGTCAGAAATGATTCTTTTGTGGCTTTCAAATACTGAGTTCATTGAGACCCTAAAGTGCCTTCAAATGCGACAAACTTTGTTCTAAGTTAAAGTTCAAACAAAAATGTCCATACTCTGTCTTTTGGGTTTTCATATTCTTACCAAAACATTTGCTTTGATTGGTGGCCCGGTCAACAAAGACTTTGGCTGAGATGACATGGCCAAAAGGGACAAACATCTGGAGGATCTCAGAGTCTGTGAACTCCTGGGGCAGGTGGTAGATGAAGATGTTGCAGCCATCAGGGCCTGGGTGGCAGCAGAGACAGAAGGGATAGCTCAGAGACTGGGCAATGCAGACTGCGGTGGCAGAGGTGTGGGGAGAGGGCAGCCACAATCCTGGCCCCTAGCAGTGTGGGCTAGGGGTCCCCATTCCTTCCTGTGTGTGAAGACACACAGGGCCAAAGAGCCATCGGGAGTACCCGAGCCCACAACATGGGTATTCTTATCCCTGCAGATCCACAGCTATCGGGACCCTGCCCCAGGCTGGCACCTTCCCGCTGCTGTTGCTGCTGCGGCTGCTGCTGCTGTTGCTGAGGTGGTGGCGGTGGCTGCTGGGTGACCAGGGCTGGAGGCTGCGGGAATGCAGGTGCAACCAGGCTGTAGGCTGCAGGGTAGGCTGCTGGGGTGGTGAAGACAGAGAAAGCTAATGGGGTTCCCCTGACTCCTCACAACCTTGTCTCCCTTCCCCAGCCCAAACCAGTGGAATCCAAAGGTTGAGAGGTTGTCAGGGAAGGGGCTTCCTCAGACCAAGTCCTGGGTGTGCTGTCCCCAAACATCCATTCCCACAGGACAGCATAGCTTGTCCGGAAAAGCCTGAGGGTGTGGTTGGCAGAGAGCGTAGGAGCGCAGACATATAGTTTCTGGATCTCTTTTCCTCATGCTATCCCTCCCACTGGGGCAGGGCCTGGGCTAGGCCTTACCTGTGTAGTGCTGCATTCCTGCATAGGCCTGCTGGAGAGGGTCCACGGGGGCTGTGGGGCTCTGGGCTGCAGAGAGCATCACAAGCCATGAGTGGGTCTGGGACACAATGGGAACCCCACCAGCACTCCTCTCGGCAGACAAAGCCTCATCTGGGGGGTGGAGGGTGAGATGAGAAGGGGAGATGCAAATGGCAGTAAGAAAGGGGAGAGCCCCGCATTGGGTAGACAAGTCTGTGACTGACTCACTGCTCTGGTCAGGTTGCTTGACCTCTCTAAGCCTCAGCTACCCTATCTAGCCAAGAACCCAAAGAATGCTGGGCACAGTAGTTCATGTATTTAATCCTGGTACTCAGGAGGCAGGGGCAGGCAGATCTTTGTGAGTTCAAGGCCAACCTAGTCTGTATAGTGAGTTCTGGTACAACCAGGGCCACACAGAGAGACCCTGTCTTAAAAATACTTAAGAAAAGAAAGAAAGAAAAAAGAATCCAAGGAGCATTTCTGCCCAGGAAGAGAGCAAGTAAAAGCACCTTAAAGCCTTGAGTTTGGAGAGGGAAGGTGTGTCACAGGCTGCCAGCAATGGGAGTGGTGGCCTGGATGGCGGATGGAGCAAGGTGGGCAGGCAGAGAGCCCCACCTGGGTAAGGGTGAACCCCGTTGGGATACAGAGCGTCAGGGGCAGGCTGCCCTGTGGGCTGGGTGGGCACCGGGCTGTAGCCGTTGACGCCCAAGGCAGCAGGTATGGCAGAGACAGGCGTGGCAGCAATGGCAGGAGGGGTGCTGGTTCCTAGGAAGGAGAAAAGTGACGGCGACAGCGCAGAGAGGCAGGCACAGCGAAGCAGAGAACCAGTTGGCAAATCTGGGGGGACAGAGTTGAGCAAGCAGGCCATTCTCTGACCCCTGAGCACCTCCTGGACCCCATGGCTTCCCCTGCTCACTGCCACCATGCTGTCATTCGCCTGCCCAACTGGGTGTGTTCCTGGTCCCACCTGCCTAGCATAGGCCTTACCTGAGGATGGAGTGATGGGGGTGGTGATGAGGCCATTGGCATTGATGGCAGTCATGTGCTGCATCTGCACGGCAGCCATGGTGGCCATAGGGCTGAGGTAGGCACTGTGAGCTGCTACCAAGGCTGCCTGCTGCTGCATCAGCTGTGGGGTAGGGAGAGAGTAGGGCCTGGCTCCCAGCACTGACCTTCATCTACCTCCTACCACCTGCTTTGGTGTTTGGAGGGTGGGCCAGGAGGGACATGGAAATGAACAAAATCTAGCACTGGTAGGGGGAGGGGCATGCTTACGGCCTGGGTGTAGGCGCTGTAGGCTCCAAACTGGAGGGCGATAGGGCTGAACATGCCCAGCTGGGCCGCCACCTGCTGCATCCGGCGGAGACCGCGCTCCTTCTCTGTGTCAGCAAACTTTACCACCAGGCTGGATGAAGCACCCTGGGCATGGGCCCCACATGTCACAGGAAGAGCCAGCATCTGCTCCCCGGGGGCCTGGCCTGGCCTCAGGCCTCCTTGGGAGCACAGCCAGTACAGTGCCCAGTTCAATTGGGGGGATCATAATCCCACCATTCCCTGATGGGTAAAAGGCTAAATAGAATGGAGGAATATGAATTTAAATGCTCAAAAAATATACAGGCCTGTGGGAATGGAAAGCTCAGTGTTGAGAGCTATCTGTGCTGACAATCCACAGTGGATTAGCTGTGGGGAATGTTAATCTGACAGCTGCTCCCTCTTCCTGCCCTGATTCTGGCCCCACATCCCAGATCTCACTGAGTGCTCAGTGGATGCCACTTCACATTTTAATGCTAGCATGAGCCAAATCAGATCCAAACCAGAACATTTGCAAGAGTTGTTGCAGAGTCCTAGACTCTCTGAGGAGAAGGGGTCCAAGAGCCAGCTGGTTCAGTTCTCTGTCTGATGCTGTCTCTTCCTGCTCCATGCCAGCCTGTCTCTGCTAGAGAACCCTGCATTGTGGGAGGTCCCCATCTTCAGTTAGCTTCCAGACAGGACTCCAGCTCACAGTCAGCTGACACACAGTGTCGACATGTACTGAACAAGCAGGGCCTCTAACAAGGGTCTGGGAACCCCAGGAGCTGAGGTGGAGGGCAGGAGGGCAGAGAAGAGATGGGAGAGGAGAGAGGGCTAAAGAATGGAGGAGGTTGGAATTCAGACCTGGGACCAAAGGCTGAGGTATCTTGTCAACATACCAAAGCAGACCTAGGCTCCAGGTTCTCACAGGGCCCCTCAGTTCCTACCTGAACTCTCCAGCCCAGGGGCTGGGCGTCCTCTCCCCAGAAGCTCTTCACTATATAATCCAGACATTTTCTACCCCCAACCCCAAACACTCTTTCTCTCTTCCTCCCTGTCTCCCTGTCAACATGAGGCTTTCCTGGCCTTGGTCTTTGGGATGGGTGAACCCACCCGAGAGCTGACCCAATAAACCTACCTTTATACTTTAATTTGACTTGAATTTGGCTCATTGCATTGGTGAAGAATACCAGTCAGAGAGTAAGGGAATTTGAACTGAAGGTGAGGATTAGGTATGGGAATGTGGTATTTGACTCATTGATTCTTACGCAAAATCTTAAATTAGAAGTCCTGCCCTGAATGGAATTTTGCTCTGTGCCAAGGCCTGGCAAGTGGGCCACTGGGGGAGAGACGAGGAGGATGTTGGGGGCTCACCGGCAGTGTCCGGCTGCTGTGAAGGGTGTTGATGGCTGCCTGGGCCTCAGCATGAGTCTGGAACTTCACAAAGGCACAGCCTAGAGTGAGTGTTTGGGATGGAGGACAGAGGAGTTGAGTGCCTACCGTGAGGGCACCCTATGGGGTCCTGCGGGAGAAGGGAGAAGAGGGGGGCTACCTTTGCTGGTACCGTCTGGCCCCCGGAGCACAGTGCACTCGTCTATAGTCCCAAATGGTTCAAACATCTTCCGGACGTCCTCATCTGTCTGCTGCTTTCCTAGCATCCCCACAAAGAGCTTCCGGTCTTCTGGGGGGTAGGGCATAGGAGGGGAGGAATGCTCAGGGCCTCCTGACCACTCTCCCAGCCCTTCACCTTCAGCTGTACCTGTTGTTCCCCCATCTTAGGGAACAATGGCTCTAGGGGGGGACGGAGGTTCGGTACATGCAGTACTCAGCTCTGAAGGCCTTGGACTCTACTTGACTTTAGTTTTGTCTTCTCTACAAACGGGCCACATCTGCCACCACGCTCACCACTCCTTAACCCCAACCTGAGCAGATAATTCTTCAGCATTACCAGACTTCCTTTCTCAAGAAAGGCTGCCTGCCCTTCAGGTCCTTCAAGCCCTGGGCCTGGGAGTAGGAGAAAAGGGACTAAGTCCAAAGTTGTAGAACCTACCTCCTCGACTCTCGCTGTCGGCTGGCTTGACCTGGATTGGCCTGTTCATCTATAAGAGAGAGAAAAGGAAGCTGCCAGGACCTCCTTGGAATGTCAAGAGCCCTCCCCAGCTGAGATGGCCAGGGACTAAAGGGAGCAAAGTTGCCTCAGCACTCTAAGTTAATGGGAAGAAAAGGGTAGGACCAGTCTTGTCTAGAATTCAGACCCGAAAAGATTAGAGATATTGGGAAGAAGGGATGTGTTAGAAGATGTTCTGGGCTTAGCATGGCCTCACTGCATAGGCCACACATAAGTGTTGCTCTCTTAGGTGAGAAAGGCCTGCTCATAGGACCTAGGTCTTGAGCCAGAGCTCAATCAGAGCTGCCCCTATTCTCAAAGTAGAGGCAAACAGAGGCTATCCCATGGAGAATCGTCAAGGAAGGCTGAGGGAGACCCCACAGAGGCCCAGAATTCCTTCTGACCACTGGAGGTGTGTCTGCCTCTTTTTCTGCTCCCCTACACCTCTTGACCCCAGGGGGAAGGCACTCGGGCAGCACAAAGGGAGCAGATGCCCAGTCTCCTTGGCAACGGGAGAATGCGCACCATGGCAACCGCCCACAGCCTGATTTATCCATCCCGTCGCCCTGGCGACTGTGGTGACGTCATCACTTCTGCTTCTCCACACACCCAGAGAAGGACTGGAAGAGGGGGTAGGGGGTGTGAACAGAATATGCTGGGGCTAGGGGATTGGGTGGGGGCTGGGAGGTGGGGGAGGGGCCCAGGAAAGCTTCCTGGTTCTGGAGGGCCTTATGTAGAGTGAGCCCTGCTGGGGCCATACTGTTAGCTCTTCTGCTCTCCGCCTCCAGAACCAATCCTTGGTGTGTGAAGAGCTGAGATAGCTGAAGGAGTGGAGGCTATCCCTGCTCCTTTGCAATCCGTCCTGGCTGCAAGTCCTCCAGAGCTCTACCCTCCCCCCAACACCCACAGTACCACCCTTTATTCAGTGGGGAGAGAAAGTCCTACTTCTGTTCTCTGTGTTTTGTTTGGTGAGTGGACTTGGGAAATACTCCCACCGGTTGATTTCCTTCATCAAGAAGGCGAGCACAGTGGTAACTGGAAAGTGGAAGAAGAATTCAGTGTTCAGCCTCTGAACTTCCCTTGCTATGGAGACTTTGAGTGCTGGGTCCCCCCACTCATGTGATAGTGGGGCAGCCTTAATTCCAGGCACCAAAAGCATAAATGTGGCATTCATTTACATGCTAAGAGTGTGGCTTGGCTTAGAGGTACTCTAAGGAAGGTCACATAACCGAGAGGAGACCTAGCTCCAATGGATCCCTGCCTCTCACTAGCTGTGCCCTCTGGGCTTCAACTTTTTCATCCATTAAGCCAGAGGATAGATCAGGAAGTCTGCACTCAGGTGCTTCTCAGCCCTGACAGGCTAGCATTTGGAGACCGTGAGTGACATCAGTTAACATGGAGAAACACAGCCCCTGGCTGTTCACAGCCTTGGATCAAAACTAAGACTCATCTCCAGTGATATTCCTGCCCCAGCCTTCCTACCAGCAAATCTCTGAATCTGTGAGCAGCTGGTTGGGGGTGGGAGGGTCATAGTCACCTAAATCCTCCTGCCGATCTGCCCCCAGCTTTCCCTTCTATCAATCTGGGATTATCCCATCTGGAGATTCAATCTCCTAAAGTGAGTGAGTGTGCGTGCGTGTGTGTGCAAGTCTGCCTGTGGAGCTCCATGTGCTAGAAACTTACGGTCATTTACCTCCTTCTCTGTAATGTAGCCAAAATAGGAAATTCCCTCCCTGGCACCATAGCAGCTCGTCACATCCACCCCTCAAGATGTAGAGTCATTCAGAACCAGGGCCACAGAATGGGGCAGTCTTAGACTGGCACTTTGCTCTTCCCAACAGGTCTCTGGGAGGGTGCATGCTCTGTTGAAGACTGGGAAAGAAATAATGTGGTGCCTTCCCTACACAGGCTTCCAGCCCCAAAATAGCATATCAATAAATACCCACAGCTGATGTGCATTCTCACAGAGACACAGCGCAGACCACAGCATGGATCTTGTGGGCAGACACCCCCAGTATCCTCACAGAGGGCTCCTCAGTACTCCCAGTGACTTTCTAGTCCTCCCTTCCTGGCCTGGCACTTCCTGTGGGAAGCTCAGCTTTGTGAGCTTGCCTGGGCACACCTACCCCTTCCCCTGAGTCCAGCTGTGCTGTGTTTACCTGGCAACCAGGCAGGCGCCTCTTCCCTAGCTACCACCCACCAAGTGATAAGGGCTCCCCAGGGCCTCCCAAAGAGGAAGGGGCTATTTCTACTCTAGCCAGGGATCTCTGATCTGCCCTCCCTAACAGGAACACTATTCAGGTCCATCTTTCTCATTACGATCCCACCTCCAAAAAGCCCATTCTCTCACAAGATCTGACTCTCTTGAGGGTGCGGGTCTGGAGCTCTGCCACGCCCTGCCTCCACAGGTGTTCCTGGAGTTCAGAGCCCCTCCCTGCCTCAAGCTGGTGGGAAAGTCCACATCTTCAGAGTGGGAGTCCAACCCAGAAACGACGGGGAAGAATACGCCAGGCAGCAGAGGATCCCTCACCACTGACTTCCAAGAGGCCACACCCTGCTCACTATAGATCCTGGGACGTAGGACAAGACTGCCCTGGGGACTCTAACTGGAGAGAAGAGGAAACGGGGCTCAACAGATACAGGCCATCCATCTCAGCGTGGTAGTACCTTCTAGATTGTGGGGGATAAAGAGGGGAAAGCAAGAAGCAGGCTAAACTAGACCTTGCAGGAGGGCTTGGAGCTTAGACAGTAGCAAAAGCTTACTGACAGAACTGTGTATCAGCTGACAGCCTATATACACACAGAGAACACACACACACACACACATACACACGGAGCAAATGGCAGGTTAAAGCACTTGGTAGGGTACAAAGGCAGAGTTTGGTTACAGGTGTCTGTTCCTGTGACTGACCTGAGTCAGCTTCCTCAACCCCTAAGTATGGGATCCTCCCTGGAAGAATGGAACCCCTCATTTCCCATTAGAAACTCTTATCAGTCCCTCTGGATTCTGTCAGCTGTGGGAAAGGCTATCGTGGGAACTTCGTGCCACTTGAGAGAATCATTCTTAGCAGGGAGTGTTCCCTCACTCCTATGCCCAGCCTACTGTGTGTGTGTGTATGTGTGTATTTCCTCCTACCCCCAGGACAGACTTTTATCTGAGCTTCACAGGCAGCTAGAGGGGACAGATATAGGGGAGATGTCCCTAGCTGGCACTGTACTTTTGGGGCTCCTGCCCACCCCACACTTTCTTTAACTCAAGTCCCTACAGAGGCCTTTTTTGGACTCTCTTCCCTGCCTCTTCAGTTTCTGTAGGGTCTGTGATATGAGGAACAGAAAACCCACAGCAATGGAGGTAAAAATCTGATTTACGAGGACCCTTCAGAGAGAAAAAGGAAAGTTTGGATTCAGCAGCTCGCATGTGCCCATAATCTGGCCTGTCAGCTGCTCATACATGTGTACAAGAGCACATGCTCACCCGAGACCTTTGTGCCAGCTCATATCCACGCCGCCACCCTCCACTCTGAGCAATGGCTTTCCTGTTGGTTGGGATTAGATGGTTGGGGAAGGCTAGAGGGGACCTCCAGAGAGTCTCAAGTCGGAGGCTATATAAGCAGTTCTGTTTTGTATATCCCCCACTCCATCTGTTTACGTCTGTTTCCTCTTAGGGGGATGATAGTCAGTACCATTCTCTGTCCCACACAGGAAGGCATAGAGGACAGGTGTCCCAGCCCCCAGACAGTGCTGGGCAAAGGCTTGCTGTGGGCATTGTGGCTTCAGGACAGGCTTCCTGGGATGTGCATTCTGAGAGAAAACAAGCAGGTAGATGGCCAAAGGGACCAGGAGGCTTCTTGATGCCTGCTGTCAAGTCCCAGCCCAGGCTTGTACAAGCTTGCCTCAGAGGAAGAAACATGTGACCGTGCAGGAAGGAAGCCACCTCAAAGCCACCTCTGTGACCTCCCTGGGCACACTTGGTACGGTCAACTCTGCCCTTACCTGCTGTCCCCAAACTCATGTCCACCCCAGGCCCTGCTCTACTTTGATGCTCTGTGTGTCTGTTTTAGAGTGCTTCCTGAGAGCCAGGCAGGGAGCCTGTGTGATGTCAGAAACCAGCACAGAACAGCAGTCCAGCAGGCCCAGCCAGCTGCCTGTTCTCAGGGCAGCAGCACCCCTCCCCCATCTTACAGCCACCCAGCCTGCCTCATCCAGCACCACAAAAGAGTACCTGGGTGCTCTTGATCCCTCTGACACAGGTGTCCAGTCTACCTGCCTCCCATGCAGCTAAGTCCTCCCTGTAGCATGGCCTGGAAACAGACTGGGAGGGGGGAGGAGATGCATGTGCCCCTCAGAAAAGGCCAGTTTTAATTCACTAATCATTCCTTTTTCACACATCTACAGAAGGAAAGAAAGGGATGCTAGAAGAACTTCCTGGTGATGAAGAGGTGGAAAACAGCTCAGTGTCCTGGGAGAGAGGTGGACCCTCCTACAGCCAGGCACAGGCATGCCTAAGGCTCTTCTCAGCCCGCCCCCCCCCCCACACACACGTACACACCCGACCCAGCACTCACCCCTGGGAGAGTCTTCTGTTCGTGCAGGGCGCTCTGGGCCTTCAGGGCTGAATCTCGGGCACAGTACGTCAGGAAGGCACATCCTGAGGAGACACACGCAGAGAGGCAGGGTTAGGGTGAGTCCTCAACTTCCCCTCCCTCAGGGGCTTCCCCAGGAGACTGAGCACAGGGAAGGGGCTTTCCCCCTTCTGGATATATTCTTCCTGCTGGGTCGGGGAGGGAGGCATGCCAGAGGTATAGTACAAGAAATTATACCCTACTTCCAAGGCAGAGACCTGGAGGTGAGGATATGGAGAGCATTTGATTTGTTGAGAGATGGGATGGGGCCAGGAAGAGCTGTGGTCTCCAAACAGACAGGGTAATGTGGTATTCTCTCTCTCTGCTTTTCTCCTTTCCCCTTCTCCTCCCTCCATCTTGGCCATCATCACCCTCTCTTCCATTTTCTCTACTTCTCAGACTCAACCAGATGCAGGTGTGGAGGGTGCAGGGAAGGAAGAGGAAGAGCAGCAGGAAGTGCTTTTTCCTTGGCCCAGAAAGCAGGGAGGTAGTGTGGCCTGGAGTGCTTGGGGCTCTCCCAGTGCTGGTCTCGCCTCGCCCTGCTCAGCAGCCCAGCTCTTGGAGAGCCCTCAGGAGCATCTTCCTAGTAACTTTCTAAGTCCTACAAACGGTGTCTGTGCCCCGCTCCTCTGCTCCCTCGCATTATCTGGGGCTACTCACATTGTCAGTCGTGGTCCTCTCTCCTAAACCTTGTCCTTTTCACCCTTCTGGAGTTCATCCCAAGCCACCAACATTCTCCTCCATCTCCCATGCAGAGTTTTCCTTAGTTTTTCACCCTGCAGTTTCTGTCGCTCAACTGAGTTCTCATTCAGCTCCTCCATTCAGTCCCCAGACCCTGAACTCTGTTTCCAAATCAGCCCTTTCCAGCCACTCCATCCCTCCAGCTTCCTCCATTGCCACTGCCTCCCAGGTCAAAGCCTCCTCTCCAGCCTGGCCTGACCCCTCACCCTTGTGCAGCCCGGTGTACTTGTCCTTGATGACAGTCAGCTCGAAGATACGACCAAACTGCTCGAAGATGGGCTTCAGGTCCTTTTCCTCCAGATGCCTCGGGATCTGCCCCACAAACAGCTTGATGGCATCCGGCTCCTTCATTGAGGCGGCCCAGGAGGAGGGGCCAGGGGGAGCAGGGAGAGGCCCAAAGAACAAGGGAAGCTGCCCAACCAGGAGACAGGTGGTAGGGCCCAGGGGCCCAGCAGGGCCGGCTTTCCCTTTGGCCCCCAACCACACTGCCAAGCAGAGGAGAGCTCTTCACACAAAGGAGGCCTGGGGAGTTGAGGGCTAGGGGTCAGGGGTCTAGGCAGACACTGTCAGGCCACCAGGGGGCATAGCCCAAACAAACGATCTCCCTCCCAGAGATCTGGCTAATATCCCAGGATGGGGGTCAGGGCGGCCAAGCCCTGGGGCGTTTCGGTGGTAGCGGGTGCGCTAGGCTCAGGGAGCAAAGGCACAAATGCCAAAGGAGATGAGGAAAGAGTCAGAGGAGGGCGATAGGAAGGAGGCAGAGGGGCTAGGGGCCTGATATGGTTGCCAGCAGCGTCATGAGGGGTCCCTGCTCCTGACGTGGGGCAGGTGACTCTCTCGTTGGCTTCCTATGGAGAACACCTCTCTTGTGGCTGATCCTTCTGCTGGGTCCGAAGATCGTTGATGCCAAATGCTTGATCTCTGATGGCGGCAGGGCTCCGGGGGTCCCTTCTGCCCTGCCCCCTTCAGGTTCTCCCTCAACCCCCCCTCCCACCCCCACCCTGGATGGCTCCCCGGCCTGGGCTGCTGCCGGCTACTCCCGATACCAGGGCTGCCTGCTTTCCCGGTCACCTGGGTCCCCGGAGCTCTGCTCTCCGGCCGCGCTCTCCTCAACAAAAACCTCCCCCCTCCACACCCCCCTCCACACTCCCACCTCCTTTCCCCTGACATCAGTGATGTCAGTCTCAGGGGTGGAGTACAAATTCTCTACCCTGGAGAGAGACGCACAACCCTGGCAAGAGCCACGCCCTCTTTCTATCTCTATCCTCCCTGACTCCCTTTCAGCCCCAGAAGAGCAGCTGGTCTTGATAACAGCCCTTCCCCCATTTTACTCCCCAATCAGGACTTGGGCAAGACTGGAGAATTTATAGAGGAGCCCTAAGGTGGGGTCCATTGTTCCGGGGGCTGGAGCTGTCCCCGGTGCTGGAAAGGAAGCAAAGACACAGGAGATGGAAGCTGGGGGTGGGGAGGAGAGGTGAGCCTGACGTTTGGGGATCCTGAGAATGAGGACCCAAGGAAGGAAACAAGGAAAAAACGAAGAGAAAGAGCAGGCAGGCGGGTTGAGGGGTAGGGAGATAGGTGTAGATGAGGAAGGAAGTGGTCACAGGGTCTTGTGGGGCAGGGAGAGCAAAAGTAAGGCAGAGAGGAAAAATGCAGAGGAGTGTGAAGGACAGATCCAGTGGACATGAGTGCCGAGTGGGGACTGCACACTTTTCCAGAAAAGGAAGCAGGGGAAACTGTAGCAGCCTGACATTTTCAGACACCCCCTTTTTTCTCTCTGGGAGATTTGTGTGTATAAGTGTACCTCGGGCAAGAGGCGCCAGCTGGTGACAGCTCTCACTTGAGCAATCCTTGAAGGCCAAGACTCAGCATTCTACTGTTCACAGTGTCTGGCATGGCATCTTGCTCACACATAGTAGGTGCTTAACAAACACTTCGTGCAAAGAACCCATCACGTGAAGAATTCCAAGAATTCCTTCTATGGGAACAAGCACATCTACCAGGCTCCCCTTGAGGGCAGAGTACCCTGTTGCTCCTTCTTTTGCTTCCTTCAATTAGGTTCCTTAGGAGGAACTCAGAGTCAGATGAGAGAGAGAGAGAAAAGCAAACAAACAAACCATTTAGGGACTATTACCCCCACCCCAAAAATTCTATTTCTAAGCCTGATTATATGTTCCATGATGTAAAGGAAGGCTGGCCCTCTGTGCTGGCTCACCACACCTGCTCTGCGCAGGGAGCATCTGTTGGCATCAGCTCTCAGTGGTAGCTCATCCATGTTCCTGGCCCCTCTGTAGAACACCCCGCTTCCCCACTATTCCCTTCTTCCACTTGGGGTGGAGCTGTTGATCTAGAGTGGCGTCTCTGAGACTTCTAGACACATCCCAAAGACCTTCATTCCTGAGTTATCACAGCAGAGCAGGTTCCTCTTCTGGAATGGAAATAACTGCCGTATCCTAGGGATTGTTTCAAATGTGTTAGGCTTTGTTAAATACAGCATCCTACATGATATGAAGAACCGACACACAGTGGTTAAGTAACTAGCCCACCGTCACAACAGCTAGAAACACAGCTGAGATTCCAGCCTGGGCAGGGTGGGTCCTGAGTTCAGAGGTTGAACTCCCACACCCAGCATTCTTGTGGGAACAGAGTAATGTGAACCTGGCCTTCCTTCGTCTGTATTCACTGAAGTGCTTCCTCCCGCAGCCGCCTTCCTGGTGCCCGCTTTCACCTTCCTTACTCTGGGTTTCTGTGGCCTGAAAGAACATTCTGTCAGTTATGTGTATTTGACTGAATGTATGTGTAGAAACTTGATTACACTTCATCATACAGATGCCCAGATCCTCCCAACAGGGTAGCCCTAAAATGGGTTGAGAGGGTGAGGTAATAGGGGACTTCGTGATAAGTGGCCAGGAGATGCCATGGCAGTGGCAGGGGACCGAGAAGTGGAAAGCTTTCATTCTCCACAGTAACTTTCCATTCATCTGCCCACCCCCACCTCTCCTTTCTTGCCTTCCAATCTGATCTTGACTTTTATGGAGACGATAAACAGATCACGCCCTGTGAACATGGGGGACCCCATGGATGGACCCACTGATCTCATTACCCAGTGTCTTCTCAGCAGATCTGCCGCCTTGCTGCTCATTCAGGCTTGGGCATAATCATATTAATTGAAATATTAAACATTCACAAAAATGAATTTCAATGAACCCTTCTCGCTGCTCCTCCCAGGTAGTAGCTGTGGACAACAAAGAATCTTCAGTCCTTTGCTTAGTTCCCAGTCAGTTCAGTCAGTCTGAGAGAGGGTAGAGAATAGAGGGAGAGTCTCCTAGCTGATTGGCTGTGGGCACATCTCTGAAGTTCTTTCAGCCTGAGGTAAGGGAAACCCTGTGACTCTGGAGCCTATCACTAGGAGCTTCTCTCTGAGGAGATGAAGCTTCTGGCCTGAATCACCCTAGGAGATTTTCACTGCCCACCAGCTATGAGTTCACTCTTTCCTGCTCCTATTCAGCCCAAGCCAAGCTGCCATGTATTAAAAGATTACAGACTTTAGGATGCTGAAGAGATAGCGCAGCAGTTAAGACCACTGGCTGCTCTTTCTGAGGCCCCAGGTTTAACTTCTAAGCACCTATATCATGGGTAACTCCAGTTCCAGGTGATCTGATGTCCTCCTCTGGCCCTCTCAGCAACGCATGCACATGGTGCCCAGACATACATGCAGGCAAAACCCTATATACAGAAGAAAGATATTTTTTTTTCTAAATGGGACAAGAGTAGTGGACGTGCCTTTAATCCCTGCTCATTAAAGGCAGAGGCAGGCAGATCTCTGTGAGTTCCAGGTTGCTCTGTTCTATATAGCAAGCGCCATGACAGCCAGAGCTACACAGAGAGGCCCTGTCTTAACAACCCCCCACAAAGGCTACTGCTTTTAAATTGCCATTATTATCATTACTGTTGTTATTTTATTGTGTGTGTGGGAGATGGGTGTGCCATGGCTTGCATGTAGAGGTCAGAAGACAACTTTGTGGAGTCATTTTTTTCTCCTTTAAATCTTTTTAAAGATTTATTTATTATATGTACAGTATTTTGCCTGCATGTATGCCTGCATGCCAGAATAGGGCACCAGATTTCATTTGAGATGGTTGTGAGCCACCATGTGGTTGCTGGGAATTGAACTTAGGACCTCCGGAAAAGCAACCAGTGCCCTTAACCTCTGAGCCATCTCTCCAGCCCTCCTTTAAAATTTTTTCAATGAAATTTTTATTTTTTATATTAATTACAGTTTATTCACTTTGTATCCCAGCTGTGACCCCCTCCCAACCCCACTCTCCCTCCCTTATCTCCTCCCATGCCCCTCCCCAAGTCCACTGTTAGGGGAGGTCCTCCTTCCCTTCCATCTGACCCTAGCCTATCAGGTCTCATCAGGACTGGTTGCATTGTCCTCTTCTGTGGCCTGGTAAGGCTGCTCCCACCTTGGAGGGGGGGTTGTCAAAGAGCCAGCCACTGAGTTCATGTCAGAGACAGTCCCTGTTCCCCTAAAAATTTTTAAATTACATTTATTGATTTATATTTACATGTGTGGAGTGACAATTTTGGAATGTTTGGTTTCTTTAAAAAACACAGAAGTATTATAAAAATCTGTTTTTGTTTTAATCCCAGGTGTAGCACTATGGGACTGCTTCCCAGCACCTGACTATGATTTGCTCAAGCTCAAGCAAGGTGTGATTTTGCCAGCTGCAGATAGTTTCTGCAATTGTGTGACATTTAAATTTCTGGGAATTTTTCAAAGGGCAAATAAATCCGAGAGCCCTGATAGGTGGGATGAGGGGTTGTTGGTTGGTTGCTGTTAGTTGCTGTTGGTTGTGGCTTGTTAAAGTAGTCATGCACAAAGAAGAAACAAAAAGACATTAGATATCCTGATAATGAAGATCAAACCTGCCACCAAGAGCTTAACGCTCCTAATCAGCAGGAAATAGTCTTCCCTTTCCTCTCGAGCCTCTTTTCTCTCCTATCTAGTATCAGTTGGTTGAAAGGGTAGAAAAAAGAAGAATCAACAAAGTAGTAAAAGGCCAGTCACACGTGTCTGTGTATGTGTGCCACAGTGCATGTGTGAAGAACAACTTTCAAGAGTGGATCCTCTAATTCCTTCAACCTTTATGTGGGTTCTGGGGACCAAACGTGGGCATTCAGGCTTATATAGCACCTGTTTTACCCACTGACCCATTTGCTGGTTTGTTTACTATTTATTTATTTAGTTATTTCAGGCAGGGTATTACTATGTAGCCCTGGCTGTCTTGGTACTCTACATAAACCAGGGTGGCTTTGAACTCACAGAGACCTTCCTGCCTCTGCCTCTGGAGTGCTAAGATTAAACGTGAATGCCACCACACCTGGTTTGTTTACTGAATTTTTAAGAATTATCTATTTGTGGGGGCTGGAGAGGTGGCTCAGAGGTTAAGAGCACTGCTTGCTCATCCAGAGGTCCTGAGTTCAATTCCCAGCAACCACATGGTGGCTTGCAACCATCTATAATGATCTATAATCTTTGTGATCTATAATCTACAACCATCTATAATGAAATCTGGTGCCCTCTTTCTCACCTGCAGGCGTACATGCAGGCAGAACATTGTACACATAATAAAAATGAATACATCTTTAAAAGAAAAGAATTATCTGTTTATTTGAGACAGGGTCTCTCCTGTATCCCAAACTGGCCTGGAACTCACTGTGTACCCTAGGATGAACTTCTGACCTCCCAATCTCCACTTCCCAAGCAAGCACTCGAGGTTACAGGAATGAGCCATTGTATTGTGTCCATCTTGTGAAATTGCTCTTAATAATTTTAATTTTTAAAAATATTTTATGGAGCTAGGTGTAGTGGCACATGCCTGTAATACCAGTACCTGGGAAACAAACATAGGCAGATCTCTGTGAGTTTGTGACTAGCCTGGTCTACACAGTGAGTTTCAGGCCAGCCAGGGCTACAGTGAGACCTTGTTTTGTTTATAAATCACTTTTATAGGACTAGGGCAATGGCTCAGTGGTAAAGCACCTGCTACATAAGCATGAAGACCTGAGTTCAAATCCTTAGCACCCACATAAAATTTTGGATAGAGTGTTGAGTCTGTGCTTTCCTCACGGGGGTGGGGGAGGGAGAATGGATTCCTGCATCTCTGGGCCTTCCTAGCTGGCCTGGCCAGTCAGTGAGCTCTAGTCTCAGTGGAAGGTAATATGGTGATCCCGTTACACTGGATGATGACCTGTTGTTTCCACACATGTGTGCACAGTACACACATGCCCACAAAAATTTTATTTAACATACTATATTCAAAACATTCCAACATGCAGTGCATATAAAGTAATTTAGATCGTTTACATTATTTTCTTCTGCTAAGTCTTCAAGATCCAGGCTGTATTTTAAATTTCTGGCATATCTACCACAGCCATGTCTCAAGTGTTCAAGAACTGAGAGACTGTGCCAGCCACACTAGCTACAAGTCTATGGATTCCTTCTCAGCCTCCCCCTCAAATGGGAGCCATCACCCTTGGGTAACCTGTGCTCTCACTATTAACTCTGTCTCCTAAAAAACAGATAAACAAGCCAAATGATCGCTGACCATGATAGGCTATTGGGAAGAGGTTCGGAGCCACTGCCTGATTCCTCTGCTTCTGGTCCTGGGGTCGTTAAGGCTGTCTCTGCTGTCGTGTCTCCAGGAAGGTGACAGAAAGGCAGAGGCTGCAGAATCACACAGAGATCCCTCCATGCCTAACATTTAGCTTGTTTCTCATGCTGTGTCTTTGCTTGGGTCAGGCGTGGGGGTGGAGCAATTGTTCATGAGTTTCAAACTCTTTTGGGATTTTGTCTCTTGTCTCTCAGAAGGTCTCTGCTGGGCACCATCTCTGTGCAGGGAAAGCTTGTGTGTGTGTGTGTGTGTGTGTGTGTGTGTGTTGACAGACGGCTCCTGCCCTTTCCAGGCAGCTATTTTGAGAACTGTGGCTGTATGTTTCACTTTCCCTTCTTAATTAGATACTAGAAGAACAAATCTTGCAGCCAGTTAGTTCCCTTTCTCTTTCCATATTCAGTTGAGAGTGAGAGAAATAATTTACAATGTATGAGGAGCTAGGGTGAAGAGAAAATTAATCTACTAGAGAAAGTCATTCCAAGAAGGGAAATTCTGCTAGAGTGCTGGCCAGGTCCAGCTTTTTTGAGAATGTTCCTGTCTTTGCAGAGCTTGGCTCCCCCCACGCTCCAAGGTGCTTTCATATTTAGGAACTCGGTACTTCAGTATCTAGTGTCTGTCTACAGAACAGATGGGATGCTTGGCTTCTGGGCCAGTGGGAAGGAAAAAAGCCTGGATTTCTTCAGCAGGCACAGTGTCTGCCCAAATTGGGAACTGTATTCCGGAAGCCCCTGTGTTAGGAACCTCTTTCATGGTTTGCTCTAGCTAAGTAAATGCACCATTTGAGGTAGAGTGGTGTCAAGAAGAAATTCATACACAATTCAGCTCAGAAGTCAGTCTTTAAGCCTGGGTAAAATGATCCTCTGGAGACTCCAAATCCAAGTTCATTATCTGCAGAGTGGCCTCAACTTTGCTTCCCTCAGTGGGATTCTACCATACCTCCTGGAAAGGATTGGTCTTTTAGAGGGGCGGAGCCAGAGGCAGCCGGTGAAGTGGGGCAGGGCTTCGTTACTTCGAGGCCCGTCGCCTAGACAACCGACTGCAGCTAGATGGAGACCGTACGCGGACAGCAAGCGGTACGCAGACAGCAAGCGGTACGTGGAAAGCAAGCGGTACGCGGACAGCAAGGTCCGCAAGTGGGACCGGATCCAGGAACGCTGAGCCAGGAGCAGCTGAAGCAGTTGCGAGATTTCAAGGTGCGTCAGTCGGGGCCATCGCCTAAAACCCGTCTCCATCAAAGTGAAGATCCTCAGGACTGAGGTCCCTCGGAGAGGGAGGAGGGCCCTGGGAGAGGATAGGAGAGAGGAGGGGCCAGTTTCCTTGGATGAGTGCCAGAGGACTAGGTGGAGCGCCCCTGAGCCCAAAACCCACCAGGCATTTGAAAGCGCAAGACAAACCAAATAGAGGTCTGACCAGAGAAATGATAGGGGACGTAGAGCAGTTGGTGGAGTGCTTGCCTAGCATGCACTAACTGCTGGGTTCCGATCCCTTCAGCCCCTACCCCACGCGCATAAACCAGCACTCCCTAGATAGAGGCAAGAGGATGAGGAGTTCAAGGCCAGCTTCAGCAAGTTGCAGGCCAGCCCAGGCAACCTGCAACTTGTAATATGAAACTCTGCCTGAAGAGAAAAGAAATGAGGTTGTCCCAAAAGAAAGTCCGAAGGCTGCCCTTTGGCTTTCAAGCACTCCAGGAAAAGACCTACTTGCCCCAGCCACTTCACACCTCCTTCCTGGATTGAATCCTGGATCTGTTCCCCCAAACCCTTGACTCTTGCTTGCTGCTCTTTAGATCCAGACTCGGATCGAAAATGAAAAGTACTTGAGGACCCACAAAGAGGTGTCACTGCTCATTAGCGGCTTCTTCAGGTAGGTGGTCTGACAGGCTAGCCCTGGGAACAGATGTTAATGTGTGTGTCCTCTTCTTTCTTTAGACACTCTCTAATAGCCACACTCAGGAAGAACCTTCAGTTTGAGGCCAGCCTGAGCTATATAGTGAGACTCAGACTCTAACAAAAACAACAGCAAAACTGTTCCCTTTACCTTTGATTTTTTTTTTAAGACAGGATCATATAGCCAAGGGTGGCCTCAAACTCAATATGTAGCATAGGTTAGCCTTGACCTTGTGATAATCATTCTGCCTGCACCTAAGATGTTAGAACTACACAAATGGACCAGTCCAACTTGTTTCAGCCCTCTTAAAAGTTAAAAATACCTAAGACTCTACCTTTTGTAACTCTGACACTCTACATCCTTTAAAATACAATGTTCATTTACTTCAACTGTACAGATAGACACATCTATGGAATGACACTGGGAAATGGACTGTGGCATTGGGAACCCAGAGAATAAGAGTGTCCCAACAGTGCAGACTCTTGGCCCTTGCCTGCCTGAGAACACTGTAGAAAAATGATAGGGATCCAAGGGATAAGGGCTCAAAGCTGTACATCCAGCACTTTAGGTGCTGAGGCAGGAAGATCACAAGTCCAAGGCCTGGACTGCATTAGGAGACCCTATTTCTGAAGAAAGAAAGAAAGAAAGAAAGAAAGAAAGAAAGAAAGAAAGAAAGAAAGAAAGAAAGAAAGAAAGAAAAGAAAAGAAAGAAAGGAGAAACAAGCAAACAAAGAAAAATATTGAGGCAAAAGAATATTATTTTCCAAGTTTAAAGGTAATCTCACGGTCCCACCATTTGAGAGGCAGAGGCAGGAGGCTTTGTGAGTTCAAAGCCAGTCATAAAACCTTCTCTCAAAAAGCCAAAAATCAATAAAGAAACAAATAAAGCTTCCATTTCCCAGTGTGTCCTAGGACAGGTTTCAGGGCATTCCATCTGAATAGAAGAATCTCAGACCAGAATAGCCATGTGGTGAAGGCATTGGATTTAAGAAAGTGAGTGTGGTGCACACCTTTAATTCCAGCACATGGGAGGCAGAGACAGGTGAATCTCTGAATATGAGGCCACCCTGGTCTACAGAGTGAGTTCCAGCCAGGGTTACATAGTGAGACCCTGTTTCAAAAATCTAATGGGGTTAACAAGCAAAGAACTGAAGGAAAGACATGGAACAACATGGATGAACAGGAGGGCTCGCTCACAAATTTTGTTTGGCTACAGCATGGTTCAAATAACACTGGTACCCTCGTCCAGGCACTGCTGGGTTTCTCTCCATCAGCAGTCATCAAACGGATTGTGATGGTATTGTCAATCCTTGATTTATGTTACTGGTCCAATGTTCCAAATGATGGTACCATGTGTGTCTCCATAGTAGTTACACTGTGATGGCATCCTGGTAACATTTTGCTGATCCTCCCAGTAACTCTATAAAAGAGAGATAATGATGATGATTCTGAGACAGAGTTTAATTATGTAGTCCTGGCTGGTTTGAAATTCACTATGAAGACCATGCTGGCTTCAAACTCACAGAGAACTGACTACCTCTGCCTCCCAAGTGCTGGGGTTAAAGGCACACCAGCATGCCCAGCCCTTTGTCATTTTTTAAAAGCCATCTTAAGTGTCTGGAGAGATGGCTCATCAGTTTAGCCCACTTGCTCTTACACAGGACCTGGGTTCAGTTCCCAGTACCTACATGGTGGCTAACAGCCAGTTCTAGGGAATCTGACAATTTCTTCTGCTCTACACAGGCATCAGACATGAATGTAGTACACCTGTATATACATGCAAAAAAAAAAAAAAACCTCTCCTACACATTAAATGAAAATAAATCTTAGAAAGAAGTAGGACAGCCAGGGAGTGCTGATGCACCCCTTTAATTTCAGCACTCAAGAGGCAGAGGCAGACGAATCTCTATGACTTTGTGGCCAGCCTGGTCTACAGAGTGAGTTCCTGGACAGCCATGGCTACACAGAGAAACTCTGTCTTGAAATGCCCCATCCATCCCACCCCCAAAAGAAAAAACAAATAGAAGACAGCTTCTAGTGTTTCCATTTTTGGGAACGAGACCAAGTTAAGCTCAAAGATGGGAAGTACATTCCTCAAGTCCCTGACCAAGGAATGCACACCTGTTCTTCCCACCGAAAGGTGCTGTACACTCAGGGGCACACTGGTCACCTAGGGTAGAGCGCTGACTTAGATGTGTGATGCCCTGGATTCAAGTCCCAGTTTCCCAGGCCTCTTTTGCTTTTTCTTGGATCTCACTAGTCTTCGTATTTTTGTCATTTCTCCAAGGAGCTTCAGATTCCCATAGCAGGTGGTGAACACTGAGATCTTGTCTCTCTGAAAGGCAGAATTGATTATGGCCAGTGCAGATGATATTATGTGCATGCTTTTAATCCCAGCTCTCAGAAGGCAGAGAAAGTGGATTGCTGTGAGTTCAAGGCCCATCTGGTCTTCATAGTGAGGTCCAGACCAGCCAGGGCTATATACTGAGAACCTGTCTTTAAAAAAAAAAAAAAAAAAATATATATATATATATATATATATATATATATATATTTCAGAGTCATCTGCCAGTGTCAGATGTGGGGATTATGTTTTTCTCTTTTATTCTAAGGGGAAATAAAGACTGGTATGATTCCAGGTCTGGGAGCTTGCAATACAAGCTGGGCATAGTTCTGGCAGAAAAATTGAAAACAAACATTAAGGACCCTGAGTTATATCTACATTGGCATCATTCACAAACACAGGGGAAAACACTGGGCAGTGGATGGGGGTGGAGTGCTGGTGATCCTGTCTCTGTTTGTCCAGGAAGTTTCCAGGAAGAGGAGGGGTGTCTGGGCCCA
Organism: Pachyuromys duprasi; assembly: GCA_028658305.1. Taxonomy (NCBI): domain Eukaryota; kingdom Metazoa; phylum Chordata; class Mammalia; order Rodentia; family Muridae; genus Pachyuromys; species Pachyuromys duprasi. The sequence goes on along the minus strand of CM053744.1, from coordinate 99,641,937 downwards.
GCTCTGCACTATCCAGCCCCCAAACCTCCCTTTTCCCTCCCCCCAAGCTCAAGCATCCCAGCCCATGGCTTTGCTGCCCTGAAGCTTAACTGGGTGAACCCTTCCTAGCCCCTCTTTGGCTTCTCCTTGGGGTAGTATTTGAAGTATGAGGGCTGGTTTGCTTGCTGTTAATTTCCTTGAGCAATGCCAGTGTGAGCTTTTCTCAGCTTTGCTCTGGAAGCTTTTACCCAGTCCTCTGTGAAGAGGGGGGCAGGAAGGTCTAGATGAAGACAGCTGGCCTGTTGTTCTGTCTTGGGGGTGTTCTAACATCCACGCCTGATGAAGGTTCGAATTATTCCTACTGGAAAGGACAGCCTCTGACTGGGCTTTTTGGTTTCTGTGATCTGTGGCAATTTAGCCCCCCTCCTCAGAGATACAGTGTACTTAATGCCTTCAGTCTGGACCTGTGGAGTTAGCAGCAGAGGGGCCAAACATTTTAGGTACCCACAAACCTCAGACTTAGGTCTGGAGATGCAGCGTCCTCATGTACTTAGGCAGATGCATCTTCCCAAATGACAGCTCTGATCTATCAATCCTTGTTTGGAAGAATCTTGCCTTTTTTTTGTTTTGAAACCTGTTGAATATACAGACAAGTAACAAACCTTAAGCTAGATGAACTCTCCCATACACCTTACACTCTGGGTAGAGAAACAATGTTACCAGCACTTCAGAGCCCAAGTGACCTCATTACTTATTTTTATTATGATTTCAGACACATTCTCACAACACAGGCTGGCCTCAGTTTCCCAGGTGGTGAGATGACATGTGTAAGCCATGCTGCCGGTTTCTAGCAGAACAAACCCATTGCTCTTTTGTACATGGCATTCTCGAATCCCTGGCTCCCTGCACCTGCCTCTTTTTTTTTTTTTTTTTTTTTTTTTACTCAGGACTCCCTCCGTTCTGTGATTGTGTGACTCCCTCCAGCACATATTGCCATGCCTTCCCCCCTTTTTCTTTTTCATAATGCCAGGGATCCCAGTTCCTGGAGCTAGTAAGCATGTGCACCGATCTCCACCACCTCCCGTCAGGAGCCCTCTTTTTCTCCTTCACTAAACATATCTGTATGCCAACCAGACTGGTCTTTCTAGTTCTCCCCAAGCCCAGGGAGCCCAGGCAGACACCCCTGAGTGCTCTCCTGGACTCTGGGGATACAGTAGTATACACACTCCAGCTACTAACCTCAAGGCATCATACACACACACACACCTCAAGACTACTTCCATCTCTGGGCTTTGGTCGCTGTAGTTTCCCTGAATGCTTGTCCCTCAACCTTTATTTTTCCTAATTAAATCCCATTTGCACCACTAAGGGTTCCTTTCAATCCACTCTGTGAAGGGTTTGGGGGTACCACTTTCAGTAACCATCCCCCAGCCCCAAAGCTATTGGATAGTCTTCTTTTCACACTTACTTTGAGGTTCCTTGGTCTTTTGGAAAACTTACTTATTTCCTTTTGTTTGTCAGTTCTTTGAGGCGGTGCTGTAGTGTGTGTGTACGTACCTATGCACTAGCATGTGGAGGCTGCAATGCTTTCTGCAGGGTCTCTCGCTGAACCTGAGTGAGGCTGGGGCCAGCAAGCCCCGTGACCCTCCCACCCCCAGTCACACAATGCTGGGGTTACAGCACCAGGTCATGGCCCAGCTTCTGCCATGGATGCTGAGGGTCCAGATTCAGGTCCTCACACTTGGGCAGCAAGTATTCTTTGCCCCTGACAAAGACATTTCCCTAGCTGCTATCTTTTTCCTTTCTTTCTTATTTTAAAATCATTCCTCATGTATTGTAGTCACTTATATGCATTTATACTGAATAACTGTCTAGCTGAACTGAAGGAGGAGGGAAACAAAATTATTGGGCTTGGGCTTTCTCAGCAAGGGAGACTTTAGCTAAGAGAGTACCTTAAACTGGAGGTGGGCAGGCCACAACAGCCCTTGGCCAAGAAAACTGCAGGGAGCAATAGCCTCAGGGACATAAGACCTGGGCCCCTCTCCTGTTCTGTTGTTTGTTTGTTTGTTTGTTGTTTTGTTTTCTTGAGGTGTGTGTGTTTTCTTTATATGTAAAATGGGGATATAATTGTCACTTTACAGGGACGTTGTAAAGTGAGATAGTATTAGTGAGCTTGTTTTATGAACTGTGAGGCTTTCTGGGCTGTCAGACATTTCCAGAATCCTGGTGGCATCGAGACCTTGGCATCATCTTTGTGTCTGACTTGTGAGCGGAGATAACAGCCCATCTTGAAGTCCTTAAAAAAAATTTTTTTTAAAGCTTTGTTTATTGTCTCCCTGTCCTTGGGAAATCCATAGGTAAACTTCCTGAGACCATTACAGGGTCACATTTTTGTCTATTCGGCATGGGTCCCTTGAGAACCTAGAAGAATCACTTTATGCTTGCTTGGCCCTGGGACTGTGAAAGTGTTAGGTGACAAAGCCCCGCTGCTCCAAGCGCCTCTGTGGAGTGAATATAACCTAGGCTCATTGCTGTTTGAGATCCTCCTGCTTGTGACTCCTGAGTGCCCAGGTTAAAGGTTAAAGGCATGGCCTATGCCCAGCCACTCCGTTGTTTTGTTCCTTGTCCTAAGCTCTCTGGTTTATAGACCCTTGATCTATAGACTTTTCGAATGGCAGGACTGCCCTTAATCCAATTCCCAAAGAGCAAGATGGGGCAGTGGCTGAGGCCTACCCAGCCCCACATACCTCCTCCCTCACCCTTTAATGTTTTCCAGAGAAATGTTTTTGAAAAGACCAGACAACATCCTGGAATTTGCTGCACGTGAGTACTGAGGCAGCTGAGTGTCCTTCATGCTTGTGTGAGAAGCAGGATTGGGGACTTAGAGAGGATAAGCCCAGGACTTTCTGTGGGGTCAGGGTTCCTTCTTCATTTGATGTTCCTCACAGGGGCTGGGTTTGTTTGTTGAAGGCTCTTTCATTCCCCTGTCTTTTTCTCAAAACCAGGCCAGAGCAGCACTGTGGCAGGACTTCTCTTGGGTTAAGAACCCTGAGATCCCCAGAGGAGAGTGGGGCTGCACATTAGAACCACCTGGGGAGCTTTTAAAAATGCTGATGCTCAGGCCGCACCTCTAGAGATTTAGATTTAATTAGTCAAGCAGCCAAGGTTTGAAGGCTCCCCAGGTGATTTTAATGGAGTTGGCTGCAGAGATGGCTTTGGGTCAAACGGCATAGAGTGGGGAGCTGCAGCGGGTGTCTTGGGTGCGGTTAACCCTTGGGTGCGGTTAAGCCCATACTCTAAACTCACATTCGCTGCCACAGCAGATGCTCTGTGACTCACATTCTTCCTGGTGTAAAAACCCTCTGCTGTCATCATGCTGCGAGCCTGGCTCTCCTCGGGGAGGGTATTCTCAGAAAAGGTCTTTGTTGCAGAGACAGAAGTTGTCTCTGTAAACTGAGTGGAGACCAGAATAATATTTGGTTTTTATTTAGGTCCTAAGATGGACCCGGAACAGAAAACTCAGAATCTCTGAGCCCTCCGTGGCTCCCGGAGCATCAAGTGGGCCACGAGCACAGAGCCTAAGCAACCTGCATGAGCCTTGCTTAGGATGATTTTCTGGCATTTGTGAGGGCAGCTGCCAGGGCGGGCCTGTGAGAACTGACTGTACCGTACAGTGGGGACCACCAGTGAGCGCTGCTAGGACAAAGAATCCGACTTTTTAGCAGAGTAAGCTGTTGTCCAGGCTTTTTCTTTCAGTGTAGATGATTCCGTTCTGATTTTCATCCCAGACTATTTCACGGATCCAAGACTTCCCAACAGGATTTACATGCAGCTAATTAAAGACAAGAAAAGAGTCTAATTAGCAAAGCCACGATGCTCAGCTGCTGGGAGAAGCCAGAAGGAATCCAGCCTTCGGTGGGTGTTAGCCTCACTCTTGTGAAAAGCTACGGGTTTATGGGTCCAGGCTGTGAAAGCAGGCAAGCGGGGAAACAGCAGAGCAACGTGGTACAAGTGTGATATTTTCCTGACAGTTTAGTGAAGGATAGAGACTGTGACCACAGGCCTAGAGTTGGTCTCTGTGTCAGTAACAGAAATCTTTGGTGTAGTGAGGGGATTGGAAGGATGGAGTGGGAGGTGTCCTAGAGGGTGGGGGGTGGGGTGGAGGAAAGTCTAATCCTTTTCCTGAGCCCTAGAGGGGAGGCGCACAGGGGCTGGGTGCAGCTTCCTTCCTCTTCCAACTGCCTCAAGGCCATAGCCTGTTTCATCCTTTCCCTGACAACCCTACCCGCAGGCAGGATGATTCCTGAAACCATTTTGAAGGCTGGAAGAGGTTTTTCGCTTGTTTGCTCTACTTTTCTTCTTTTTTTTAATGTGACGTGGGAAAGACCACCCTTCTAATCTAGGGAAACCCCTTCTGTTTTGCAGGGTCACCTGGAGCAGATTTCAGAGCTGTGTGGGCCTTCTCCTATTACAAGAGCCTTTAAAAATCCTCATTAAATCCAGACCTGCTGTGTCCAACTCTGATCTTTTTCTCCTTGAGGTGGTCGGGGCTGTAGGGTGGCAGGAACTGTTCCCACTCCAGCCACTCAGCAAACCATGAACAGCGCTGTGAGCTAATGAGAGCCACAGTTAGTTGTGGTGGGAGGGAATAAGCGCATCCGTACTTGAGCACACTGTCTCCTGTGACCTTCCTAATCATAAGATAGTGATTTACATTGCTTTCCACGGAAGCAATAGTGAGAGAAACTGATTGGAAGGACATGAAGAGAGGTGGAGAGATATAGAAAATTCAAGAGGGGCTATGGATATTGTGAAATATCCACCTGGCAGGTGGCTGAGGAGGGAGAGGACTTTAGGAGCAAGCTGGCCATGTATCTGATGTCTGGCCAAGAGGCAGGAAGATGGTTCAGAATGTAGCATGAAGCCCTTTGCACTTTGCACAGTTTAGGAGCATGTGTTTGTGCGTGTGTTGTGCCTCTTTCAGGTTTGTGGCCTCAGTCTTTGGCCTCTGCAGTCAGCTGGCTCAACTGTATAAAGGATCTCTCCTGTGTGTTTCACATGGCAACATCACCATGGCAACAGAAACACAGGCAGAGCGTCATTTGTATTCTCTTGCTCCTAGCTGCCCTCACTTGCTATAAAAAGGGCAATGGAACAGGAAGACTCAGAGCCATCTAAGTTATGAATTGGACCCTCAGAGGATGATTTGTTCTTGTTTTAACACAGGTCTCACACTATAGACCAGGCTGATCTCGATCTGCCATGGTACTCCTGTGTCAGCCATGGCTTTGAAGGTGCTGGGATGATGAGCATTGTGCCACACCTGGCTCTAGAGGAGGTGTTTCTGTACTTTCAGAATTAGACTTCAGCATCTTTGGCATGGACAGTGAGCGTTCCTTGCTTAGCAAGGGGCTAGGGAGAGTGAAGTGCTTGCTTTGTAAGATGGAGGACCTGAGCTCAGAAGCCACATTAGAAACCCCTAAGTGTGGTGGTGCATGCCTAAAATCACGGGACTGCAGAAGCAGGGATGTGTGGATTCCGGGGGCCCACTGCTGAGCCAGCCTAGCCTAGGAGGTAAGTCCAAGCCAATGAAAGACCCTGTCTCAAAAGTAAAAATACAATGAAATAAATAAAAGTAGATGGTGCTAGAACACTTGAGGCTGTCGTCTGGCTCCACATGTGTGCACATGCATACACATACAAAGTCTGATGTAGCTCATGACGATTACCAGCATTCAGGAAGTCGAATGCTAATTGCTGTGAATGCCAGGCAGCACAGAGTACAGCATGCAGCCATGTTTCAAACAAGCAGGGCTGGAGAGACAAGCTAGGTGGCTAAGAGCACACATTGTTCTTCCTGAGGACCTGAGTTTGATTCCCAGCCCCTGCATCAGGCAGTTTGCAACTGCCTGTAACCCCCAGCTGCAGGCGGATCTGACCCCTCTGACCTCTGTGGGCACTCACATTCATGTGCACATAGTCCCCCGCCCCACATGCATAGAATTAAAATAATAAACAACATATCTTTAAGCAAAGCAAGCTTTGATCAGAACACACACACACCACACACAGTAAAGCCTTTTATGTGAGGTATCACCTTAGATGAGCTCATCCCACTGAGAAGAACCTGCCAAGATGGGACAGGGGAATACAGGGATTTTGAGGTGCTTGAGTGCCTGCTATAATGATGGTGGACTATATAATGGCTTATTCTGGGGCTGGAGAGATGGCTCAGTGGATAAGAACACTGTCTGCTTGCTCCTCCAGAGGTCCTGAGTTCAATTCCTAGCAACTACATGGTGGCTCACAACCATCTTTACTGGAATATGATGGACTCTTCCGGCATGCAGGTGTGCATGCAGATAGAGCACTCATACATAAAATAAAAATAATGCTCATTCTTGGGGGAAGGGCTCCCTGAGAGAAATGAGGAATGTATGTTCCCTTGTTGTTTAAAATTTTTAATGTAAAGTTTTATTTTTGTGGTATGAGTTTTGTCTGCATGTTTTGCTCTGTATCACGTGTACTTGGTACTCATAAGCCAGAGGAAGGGGTTAGATCCCCTGGACCTGGAGTTACAAACATTGTGAGCCACCATATTAGTGCTGGGAATTGAACCCAGGTCCTCTGGAAGAGTATCCAATGCTCTTAACCACCCTGTTTTATATGACTTTTAAATTGGCATACAAAGAAATGGGTTTCACTGTGATATTTGTATACATGTATGTTCTCTAAAGGAACGGGACTGATAAAATGAATCCATCTAAATACATTAATAGATTTATTAGTAGTCCAACAATGGCTCTCATCTGACAGGCTAAGAATCCAGTAGTTGTTCAGTGCACAGGACTAGATATGTCAGCCGTCCCACTTGAATGCTAAGTGAACCTAGGGAGCCTAGGGAGCTACTGCTCTTTAGTGTGCTTGAGTATGGTGAAGAAGTATGTTCTTACACCAGCAAAGGAATGTGTCAATAACAGCATCAATGAACTCAGCAGTGACAGTGAGGGCAAGCACACAAAAAGAAAAGCTTCCTTCAGTGGCCTTTTATATGGGCTGCCACCAGAACGTGTAGCTCAGTTTTAGGGTGGGTCACCCTACCTCCAATTGTCCAATCAAGAAAAACCCCTCACGTGTATGCCCAGCTGCTCGGGGTTTTAGTTGATTCCAGATATAGTCAAGTTGACAACCAAGGTTACCCACCACAACATATGTTGTATGTTTTGTTCCTGTTGTCCTCCGGTCCCCTTTCCCTGAAATGTGTACATTTCACAGCCTTGCTGAGAAAGCATGGCTTTAACTCTTAGTGGGAGGGTTTCTTCTGTCTTTGGGATGAGAGGAGGTTGTTTATGGTCTGGGAAGATGAAATTCTTTCCTTCCACAACTTTACCTGATTTTTTTTGGGGGGGGGGTACTAGGTTTCTCTGTATAGCACTGGCTATCCTAGAACTTACTCTGTAGACCATGCTAGCCTTGAACTCAGAGATCTGGCAGCCTCTGCCTCCTAAGTGCTGGCATTAAATACTTGCCCTACCATGACTGGCCTAACATCTCTCTCTCTTTTTTTTAGATTGAAAATTCCAGAAAGATGGGATCCAGGCCTGGCTCTCAGCAGTGACTGAGAACAGATGTTCATCAAGTGTGTGTGGAGAGAGTGAATGTGCACATAGTTGAATGAGCTGTCACATTTCAGTATATCAACAAGTATATATACCTATGATAGGAGCAGGTATGTGTTATACGAGGCAGGAGAAAGAGCAGCTTCGGCTGGAGGATGGAAGGCGGTCTCGTGTAAACTGGCACGGAGCAGGCAAGAAGGGTTTTTCCAGGCAGATTTGGAGGACAGCTCCTCCCATTCTGCCGATGGGGGAGGGGGCGGGCAGGGCACATCCTGTTATTACCTGCTCAAGTTTCTGCCTACACCTTTTTTGTGTTTGAGTTTCTCTGTGTAGTCCTGGCTGTCCTGAAACTCACTCTGTAGACTAGGCTGGCTTCATACTCGGAAATCTGCTTTCCTCTGCCTCCTGAGTGCTGAGATTAAATGTGTAAGCCACTACAACTGGCTTGCACTTTTTCTTTTTTTCTGAGACGGTCTCATGTAACCCCAGGCTGGCTTCACACTTGCTATGGTAGCAAGGCTAAACTCAAACTCCCGTTCTTCTGTCTCTATCTCCAGGGTGTTAGGATTACAGGTATGTGCCACCACATCCAGCTCAAATTATAAATCTTTCTTGTTAACAACTGCCGGTTTGTTAAGGGCAGTAGTTAGCAAAGCCTCAAGCATTTGATCATTTGGGGTCAAGGCCAAGCATAACTGTTGTGGATGTTTCGGTTTGATATGTAAACATGTTTCTTTTAAAAATTCCAAGTTGGGGATTTTAGTTTGTGCACACCTGTTAAGTGTCTCCTGTGGCACGTGGTCTTTGTCAGGTGGAATTAGTTGAATTCTGAGGACTTTGAGGGGTATAAATGTGACAGCCCAGAGGAAGAAGGTGCAGCTGCTTGAAGGAGGACTGTTTGCTGCTGGTTCATCCTGCTGCTGCATTTGCTGTTTGCTGATTTGCTGCTACCTGAGCTTATGGATTTCTGGACAAGTGATATTGGTATTATCCTCAACAAATCCTATGACTCAGCAGGAAGTGACAGAGAGGACTCTGCCCCCTGCCCCCACTAACCTTCTTTCCCTCCTACCTAGTGTTGGAGGGTGGGAAGGGAGTAGAAGCGTTTAATAATCCTAAATAAAGTAGGTTTGTTAGAAAATCAAGATAATGCAGAACAATGACATTCCCTACTTTTCAAGCCCCTCTTTCATGTGCTTGTGGCGTATATGTAACAGGACGCTGGGAGGTTCCAGGGAAGCTTTTGTTATTGTTTTGTTTTGTTTTTGAGACAGGGTTTCTCTATGTAGTCTTGGCTGTCCTCAACTAGATTTGTAGATCAGTCTGGCTGCGAACTCACAGAAATCCACCTGCCTCTGCCCCTCAGAGTGCTGGGATTATAGGCATGTGTTACCACACCCATCTAGGAAGCTCGTTCTTGAGTGGGGCTGGTACAGCAAATGTAGCCATTGTAGTACATGCTTTTCCTTATGACCTGGACCTGAATGTTCGATGCTTGATGCCCAGCAGGCATCATAAAAGCATATGAAATAACAAGTGTCAGGCTAAAAGCCAGTCTTTTGATGCAACATAGAAGATCTGAAGATCCCAGGCCTTAGTGGCATCTTGGTGGGAAGGAAGCAGCGGAAGGAGGTGGCAAATAGAAGACAAACTACAGAAAACACTGTTGACTGGAGAGAGGGTAGATTCTTACCTAGAGATGGAGAAAAAGCAAAAAATTTAAATGATAAACTCCTGGGGAGAGATGCATTTACAAGGTGCCACCTATGGAATAGAAAGTCAAGGAAATTATATCTAGAAAAGGCTTGCGGGGAGACACGAGCCACCCACTGTCTCTCGCCTGTACCTTGCAAGTCATTCCTTTCCCTGTTCAGAGTATACCCACTGAGAATGTGTTAATTTCCTTACTAGATCGTCTGTTTACAATGGCTTCCACGATAGGGGATTATTTTACTCAGTAATTCTGGTAGCAGCAGGAATCAGAGTTTCCGGGATGGTGACAGGTACCCAGTCTGGGCTCTCTTGGCTTTTCACTTCACCAGACTCAGCTGGTCACCTGTGTTTGCAAGAAGACTCCTGGTCCCCTAGTGCACTTCTCCATTTCTGGCAAGAGTGGACAGAGCCTCACTTCTGACACTGTTCCTATCCACAGGACCAGACTCAGGGTCATGTGACCCATCAGGAACTTAGCAGAGACCAGATCAGGGGGCTAAAGGAAGTGGGATCAACTCCCCACACTCCTGACTCTCTGACTCGTTTTGGTAAAAGCTGGAGTTTCTGGGAGAGGAACTTGGGTAGCTATTTTTGTCTTTGCTGCTGGAGATCAAACCCATGGCCTTGAGCAAGCTAGGTAGGCATTCTACCACTGAGCCGTATCCCTGGTCCAAGAGGCATCTTAAGAACCCTCGTCTGAATATGCCACTCTCCTGCCTAAGGCCTCTTTTTAAAGCATTATTTTAAGTTCTGTGTAGGTGTGTCTATGTGTAGCTATGTGCATACAGGTGCTTGAAGAGGCCAGAGGTAGAGTTACAAGTAAGTGTGAGTCACCTGATGTGGGTGCTGAGAACTGAACTTGGATCCTTTGGAAGAGCAACAAGTGCTTTGAATTACTGAGCCATCTCTCCAGCCTCTGCCTGAGGACTTATTGGTATCCCATGAACTTAAAACCTAGATGGCTCCCCTGGAGCCACAAAATTTCCAGAGACCTCATTCCCTACCTTACAGACGCCAGCCGTCCTGTTTCTCCTTATTCTACAGCAGCCATGCTCACCTTCTCTCTCCCTCAAACATGCCAGCACACCCATTTTGGGAGTTAGGAATTCTGCCTACTTCTCTTTCTACTTTGGTCCTTTGGTGGACCAAATACTCTATGGTGAGAGGGAGAGAAAAGCTTACCCAGAGTAGTTTCAGCACACAGGGCTTGCTTTTCTCACACAGCTGTCTGGAAAAGGCAGGTGCAGGCTGGTGCTGGTTCAGGACCAGCATATCTAGCATTTCCAGGGACTGCAGGGGCAGAACGGAAACCATGAAGAGACTCAATATTTATTTTTCTTTTCTGGAAAGCAGCATGAACCCAACATCTTCCTCTGCCTTGGCTGGGTTTCACAGACATCTCCATGGTCAGAACTCTGCAGATATTAAAGGAGGTTAGAATGTGAATATTTAGGCAGCAACAGTGCCAGCCTTGGAGGACCCTTTCCTTGAGATCTAACTCGGGAGGTGGAAGTATAAGGACTAGAAGTTTAAGGTCCTCTTCACATACATATTGAGTTGGAGGCCAGCCTGAGCTGTATGAAACCCAGTCTCAATCCAAACAATAGCGCTGGAGAGATGGCTCAGTGGTTGAGAGGTCTCACTCTTCCTCCAGAGAACTCAAGATCTGCTCCCAAGACCCACATGGTGGTTCACAGTCCTCTAACTCCAGTTCCAGGGAATCAGGTGCCTACTTCTGGCCTCCTCCCGCACTGCACACATGGTGTCTTAGAGTTTCTATTGCTGTGAGGGGACACTATGACCATGACAACTCTTTTAAGAGAAACATTAATTGGGGCTGGCTTACAGTCCAGTTCCATGGCAGGACGCATGGCGGCATGAAGGCAGACATGGTGCTAGAGAGGTTAACTGAAAGGTCTACATCCAGATCTGTAGGCAGCAGGAAGAGAGAGCAACATTGTCCCTATTTTGAGCTTTTGAAACCTCAAGCCTACCCCTAGTGACACACTTCCTCCAGTAAGGCCATACCTACTCCAACAAGGCCATACTATTCAATAGTGCCACTCCCTATGGGCCCATAGGGTCCATTTTAATTCAAACCATCACACATGGGGTACACATACATACATTCACTCATACAAAGCACTCATACAAATGTTCAGAAACAAAGGTATTGCCAGGTGTGGTGGTGGGTACCTTTAATCCCAGCACGTGGGAGGCAGAGGCAGGTGGAGCTGCAGTCAGATCTTAGTGAGTTCGAGGCCAGCCTGGCCTTCAAAGCAAGTCCAGAACAGCCAGGGCTACACAGAGAAACCTTATTTTGAGAAATGGAAAACCAAACCAAACCAAACCAAAAACCACCAAAAAACAAAAACAAAACCCCAAAGGTATCTTCCTCAGTACTTTCTAAATCTACTGCCTATTGTGTTTCCTTCGCAGTACTCTTCACTGCTTTTATTCTCTCATTGTCTGTGGCATGAACTTGGGAGTTCCTGTGGTGGCAGCCCTTGCTGAGCCTGCTCAGCGCTTCATGGCCAGCCCCTCAACAGTGTCTCATACATGGTATTGCTCCAACACATCTTACAGATAGAAGAGTAGGTGGGCAGTTGGAAGCCTGAGCTACGGGTAAGCCTTAATCTATTTGGTGTCACAGACACAGCTGAATTCCAGGAAGCATCAGGAGATGGAGAGACAGGATTTGTGATTTGAATGAGGTCAGGTGTAAGGGAAGTGTAGGATTCTGGCAGGGAGAAGCAAAGATTGGTTTTTCATGGTCACAGAAGGGAAGTGATTTGGAATGAAGTTAGTTCAGGTTTGCAGGAATTTGCAGCTGGGTCCTGGGAGATATTCATCTGAAAAGCTGCGGTGGGGAAGGCAGAAATCAGTGGGCTTGGCAGCAGCTGTTAGATGAGGGTGTGTGGAGGGGCTACGTAGGCCTTTGTAAGTGGCTCTCTAGGGACATCTATGCCTCTCTTGACCCTCCAGGCAGTGACTACTAAGTCCTGTTAAAGCCTAAGAGGTAACCTGAAGGTGAGGTTGTCCAGCACTCCAGACTAGAGGCAGAATTTAGAGGCGTATTTTAATTTGCTTACTTGCTTTCTTCCTCCTCTCCTTTCCTCCACCACCTCTTTCACTTTCCCCCTTCCTTCCTTTTTTTATTTGTTTCTTCATTTTGGTTTTTTTGAGGAAGAGTTTCTCTGTGTAGCCCTGGCTCTCCTGGAACTGACTGTGTAGACCAGACTGGACTCGAACTCACAGAGATCCACCTACCTCTGCCTGGGTTAGTGCTGGGATTAAAGGTGTGCACCACCACTCCTCGATTTAGCATACTTTCTATTGCTGTTAGGAAACATTCTGGCCGAGAGCGACTTGGGGAGGAAAGGGGCTATTTCTCTCCATGTCCCAGTCTCAGCCTGTCACCGAGGAAAGCACAGGCAAGTGCTCAAGGCAGGACTTCTCGAAGCAGAAGCCATGGAGGAATGCCATTTCCTGGCTTGCTGCTCATGGCTTGCTCAGCCTGCTTTCTTCTATAACCTAGGACCACCAGCCCAGGCATGACTCTGTTCACAGTGAACTGGGCCCTCCCACATCAATCATCAGTCAAGAAAGTTCATTATAGCCGTGCCCACAGGCCATCTCGTGAGGTGCATTTTCTCAATCGAGGTTCCTCGCTCTAGGTGATTTAATGCCAAACTGATGTAAAACTACCCAGGACAAGAGGCCAGTGCAAAGACAGCCAGCGTTTAGAACACGCTCTTGGAGCAGGAGACGATGGAGTGTCCAGAGACTTGATACTGTCAGTTCCCGTGATCTGTTTTACTTCCAGGCTTACAAAGTCACGAGCTTGCTGGAATTGTTGTCCAGACGGGATCTGATATTCAGGAATAAGGTGACAGCTGCTAAGGGGCTCCAGGCAGCCCAGCTTTGTCACCGAGTGCTCTAAAGACATTTCTGTGCCAAGGGCCTTACCGCTCAGAACAGCTGCAGCAGCTCACTCGGGCTTGCAGTAAGAATCGCCAACTGCAAGGTTCACTTATTAACTCATCTCTGTGACCATCCATGTACCAAATACCAGGGCTCATCATGCATTTGTGATGCAAAGTCTTGAGTACACCCTTTCTTCAAGGGACTCACAGCCCAAAGGAGCAGAGGAATCCAGGGTGGAAGCAGGAAGCCGTGGTTCCCCCGGGCTTAATGCTCTGGTTTCTACCGCCCTCTTGTGGGAGAATTCCATTCCAGCGCAAAGTCAGGAGATCTAGCAGAGGAGGAACCAGAGCCATGAGACACAGTTTCAGATTTATTTCTGTATTTTAAAAAATCCTTTTTTCTAGACAGGGTTTCTCTGTGCATCCATGACTGTCCTGGAACTCACTCTGTGGACTAGTCTAGCCTCACACTCAAACCTGCCTCTGCTTCCTGAGTGCTGGGATTAAAAGTGTTTGCCACCATGTCCAGCTTCAGATTTCCTAAAAAAATTTTTTTTCTATTTTTATGTCAGGTCCCTGGAACTGGAGTTACAGATGGGTGCAAGCCACCATGTGGCTGCTGGGAACAGAACCCAAGTCCTCTGGGAGAGCAACAGGCGTTCCTTGAGCCAGCTCTCCTTTTTCAGATTTCTGAAATAGAAAGGTTCTTGGAAAATTCCAGAATCCCAGGCTTCACTTGTTGGCAGTGCTGCCTCACCAAGCACTTAGATGCTTTTTTCTCCTCCCCTTAAAAAAAAAAAAGAAAAAAGTTTATTCTAATTGTGTGTTTTCCATGTACATATGTGTGTTCCCGTGTGAGCTGATACCTGCAGAGGTGGGAAGAGGGTGCCAGCAGTTCTGCAGAGCCGGCACGCGGGCACTGGGAATGAAATCTGGGTTCTCCGCCATCTCTCCAGCCTCAGTGCTTGCTTCTTAAACACAGCTGAAGGGGAAACCTGGAAAGGTCCCCCACTTCATTTATTTTCTGTGATCATTCATTACCAAATACCAGGACTCATCATATATTTGTGATGCAAAGCCTTGGAATTCCCTCAAGGAATTCAGTCTAGTGAGTGAAGACAGATAAAGTACAGTTTCAAAATAAACCACAGCACTCACTGTACAATCTTCATGCAAAGTATCAGAAAAGGCTTAGGTGTATACCTTTGTGTGTGGTTTCCCTTCAACAGGTGACTCCTAACAGGAAGTCAAATTGTGAGACATCCCATCCTGAGCTAAGTAGAGTGAGAAGATGTCTTTTTTTTAAAGATTTTTTTATTAATTAAAATTTATTCATTTTATATCCTAGCTGTAGACCCCTCCCTCATTTCCTCCCAACTCCACTCTCCCTCCCTCATCCCTCATGCCCCTCCCCCTCTCCACTGATAGGGGAGGTCCTCCTCCCCTTCCATGTATTGCTAGTCTCATCACGGACTGGCTGCATTGTCTTCCTCTGTGGCCTGATAAGGCTGCTTCCCCTGGAAGAATTTCTCTCCTGCAGTAAAGGCTGAGGTGTCATTTTACAACCTACTCCCAGGGCCAGGCATGGTAGCACACACCTTTAATCCCAACACTCAGAGAGGCGGAAGCAGGAGGATCTCTGTGAGTTCAAGGCCAACCTAGTCTACAAAGTGAGTCCAGGACAGCCAGAGCTGTCTCGGAGGGGAGTTGGGGCAGGTGGGGGAGAACCTATGCTCAGGGTTTGTCCAGGAGCCAACTCCAAGTTCAGCTGAACCTTTGGTGCCTGATCAGTCCTTTCCAGGACTGCCCAGCCCCCACAAGGTGACTCACAACCCTCTGAAACTTCAGTTCCAGGGGTTCTGATGCCTTCTTCTGGCCTAAGTAGGCATGCATGTGGTACATAGACATACATGCAGGCAAAACATCCATAGACATAAAATAATCTTTAAAAAAAGTGCTGGGCAACAGATTTTAAAAGCAGAATCACCTGTAGCTTCAGCCAGGATCCCACAGCAGAACTGCTGGGTGCCAGTCACCCCTTTACTATGATTGTTACAACGTTCACTTCTGCCTGAGAAAGGGGATGGTCGTGGAGAGAAACAGATCACATTTGAGAAATGCATCAGGTTTCATAAAGGATGCAGTTGGGGCTAGTCAATACACTGCAGAAAGACAATAAAAGTTAAGAGTGATTGATCACCAATTAAAAGCTAAGTGTCCAAGGTCTTCAAGTTACCAAGCCAAGTTTGCAAGACAGACAGGGCTCTACATGGAGCTCCAACCTTACAAAGGACTCAGGTCTCCTCCCTCTAAAGGGCACAAAACACTGGACTTGATGGTTTCAATCAAATTCTCTCTCATTCTTTGGGCCTGCAAAAGTGTCTACTTGTTTTTTTTTGTTTTCCAAGACAGGGTTTCTTGTATAGCCTTGACTGTCCTGAACTTGTTTTGTAGACCCAGCTGGCCTCAAACTCAGAGATCCTGCTTCTGCTTCCCTGAGTGCTGGGATTACAGGCCTTCACCATTGTACCTGGCTAAATGTGTCTACTTGTTTTTTGTTTTGTTCTTGACGTTTGCAAAGTTGGCAGTTCAGGTGCCCCCCACCCCCCTACAGCACTTATCTTAGAGATACTAGAGAGGGGCTGGAGAGATGGCTCAGCGGTTAAGAGCGCTGTCTGTCCTTCCAGAGGTCCTGAGTTCAATTTCCAGAAACCACATGGCAGCTCTCAATCATCTATCCTTGGATCTGATACCCTTGTCTGGCATGAAGGTGTACATGCAGATAGATCACTCATACACGTCAATCAATCTTAGAGGGGAAAAATAAATAAAAGAGAGATACCAGAGAACATAGCCAGAATGTATGACCTACAGGAGGCTGGGATGGGAAATGATGATTGAATCAAGATTGGGTCTAGATGCTAAGACACTTGAGGAAAGCAGGGTGAAAATATCTAACAACCAGTGAGCCAGCAAACAGCCTTCCTCCATGTTTGCTGCTTGAGTTACTCCCTGACATCCTTCCATGATGGACTGTTACTTAGAAGTGTGAGCCGCATAGATCCTTTCCTCCCTATTCTGCCTCTGTTCAGCAACAGAAGGAAACTACAACAGCATGCTAGAGAATGTGTTATGTGAAGTCAGGAAAGTCACCGAACGATTATGTTCCATCAGAAAAGCCCAAAGACATCCTTACTGGTGTGATAAAATGTCTCTCTGTTTAGTGTTTTGATCCCCTTGACCAACATTTTATAGTTTCCTTTGTAAGTATGTGTGTGCACATGGGCATGTGGGTGCATGTGCTTGTATGTGTAAGCCAGAGGTCAATGTGGTTCTTTTCCTCTTTTGTTCTCCACTTTATCTTTCGAGACCATTTCCCTGACTAAATGTAGGACTCACCATATCCGCTAGACTGTCTGGCTAGCAACCCCTGGGGATCTGTAGGTTTGTGCTTAGTTTTCCTATACAGACCAGAATCTCCTGCCCAGAGAGTGGTGCTGCCCATAGTGGGCTAGGCCCTCTGCATCCAGTAACAATCAAGACAGTTCCTCTATTTAGAGTCCCTTCTCAGATGACTCTACTAAATCTAACTAGTGCGTGTGCCCACTTTTCTTTTTCCGAGACAGGATCTTAATATGTAGCCCAGACTATCCTTCAACTTCCAACCTCCTGCCCTAGTCTCCTGGGTGCTAGGCTTACACACATCTATGACACCTAGTCTACTTTTGAGCCATTTCCATACCTCTCACACCGTACACTGCCACAGAAGTCCTGGCATTTCTTCATCATTTAGTGTGAGCCCTGGCTTCCTTCCAAGCTTCCAAGTTTCCCAGAAAGCACCAAGTGGGACCCTTGTCAGTGTATTAAGTCCTGTATCATAGGAAGATGGCCCATACAGTCCATATTCAGTACAGATAAAACTACATAAGCCTATGTAACTATTATACGGACACAGTATATGAGCGCTGAGGAGGCTGTCCAAAGGTGGGAGGCAGCAGAGCACACCACAGATCACTTGCACAGACTCAGTGTAGCTTGCTGCCTGCAAATTCATTTTTTTCTTTTTTGGAAAATTTCTAGTGTTCCCCTACCCCAAACATATGACCTAAACTTGGTCAGATTTGTTGGTATAGAAACTGCACATACAGTGGCCAGCTGTGTAGGAACGAGTTCCTGTACTTGGAAAGGCTGCAATGTGCCACCATCTGCCATCTGGAGACCTTGGGGAGACTGTGATTCAGTGAGTCTGAAGGCTTGAGTTCAGGGAGCTGATGGTGTAAATCTCCAGTCAACAGAAAGGCTTGATGCTTCAGCTCAAGCAGGTGGGAAGCAAAATGAAAAAACAGCTCTCTTCCCTCCATTATTTTTATTATGATCAGCTTTTCCATGAATGGGAAGAGAAAGCGTACACCCCTCTCTCATCAGCATTTCTGGGTTGCCTGTTTGCTAACTATGCATTACTTCCTGCACTGAGATGTTCTTCGGTGAAATCACTAGAAAACCTGTTTGTTTTTAGATTTAACTTTTGGGCAATTTTACACATGGATACCATGAATTGATATTTAACCCCTCCCCTTACCATCTTGTCTCCCCTCCCACTATATCTGGTCCCTTCTTTTTCCCAACTAATCATGTCTCTCATCTTTTATTTTTTTAAAGATTTTTTTATTATGTATACAATGTTGTGTTTGCATGTACACCTACACGCCAGAAGGGGACACCAGATTTCATTATAGATGGTTATGAGCCACTATGTGGTTGCTGGGAATTGAACTCAGGACCTCTGGAAGAGCAGCCAGTGCTCTTAACCTCTGGGCCATCTCTCCAGCCCTGTTTCTCATCTTTAATTTTCAAGAAAACTACTATGGAGTGGGGCATGGTAGTGCATGCATCTAGTCCCAGCACTCTGGAGGCAGAGGCATGGAGATCTCTGAGTTTGAGGACAGCCTGTTTTACAAAAGTGAATTTCAGGACAGCCAGGGCTACACAAAGAAACAGTTTCTTGAAAAGGCCAAAAAGCAAACATACAAAACCCCCAAAGACCATGGAAGTGTTTAATAAAATATTTTATGTATATTTTACTTACACGTATGTATCTGCACCATATTGATGCCTTGTGACCAGAGATCAGAAAAGCGCATCAGCTTCCCTGGAGTTTAAGTTATGGATGATTGTGAGCAGCTATGTGGCTGCTGGGAATTGAACCTGAGTCCTCTACAAGAGCAACAAGTACTCTAACCACTGAGCCATCTTCCAGGCCCATTTTTTAAAATGCTATTTTTTCACATATAGGTGTTTGCTGCATATGTGTCTACTTGATTCAGTGCCTGGAAGGCCAGAAAAGGCCATCAGTCCTCTGCAAGAACAATACCCTTAACTGCTGAGCCATCTCTCCAGTCCTTTTTATCTTTTTTTTTTTGAGATATGATCTCACAGCATAACTCTGGCTGGCTTACAACTGGATACATAGACCAGGCTGGCTCCAAACTCAGAGATCACCCATCTCTGCCCTGAGTGCTGGGGTTAAATGTGCGTGTCACACTTGCTATTCATGACAATGGCTGTTATGTCCAGCTGTGCCATTTCTAGCGTTCTTCCCACCCACCCACCTGGAATCTTCCAATCACCCTGCTCGCTCTTCCTTGATGTGCCCTAGCCTAGAGGAGGCGACAAAAATATCTTGTTTAGGGCGGAGTCATTTCACACTTATGTTTAAGCCTTTAATCTAGTGCAGCTATCAGCTTTGGCTAGAGAAACTTTTCATTGTGAACAATGGTTAATAGAGACTGGAAATTGGTCAAAATAATAAGTGCTTTAAAAAAATATGTACGGGCATTCATGGAGATAACCTAGAACCCCCAGCACAGATGTAGCCATGGCAGTTCAGTGTCCAAGTGGGTTCCATAGTAATAGGAACAGGGACTGCCTCTGACATGAACTGATTGGCCTGCTCTTTGATCACCTCCCTGAGAGGGGAGCAGCCTTACCAGGACACAGAGGAAGACAACACAGCCATGAGACCTGATAGACTAGGACTGGAAGGGGAGGAAGACCCCTCCTGTGGAGTGGGGGAGGGGCATGGGTGGAGAAGAGGGAGGGAGGGTAGGATTGGGAAGGGAGGGAGCTACAGCTGGGATACAAAATGAATAAACTGTAATTAATAAAAATATAAAAAAAGAAACCAACAAAAAATGTGTATGGGTAACTAGGCTCAGAGGTGCATGCCTGTAGTCCCAGCACTCAGGGAGGCAGAGGCTACACAAGGAAATCATGTCACAAAAAACAAAATTGTGTATGGGTATTCTGCCTGCGTGTTTGTGTACCAAGTGTCAGCAGAGACCAGAAGAGGGCATCAGATCCTCTGGAACTGAATTGTGCGCTGCCATGTAAGTGCTAGTGATAGAACCCAGGTCCTCTGGAAGAGCAACCAGAGCCATCTCTCCAGCCCTGACGATAGTTTTGTGTGAGTCTGAGTGAGTGTTTATCTCCATATATGGCTCAGAGTCCCCTGGAGCAGCCCAGGATGTCCTTGAACTCATAATTCTCTTCCTGCCCGTGTGTTCAAAAAAGTCACCCTTTGGCCTTTTAAAATTGGGTTTCGTTCTTGCTGGAGTTGTTGCATGTAGATAACCTATTGCGAATATTAACCACTTATCAAATATACACTTCTTAGTTCTGGGTAACATTTTCTTCTCTCTTTAAGGAGGTATTTAATTGGATGTCAGACAACAGAAAGTTTTTGTTGAGGGGAAGATCTTTAATGAGTGTTGGATTTGATTTCTGACACACTTCATATTGGTTAGATGAAGGTACATTCAAGCTTGGTTGGATGGATCCTGAATAACATTTAGTGTTCATTAATTAGTCTTCTAAAAAGATTTTTAAAAATTAATTATGTGTATGAACAATGTGTGGGTGCCTACAGAGAGAAGGGCTTTAGTGAGAACTCCCTGGAGGTGAAGTCTTAGGTGGTTATGAGCTACTTAATGTGGGTGGTGAGAACCAAACTCATGTCTCTAGAAAAGTATCCTATTAGTGGTCCTCAGTCTTCCTAATGCTTTGACCCCTTAAAATAGTTTCCCATGTTGTGGTGACCTCCAGCCACAGAATTATTTTGTTGCTATTTCATAATTGTAATTCTGCTGTTATGAATCATAATGTAAATATTTGATATGCAGGATACTGATATGACCCCAGGTTGGAAACTTGCTCTAGAAGGACGGAATTCTACATAAAGAGGATTTATTAGAGAGGCTCACAGCCTGTGGTCCAGCTGGTCCAACAGCGGCTCTCTTCCTGAATGCTGGGGTTAAAGGCGTCTACCACCATGCCCAGCCTAAGACATCTATTCTTGAATGATCGCCTACTTATTCTCAGTCTGAAAATCAGGGTTTATGGAATGTCAGCAACTGGTTAAGAAACTCTTTTTAAGCTTTTTAAATCCCAGCTTTACTTTCTCTGTCAATCTTCCTTAGGCCTTATTCAGATCTTGGTGGAATCCATGTGTCAGTCACATGAAGAAGAGAAAGTTTTAAGAGCCAGACATACTGGCTATTATCAGAGTAGTCTGCTCATGGCAACTGTAGGACTCAGAACTGTTTTACTTTCCTTCTTTGTACCAGACTCCATGGCTCAAGACACCTTACTTGGTAACCTGCTCAAAACCAACTGAAGTCCTTTATTTCTGCATGAGACAAAAGCAACTGTGAGAACAATGACTAGGCTCCTTCACTTGTTCCCAAGCACTTTCCAACGGAAGGAAAGACTAGAGGACTGCCGGTTACTGATATTCAGCTTATAAAAGCTCCTGCTTTCAGAATGTTGCAATACAGCTGGCTGTGATGACAATCATGGAGAACCTTACATGTATGTACAGTTCAGCCTGAGTACACACGCTCTCCACGATCCATCTTGCTCAGAGATGGGACAGTTTCACACATTGGCCAACTATACTCCAATGCTCTTCTGATTCTGCTTCGTGGACTTGGGGGCAGAGAACATTCAGACTGTCTAGGAGCTGGTGGGGTCCATGTTCTTGGTAGCTTGCTGGGCTAACCAGTGCTTGTATCTTTTAGTCTTGGGCTTCTGAAAGAGCACTACAGACATGGGCACTCTCACAGTGTCGATTCCGTTCACCTGAACACACGTTAAAAACAGGAATAGTCAGAGTCAGCTGTACAGAACCACCACCACCACCCAATCCAGCTCTTCATGTTGATTCTTCTCCCAATCAAAAGAAAATCCTGGAAACACTCACAGTCACCTCACACCAGTACTCGCCCCACCGAGTGATAGGTTCCTCTGGTAACCTCAGAGCATGCGGGGCAACCACAACACCAAGCTGAAAAACAACCAACCACCAGATAAACCCAATTCCAGACTCCTGGCAACCTCATAAAGACACTCCAGTATAGAATTTCTTACACAGGATTGAATACATCTGGGGAAGTGATTCTGGCTGACCCCAGGGGAGGGCACAGATGCCCGATGACAACAGAGAGACTCAGTCTTCGTTTCTCAGCAAGGGTGGTGAATTTACAAACAGAACAGGTCTTGAGACCAACACTACTTCATCCACCAAAGTAACAAATCCCCAATAAGCCACATATTGCCAGGTTCTTCTGAGCTAGAGATAAAAAATAAATGGAGCTGCCCTTTCCCATGTCTTTACTTTAGGTTCTGAGCCACATTCCCAGCTTCCTCCTGCAAACCAACCAAAAGTAACTCCCAACTCCAGGTGGTAAAACCATTAAAAAAAAAAAAAGGTTCAATCCTGGGTCTTCTATCCACAGGTGGTTCCTTCCTAAAGGGAATACTAATGTTTGGAAACACTCACATTCTTGAAGAAATGGCGGGCAACTATTTCAGGGTTTAGTTCCCATTTGACATTGTTCTTCATTCCCACTTCTAGATGACAGTTTCTCAGAAATTTCACCGTCTGAAAACAATTATGAAGGGCTGGGTCAGTAGGAGTCAGAGTCTTACAGAGTATGGGAGTTCAGGAAAAGGGCATAATTTCTGCCCTGCAGCTAAGATAGGTGAAAACCAAACATTACTGGGAAAAATCAGAACATTCTTTTTTCCCCTCTCAACTCTGATATGTAAGAAGATATTTTTCAAGACTTCATAGGGGATTTCATTTACCTCTTGGTGTTTCTAGGCAAAAAGAAATAGTCTATATTAAACTCAGGATTAGGGCTGGCAAGATGACTTAGTAGGTAAAGGTACCAGCTGCCAACCATGATGAGCAGAGTTTGACTCCAGGACCCACATAGAGGAAGGAGAGACTGACTCATGCAAGCTGTCCCCTGCCCCCAAATCCATAAATATAATAAACTTAGACTCATCTATAGTGTATCTCAGGATGAAATTACATTTCTGGCACTTCAATTCTACTTACTGTGTCATTAGATCTTTCCTGCTTATAAAATGAAGTATAAATTAGAGATTCAAGATATTTTTTTACATCTTGATACCCAACCCTCTGTCCAGCTGTATATTTTCTTTTTCCAGACAGGGTCTCTCTGGGTAGCCCTGGCTGACCTAGAACTCTCTTTGTAGACCAGGCTGTCCTGGAACTCACAGAGATCCACTTGCCTCTGCCTCCTGATGCTGGAACTAAAGGCTGCCTCAGCCACAACTGCCCCAGTTGTATACTTTCTAATATTATACTATATAAACCTTTACTTTAGGTAGACTAGACCATCTTCATTGTCAAAACACATCCTACAGCTGCTAGTGGATGAGTGCCTAACATACACGAGGCCTGGGTTTGATCCCCCACATCAATAGCTGGCCTTTGAGGTACACATCTGCAATCCCACCACCTGAAGGGTAGATAAGGAGAAACACACATCAGGACTGGCCTTGGCTATATATGGAGTTCAGGGCCAGCTTGAATTACATATCCCCCACCTCAAACATAAATATTCACTTATACTTCCTAGATTGCCCCAAACCTACTAATTTCAAAAGGCCTAATTCAATAATATATGAAAAAAAAAAGTTCTCCCTTCCCCCAGTTAACTCCAAACCCACCAGGTAACTCCTGCTTTGCTGCCTTTACTTTGCTGATTAACTTCTCATGTGTCTACATTCTCTTCAATATTCTCTGTAAATACTCCCAAAAGGTAGAGTCCTTACCTTACATTTTCCCACAGATCCTGATTCCCAGACTGGGGACTCCCTTAAAAGCTAAAGCACTTTTGGCAAAAAAATCTCCAAGGATATAACTGTCTCACATGTAAGAACTGAACTAATTAAAAATTTGGCACATTTTCTTAAAGGAAGTAAAAAAGCAGCTGGGTGTGGTAGCCAGCGTGGTGGCGGCATGCCTTTAATCCCAGCACTCCAGAGGCAGAGAGAGATCTGAGTTCAAGGCCAGCCTGGTCTACAGAGCAAGTTCCAGGACATTGTACTCAATAAAGCATTTTTGGAGGACCCCATACCAACTACAGGGAACAACAGACACAATACTACTTTTCCTCATCCTGTGTGTAACATTAAGCACACTTGAAGGATATCAGGGAGACTCTCAGGAGGAGGTTGATGACCTCCGTAAGGGACCAATTAAAAACTTCCTACTCACCACCTCTCCTGCCTTCGTCTGGATCTTCTCCAGTTTTCCTTCTTGTCTCAGCTAAAAAAGATAAAACTAAGTAAAAGAAATGAGCCACACTAATAACAGTCCAACTAGGATGGCAACAGGCTGGGCTTCTGGGTTCTTGTTCTTACTTCATCTCTGAATTAAATAACAAAAGGAAAGGAATTCCTAGCAGGAAGTTTAAAGTATTCCTTCAAACCCTTTGGTGCTTTGAGCTTACCAATTTCTCCTCTTCAAATAACTTCTTATTTTCAGGGGATGCATAGACAGCCAGTCCCTGAGAAAGGAGCTTGTTACGACCCACCGATTTCTTCACTGAGACCAGATCACCCCGGACTCCAATTTCTGCCAATGAAGACAAAAACAGCAGATGAAAACGCTGCAGGAATCTCTACAGAAAAGATGATCAGCTTGGGTTACAGTCCAGCGGTAAAGGCCTTGTCGTGGCATACTTAGGCCTTGGTGTCCATCTCCTGCTTTACCAAAGTGTGGGGTGGGGCATGAAGAAGAGACAGTTCCTACTTTCTCAGTTTTTAATTCTTCCTTAGAAAAATGTCAATTCACTGGGGCAGGTTATAAGGCTCAGTCATTAAAGGGCCAGCTGTGCCGAGGACCTGAGTTTGGATGTGGTTTATAACCTTAGCACTAAGGGGGAGGACATAGGCAGATCCGCGGACATTTAAACTACACGCCATTCGTCTAGTTTAAAAACTGGAGTAGACTGTGTTGTTCAATCAAAGCATATTTGTGGTGCAAACTTTTAGGCCTCTCTTTTCACATTAACAGTATCGAACACACACGTTTTAATTTTCCGTGCTGGAGGCGAGTACCTCAAATCACAGTACTTTCCCTGACTTCCATACAGGAGCAGCCCAGGGGATTAGCCTCTGGGTCCAAGCCTTACCGTCCACAGACTGCGTGAGGATGAGCTCCAGGTTCTCCTTGGGCCGGTGTTTCGTGTCCTCCAACAGCTTATACACGCGGTGTCGCCGGTGCAGGCGCGGCTTCCGTCCCTCCCCGGCTAGCGGCACCTTCCACCAGCGCTCCACGATAACCGTGTTCTGCCGGCCGGGGAGGCTGGGGTGAGCGAGTGTCCATAGAAAACACCCAGCCACCTCGCCAGTCACCCGCATCCCAAGGAGAGCGGCCCCCTCGTCCCCGACGGCGCGGCCCTTCCCGGTCTCTACTTGGCAAGAACAGCCCTCCTGGTCCACGGCGTAAAGACCCCAAGGCCCTGCCGGCGCTCACCCGGTAATGAGAGAGACTGAAGTCGCGTCCCGGGGTGCTCCCTTCAACTCGCGCGCGCAGTAGCTCCCCGACACCTCCTTGACGCAGCAAGGCAGCTCCTGCCCGCAGCAGAGCGCGACCACGGAGCGCCACGGCGGCCGCCATGACCCCGGCGCGGACAGACGGAGGAAGGCCCCCGCGCAGGCGCTGCTGGGCCCTTTGGGGCTGCCCGCGGCGCGCCCGAGTGGCGCGGCTGAAGCTCTGCTAAGACCCGGGGATCAGTAGACGCCCGCTACCACACCTTGCACGCCGAGGACAGGCCATCGGAGAAAACGCTATTTATTTTCGTCACTCCTCTCCACAGAGCATTGCGTGGACCGAAAACATACTATCTTTTTTTTTGGCTTCACTTTTACAAAGAGGCGGAGGGGGCGTGGGACGCACACCTTTAGTCTTCCAACACGGTAAGTTCCAGCCCGACCTGGTTTACTTGGCAAGCTCTAGGCCAGACAGGGCTACATAGCGAGACCAATAACAACTAACTAATGATGATAATAATAATAACTAATGATAACAAAAACAATATAAATGATTTGCTTTAGTTCTATTTGCTGAGATCACTTCTAATTTTGACATACTATAATTTCTGAACACTAAAAGGCTATGGATGCCACTCCCATTTTTCCCTTGAATCTAAAAATAGTCGAAGGATAGGATCCTCTGAAAACTTTATTTTCTATGATATTGTTACATTAGAGTATTTAAGCCAATATTTAGAGTTGCAGGAGACATAAGCTATAGAGAAAAAGAAATTACTATAACGCCCAAGCAGTTCCTTCTGTGGGGCCTCTGTGCTAGATAGATCATTATAAAAATGGGCTGAGTGTGAAAATAGAGGAGCGTGGAAAGATGCACTCTGCTTCATTGTATGTGCCCTTAAGTAGACTGACCAACCTGCATTTCCTTGACGTTTATTAGGGCAGTAGTCTTCAGCAGTATTTTACTTTTGATCTTTTGCACCCAGCACTCAGTATGTGGAATTTCACTCTTAGTTTCCACTCTCTGGATATTCTCTGTTCATCCTATGGCTAGTTGCTATTTATGTGTCAGTGATGTCCAAATTTCTTTGTTGGCTTCCCACAGACTTCACATTGGAATACCCAACTTCCTATCCATCATCACCATCTTCTCTTTTTTTTGAGACAGGGTTTCTCTGTGTAGCCTTGGCTATCCTGAACTCACTTTGTAGACCAGGCTGGCCTCAAACTCACAGAGATTATCTGCCTCCCCTTGTGTGCCACCGTGCCTGGCTTCATCATAATCATATGTGTAACAGACGTTTTAAAGTTAACTACTTTATGCCTCATTCTTCTCCAACTGCCTGCTCCCACAGACATTCCTGTTACAGTTGATTAGAATACCATATTGTTGTTTTGTTTTTCTTCAGTTCTTGGAAATGTCTTTTATTATTTAAAAAAATTTAAACATTTATATTTTTTGAGATTATATCATTTCCCTCTCCCTTTTCCTCCTTCTAACCCCTCCCATGTATCTTTCCTTCTTCAAATTCATGGCCTCATTTCCCTTATTTGTTATTATTTATATGTGTGTTTATATATTCCTAAATGTATAAATACAACCTGCTCAGTCTGTACATTGTTACTTGCACGTACATTTTTTAGCGTAATATTTTTTAAGACTTATTTATTTTATGTATATGAGTGTTTTGTCTGCATTTACATCTACCAAAAGAGGGAATCAGTTCACATTATAGGTGCTTGTGAACCATGTGGTCAATTGAACTCATGACCTTTGGAAGAGCAGATTGTGCTCTTAACCACTAAGCCATCTCTCCAGCCCATATATATGTCTTTAGAGCTGACCATTTGGTATTGGGTAACCAGTTGGTGTGCTCTTCCCTGAGGAATACTGTTTTTCCTATTCTTCGCATTCTTTAGTTGCCTACAGCTCTTTGTCTGGGGTTGAGGCCTTGTGAGCTTCCCTCTTTCTCAGTAAAAATTCATGTATGTAGCTTCCCTGACATTTCTAGGAGACACAATTTCATAGCAACTTCCTGTTACTCTGGTACATAGAATCTTTGGGCCTACTCTTCTACAACAATCCCTACACCTTAGGTGCAGTTAGGTTATAGATGTATCAGTTGTGACTGAGCTTCACAACTCTTCATTATTATGGTTGTGGTTTTCTGGATTGATGTACACCTGTTATAAAGACATTTCCTTGATGAGTAGCAAGAACTACACTTACCCATGGATAGAAGGATAAAATTTTAGGATATAGTTAGAGATTATGCTGGCTTAGTAAGGTGGTGGACATAGGTTTCCTCCAAGATCCATGACTTCAGTAGGCCTGGGTATCTAGGTTTCCAGTGCTCAGCATGATTTCCCTCTTGTTGAGAGGACCTGAAGTACAGTTAGAGAGCTGTTGGTTACTGCCATGGTATGCATTGTTGTGGTATGGAGGCATCATAGCTAGGTAGGACTGTCAGTTACTTTCTTCCTTTGGAAGCTTGCATGGCACCTTCTGGTACTATGAAAGCTAGTTCTCAAGGAGGAGGCTTTCAGCACAGAACCACCTCTGGTCCTCTGATTCTTGAGCACATTATTATTGTTGTTATTATTATTTTAGCTTCTTTTTCTCATAGGTCATCAGGAAACCCTATGTGTTCTACTTTTTAATTATTTCCAGAATCCATACATTTGCCATTGTTACCCAAAGAGCTTCTTAAGAAAGGTGCTGACACATGTGGGTTTACTGCCTGAATGAGGGTTGGAGGAGAGTCTGTCTATGGTTAGAACTGTTCAAACAATAGCCTCACTGACATATGGATTTGTGTTTTTTGAATTTTCTGCTTGCCTCTGCATATAAGCACATTCATTATTTAAGAAAAGCTAAAGGCAAATAGGTAGTTATATTTTCAGTTACTGAGTTCCAAGAATAGCAGAACCTAGCAGGATGCTATGAAAGCAACAACTAAAGCTTCCTACTACCTTGGTCAGCCCCTGTAAGGATGCTATACTCTGTAACCCAAACACAAATGAGATCGAAGAAAAGGTGAGAAGAAAAAGGGAAAAGGGGAAAAGAGGAAGAAAAAAATCAAAAGGAAAGAAGACAGGAAAGGTTTTAAGTCTTAGTGGCAGAGCTGGAAAGACAGTTCAGTGGGTAAACTGCTTGCACACAACCCTGATAACCTGGGTTAGAATCCCACAACACACACAAACCCACCAAAAGCCAGATGAGGTGACAAAGTTTGTTGAATATGTAACTCCAGCTTCAGTATTCCTGTGATGATGGGAGGTAGAGACAGGAGAATTGACCAGAAGCTCAAGTTCATGGTGTAGCAGCAGAGAGACTGTTTTAAAAACAGGTGAAAGGAAAGAATAGATTCCTGGAAGTCCTCTGACTTCTACACACATAGGTATAAAAATAATTAATTTTAAATAATCCAAGTGGTAGGCTGGTGTGGCGGTACCCATCTTTAATCCTAGCATTCAGAAGACAGAGGCAGGAGGATCTCTGTATGTTCCAGGACAACCAGAGTTATACCATGAGACCCTTCTCAAAAAAAAAAAAAAAATCAAATTCAAGTGATAACAAATTTTGGCTTTACTCCAGAGAACAAATGCATATTGGAAAGAGGCAAGAGACTACCTTATTTCATCTCTATTCTGCCTCAAACTCATACTGGTTATTTGCTTGACTGTGAGTGTTTCAAGCCCTGATGAGGAGGGCTCCTATTACACCTACTCCTTCCTCCTCTTTGCTGACTGTCCTAGTGAGACAGCTTACACAGGGCATTTAGCCACAACTACTTGTTCCTCATCAGCCAGACAAATGGGGGAAGCTGAAGTGTGAAGGCTTTCTACTAAATTGGTTAGTTCAGCCAGCTAGCATGCACAGCCATGGGTATCAAATTGGAAGGAAACTGGAGAGTGTGCGAGGGAATTTGCATCCGTGAGACAGGAGATGATTTATTCTCTCACTTTCTGGTAGGGGGTCACCAAGTATGTTACTGGGGGTCACTCTTGAGCACCAATTATTCCAGGTTTTTGACAATTTGTTCAAAGAATAGAAAAAGTATACACAAAGAACAAAGTAGTAAGAGATCTTATTCAGAGGCAAAGTAAAAGCACAAATTAGATGTACTAAAAGGAGCTGTGGGTCCTGAGCAAGCATGGAGCTCAAGAGGGTCTGGTTACTGTTTGGGGCTTTCTTTTTATGGGTTCAAGAAGAAGAGCAGTTGGTTTTGTGTGTGTATGACACAGAGAGTCGAGATTTCTTGTTTTAATTGACAGATATGGGTTATAGAAGCTTTGTTCATTTTGCATATTCTTTTCCATGGGACATCTAGTTTTAACCATATACATGAGCAATCATTCATAGGCATAAGATGGCAAATGTGGTATTTTCCACAATAAGAGACAGAGTTTGCCTTACTGCACATGTATCAACACCAGGTTGGGTCAGCCATTGGCCCTAGTTTCGGGACACACTTTGACCACAAAAGAATTATTAAGGGTTGCTAGGGAGCTATATGTTGGAGTTACTGCTTTGTTTGAAGGTGTGTGTGTGTTTGTAGCTAAGGCAGGTGGGGGTCCTAGGTTGCTAAGTACTTTGTTGGGAACGTAGTATGAGTAGCTTTCAAAACACTTGCCTGCCTCACGGTCACCTCTAATGTCCCACTGTGGAGAATACATTATTTTTTTTTCTGTAGTAGTTACTGAACAAGAGATGTCCACTGCACAGTTCTGTAGGATTTTCTTTCTTTAAACCAAATGTGGTAGCACATGCTTGAAATCTCAGTACTTTCGAGGTAGAGGCAGGAGGAATAGAACTTCAAAGTTTCAAAGTCATCTTCACCTACATAGTTCTAGACTATTCTGGGGTGCATACGACCACATCTTTAAATCTTTTTTTCTTTTTTCATTTGAGACATGTAGCTAACCCAAATTAACCTCAACCTCAAATTCTTGTCCAGCCTCCAAAGTGCTGGATTATAGGTGTGCACCACTGCCTAAGGCTTATTTTTAAAACATGTCATATCTAGTTATCTTTTCAACCAAAACCCTGCTAAGTCACTTCTCTCGTCCTCAAAAGAAAAAGCCCACAGATTGGTGTAGGTAACCCTGTATCATGTGACCCCATTAACACTCAATCCTTGGAATGTATACTGCCCATTTCACCTATAGTAGCTGCCTCACTTTGAAAATAGCAGACACTCTTAGCTTTGCATTGCCTGTTGCTTCTGAATCAGATGGTCCTTGTCCCTCGATATTAGCTTCTTTAACAGTCTTGTTATTAATATTATTTGGTTTTTGAGACAGGGTTTCTTCATGTAGTCCTAGCTGTCCTGGGATTCACTTTGCAGACCAGGCTGGTCTCAAAATCAGAGACCCATCCGCCTTTGTTTCCTAAGTGCTGGGATTAAAGACAAGTGTCACCATACTTGGCTGGTTAACAATCTTAACTCTATTTCCTTGATGATTATCTTTTCAGTGAGGTTTATTTGTATCACCGGTGCCAAAACCCTGCTGCATATCTCACACTAACAATCCTTTTGTTTGAGATAGGGTCTCACAGTGTAGCTCTGGTTAGCCTGAGCTAACTTAAAAGATCTGCCTGCTTCCACTTCCCAAGTGCTGGGACTAAAGGTGTGTGCCACCACACCTGGCTTGATTCCCCCCCCCCCCAATAACAGTTTCCTTCTGGCATACTTATTTTCTGTATACTTGCTTTGCTCTCGTACTTTTGAGAGTTCCACAGAGCAAAGACCCGTGGCTCACTGACACGCCCCACACACTAGAGTAGTGCCTGGCTTATAGTAGGCCCTCAATAAATACTTGAGTTGATGGGTAATAAATTTGAAGAAGCCTCAAACTGTTGGTTCTAGAACCAAATTTTGCCCTCAATGTTAAATTTTATCTGTGTTTTAATTGCTGTGGTAAAACATCAAGACCAAAACAACTTGGGGAGAAAAAGGTCTATTTCAAGTTACACCTCCCAGGTCATACTCTGTTACTGAGGGAAGTCAGGACAGGAACTTGAGGTAGGAACTGAAGAGGAGGCCACGGAGGAGTGCTGTTTATTACTTTGCTTCCCAGAGCTTGCTCAGTCTCAGGCTGCTTTCTTATAACACTCAGGACCATCAGCTCAGGGTTGCATTACACAGAGTGAGCTGAGACCTCCCATGTCAATCACCAATCAAGAAAATGTCCCCAGGCTTGTCCACAGGAAATTCTCAGTTGAGATTATTACTTCTCAGTTGGTTCCAGCTTGTGTCAAGTTGACATAAAAATTAACCTGCACAACCAGTTGTTGCTGTGGCCTCTTTCTCTCCCCACCTCCTATGTGTGTGTGCGTGTGTAATTTATCATAAAATCATTCTAGTTTTAGTTGAAAAATTTTAAGATCTAGCACCATTGATTTTTCTGTTCTGGCACAGCAACTTACAGCTCAGTTTCGGCGGTGTGAGCTTTCTACCATTTTAATATATCCTCTCTATAACTCCCCTAATTTCCATCGGCTATTTCCATTTCCTATGGATTTGTGTGGGAGGGTGTGTGCGTGCGTGTTTGAAACAGGATTTTGCCTTGCCCAGCCAGAACCTTGCTATTGCAAACCAGGCTGATTCCAGATGTTGAACAATCCTATCAGCGCTGCCTCTTAGTTGCTAGGATTAAGGTTCCTAGGTGTAGGATTAGGTTCCTAGGTGTTTAATTTGGGATTCCTACCCTATAAAGACAACAAAGAACATTCTGCAGTTTGTAGTACTTCTGTGCTATAGGGAGGGATGATAGAAAAAATGAATTATAAAACAATTACTAATAAGGTCAGTGTTGGAGCAGGGTCTTAGAAGCTTACTGTGGCATTAGACACTAACTCTGCAGTTGCTGGATTTAGAAGTGTTCCAGAGGGAGGGCCAAGGTGTAGGTAAAAGAAGAGCTCAGGTAGGGCTGTTTATCAACCAGTATATTAGTTGTAAAGCATTTTAACTATCAATATAGTTGTACAGTATATACTAGTTGAATATGAGCCTTGGTTAGTGAGCCAGGGTGGAAATGAGGTGACATAGGCAGTGACCTAGTGTCCATGTCATAGTGCCCGCCAGGTCACAATGGACAAGATTGCCTGAACCTCTGGCACTCATCCTCTGGACCTCACTTTGCCGCAGGGAGGCACTGAACAGAGAAACTGCCTTGTTACAGGTCCCGCCCCTCTCTCTACTCCCTTTCTTATATCAAGAGGGGAAAAACACGGAACTACCTCTATCCCATCTGGTCACCATACGCCTATTACCTCTACTGCTACAAATACCGGCTCACCCTCCGGGAGAAGATGCTGCCTTGGTGTTACAAAAGGTATCTGTTTTCATCTTTAATGGTTTACATAAAGTATAAGGAAAATAAAACAATTTGAAAGAATATCCTAACTGGAAGGATAGAAGCCTGGCATGGATTTGTATAATTTTTCTATATGGTTGGCCTGGAAAAATAAGCTAGTCCATAGGTGATACAGGAAACAAATGTTGAAGACTGGTCCTGTGTAGCTAAATCAGGAAGGTACCTTCATAGTGTTATGTCTTTATCCTAGGCTCTGAGGTACACTAATTTGTGTCTTTCTTTCCCAACAAGCATCACTTACAAGGAACACGAGGACCTGACTCTCCGGCCCCGTTACTGCCTCCAGTGCTCCTGAGTCCCTAGGAGGCCTCCAGGTGGGCAGGAGCACTGAGCAGGAAAAAGACCGCAGCCAGCTTAAAGAACTGTATTCAGTAAGTAGACCATGAGCTGGTGATATGACAGGGCAGCTCTTTGATTTTTTTTGTTTTTGAGGGGAACATTAGCCAGTCGATAACCATAAAACCTAGGGGTAGGTAGGACCCTGAGATCATGTGTAAAATGTACTTGCTTTCTAGGTGGATTTTAGCCCAGAGATCTAAAGGTCATATAGCTGGTAGCAAATAGGATGAGAAGTAGGAACAAAGGTATATCAGATTATAGTGGGACTTGGGGACATAAAGTAGTTTAGAGATGTGCCTGGTGATTAAAGGCCTGTAATCCCAGCTTCTCTAAAGGGCTGCCTAGGATACAAAGTGAATGCAAGGCTAGCCTCAGCAACTTAGCAAGACCTTATTCTCCAACTCCACAAAAACAAACAAAACTAAAAGTGAGGCTGGGACTTAGCATGAATAAGACAACACCTTAAGCTCTCCAGTACTAGGAGGTACTCCCACGTATTTGACATCAAGTAGAACTCAGTATGGGATGGCTATTCCTAGGACAAAGGAATATTGTTACATCTCTTAAGAATCTGACCTTACCCAGTCTCCCTCATCTGCCTCTCCTTGGTTCTACAAAAGTACCCTAATTTGTCCTTGATGTGATTTGAAGATTAAATGAACATGTATTATTACTTCAACCTTATTTATTTTCCAGGCTGGGAACCTGACAGTGCTATCAACTGACCCCCTGCTTCACCAAGATCCAGTTCAGTTAGACTTTCACTTTCGTCTCACCCCCCATTCCTCTGCTCACTGGCACGGCCTTCTGTGTGACCACCGACTCTTCCTGGATATCCCATATCGGGCCTTGGATCAAGGCAACCGAGAAAGGTTGGATGGGCGTGGGGAAGAGATGGTGTTACATCCTTTATCATGTCACAGTGACTCAGAAGCTGGGTCACACAAACAAAATACACTAGTAGCACACAGACAAGATCTTAGGTTTTAAAGAATAATTTCAAGTCGAGGGCCAGTTGCTGGACTCAGACTCAGGAACACCAAAGTGAGAATCCAAAATAGCTGAATACTTTTCAGCTGCTTAGCAATCCTTTTCTCCATGACCCCTTCTGTGACAGTCACCTCAGTCAGGTAGAATCCCTTGGCTTCAGAGAAAAGCTCCCAAACTCCTGAAATAACTTTTAATATCCCAGTTTCAGTAGGTAGAGAGCAAACACTCATCAGTATTTCTCCTGCTCTGTCTTTCTAGATTCTGAGTTAGCTAGGTATTAACCTTCTCTCTGGCCTCTAGTTTAACAGCAACACTGGAGTATGTGGAGGAGAAGACAAATGTGGACTCCGTGTTTGTGAACTTCCAAAACAATCGGAAGGACAGAGGTGTGTCCCTTTTCCCTCTGGCATTTCAGGACCCATTCCGACTTCTATTGCAAGAGAAATTAAGGCACACAACATTCTATTCAGTGCCATCACAACTAGACTAAAAAGAAGCCCCTGGAGGTGGTGTCACATACAAGGCTGGGAGCACATGAGGAATTACATAATCCATTCAAGGGCAACGGTGGACTGACAAGTCAACCACATGTATCAAGCCTTCAACAGTAGGGAAAAGACATGTATAAGGACATGTCTAGAAGGATAGGAATGTATTTAACCAAATGCAGTGTTACTGCTCATCTCTCAAGAGTTTAATATCCTATTGAATATAAGACAAGATGAGGGGTTGGGGATTTAGCTCAGTGGTAGAGCACTTGCCTAGCAAGCACGAGGCCCTGGGTTTGGTCCTCAGCTCTGGGGCGGGGGTGGTGGAGGTAAAGATGAGCTGTGTATGATGGAACAAGTCTGTGATGCAAGCATTTGGAAAGTAAGGCAGAATTCCATACTCAAGGTCAGACTGGCTACACAGTGAGATCTTATCTCAAACTAAACCGCAAACTGAATGCCATCACTGCAGTAAGTGCTTGAATCTTAAATCTGTGAAGAAGGTTCTCATTTCCACTTTACAAATGAGTAGTAAACTGGAGATCTGAAAGGTTAACTAGAATGTTAAAGTGGATTTTAAAGGTAGGGTAGAGCCTGTCTCTATCATTCCAAAGCACACCCTAAGCCTGCACTACACTGCTTTCCAGAATGACTCTCTTGAGAAAACCTCTATAAGTAGTATAAGGGCTGAGCTCCAGTGGGTATTCTAATCATTTGTT
Organism: Pachyuromys duprasi; assembly: GCA_028658305.1. Taxonomy (NCBI): domain Eukaryota; kingdom Metazoa; phylum Chordata; class Mammalia; order Rodentia; family Muridae; genus Pachyuromys; species Pachyuromys duprasi. The sequence continues at coordinate 99,606,913 of CM053744.1, read as the reverse complement.
CTGTTCTACAGGTGCCCTGCTGCGAGCCTTTAGCTACATGGGCTTTGAGGTGGTCAGACCAGATCATCCTGCCCTCCCTCCCTGGGACAATGTCATCTTTATGGTGTATCCCCTTGAAAGGGACGTTGGCCAGCCTGGCCAGTGAGCCTCCCTAAACATGTTTATTCCATCTCTGTGAGGGGCCGGAAACCTCAACACCCGGGACTCTGGGGCCCAGGATGTGATTTAAGACACTTCCATCCTAGGAAATAAAGTGTAGTGCAATCAAAGTGTTCATTAATTCTTGCAGGGAGGGACTGCTGGGGTGGAATGAGCTTTACACAGATAAATTCACTGCAGGACATAAGTGAAAATATCACAGGGAGGGACCCAAGTCAGACATGGGAGGGCTCCTTTTGCCTTTTCCATATCCCTATACCATTTTTCCATTCCCATTTACTGTTCACCTGCCAAGATCAATTATTAGTCAACTAGAAAGTTCAGAAAGACTAAACCTTAGAATGCATTTATACATGTCAATTCCTTCTCTTTGGATGTGAAGAAAAACTGTATATGTCCTAAGGGAAGAATTACAAGAGAACATTCCAGAGAACAGCAAGTACTGGGTTGTATTAAAAAAATGGCAGGGGACTCAAAGGATGAGATTTAAACTGACAAGACATAATGGACACATTGAAGGATATTTTTGAGACTGGGTCTTGTGTAGCCCAGGCTGGCCTCAAACACATTATGTAGCAGAGGATGTTAATTCTTCTATTTCTACCTCCCAACTGCTTGAGAACAGGTTGTGTGCTATTAACTGTTTATTTTTACACTTATGGGTATGTGTTTTGCTTACATGGTTGTATGTATACCATGTGCATATCTGGTGCACAAGGTAGGAGGTGGTTCCCTGGGTCTGAAATTCCAAGATGGTTGCGAGCAACCATGTGGGTGCTGGGAACTGAACCTAGATTTTCTGCAAGAGCAGCCAGTGTTAACTTCTGAGCATCTTCCCAGCCCCACAAAATTGGTTTTTAATAGGCTTTTATATAATAAACTGTAAGGTTTATGATCTCCATCCCTGAGAGAAAGCAGCACTGAGGAAACTAGGTACTCAATGGCCTCCAGAGCCTGTTGTATAGTAACTCCAATGCCAGGCTGAGAACACTTCAATGGTTCACCACAGTCAGAATCTAAAACATTAATAGCCTGTCTAGGTTCCTCCAGGAGTGTAAGAGATGCTCAAACTGCCCCTTCCTTGATGTATTTCTAACTGGTTCCAAAAATTTTGAATTTAGGATATTACAAATGCCATAGAAGTGCTATACCAATGAGCTACATCCCTAGCCTCTTATTTTTTGAGATAGCATCTTGGTAAGTTGCTCCGGCAAGGCCATTAGTTTTCACTCACCTGCCTTGGCCTCCAAGTAGCAGGGATTACAGACCTGAGTCACCTGGGATGGCTACTAACGCTAGAGTTTAAAGAGAGACACCCAAGGCATCCATGTGTTCATTTTTCATTGTGCATTCATATTTAAGTACTGTCACAAGTCTCAAAGGTGTCTTACAATACTGTCAGCAATGGAAAGATGCCAGAAGGAAACAAGTCACATAGTCTTTTAGCTTTTGTGTACATAGCTGAAACTGGTTATGATTCTGAGGGAGTAGGTGATTTCTGAAGTGACTTTAGGGGATGAATATTTGTATGGGAAGGGCACTTCTTTCAAGATGCCTCTGTATGTGAGGCAGCTGGCAATTACTACCAAGATTTACTCAGAAGAGACTTTACCCACAGGCCTATTTCTAAGTTGTAACTGTTTATGGTTTTAGATAATTTTCTTGAAAACTTTATTCAGCAAACAATCCCCCAAATTATTTAAGCAGAACTACACATCCTTTTTCTCTCTCTAGGTGTGTGTATACAAGACACATACTGGCAATTTACAACATTTCCTAAGTTGCCTCTTCCTTTCTTCTACTTGCATTTTAACTAAAGTTCACAAAAACATAGCTGGAGGACTGTTTAAAAAAAAAAAACAATCTATAATAACCTCAGCAACTGAGGGTGAGGTGGTGCTCTCCTTCCCATGAGGCTTTTAAATATATGTATGCTTATTTTTGTCTCCTGACAACTGCAGTCTTCTGAATTCACCAATACTTCCTATAAACTATAGTCACCTGATAAGGTGAGTCACAAATCTGCAGAATCATCACTTCCAATGCCCAAACCTTGGCTGTTTCCCAGCCTCAAAAAGAACACAGCCCAGCAGTAATGCAAATTATTACCGGCAGAGGGGACTGCCTGATATGACAAGGCTCGGAATTACACAGCAGCATCCAAACATTAAAAGATAGGGGAAGAACCAGACGAGTTAAGTGAGAAATCTATTTGTCTTCATTTGTCTCCATCTGTTGCTTTTTGGTAAGTCCAATGGAACAGAAAATGGATTTGATCCACAGCAAGACACACCATGTGAAATAAAGGACTTCATGGATCTTTCTATCATAGACTTCTCTCTCCTGGCACCAAATCCTGCCAAAGACATAGAGACAAAAAACTTAAAAGGGCTCTGAGAGCAAGTTAAGCTGCATCAAAGATGCTGCAGAGAAATACACAAAGGTAGGAACATAGGGAAGAGGAAATAAAAGCCCCTGTTGTCACCCTCATTACTTTCCTGTTGCTACAGATAGATGACAGCACCACTCACACAGCAAAGCAGACTGCTGATCCAGCAGCGGAAGCCCAGACTTCAGAATAAGTCGTCTTCAAGGTTATCATCACCAGACATAGAGGCAGCTTCTGTTGAGCAAAAATGAGATAGATTGCCTTATTTAGCAGGCACTACCAGTGAGGCTCAGGAGGAAAATGGGTGGTTGGTGCTCAGTATCCTAAGAGCCAAGTATTTGTGTGTGTGTTAGACAGGGTATCATGCAGTGCAGGCTGGCCCCAAACACACTCTTTAGCTAGAGTGTAACCTTGATCTCATGATAATCCTTCCTATACTTGCCAATGCTGGAATTATAGGTATATGCCCCCCCCCCCCGCCCAAGTGTGTCATACTCAGCTGGGAATCTAATCCAGGGCTTTGTGCATGCTAGTCAGGTACCCTACCAATCAAGCCACATTCTCCAGTTCCAGAACCAACCTTCAACTTAACCTCCCAATTTGGACAGATTAAGAAAAGGTAACTTTCACAGATGCTGTATGAAAGTACTGTCGTTTGTACCTGATAAGCTTAGGCAGGAGAGGGTATGTGGTATCTCTTCAGGGCTCTTTTTAGTCTCAGTGAGTATGCTGGCAAGAGAAGCATCTGTTTCTGTGGCCTTAAGTTATGAAAAAAGAGAAAAAGGAAAGAGTATCTTGACTGGTAGGAAGGTTGATCAGAAGTTTTGGTTAAGGCTCAAACTGGCTGCTGAAAAGGCACAATGTCTTTAATCACATTTTAATCAGCTTGGAAAATGAAAAAAGGTTCTCAGGATGGCATAAGCTTCATCTCAGTAACATTGGTGAAATGGAGCTAGAGATGACTCAGAGGTTAAGAGCACATATTACCTTTCTGGAGTACTTGAGTCAGATTCCCAGCACCATGTTAGATGACTCACAGTCTGTTATTCACCTTCAGAAGATATAATGCCTCTTGTCTTCTTGGGCTCTCACACATCTGGCAATCACTCTCACATACAGATACACACATACAGATGGTTAAAAAAAATTAAACTGTTAGGAGCTATACAGATGGTACAGCAGTTAGCAGTACTGGCTGCTCTTCCAGATGACCCAGGTTCAGTTCCCAGCACCTACATGGCAGCTTACAATTGGCTATTAAGTCCAGTTCCAGGGGGTCCAATACCCTCTTCTGGCTTAAGGCACTACATGCATGTGGTGTAAACATACACAAGCAGGCAAAACAGACACACACATGAAAAAATCATTAAAATCTTAAAAAAATGAAATTGACAAAATGTTATGAGTAAAGACTTTGATTGTTCCTCTATGTACTAGATTTTCTTGAAAGAAGCACCACTGTAAGTGACTACAATGACTTACCATGTCCTTCAACATATCTGGGACAGTTCTGTTTTCTTCCATGTCTTCAGGAAGTTCAATTGCATAGCCTTTACGAACCAATTCTAGCCCAATATCAAGTTTCTAAAATGGAGAAATGGGAAGGGAATGATATTCTGTTGTAAAGGAGATGGGGTGAGATGGTCAGCAGATCTTCCAAAGTAGAAGTAATATCAGATAAGGGTTTCTGGGAAAGAAAATATGGATCATGTAGCAAGCACTATATGAACCTCTCCCTTACCTTCCCGTTGCTGGTATCATATAAATAGATTTTTGGCCAAGTTGAGATTCCAGTCTGGACATAGCTAGAGATCTTGGCCACTAGCGGCTTCCAGTCAGCACAGTGAGTGAGTCTGTCAAACTCATCTAGAGCTTCTTCTTCCCACTGTTCACCTGGAAGAAGATCAAAAGGCAAAATAAGGAGCTGAGACTCAGACTGGTAAGAACAGTACTGATAAGAATAGGAATACACCCTGGAAAGAAATTGAAACTACCTTTTTATTCCCAGGAATGTACTTATGTTCTCTGATGGGTTTGGATGGGACTACCAACCAAGTTTGTCTTGCTTTCTGCTGCTAATAAGGAAAAGGCACTCGAGTTTCCAGACCTCAGAAAGGTTGGGAATGTGATAACTCCTCTTCTGTGCTATATGAAAGTTACTTTATTGGAGGTGAAGCCAATAGGTGGCATGATTCATTTACCTGAGGGGGCAATCCGTGCCAGACTGCATTCTATTGCTTGAAATGGGAGGCTTAGAAAGTCACTCCTAAAATGAAAGAAACTGAAATTAGAATCCCAGGTTTATACATGTTCCCTTCTAAATCCTCTTGATCATATATACCAACAGCTCACCACTTTATGACCAGAAGCGAGTCAACAGCTGGGATTCTAGCAGATTCCACAGTGGCTTTGGTACTCACCTGAGGGCCCTGAGATCTTTCAGTGGACAGTCTCCATTATCTCCAAAGTCAACAAAGTAGAGGTCCAAGTTTCCATTTTCCAAAGTTCCAAGAACCCGGGCTCGATACCAAAAACCATTTGTAGATAAAGGTGCTGCTACAATGTCTCCTATGTTCACAGTCAAGTCTTCAGGCTGTATGTGGGGATGGAAAATCAGGCAGGGGTAGTCATGAAGTTGTAGCTGACAATCAGAGAATAACAGAAGGAAAAGAACATGTTACAAAGAAAAAGATAAGGCCCAGACTAGCTTTTTGCCTGTGGCAACTCACCAGACTATTCTCATAGTGCTGGGTCATCTCACTGACAAGTTTATCCAATTGCAGGCTGCGGGAGCCAATGATTTGGATCCAGAAGTGGTTAGGGTGCTCAGAAGCAGAAACGTAGACTTCTAGGTACTCATCAGCATGGAAACTGAAGTCAGGACTGGGAACTGAACACAGGGGTAAGGATGGTGACCATATCAGTTCCATCTTTGTTTAGAATGGGGAGACTGCATGAGGGAGATGAAAGATACATACACCCAGTGGCTGTTGACCACTTTAGAAATGGTTAGAGGGACAATTTGGTGACTCAAACAAAAATGCCCTGAAGGAAGGTACTAAGTTATTTTCTATAAATTTCTATGTAACCAAGCTTATATTGTTATTCTCCATGTACTCAAATGAGGCATCAATTATAGTGAAGATTAAGCCTCAATCTATTAGGTCTGGCACGATCAATAAGAAGTACACAGATAGCAATCCTGCTTATTTCAGATTCTATTCTACCCGGGATTTATTTTGAGAATCTAGGCCAGCCCATTAGTAGGCTCTGCCCCTTCTTGTTCAAGCTAGCACGTTTGCAGAGAAGAGGAAGCCAATGGCCATTTCATTCTTCAGCAATGACATCTAGAAACAGTAATGAGACAGACAATATAAAAACGAGGCTGAGAATTTATGTAAAAATTTATGCCTAGATATGAGTGCTCAGCAACAAATGGGAGATCTATAGCACTTCCTATCCCCACCTGCCACCCAGGCTCAGAGAACAAGAGGACAGAATTAATGTAAGGACCAGAGGATGAGGAGTGTTGTAAAATGGGTCTTTTGGACATTACATGGAAGTTGCATACAAGAACCCACAGCTGCTTTGGTTATCTGCACAAATGAAGCCAGTTAAAATTCCAGCATGGATCAGGGATGGCCTCCTGAGGCCCTCTGCCTACCTAGATGAGGAAATAATGGCAGCTGTTGGATGCTGGGAGAGGTAGAGTCACTTTTCTTTGGGATGTGGCCACTCATAGGTTACCCACGCCCCAGTGGATGGACCCACACCCATGCAAATATGGGCAGCACTAGTTGGACTTCTCGAGTTATGAAATTAATGAAGTTGGGAGGAAGTTGTAGTGGGGGAGCACAGGGGAACTTTAGAGATCAAGATATGTTGTATATACATATGAAATTTCTTAAGATAAAGTAAAAATATTTAAAGTAAGTGTAAGAAAAAAGTATGCCTGGGGCTGAGGACAATGGTTCAGTTGGTAAAGTCCTTGCCATGCAAGCAGGGGGACTGTCCCCAGTTCCCATGTAAAAATCAGGGTATGGTGGCACTGTTTGTAACCCCAACCTCTGTGCCAGGGAGGCCAGTCATCCTAGTCTAACCAGCAAGCCCCACATCCCAGTGAAAAGGCTTTGCTGAAAAAGGCAGGGTGAACGGTTCTTGTAGAGCAGCACAAAGCTCATCTCTGGCCTCCATGCACTCATGTGACACACACTCAACTCTATCCTGGCTTGAACACAAACACACGCGTGTGCGACACACACACACACACACACACGCGCGCGCGCGCGTATAGAAAGAGGGTATAATAAAAATTTAATTATTTGATGTATTACTCAGATCTGTTTACTTTGTCAACATATTTCTATCTTATTTTCCTTCATTGGCTGTACTCAAAAATTATTATTGTTTGGTATTAATCTAAGTAGAATATTACCAGAAAGACATTATCTATGATGACAGAGATGGAAATCACAAAAACAGAATTTTTAATTGTTTCCTATTTTAGGTCAGTTAAATCCAGTATTCCTGTCTTTCATATGGTTAATAGGCTCCTCTTCATTACATACTTTCAAACATGGACGTCTCTGGACTGCTCTGGGCACCAGAATTCTGAAAGCTGTCATCATTAGGTTTCTCCCAGGAACCTTCTTTTGGTCCTACAACAACCATATCACCACCTCCTTTGCGGAGAGGAACCTCCAGGGGTGCAGCTGGCCCCATGCTAGAATTGGTATTTTTCCACAGAGCTGCTTCTCCAGCTCCACCGGGCTCCGTCACTTCTTCTCTTCTCACACTGATTGGCTGCTTTCGTGGGACTCTGGTTTCTGCAGAATGGGCAATTCTCTTCCGAAGTTCTTCATCTTCTGAAACTTTCTCCAATATCAGATGCTGTGGCAAATAAGAGAGGGGTCATTTCTGTATAGTCAGATACTGACAAGATGGCCAGAGGGTCACCCTCATTCTCAGATATACTTGCCTTAGCTGCTGCCACTTCCTTCTGTGTTCCTGAGATTTTTATAAGTCTTGAGAGTAGTAGGGTTCCCTCTGATTCTTTGTCACAAGTAATTTTGGCTCCAGAAGCCTTACAGATAGATCGAATTGTCTCGCCGCCTCTCCCTACAATATAGAAAAATCTGTCCTTTCCTCTAGGCCAACAGTCACTATAATAGAAATCACTATTTTGTGCATATTACAAAAAGGAGTCAGTTCTCATAACCAACTTGAATAGAATATAAGACAGTAATGTGAATAAGGTACTGCTGAAATAACTACTGGAGAAAATAGACTATAAGACTCTGTTTTAACCATTTTATTTAAATTTATGCACTGATTGATTAACTTCAAGTCATTTTCATTTTTTGTATACAAAGCAGCTACACTTTGTATTTTCATCTGAAAGTCACATGGTACAGGGTGCATCAGCATCCTGGACTGAGGACAGGATATTTATTTGCCTCTAATAGCAGCACTGAGGAATGGTCCACAGAAAAGCATAAGGTACAAGTGATCTCTGTATTACTGTCTTCAAAGGTCTAGGGTACTATTGGCATTGCTAGCATCCCTGTAAGAGCCTATTTTTAAAAATTAAATCTTTATTGTATGTGTACATGTTCATGTTTGTGTGGACTAGGGTTACCACAGCATATGTGTGGACATCAGAGGGCAACTAGGTTCTTTCCTTCTACCATGTGGGGCCTGGGATTTGGAACTCAGGTTGTCACCTTTATCCACGGAGACATCTTGCTGGCCCATAAAAACCTGTTTGAAAGACTTTAATCATACCGCTTCTTGATTTCTTTAAAAAAATCATTTCTGAAACTAAAGTTCTAACTAAGTATGCCATTTTTCCCTAACAAAGTAAAGGAGAGGCCAGGAAGCTCTTGGAAATGTGGGAAAGACAGGCAACGGTAAAGAATAAAGTGAACAGCAGAGGAAGTTGTTCAGTGGTACCTATGATTCTGCCCACAGATCTCTGGGGGACTGAGAGTTGCTCAAACACTGGGGTGTTCTCTGTCAGGATCTGATGGATTGCTGCTTTGGCCTTGCACACCTGAACAGGAAAACCACTGATAAGCAGTACTCGCTCATCGCCTACATCCTCTGTGTCCACATCAATCCGAGCACCTGTCTGTTTCCGAAGCTGTAGAGGGAAGGAGGCATACACGTTAAAGAACTTCAGTTTGTGCCTAGCTAAAGATACTCTATCAAGCCCTAATTATTAATGGCCCTCATTTACTTGCATTTATGTATCAAAATTAGTGACAAAGGTAATCCAAATAGTTAATTTAAAGTCATCTCTCTCTCTGTTTATAACGCCTTTGCTCCCTACTTTTGTTTGGATTAGCAAATATATTCTTTTTCTTTTCTTGCCAGGGAATAAACCCAAGTCCTCCCAGTGCTAGTCAGTACTTTGCTAATGACCCCCATTCCCAGAGAAAAGATTTTGCTTTCTTGACATTCCAGCTGAACAATAGAAGATAAAAGACTAGCTAGGTAACAAGTCCATATTGTCATCTATGGGAACTCATTAGCTACCTAATAAAAATATTCATGCTATATCAAATTAAGAATCATCCAATCAAATACTATTTCAAGCTTAGTCATCTACCATCTGAGAAGTACTCATTTTCAGAAGGAAAACAGTGTGGTTAGCCTAATAAGTCCCTCATTTTTTTTCTTTTAAAAATATATGCAGTATGGGTGTTTTGTAAAATGTGGTCAGAGGAAGGAAACAAGGAGTTAACAAATAGAATCCATGTGTGGGAAAGCCATCACCCTGCTCATATACTTACCTGTTTAATATTGGCTCCTTGTCGACCAATGATGAGCTTCACAGCCTCCTGGGGAACTCGCATCTCTATCTCAATGTCATCTTCTCCAACAAATGTCAATCGCTCTTCTGTGCAGACCATGACAGACTAGACTTAAATATGCTAAATCTACTACTGTTCCTCCCTTGAATCAGGCTGTCAGAGACACCAATCCAAGAGACAAACTGTGGATCTCAACCACAATGCAAAACATTGCATCTGAGTGTGAATCAAGGTCTCAAAAGACCAGAGCTGGGGCTGGGTGTATAGCTCAGAGGTGAGGGTGTAGTGCATACAGAAGGGCAAGTTCAATCCCCGGCACTCTACCTGCTTCCATCCAAAGACCATTTGGCATTTTCTTTGGGATACTATTTCAGATGTTAATATGAAAAAAGAAGATTCTGGAGAAGAAAAGTTATAAGTTTAGGATGCTAGTTTAAGACATGACTTCTATAGAACCATGAAGGCTAGAAGTTGTTGGAGGCTTCCAAGAGTCTAAAAACTTAATTTTATATTAGTTATTTCTTTGGGACCTGTTTGCTAGGTCTACCTGTGCCTGTCTTCTGATGGCTGGAGAGAAGCAACAGAATGAGTATATATATTTAAAAATCACATAGTTGATTTTGCTAAGGGGAAGAGTCAAAAGCATCATAATGAGTTCCCTTCAGAAACTAGTATTCCAATAACAAAGGACAAAATGAGATGTTTTCAAATGCTTCTCATAGAAAACTATATTTTAACAAACTATTGGTTTGGCAGGGGCAGCTCTCATTTCAGCTTTAAAGAGGGAGACAGAATATTATTGCAGGCACTGCATGGGTTCACATACCTCTGCTTTCCCTATATCGGCGGTACAGGATGTAGGCAACTGTTGCACTTGCTGGGATTCCAAGGCCCAGGGCTATTTTTTGAATAGTGGACAGGCTTGTCCATGAAGTTTGTTTGGTGGACATTTTCTGCTATATTCTGACTTAACATCCTGAAACAAAGCAAAAAGTATTATTATTATTTTTTTTTATCACTTGTCTGGTGGGCAGAGAGGAATGGGAACACATTATACTGGAAACCAAACCCAAACCACTACTAAGTCAGGTAGTGGTGGTGTATGACTTTAATTCCAGCACTTGGGAGGCAGAGGCAGATGGATCTTTTAAGTTTGAAGCCAGCCTGGTCTACAGGATGAGTTCCAGGATAGCCTGAGCTACAGATAAAGAAACCCTGTCTCAAAACCAAAACCAAAAAACAACAACAAAAAAAACCAAATAGAATTGAGAGAGAGAGAGAGAACCACTACTGCCTATTTTCCCATTTCAAAAGCTCCAATTAAAAAAACCCGAACTATTTCATGGAAAAAGTCTCAGGGCACTTAAATATGTTAGTTAAGGACGAACATTTCACTTTTTTTTCCCTGAAGAACTATATATTAATTTTTAAAGCCAAAGGAATGAAAAATTAAATATTAAAAAACCCCACATATAGTAGAGAGCAGGATGTTTATCTTCGGGTCATGGCATTTGTGTGCTGAGCAGCTAGGAGTGAATTAAAAATGGGTGATGTTGAGAAAGGCAGGAAGATTTTTGTTCAGAAGTGTGCCCAGTGTGACACTGAAAAAGGGTGGGTATAAGACTGGACCTAATCTCCGTTGTCTGACTGGGCAGAAGACAGATTAGGCTGCTGGATTCTCTTACACAGATGCCAACAAGAACAAAGGCATCATCTGGGGACAGGACACACTGATGGGAGTATTTAGAGAATTCCTAAAAGTACATACCTGGAACAAAAATGATCTTTACTAGTATTAAGAAGGGAGAAAGGACAGACTTAATAATTTAACCTTAAAAAGGCTACTAATACCACTACCGTATTTATTGCAAAACAGATGTCTCAAGGCTTTTAATGTGTACTATAATTTATTTCATTAGGCCAGAATAAATATGAATACATAACAATGTTTTTGTCAGATAGTTTACTGATTTAGTAAAACTGACTAGTAATAAACTGGAAGTGATCTTTTTTAAAATAACAATTCCAAGCTGGGAATGGTGGCACACGGCTTTAATTCTAGCAAAGGCAGGCAAATCTCTGTAAGTTCGAGGCCAGCCTGGTCTACAAATTGAGTCTAAGATAGCCAAGGCTACATAGGAAAACTCTGTCCCGGAAAAAAAAAAAACAAAACAAAAAAACCAAAACCCCCAAACCAAACCAATTCCAGTTACATAAATACTATCAGTTCTCTTCCTCAAGATAGGATTGGACTTAATTAGTAATGTTTAACTTTCCATAAAGAAGGGGGTATCACCTAGCGAATGGTTTTATTCTTAGATTTACATAACTGGGCATATGAATATATTTGAACCCTGGGGAAGTTCACTGTCTTAGAACCAAGCAAAAGACACATGTGTTTCAAGTTTGTATTCACTGGCTTGTTATAGGCAGTGGTTAAACATCTTGACACAACTGTTTATTCTTGATGATGCCAATTTAATTAGAATTTTCTGTCAAAAGGTGCTTGCTGTCTTTTAGTACTGAAAAGGTATTTAGTGTGGTTTATGTACAATATCAAATAAACACTGAAAATAGTATCCCACATATAGTATATAGTTAGATTTCATATCAAAATACTTAGAATTCCTTATTTATACTTTTAGGCCTTTCCAGAAGACGTGGTCTGCAAGGAGTGCCATTTTAGGTCTAGTAAAGATCTTGGCCTTTTTTTTTTTTGGAGGTATAATCTTTATTTACTGCCTCTACATCTCATTTCTTCCTCCTCTTCCTTCTTTATTTAAATATTTAGTTTTATTTTGTATTCATCTGAGAACCTCCATATTTGTATACCATGTAAGTGCAGGTGCCTGTAGCGTCTAGAAGGTGACAGATCTTTTGGAACTGGCATTATAGTTATAGTTGGTTGTGAGCCACCATGTAGGTGCTGGGAACTTAACCCTGGTCCTCTGCAAGAGCAACAAGTACTCTTAACCACTGACCTGTCTCTTCAATCTCTATCTGGCTTTTTTTACACTGCTCAACTAAGAATGAGCTGGAGCTGAGCTCTGTTCTGCGCCTTCACCAGACTCCCCAGATTAACCCAGATGACATTCATGAAGTTTTATTTTACTAGTTTGTAATTGCAGGAAGGCAGCTACTTTCACAAAACTCCCTCCTTCATCTCTATGCCTTTCCCCTGCATTCTCATTTTGTTTCTCTGCCTGGCTATCTAGTCCTTTCTGCTAATGTTACTGTTCTTTTCAGGCAACCTCACTGACACCTGTAGCTTCAAGTGCTACCTATAACCTAGTAACTCCCACAAAGCCTCACTTCTGGGGGCACATCAGATCTCATTTAGAACATTAAACAGTTTTCTTACTAGTTTTGCTAAGAATCTCTAACTGTATGTTCACTTTGTAAGCAAATGTAATTTCTCATTCCACATGTCTAAAAGCTCACAATTACTTCAAACTATCTCAACTTTCTAATGCTTCTTTCTTCACCCTTTTATCCCTTTATAAAGACAGGGTTTCATGTAACTCAAGCTGGCCTTGAACTTTAAATTTTTTTTTTAATTATATGCGTGCTTGTCTGTGTATGGATAGTAGGAGTTTCAGGCAGTTGTGAGGTGTGGGTGTTGGGAACCAAACTTGGGTCTTCTGGAAGGTAGCCAGTGCTCTTAACTGCTGAGCCATCTCTTCAGCCCCACAACGTTCTCCTTTCTTAAAGAAACTCCATTTTGATTCTACTTACTTCCCCCAAATGATTTCCTTTTTTCCTTTCCTTTTGATTTGCATAAGACCACAAAAGGTGGTAATGTATCTGTCCTCATTTTCTCTTCTTGAATACTCTCCCACTGTTCATCAATTGCACTGCTAAATCCAAAGATCAATTTTCAGTTCCCATCTTACTTGATTTTGCCACAGTATTTAGCATAGCTGTGATATCCTCTTTTCTTTGCCCCAATTTTCTCCCTCTAGGAACTCATAGATGGTAGGCAGTGGTTCCTGTAAGTGATCACACATTTTCTTCCCTCCCTCCCATATGTTAATGAATGTTTTATTATTGAGCTATATCCCCAATCTTACTTTTTTGGCCAGAGTCTCTCTGTAGTCCAGCCTGGTCCTGAACTTGAGACACTTCCTGCCTCAGTCTCCCAAACGCTGGGGTAACAGGTGTGAGTGACCATGCCTCCTAGTCTTTAAAGTTTTTTGAAAGGGTCTCACTAAATTACCCAGATTGACCTTAAACTCAAACTCTCTCTGTGACCCAGTGAAGCCTTGAATCTATACTCCTGCCTCAGCCTCACAAACAGCTGGGATTATGGGCCTATACCACTAGACCTGCAAAATCCTCTTTTCTAAAACATTTTCATTTGGCTTTCCCAACAGCATAGGCTTTTGGTTTTTCATCTCCATTTCTCAGTCTTGCTTAGCAGTTCCTTCAATGTCTGCCTGTCCTTAAACCTCTTAAACCAGGCATCTTTCACTCTAATTCTGTGTTCTACCTCACTTTCTGGCTGACCTTATCAAGTTTCATTAATGGCTTTGGATGATAACTCCCCAGTCTGTAGATTAACTTCGAAATTTCCTCTTAAATTATGGGTTTGTATCGAACCACTTTTTTTTTCTTTTTTAAGGCAGTCTTCTAGGTAGTTGGCATAGAACTAAGTACCTCAGGATCGGCTTTTGATCCTCCTATTCAGCAGCCTAAGTGCTGGGTTATAGATTAATTGCCACCATACCCAGCTGTCAGTAATATGACTGACACTAGTCACTCTACTCTGACAACTTTGTATTCTTCTGCTGCTATACCTCTGCTCTATAAGGCTGGGATGTAGCTTAGTGCTACAGTACTTGTCTGGTATGTTCAAGGCCCTCAGTTCAATTCCCAGCAATTATACTTAGATTAATACAATTGCTTAAGTATTTGCCATCATCTTTTCAGCTTATCCTCAAAGCTGGAAAACTTCAAGTAATGTTTCCTCTCAAAACATTCCAGTGGTTTTCTATATTGCTATGACTAAAAGCCAACTTATCTGACAACTTGCAAGGTTATTTCTCATCTCTACATAAGAATGTAAATTCCTCAAGGGTGCATATTATTTTGTGTCCTGCTTCAGTGTTCAGCATACAACAACCACTTAACATTTGTTAAACGAATACAATTTCTGTTATTTTTTTCTTTTTAATGTGGCTTTAAGCTGCCTAAATGTAAATTCCTTAATGGGATGAAAGATACTTTGTAGTCTGATCTTTGCCTGCCATCTTCATAGCCTCGTATTCTTATTCTTTATTTGCTACAGGAATAGGATCTACTTACATATCTTCCTCTGATACATGTGGTCTGTGTCTTCTTAGTCTTGCCATTCTTTCAACTTTCGTTAATACAACTTCTTCTGAAGCCTCAGGAGTTCCTAGTTCTGGCTGATATAGGTCACACTACTCCATCATGGTACTTGTCTGTTATCATGCTTCCTCTAAACTACTGGTTTTACTAGTGCAGTTTAAGCAAATTAAGAACTTCCATCTGCTAGATACTATTGTGGTACTAGGAACACTAAGATGAAAAAAAAAAAAAAAAAGAATGTGCTGAGCAGCTACTATCCCAGTCACTTTATACACATTATTCATATAACCTTGTAAGGTAGGAAACAATAGCCTTATTTTTCTTTTTTACAGAAGTATACATATACCTGAAAAGCTTATTTAACCTGTCATCTAGAGTTTGAGTTATTATTAGCTTGTGAAAAATCTTGTCAAGTGATTTCAGAAGTTTCTTAACTTTCCTTTTACTTAAGCTTTCAGGGTAACAGTATGTTATAATTCTTTATTTTGATCAACTTCAATGCAAAAATTAATAAACACTGGTAGAAACCATAGATGATTAAAAATTAATCAATGTCCATTCCAGATATTATGAGATAGTAGTACAGACCATAATGTAAGATGGCATACCCCTGTAGTCCTAGCAATTGAGAAGCTAAGGCAGAATGATTGCCAGTTGAGGATCAGCCAGGGATACACAATGAGGCTCTGTCTTAAAGAAACAAAAATAAACTCAAACAATTTTTTTTTTTTCTGATGAGAGTCTTACTATGTAGCCTTGGCTGTCCTGGGACTCACCATGTAAACCAAGCTGCTCTAAAACTCAAGAGATCCATCTGCCTCTGCCTCCAGAATGCTGGAATTAAAGGCCATGCACCACTATACCAGGCCATAATATAGTTTTTAATGAGAACTGCTTAAATGTGAGTAAATATGTTATAATTTACCCCCGAGTAAAAAAATTCAACCCAGGTAATAAAAATGCTGGGTTGAGGAAATGCTACATGCTTGCTCTGTACAAGCCTGAGGTCCCCAGAATCCACGTGAATCAGGTGGTGGCTATCTTTAATCCTAGCACTTGAGAGGCAGATATTGGATCCCTAGACTGGACAGAACTGGCGAGCTCTCGGAGGTTTAGTAAAACAGAGAAACTGAGGAAGGCACTTGGTGTTAACTTTAGGCTTTCATACACACAATCTGCACATACACGACAATGAACACATGAATATGCATATAGATATTCACACACAAAAAATTAAAATATCTTCAAAAAATAAATTTTATTCTAAGTAAGTCTAAAAACATACCCCACTACAAAATCTATTCTGGAATAAAAACTGGTTATAAATGTGCTGTCCCTAAACACCTAGAAGAGAAGACTATCAAGGGAAAGAAGAGATCAGTATGGAAATCTTATTGCCAGAAGCAGATACAAACTGGTAAGGGGACCAGAGGTGGATTTTTATTTTTCTACTAGTATCACAATTGCATCTGGCATGCTGGAGGTGTAGCTTATGGGTAGTGTTCCCATGCCTGTATCTCAAGGTCCCAAGCTCCAGTACCCCAACAAACAATCACAGAAGCGTGCACAAGCCTTTGCATCTGGCCTTGGAGAGCTTTACTGACTAAAATGATATAAAGTTCTTCAGAGAATCTATTAGAGGTTTGACAAATCTTTTTTTCCCAGTCAGTAGTTTTAAACAAAAAATTTTTTTCAATTTATTTTTATTTTCTTTTTAAAATATTTTATATACCAAGGGCTCCCCTTCCCTTCTCCCCCCACCCCCCCAGAAAAGGAGAGTTCCCCCAACCCCGGTATCAACCTTCCCCTGCACATCAAGTCACATCAGGACTGAGCATATCTTCATCCCCTGAGGACAGGCAAGGCAGGAAAGTTATCCAAAAGCAGACAATAAGAGTCCATGTTATCTTTAACCCTCCCTGATACATGCCAGGGAGTAACAGCCTGGCTAGATCCCAGGGGAGGACATTGCAGCCAGCCCTGAGGAGATAAGATG
This sequence comes from Pachyuromys duprasi, assembly GCA_028658305.1. NCBI lineage: Eukaryota > Metazoa > Chordata > Mammalia > Rodentia > Muridae > Pachyuromys > Pachyuromys duprasi. The sequence goes on along the minus strand of CM053744.1, from coordinate 99,590,223 downwards.
AACTGGGGTCGGATGGAAGGGGAGGAGGTCCTCCCCTGTCGGTGGACTTGGAGGGGGTGGGGAGGAGATGAGGGAGGGATGGGGAGAGTGGGAGGGAATGAGGGAGGGGGCCACGCCTGGGATGCAAAGTACCTAACCTGTGATTAATATAAAAATAAATAAATTACATTGAAAAAAAGAAAACCCTGTTTTGGTTGAACTCTGACAACTGTTGTAACTATAGTTTGGTTTCCAGAATTAAAAAAAAAAAAAAAAAAAAAAGAGTCCATGTTAGAAACAGTGACCCTCCCTCCCCACTTGCCAGGCAGCCCACATAAAGACCAGGCAGCCCACTGGCTACATGTGTGAAGGGGGCCAGTTTTAAACAAATTTATTTGGCCCACGTGACCAGACTTAGGTCCTGAAGAAAAACCAACCAACCACACAATCCACAAAACCTTTTATTACCTTGTGAATTCAGGTGTCTTGTCAATTTGGGATAGTTAGTTAGTTGGTAGATTTGGTATATCACTTTAGGGACTAAGCATTAACACTGAGGGAAACTGGCTTTCCCTAACCACCCACCCTCACATTTTTTGAGGGAAGAATTGATGATACTAGTAAGAATTCTACTACTGATGTACAGCTCTTCTTCCCCCATCTCCCCCCACCCCTTTTTTTTTGAAACAGGGTCTAAATAGCCAAGGCTAGTCTGATCTCTGGATCTTCTGCTTTAACCTCCTGGTAGCTGATAAGCAGCACTTACTACCACCTCTGACTCTTCCCTCCATCCCACTTCCCAGCCCACATACATACCTTTTGGGGGGAAGAGAGGATGAATTTAATGTGGCCTGACATTTTTTTGTTACTTTTCACAAAAGTTTGTGATATTATATAAATACCTTTATATTTACTCAAGGGAAAGAAACATGTTTGGCTTCATAAAGGAGATTCATGCATATATAATTTTCAAACATATTAACTTTGGAATTGCTACTTTCCTACATCAAGAAATAATTTTTTAAAAGAAGAAATTTATTTTGGATGTCTAGAAAAGATTTTAGTTGTTTTTAGCTTCTGGTTCAGTTAAATACTGCCCGTATTTTGTTAAGAGCTACATATGCTGAGCGCAGAAGGAAGAATTAGAATTCCCAGCCTGTAGGCTGGGGAGATGGCTCAGTGTTTAAGAGCACTTGCTGCTCTTGCAGAAGACCCAGGTTTGGTACTCAATATTGACTTATCAGCTCACTACAGTTTGTAATTCCAGCTCTAGAGGAGTCAATACCCTGTGCTGGTTTTTGTGGGTATTACATGCACATGGTGCACTGACTTACACACAGGTAAGCACTCATACACAGAAAATAAAAATGACATCTTTTAAAAAATTCCATCTAGTAGGAGAAATGACACAAAAATAACATAATGACATGACAGTGCAAAAACAATAGTCAATGCACAGAAATAAGTTATTTCCTAGATAGGAGATACAGCTCATGGTGCTGGAGGTAGTTCAGTGGCTAAGTTTCATTTTCTGGTCTTATAGAGGACCTGAGTTTGATCCCCATTACCCACATCTGACAGATCTGCAGATCTGACACCCTTTTCTGGCCTCCACACTCAGGCACAACATACATAAATAAAAGCAAATTAAATCTTGGAGGAAGATGACACAGCATATTTATTTCCTGCCAATTTACTCAAACTAATAAATACTGAGTATCCAATATAAACTTGGTTCTGAGGACATAGCAAACAAGACCTAGCTGCCTTCAAGGAGCTTTTTGGATGACAGGAAGGTGTGTATTCCCTAGGTGAAAATCAAAGTAAATCTAGCTCTGTCTTTATTTTTTTGATAATTTATTCATTTTATATCACAATTGTAGCCTCCTCCCTCTTCCCCGCATCCCCTTTCCCCTGTCCACTGAAAGGAGGGGGAGTCCTCCTCCCCTGCCTTCTGACCCTAGCTAATCAAGTCTTATCAGGACTGCCTGGATCCTCTTCCTCTATGGCCTGGCAAGGCCGCATTGCCAGGTGGAAGTGATCAAAGAACAGGCAACCAAGTCCATGACAGAGGCAGCCTCTGCTCCCTTTGAGAACCAACATGGCCACTGAGCTGTCAATTGGCTACATCTGAGGAGGGGGTCTAGGTCCTCTCCACGCATGGTCCTTGGTTGGTGCATCAGTCTCTGCAGGTGCCCATGAGCTCAGATTTTTTAGCTTTGTTGGTTTCCTTGTGGTACTTTTTCTTTTCATGTTCTTTTTACAGTATTTTGGTCTCATAATTCATGTTTTATGGCATAGAAATAAAAGAATTTAAGAACTGGGATGGATCTTATAGACATGTCTATTCATTTAACAACTGGGGAAACTGAGGCTTAGAAATATAAAAGGATTTTCTCAAGAGCATATAACTGGTCCATCATTTCTTGAGTACACAAGGGAAATAACTGTTTTGAAGGCCAGTCATGATTGTATCTCTTTATAGAGGCCCACAGCAACTGGTTTTTCAGGTTTGAAACTATCAGAATCACAGTCAAAAATATCTGATATTTTTCTGTATCTGCATCCAAATTTCCTAAATCCTGAGCAATCCATAAGGCCTTTCACGGTACAAACATACTTTCATAGTGCATGCCAGGCTTATAACTATTCCTAATTGTATTTATTTATCTGTATCTGTGCAAGCATACTGGCATGTACGTAGAGGCTGCAGGACATCATTTGGGAATCAGTTCTCTTGACAACTGTGTGCCAAGACAGAGGTGTTGAAGGTGAGAGGACGATTTTGTGAAGTTGGTTCTCATTTACATTGTTTTTGGAGACTGAGTGCATCTGGTTTCCCTTTGCTGGATTAGCCATCTTCCTGGCTCCTATAATTCTTGATTAATGGCTGTCTGTCCTGAGAAAATGAACTGAAAGCAGTAACAGTGGGAACAAAACCACTAGATGACTAGAGCAGGTATCAATAATAATATGAATTGGTGGTATGAATATTTAACAATTGATTTATAGGACGATAGAAGGCAAAGTCAAATAATTAGTTGTAAGGTTTCTGAATGGGACACCTGGTAGATGGTAGTCAGGAAACACTGATGATTTTTGTGGAGAGAGTGTGTCACAGGGTGAATGCTTGTGACAAGGACAAGTTTGTTGGGTAAATGTAACTTCAAACATTGCAAATAAATTTGTGCTAAGTGAATTACCAAGTGATATCATAAGGAATGGGTAAATGAACTCAAATCAGGCAAGCCAAACAGGATTTTACTTAAAACACCGATGAGGACTGTGCCTGGTTGTGGCAGCATGTGCTCATAATCCCAGCACAGGAGTGGAGGCAGAAAGATCTGGAGCCCAAATTCATCCAAAGCACCTTGGGTGACATGAGATCCTGTCTGGGAGCTGTGACAGTGAGGAAGCCAGTTGTCCAATCCCCAAAGTACCAATAGGAGGAGGCAGACGGATTGGCAGTTTAAGGTTGGCTACAGGGAAAGTTCTTGGCCAGTCTGGATAACTACAAGAGACGGTGTCTCAAAAGCAACCAATCACTCAAACCAGCCAACCAACCAAATAAAGAGAAATACATTCAATCCAAAGTAGACTGTTACGGAACTTGCTTGTGTTGTACCTCTGTCCAGAGGCAAAGGCTGGAGGATCTCCAGTTCAAAACCAAATTGAAACAGACCCTATCACAACGTAATAACAAAACCTACAGCGGACTGAGTTGGGTAAGGTAAAAGGCAAATTAATAAAAGGCCCCCTCGTTTCAAAAACAGCCAGTCTGGGACTGCAAACAGAGCTGTGGTGAGTGCCGTGGTCCTGGGGGCCTGGCCTCCCGGGGCGGAGCCCTTGTTCTGCATCTGGTTACCAGCCCCCGGCACAGGTGTCCAGACGGTGACCCGGCCCGGAGGGCCTCGACACCCAGTGCCTTCCCGACCCCCAGCCCGCCGCTTCTGCCCCCCAGCTGTCCTGCTGCCACCGCCCAGCCGCTCCCACGCCTCAAACTCCCCTCTCGAGCCCCGCCTTTACCGCTCCTCCAGAGTCGCGCGCTCGCCTCGCACCTCACCAGCGCCTCCGCTGCCGCCGCCGCTCCCTCGCTCTCAAGGCGCCGCAGTCTTGCAAGCCGCTCTTCAGCATCCGCTTTCCCCGCCCCCGCGGCGCGCCCGCACCAATCAACGCTCGCCGACCAATCGCGCTCTTCCGCCGCAGCCAATCCTTCCGCGGGCTGCCGTGAGCGACGCGGCTGATTACCCGGATGAAAGTCCAAGCCCCGCCCCCATCTCACCAGCCAGTTAGAGCCGGGGCTAGCAGACGCTGCTAATGGAGCGCGCACCTTGCCGAGAATTAAATAGCCAATTAGAGGCGCCTGGAGTCCTCTGAGCCAATTGCTGGGAGGTTGTGCAACCTCAACCCGCGAGGGACTTCGGCGCCCCGAGGCTCCGGGGTTGTGTTGGGTCACCGTGGGTGTCCCGGGTCCTACAAACTCGCTCCGCGGCGCTGGGGGAAGCGCCCCTGATGGGAGGTGCGGCGCCACTGATCTGTCAGGAATTTTTTCCTGGGTCACCCCCCCCCACTCCCATTTTGGCCAGGGGACAGGAAAACAACTAAAGGAGTGAAATGGGGGCGGGCGCTGCAGCGCGGGCGGCCGAGCCCTGGACACGCCGCACATGGCCACCGCCCGGGTAAGGGAGCCCCGGCCCGCGGAAGGGGAGCTTTGGCGGGCAGTCCTTTTCTTGAAAAACTGAATCCCAGCTCGTTCCCGGACCGTTAGGAACGGTTGGCACTGCGGCGAGGGGCACAGTCGCTCCGAGTCCTCGGGAGATGTTTTGCACTATCGTCTGTCATGCCTGGCGCGTGCTCAACACTCAATAAACGTTTGTTGAGTGAACACGACATTGTGTCTGGTATTCAGATGTCGTTGGGTCAGTTTCCCCGTGACGACGGTATTCTAGAGACAGGGGCTTGCTACGTTGCCCATGCTGTCCTCAAATTCTCTTTGCTCAAGGTCTTGAGTAGCTGGGGCTTACAAACGGCTTCTAGTCATTCAAAATATATATATTTGGATAAATAATACATGCAGCTTCTAGCAGATTCACAAGTAACAAAAGGTTATTGCAGAAAATGGCTCTTCAGAGGCAACCAGTACAACCAGTTGTTTTTTTGGGGGAGGGGTGGGGGGCGGAATTTCACAAGCCATTCCATAGTTAAAATACATATAAATGTATTTTTACACAGTTGAAAACATGCGATATATACAATTTTATAACTTCTCTTTTACATATTCTAGAAAGCTTTTCATAGCAACATACCTCACTGCCTCATAGTTAAATCTCAAGATAGGACATGGCTATAGAAGATGTATTTAACTCGAACTTTTACATAATGTTTATTTTGAAGCATATTTCACTTTGCACTTTAAAAAATTTTAAGACAAGATATCCCTGTGTAGCCCTGGATGGCTTGGAACTCCCTGTGTGGACCAGTTTTGTTTTTTTTATTTTGTTTTGTTTTGAGACAGGGTTTCTCTTTGTAGAGCAGGCCACACAGAGATCCACCAGATCATATATCTTATTTGTTCTTATATGACTTCATGGTAAACAGTGATACAAACATTAGCTCAAAGGATTGTGCCTTGTTATTTCATTTGGGTGGACACAGCTTTGCAAAGACTTTTCCACGAATGTTTTTCCAATTTTCATTCAATTAAAGATATTTTAAAAGTATTTGATTTAGTATTGCCAGATTGCCTTCCACAGATGTTTTTGCACCCATCAGGCATGTGTGAAAAGGACCTGTTTGATAGCAAACTTATGCCATATGTTGTCACACAGCTTGATTTATTTTTGACAATCTGATAGTGGAAATTACCATGTCATTCCAATTTTATTTTTTATTTTATTATAAGTTGTATGCAATGTTCAAGTGCAATTGTATTTTTTTGTAAATTGTTTACATGCTTTGTTAATATTTTTCTGGTTATTAAATCTTAATATTTGCACATAAGTTAGAAATTTTTTCCAGTTTTCCATTTTTATTCATTTAAATAATTCTTATTTTTATGATTATAAGTGTTTTGCCTGCATGTATGAGCACTATGTGTGTGCCTGGTGCCCACAGAGGCCAGAAGAAGGCTCTAAATCCCCTGGAACTGGAGTAACAGGTGGTTGTGAACTGCCATGTGGTTGCTGGGAATTGAATAGGGTCCTCTGGAAGAACAGCCAGTGCTCATAACTGCTGATCCATTTCTCCAGCCCCTATTCTCTTTAATTTCAAACTTTGTTTATGGTTTTGCAGTACAAATAGCTCTTTGTGTATATGTGTGATGTAGGTACATGTTTGTTTGCGTGGGTGCATGTGATGTGCAGGGTGTGTGTAAGCCAGAGGTCAAACATGGAATACTTCTTCCTTGATAATTTTACACCTTAAAAAACAAGAAGATGCTGGATGTGGTGATGCATGCCTTTAATCCCAGCACTCGGGAGGCAGAGGCAGGTGGATCTCTGAGTTTGAGGCCAGCCTGGTCTATAGAGTGAGTTCCAGGATAGTCAGAGCTACACAGAGAAACCCTGTCTCAAAAAACAAAACAAAACAAAACAAAACAACAAAACCCATACAGGGCCTCTCACTGAACCGGAAGTAGTGTTTAGGCCCGGCTAGCTGGTCAGTGAGCTGCAGACACCAGCCTGTCCCTTCACTTCCTGGATGCACTATCACTCCAGGCTTTTTGTGTGAGTGCTGCCGATTCCAGTTTAGGTTTTCCGTGCTTTCAGAGCAGGCCTTTAACTGGCTGGACCATCTTCACAGCCTCAGTGATTTCTATGTAGTTAAATTTATCAACATTTTTCATAACTTTTGGGCTTCATATCACATTTAGAAAAGTCATTACTTAAAATTATTTTTAAAACCCTTGTTTTTTAAAAAACATTTTGTTTTTGTGAAAGTATAAATTTTTGTTTTTCTGGAGTTTATTATGACATGAAGATGTGAGATATGCAACTCTTCATATTCTGTATTGTCTTTGAATACTACCTTTATAATACCCAAATTCATACATGTAGTTGAATATTTTTATTTTATGAGTATGAGTATTTTATCTTCATGTATATCTGTGCACCGTGTGCATGCCTGGTGTCTGAAGAGGACAGTGTGGTTGGGAGTACCGTGAGGATGGTAGGAAATCAACCCAGGTCCTCTGCAGGAGAGAGCAAGTGTTCTTAACAGCTGAGTCACCTCCCCAGCCCTCTCTTTAAGCCCATTTTGTTCCACTGATCTATTCATGTTCTAATGCCACTGATACATGCTATATATTTTTGACACTTTAAAAAATTAATTTATAGTACACGTACAAATCATAAGTGAACATTTTGTCAGTTTGTGACAGGATCTTGTTCTATAACCCAGGCTGGCTTGGAAGTCACTATGTAGTCTAGGCTGGTCTCAAACTCAAGGCAATCCTCCTGCCTTACTCGAAAGAGTTCTGGGACTACAAACATGAGTTGCCATATAAATGTACATCTTGATGAATTTTCAAAAATGAAATAGTTTGTAAGCAGCACCAAATCAAGTAGCAACATTACCAGTGCCCCAGAAGCCACTCATGAGTCCCCTTCCTGTCATTACCCCCTCAAGCGGAAGTCACAGAGTGTGTCTTTTTTGTGTCTAGCTTCCTTTGTTTAAGTTATTTCAGTGGGATTCAGCCTTATTGTGTATTCATTTTGTTCATTTGCTCTCCTTAACATGTCACATTACATGGTGAGAATTTTCCATAATTTACTTTTCTGTTTTATTGCCAATGTTTTTTTAATTAAAATCATCTATTTTTAGATTAAAGGAGCATTGTTGTATTTATGATACAGATTCTTCCTGTAGGTTTAAGTCTTGGATGTCCCATTGTTGTATTGTAAAGTTTTCATCATGTAGGACTTGCATGTGCCTTAAGATTATTGCTAGATTGTTGAATGTCTTGATTGCTATAGCAATTTGAGAATATTCCATTTTGCTTTCATGTGTATATGGGTATATTCGTGTGATCAGAATTCAGGTTCTTTGCAAGTGCAGTGAACACACTTTAACTGCTGAGCTATCTATCTTGTCTACCCTTTCATTTTTTAAATTTAGTTGTTTTTAATTAGTTTAGTTGTTGTGAAGTTGTGTGTGAATGTACGATGTGAGTATGTTGGTCAGAAAGTGTGTTTGCTTGACTGTGTTGTGGAATGCTATGGCAGTTAGAGAAAACTTGTGGAAGCTATTTCTTCCTTCCAGCTTACAAGCCCAGGGAATGGCGGGGATCAGGCTGCCAGGCTTGGTGGCCACTACCTACTAAATCATTTCGTTAGCCACTTTTTAAATTTAAAATGGTAGAGCATTTAAATCCAAGGAACAATGTCCACTGTTGCTGTAAAGAGCAATTATTAGTTTATAGGCCCATCATTTTCCAGCTCCAGTGCAGATGAAGCAGATGAAGAAAAGAAATGAAATGGAAGTTCAAAGCAGGAATTAAAAACGAAAATTATAGCAGAGGAACGTGTTTTAGAATTTACTTAATAATTTGTGCATGTGTGCTCATGGGTGTGTGTCATGCCCCTGTATGGCACATGTGTTACAGTACAACGTGTGGGAGTCAGTTCTTTCTTTCCACTGTATGGGTTGCCTGGACCAAATTCAGGTCACATCAATCTGGAGGAATTCCTTAATCAGGGTAATGAAAAATCTAGGTATTGTTACTTTTCAAGGGCATCATGTCTCATTGTCTGGGTAGGAAGTTTGAGGAGCAGAAGGAATAAGTGAAATGGCTTCAAATGAATTCCCAAGTCACTGTGAATTTTGGATTTGTCATCTCATTTCCCTCAGGAGCCCAAATCAGGATTGAAGTTTTGGGATGCTGGATTGGATAGATTGTGATCTCTTTCATTTCCAGTTCCTATATGTCTGCTCTCTTTCCTTAGAAGGCTTCTGAACAGACTTCAGGAGCCAGTAGGTAAGCTGGGATAAAGTCCCATCAGAGGGAGTTTCTGTCTAGTAAGGAAAAGCAGAAAGCAGGCTTCAGGGGATGGAGTGCACTGCTCTTCTAGAGCAGTTCCCAGCACCCAACTGGGCCACTCACAACCATCTGGAACTCCAGCTTCAGGGGGAGCCGAGGCCTCAGGTCTCTCTGGGCACCCGTACATGGCCACACAGAGATACACATACAATTAAAAAAAAAAGGCTGACTTTAGATAGCATGGGGTTCTAGACAAAGATAGCCTGGATATAGAACTCTGGCTCAGTGCCCCCTTCCCCAGACAAGGTAAATGACCCTTTCAGCTGCTGCTGTGCTGTCTACTTTGAAAAGCAGCACTTACCTCTCCTTTGCCCTCCCATCCCCAGTAGGAGCTACAGCTTCCTCCGCTATCAATCAGATCTCTACCAGAAACTAGTAAGTGGCACCAGGAGGCTTACTCTTGTCATTTATGCTGATGCTGCTATCCTTTCTTGATATGAGAATGATCAGGAGTCCCAGGAGAGAGATTCTCTGCTTCCACCACCCTCTAAGGCAGCTGTTCTCTTCCTTCTTTTTTTTTTATTGCTTTTTCTTTTTTTAATATTAGTTACAGTTTATTACTTTTGTATCCCAGCTGTATCCCGCTCCCTCATTCCCTCCCATTCTCACCCTCCCTCATCTTCTCTCTCCCACCTTCCCAAGTCCACTGATAGGGGAGGACCTCCTCCGCTTTCACCGGACCCTAGCTTATTGTTCTCTTCCTTCTTAATGCCGGGACCCTTTAATACAGCTCCTCATGTTGTGGAGACCCCCAACCATAACATTTTTGTTGCTACTTCATAACTGTAATTTTGCTACTGTTATTAATTGTAATGCAAATATCTGCATTTTCTGATGGTCTCAGGCAACTTCTGTGAAAAACAGTCATTTGACCCAAAGGGTTGAGAACCCCCATTCTAAGGCTGCCTTCTACTTGGTTTCCTTTATAAAGCAGTTTAGAGGAACAGGATTTGTGAGCTGCTATCCTGAGATATCCAGCCTGAGTTACCCTCATGTTCCTCTTTAGAGTAGGAGTCCCACCCAGAGGTCCCCCACCTGTCCCTGAGAAATGAGTACTGGTAGAGGAAGGGGACAGGGACCACCTTAGCACCTGCTGTAGCATCTCTGTTGCATGGTAACCCTTTTATCCTTGTTTTTAATGGACCCTGGGGAACAAAGGCAGCCTGAGCCCTCACCTCTGCTTTACCCCTGCAAACAGGCTTCCAAGACCAAAGACCTTGGAGTCTGCATTTGTTTTGGAGTGACTGGATAATGGGAAACTTTTACCATCATAGCTTGCACTAGGTAGTATCAAGAGAAGCCTGTGACCCAAAGGTGAGGGTGTGCTTTGCAGGGCTTCATCCTAGATGGAATCCAGCACAGCAAAGAAAAGCCCCATGTTAGAAATTAGAGAAAACAATCTGTCAGGGACCAATGTGGGAGAGTGCTGAAATGGTCCCAGAGGGCTTTGGGCCTATGAGTTTTGATGCTCTTCCAAAATGGGAGAAAGGAGGATAGGATTGGGATGGTTTCAAGAAAGTCCTTTTCAACAGGGGTAGGTAAAAGCTGGACAGAGTAATGGATTCAAATGACTCTGGTAAGTCTCTTTCTTTCTTTTCTTTCTTTCTTCTTTCTTTCTTTCCTTCTCTCACTCTCTTTCTTCAATGCTTTTAACCTCTGAGCCATCTGTCTCTCTGTCTGTCTATCTATCTATCTATCTACACGGTATGCTTCCTACATGTATTCCTACATACCAGAAGAGGGCACATCCCAGATTGCATAGATGGTTGTGAGCCACCATGTGGTTTCTGGAATTGAACTCAGGATCTTTGGAAGAACAGACAGTGCTCTTAACCTGAAGTGCTTTTAATCACTGAACCTGCGGAATCTCTCCAGCCCCCTTAAGTCTCTCTTTAATCCAAGAGTTCCTGAAGTTAAAACCCCTGAATTTTTATTCATGATAAAATGCTTTTCTGGGAGACAGGCAGGCTCTTTGCGTCTGTCTGATGCCTGGAATTTTTGCTCCTTTCTGCGGTCCTTGAGGCAGACGGACTACTGCGAGATGAGAGGGATAAAAAGGAGTAAAGGCAACTTCCTGAGTCAGGCGCATCACAGTCACGGCGGAAGGTCAGAATCGACAGGTGGATCCAGACCCCCTTAACAGTGGAATGGGTGGGGCATGAAACCTCACTTTTCTCACAGCTTTATGCCCTACAACTGAGAGTCCGTTACAAGAGCGCAACAGTGACTTTGATGGTAAAGCAGAAATGGTAGATTTTTGAGTCAGTCACCTCTGAGTTCAAGTATAGCTTCCTTATTAAGCAGCTCTGTGCACTTGAGAATCTTAATCTAATTTACCTTTAGGGTTGATGTGAGGATTAAACAATCACACACACACACATACACACACATACACACATATACACACACATGCACACACCTTAGCCTGTGCAATCACAACTGATCTAAGAGCACCCTTTCCAGCAAGTCAGGTAAAAGACTCACTTGTAGATTATCAGAACAGCTATGGAAATGCTCAACACAGTGACTGTAAATGAATGGGCTTCACTTGTCCAAGGTTTCCTGGGAAAGCTGTGCAAGAATATGAACTGGGGTGGAGGTGGAGTGGGCATGGTGCCACATGCCTTTAATTCCTGTACTTTCAAGGCAGAGGCAGGCCTCTGTGAGTTTAAAGTCAGTCTGGTCTATGTATCGAGTTCCAGGCCAACCAAAGAGACCTTGTCTTAAAAGGGGGGAGTAGAGGTTGGGAGGGAGACTGGAGAGAAGGTTCCGTGATTAAGAGCACTTGATGCTTTTGTAGAGGACTTGGGTTAGGTTACCAGCACCCATAGGTTGCCTTACAGACATCTGAAACTCCAGTTCCAGGGATCCAATGTTCTCTTTTGGCTTCTGTGGGTGCCAAGTACACACACACACAGTGCACATACATAATACATGCATGCAGATACACACACACACACACACACACACAGATAAATCTTAGAATAGGCACCTCCTAGGTCCCAACCTAATAAGCTCCTAGCAGAAAGATGAGGAGAGGAAATTGCTGAATGGCTCTTCAGACTGTGAGGGCATAGAGGAGCTTGGGGTCTTAGCATTGCCTATGTCTCAAGAATGTCCTTTTCTCTGGCCTTACTCTATAACCCCTAAATTCTTATAATCACTTCTAGCCCACCCAAGTACCTGTGTCCCCTCAAATCCAGCTTTGCTGACTCAGTGACGCCAGCTGTTCTCACCTGTCAGGGACAATTTGAGCTAGGACTTACTGCAGTGAGCAGAGTTTCCTGAGAGCAAGGGCAACAGCAGCCGCTAGAAAGCTCATGGTGGCATACATTTTAGTGTGAGGTGGGCAAGGACCCAGCAAGGAGGAGGAGAACTAAGGACACTGGGTAGATGCTGCAGCCAAGAGAAAACGACTCCCTGGGGCTGTATGACTCTCACTTGTTAGCCCCTCCTCCTATCCTGCTGTCCCCCTTTCCTCCTCCCCCTCAGATGCTGATGCTGTCACTCCCGAGCACCAGCATTTCACTGTTTTGGGCTCTGCTTTGTCCTCTGTTGGAAGCACACTGTAGCAGTCAGCAGTTTTACCTCTGACTCCACTTCCTCCCTGAGGTGACATCTATCCAGGGACAGCTTGCCACTGGGACCACACTAAATCCAAATGGGGGAGCAGAGACTGGTGCAGGAGCACCCCTGCAGCTCTGCCCTCTCCCACGTCCCATTGTGGCTCACAGAGCTGCTCAACCTTGCACACTCTGTGTTAGCTTTTTTTTTTTTCTAGGAGTTCCCTTCTGGCTTTCCCCTTGCCAAGCACACTTGGGATTTGTAACCCTGGAGTGACAGAAGATGTGAAATAGGATATTTCTGAATAGGGATCCCTGTCAAAAAGGGGGAATCTTGCCTTCTTTGTCTCCAGAGAGCAGAGTAAATGGGGAAGCATGCAGACTGAGAGGGCTGGGGAGTGCTGACCTCTGCAGGCCTTGTGTGTCTCCTTACCCTTTGTATCACACTTAGTGAGGCGGAAGCGAAATGATCAATAACTGAAATGGGAGGAAGGGGAAGAAGTAGACCGAAGTAAAGAAAGTTCCAGAGGTCATGTTTCATTCTCACTGCCGCTGTGGTGGCTTTTGACAGGAAAGTGGTGGGGGCTCCTGCAGACAGCGTGCCAGTGCCAGAGTGCAGTCAGGCCATACTCTCATGCATCCTCTGGAACCCTTGGCTCTAGTCCCTTCCTGTGCCCAGGGGCACAGGCTGGATTGGATACTGTCTGCCTGATGAGCAGACTCTAAGAAGCTTGTGACACGTCCCAGCTCCACTTCTGAAATAATCTTGTGGTTGGTTGGTAACTGGTCCTAGTTATTAAAGGATATACATGCATGGAGAACAGACTGGAGCCTTGAGTGGGGGTGTTGGGGGGTCATGGATGTGCTGGCGATAAGGTCTGTTTCTGCAGCTCCCTAAGGCCTCAGAGAAGAGGCAGCAGTGCTGCCCTCAGACTAGAGCAGCTCTTATAACGCAGGTGACAGGTGTGGGAGGATGTGCCATTTAGCGTGAAGCTGTGGTTCAAAAGACCTTAGTTCTACCTTTCCCTTTGGTTTCTGAAGTAGACCTGGAAGGAAAGATCAGAACAGCTTGGCAGTGACTCGGTTACCGCCAGAGTTCTTATCCCCAGAGGGCCGAGGTGCCACAAAATCAAAAGTCATGTGGTGCTTGACTCGCCCCTTGCCCTTACTCCAAAGAGCGATCAGACCAAAGCAGAGGGTCACTGAGGTGAGGAAGGGGAGAAAGCCCACTGCCAGCACCATAGCTACACCCCTGCTGTCCAGAAAGAAAGGCTCTGGGATTGCTGGCATGGTGACATTGGGGTCAGAGAGAGTGCCATTTGGTGGTTCAACTTGGATGACTTCCAGCCAGGTCCTCAGGGAGTCATTCCCAGCGACATTACTGACTACACAGACATAGGCCCCCCTGTCCCGCAGCTGCACAGAGCGGATCTCCAGTGTGCCATCTTCCAGGACCCTTACTCTCCCAGCCCTTCCCAACCAAGCTCCATGAGGTCTCATCCAGGACACAGTGGGGGCTGGATCGCCATCTCCGGAGCAGGAGAAAACAGCATACCCACCCTCCTCTGCAATGACCCATCGAGGCCCAGACTTTCGGATCAGGGCTGGTTTGCAAGTGAAGTGGCCTGGAGGCAGGGTGTCTGAAAATTCTCTTAAGCTCTTCCCTTGGACATGCTGGGGGCCAGCACAAGCAGGGGGCGATGTGCCGAAGTCTAGGCGGCGGCGGAGGCGGAGAAGCCAGAGGAGGCGGCAGTCACAGGTTAGGGGGTTGCCAGACAGCCTCAGGGTGACCAGTTTGTCTGGAGAAGGGAAAGCTGTTTCCTCTAGAGTCTGAAGAGCATTGTCGGCCACATCCAGCAAGTGGAAGGCAGTCAGGCCATGGAAGGCGTGGGCAGCGATGGAGGTGAGGCAGGCGCCTGACAGCCTGAGCTCCTGGAGCCGGATCAGGGGGCTGAGCCTTCGGGCTGGGATGGCTGAGATAGGATTCTGAGATAGATCCAAGACACGGAGGAAGCTCAAGTGGTATAGTGCTTGGAAGGGTACTGAGCTCAGATTGCAGTGGGTGATGGCCAGGCTGCTCAGATTGAGCCCAGCCAGGCTCCCCGGGTCCAGGGCCTCCAGAGATGGCCAGTGGTGGATCTCCAGCTCCTTTAGCTGCCTTAGCCCCCGAAATGCCCCAGTCGGCAGCCTGTCAATATCCAGTTCTCGAAGCCTAAGACCTACTAGAGCTGGGAGCCGGGCAAGGGCTAGGCCAGGCACTGTGCTGAGGTTGCAGCGTTCTAGGGTGAGGGTACTTAGCTTGGCCAGCCCAGAGAAAGCCCCTGGAGCCACAAACACCAAGTGATTGTCTCCAACCTCCAGCTGCTGGAGGCTGCCTAGCTCACCAAAGGCTCCATCCAGGAGCAGGACAATCTGATTGAGGCGAAGGTCCAGCAGCGTGAGGGCAGACAGGCCTGAGAAGATCCCAGCACCCACAATCCTCAGCCGATTGCCCTGGAGCCTCAGGGTGAGTAGACTTTGCAGGCCATGAAAGGCCCCAGGCTCTAGGGTGGAGAGCTGGTTGTAGCTGAGGTCCAGTTCTTGGAGGTTTCCCAGTCGGGAAAGCATGCCCCGCTGAAGCCCCCACAGGCGGTTCCCACTCAAGTCCAGGAGCTCTGTGTCCAGTGGAAGCCCTCCAGGGACAGTGTCCAGTCGCCTGTGGGCACAAAGTACTGCCCGTGTCTGGGAGGTGCAGTCACACACAGTGGGGCAGCTACTGATGCTCCCCCCGGGCAGGAGGAGCAGGAAAAGGAGTGGGGACCATGGGAGCCAAGCTTGCTTTGGAGCGGTGGCTGCGTCCATCCCCTGAGGCCTGGAATAGATGATGACATGCCTTCTTTGGAAAACGGCTTCAGATGATGGTGACCCTGCACTCCACTGAACCACCTTAAAGGGGAGGAGAAGTGGCTTGTCTGTCTAGATCTTGCCAGCAAGTGTGGCACACACATGCTGTACCTTAACAGGAAATCTCACCTTTGTAGCCATGGATAATTGGCCATCTACTTTCTATGCACGGATCCCCCAGTCAAGCTGATTTCTGTGTGGAAGGTGTAAGGGAAAGAATTCTGCATCTCCCCGTAATGTGCTTTCCCCCTGTATCTATGAGACCTGGAATACCTGGGGTCCTGTCTCCCTGAGATCTGCTCTCTGCAAACTCTGCTCTGTTCTTCTCGCCCCATTCTTGTTCTCCCATATTTTGTGCCGACAACTTTACCTAAGGCTCAGGGAGATCCCCCATCTAGACTTGAGTTTCTGACCCTGTGCTGACTGGAGAGAGGTCCTCACCTTGACCAAGTCTCCAGAAGCTAGGGGCATGCAAGGTTCAGCATGGCTTCTTTAAGCCTGGCCCAAAGCCCAGGCTTTGGACTAGCCAATGTGGTGTCCTCAGAGTGTTTGTGGAGATGACAAGCCTGGCTGTATATTATCCATGGAACAGAGTACAGGGGGAGTGGATGACGAGATTGGGAATTCCTTACAAAAGCCCCAAGGGCAGCACCTCTTCCCTTAATGATGGTGTTGGGATGTGGAAACCATCCAAAGAGTGCTCAAATTTTGCATGGGGCCTTCAGCTCTGAGCTTCTCTTATATCCTTCCTTACTTGCGTTTTGATTCTAGCTTGTATGCACTTCTGAGAGAGACCTTTCAACCCTTTTCATCTGAGCTGCCCAAGAAGGCACAATAAATGACTTATGAGCCAAGGAGCCATGGATAAAGAGGAAGAGACAGTACATGACCTGATGGGTGAGAGGAAGGGAGCCACTGGCTAGCATAGTGGACACCTGGATACAAGCAGTGCCCAGCACCCATCTAAGTAAAGTGGGTTTCTGGGTACCCAAAGACCAGGCAATATCAGGAGATGGTGACCATGGTAACTGTTGGAGGCTGGACAAGGTGATAGAGATGGAGGCATCTTTAGTGCTGAGTACATCTGCTTGCCTTGCTAAAGCAGTAGGGACCACAAGAGAGGAGGAATAGAGTTAGAAAGAGAGGGCAGAGGGACAGGAGCAGAAGCAAGCTGATACTACTGGAGGAGGCCTGCTATGTTTTCCCTGGCTGTAGGTCCTGCACCTCTGGACTTTGGGGCTTCGGTTTTCTGTGTCCTGTGGAGTCAGCTTTCTTCTGCGTGCCCTATTTTTCTCCCATGTGGGACACAGAGGGAACTGTGACTTGCCTTGCCTTCCTGTACTCTAGGAGAATCATTCTGCAGACTCTCCTCTAGCCACTTCAGGGGACTGCAGCAGATGGGAAACCAAAGAGAGATACCAAGTTCAATCCTCAGTATGGAGGGCAGAGGAAAGAGCAGGGGGATGAGGGGTGCAGAAAACTATTGTCAAGTCACTTGGGGAGAGGAAAAGTGGCAAGGGGCAATGGCTGCTGTCTCCCTCCCTGCCCCTTTCACAGTCTAACAGGCATCGCTGGTGTGCTAAAAAGTCTCAGCCTCTCCTCTCCCTGTGCCTGTTCTGGGAAGTCTACCTGACAGCTAGCTCTTCATCACTGTTGCTGCAGTTCCTGTTCATCCCTTTGCTCTGCATTAAGCAAAAGTGAGGCATGTGAGCCAGCTCCCTCCCTTCCTGCTTCCATGAGTTTCCTCTTTGTCCCTGCTAGCCCAGTGGCTGGGGGACTTAGGGTCAACATCTTTTATTTAACCACAGTCTTCCTTTGTTATCCTCTATGGCTACAGGACTGGCCTCTGGTCACTTTACAGGAAGAGATGGATGTTACAAAGCTCTTCCCCGGGTCTGGAGTCTCAGTCATTGCCCCTCAGGCTATGGAGCGTTCTTGTGTCTGTGTGATAGCTACAGACCCATAGGAACACATGTCTACTTTAAAGCACACCAGACCGAGGCATGGGGACCTACATGGTGAGGAAACACTTAGGAGAGAGATAGTTTAGAATATCCACACCGACTGTGGAGGAAACCTTTCTAGAAGTAGGAGTAGGAGGGGTAGTCTCCTTGTCATCACCCCACCAGGGGTACCCAGGACACTTTAGTTTTCCAGTCACAGGATGAGTGGTTGGCTGGATGGAGGGTGCACGCTCTCTTTCCTGCACTGGCACACTTAGCATGGCCTTGTCTTTGAGAATGCCAGGGGAAAGGGCAGCTGAGACTTGCGCACGCACGGAGGGCAGGGGCACTTACCGGAGTAGCTGGAGGGTGGCATCAAGTTGGGCGCTGCATCTCTCCAGGGCTGGGGCCTGTCCCATCCAAGCTGCACCTGGGCTTCTCCACCTCCCCTGTGTGTCTGAGTCCCCGCTCCCCACTGCCCAGCAGCTTGCGGCATCAGCTGCCAGGCAGGACTGCTGTGGCTGCAGCTGCCTCTGCTGCTACTGCGGGCCGGCTGTGCTGCCAAGACCGAGGGAGAAAAAAGAGCCAGAAAGCATTTCTCCTTTTCCTCCCTTTCCCTCCTCTTCTCTCTTTTTAAACCAGAATGAGTCTGCTGCAACCCTGTTGGTGCAAAATAAATAAATAAAACAACCAGGGAGGGCTGCAGCAAGCGCCACTACGGGGATGACGAAAGTCGGGGGAGGAAATGAAGAGGGGCCTCTGGGCTGGGGCAGGGTCTGCTACAGAGACGGCCTGGGAAGCTTGAAAGAGTTCTGACATCCTGGTTCCTCCTGGGGAGCTAGAGAGCGCTCAGGACGCCGCTTCCACAGACTCTAGTCTCTTAGATGCAGGGCAATTCTGCTCAATCTCTGAATCCAAACGGGCCTGTGGGCATCATTTGTCGGAAGTTCTCAGCCCAGAATATCTTCCTGCAGTTCAGTTTGCCATTCCTCCTGTGCCAGTTACATGAGCATCAGTTTCCAAGTCTCCCTCCAGGGGACTATTTAGCTTGGGAAGTATATGGGGGGGAGGGGGGAGGCTAAAATTCTCATAAAACAGATGAATTGCTGACGACACAGGAATAAGATTGCAGAGCAAGCACGTATTCTAGGCAGTCATATCAAGTCTCCCATCGCCCTACGGGTGTGTCCTGCACCCTTGCACAACCACACATGCACAATACACTTCCAGCCTTTAAAATCATTTTATAAAGAATGGCACAAGTTGGGGTTTATGTTTACCTAGCTAAATCCTTCCCCAGGGAGGAAAAACAAATTCTCCCTCCCCCTCATCTGCTGCTTACCCCTCTTAGGGGAGTCTGGCTTTTACAAAGCTGAGAGAAGTTCTGAGTAAGATCATGGAGAACAGGTCCCTGCCCTGTTCCTAGTCATGCTGGAGTCAGCAGCACACAGGCACAGAGCAGGGCATGGTCCTGCCCTCCTTCCTCATAGAGCAGTGTAGAGACTGAAGTCAAGTGCATCCTCCCAGGTGCTGGTCCTTGGATTTCCAGATGATCAACATCTAGTCCTCTGCTTCTCATAGGGACAGTTTATGGGACAGAAGGCAGCTGGAGCTGGGATGGTACCCTGTATGGACTGGAACTCTTCCTTAAGACTCTTAGGCTTCTTAGAGCTGTGGCCTCAAGGAAGAGATTCTATCAGAGGAAAAGCATTCACAGAACTTTGTTACCCCACGCAGAGTCGAAGTGTACCCTGCCTGTGTGTGGATGTGACAGAGCTTCATCATTGGAAGCAGAGCCGCTGTGTGCTCCACCTGTGTGTGAATGTGTGCATCTGATTAGACTGCTAGCAAAGTTGGCTTTAAAAGTGTACACAAGAGGTTCACGCCATCGATTTTCTTGGCTATCATTGTTTTCTCTCTCCACACCCAAGCCCCATGAAACAGTCATTCTGGGCCTTCATCTCCATCCCATCCTCATTCTTTACATATCCAGGTATTTTAGGTCCCAGAAAAAGGGCAGGGCGGCTAACAACATTACTGAACTAAGAAGAAGAAGGAAAGCAGAAAAATCTCAAGGATCTGGATTCTTGTTATATGCATACAGGTCCTTCTGGGTGCTTGCCACTAGTCTCTGAGCTAGATCCATCTCCCCTAGCCGGAGCCCATGGGGAAATGCTATGAGGTATTCGAAGGACTGTTGTTAGCTTTTGAGCCTAGAGTTGAGTTCGCTTCATCCCAGGTACCTGGATTTATCCCTCTGTTTGTCTGTTTGTTTTTAGTAGGTCTTCAGATCCCATCTATCCCATACCTTCCAGAAGCCAGGGTGGAACTTATGGGAAATCAAACAAAGTAAGCCTTTTCTCCATCACCTGCTACTGTTGGACTGCCAGGCAAGCCTCAGGGCAGAAAACCAGTCTTAGTATTCACCTACTCCTAGGGATATCACCCTCCATAGAGTGCAGAAAGGGAAAGGCTGGGAGAGTGGGGCCCAGGGAGATGGGCTGGCAGGCTGAAGGAAGTAGAAAGTTGTCCTTCTTCCAGGTCACTTGGATAGGCCTTCCGGGGACTCAACATCAGTGCTGAAGAGTTCCTTATAGAGTGGAGGGAAGGTGGCTTGGACCACAATGGGGTGGAGGTGCTGGAAGATCTGCAGCTTTTCCACATGTTGGCTGCACAGGCTCCGGAGCTTCCCTTTGGGTGGCAGCTGGGGATGGGTTAGGAGGTAATGAAGATCAGTACTTCAGTGCTTATAGAGCAAACACACCTTGCTGTTACTGAGCTAGACGGCCTCCCTGCTGCCTCTGTCACAATCAGCCCACTGGAGCCGCCCATCTCACTGCTTAGATGTGTCTGGAAGCTGAAGGTAAGTTAGAGCTGGTGTGAGACAGGTGAGCTTTTCCTGGGGTCAGTGTTGAAAGCCACTTTTATACCCTCAGCACTATGCCTGGCTTGGAACAAGGACCCGCTTGAATGGTGGCATGCTCTACCTACCCCCAAACTGCCTTTGCCCCTGACTGCTCCCGGGCTCTTCGCCATGGTTCATGCTGTTTCCTCAGCTGGAACATCTTTCTAACTTTCTTTTGCTCTGCAAATGTTATCTCTTCTGAGAATACACCCCCCAATTCCTCACTGGGTTAATGCCCTTCTTGTACCACTTGCTACACTGTGAAAAAGGATCCTGTTTGCTTTCCTGGCCCACATGTACTTAGATAAGGTCTGTCTGTCTTTTTCTTACTATATAGTTTCTGCTCCTGTTATAATGCTGGTATGAATGCTCAATAATTGCTTGTTTGAACTAAACAGAGTTTCTAAGCAGGTACCCAAATGCTGCAAGTAGTAAGTCAGTCCAGTCAGCCTTCAGCCAAAGGAAAAAAGGAGCAGAAGCCCATGGGACAAAGAGGCAGGGACAAAGACTCCAGACACCATCTTTCCTATGCAATTTACAGCATAATAAGGTGAGACTCAAAAGCCTCTTTCTTAAAACTTAAAAACATCTCCGCCTTCTTAGTCTAGTTCCCTAGAAAGGTAGCAGAGAAAAGCAGGCAGCGGGCTGGCTCCCTCACATCTCTTGAGTTTGTTAAGTTTTTTTGTTTCAGTACTTTGTACTTGCCTGGGTTACTACAATAGCTTCTTTTTTCTTCAAAAGATATCTGTGGAGAAACTTGATAAATCTAGATGAGGTACTCTCATGAGTTTTGATGTAACATCAGTGAATAAAAAGTGTACTTTTAGTAAATGTGCATATTTAATATACAGTAGCCAGGGAGTCATAAATAGTTATGTGCTGCCTAACAACTTCTTGGAAAATTACGAACCTCGAACTACAGTGGTCCCATAAGGTTAAAGGAGAAGTGACAGCATAGCTGTGCTCATCTGTGTAAGGCTAGTCTGTGGTGCCGCACAAGGTGAGACAATTAGTGGACACATTTCTGAGAATACACTCCTGTTGGTAAGCAGCACACAACTTTATCTAATACTAAAGCAGGATGATGGATGGAGTCCTTCTCCTGTTGGGTAAGGGAAAATGTCTCCTGAATGAAGGCATGAATAAACAATTGGAAATGACAGGAGACAACAGCAGGTACAATAGGCCTGGAGGGAGATGGGGCCAGGTATGGTATGTTTAAGGATTAGCAAAGAAACAGTGTGGTCAGAGCAGGGGAGACAAAGGGCGGTGCAAAGTCAGGTGAGGAAGAGGACAGGGTCCATCAGGGTCTAGCTGACTGTAACACAGTTGAATTTTGGCAACCATAAGAGGCCGGAAAACAGAAGAGACAGGTGATAGGCTTGCCTCCTTAAAATGGCCAGGGTGGATACTGAATGAGTGCTGTGTGGCCCTGACATGGCAGACAAAGATGGAGTGGAAAGTTGAGTTAGGAGTTTAATAATCCAGTTGTGGCCAATAACTGGGGAGTATATCATGGAAACTATGATGTATTTTGAAAGTAGATCCTGCTAGGCATGGTGGTACATGTCTGTGATCTCAGCACTTGGGAGGTAGAGGCAGGAGGATTATGAGTTCAAGGCCAGCCTTGGCTCCATGAGATCATGCCTCAAAAAAATAATACTAAACACACCAAAGTGAATCCAACCATATTTGAATTCCCAGTCTCAGTCTCTCTCTTTAAATCCATTTTGTTGCAGATTCAAGATTACATTCCTCAGGGAGAGACTGAGGCAATTTCTATATCTCAGTTCTAGTGTGAGGATTGTGCATAACAAGGACCTAAGCAAATGATTGCATAGATGGGCCCTTTACACAATAAGTTTGGACAATAACTTCCCTAGGGACAGCTCTGATGACAGCATTGCTCTAGTCTTTGGGGCTCCCCATTGCCTAGAAGCAAAGCTTTCACTCATCCTATGATACTGAAAGTTTCCCTGCTGTTGTTCCTCTAACCGTTTTCGGGCCTACCTCCTTCTTCACCGGTCTACCCCCGCTTCTGAAAAGTGCCATGAGGGCTGAGGAGACAACCCAGTCAATAAAGTGCTGGCCTTCAAACATAAGGACCTGAATGCAGTTTCCAGAACCCACTTAAAGAAAACCAGGTGAAAGCTGGGCATGGTGGCCCAAGACTTTGATTCCAGTACTTGGGAGGCAGAGGCAGGCCTATCTTTGAGTTCAAGGTCAGTCAAGGCTACACAGAAAAACCCTTTCTTGGAAAAACAAAACAAAACAAAACAACAACAAAAAAAAAAAAAAAAGGAAAAAGAGAGGGAAAGAGAGAGAAAGCCTGCCAAGATAGTATAAGTTTATAATCTCAACATTTGAGACGTGAAGACAAGCGGAGCTCTGGGAGCTCTTAGTAGTCCTGGGTCCATCACAGGCCAGTGAGAGAGACTGTCTCAAAGTGAGTGAAAAACATAGAAAGGTGGCACCACTAAAGGAATGATATCTGAGGTTATCTGACCTCTTCTGCACATGTACCCTCATGTACATGACCACACACACACACACACACACATACACACACACACACACACACACACACACGAGTGCCACAAGCCGTTCTCCCTCTATGTACTATTGGCTTCCTTAGAGTTCCATTAATTCCATTCCCTAAACCTGGATCCTTTCTCTGCCTCATGAATGTTTGTTAAAACCTGTATCTTTCATGGCCTCATTTTCTTGCTTCACATCTTTTAAAGGAAGCCATTACATTTTACTCCCTGTACCCTCAAAATTTTAAGACTTTTTACATTTTTTTATTTGTGTGTGTACTTGTGTACACACACTCGTGTATGGGGGTCAGAGGTCAACTTGCAGGACTTAGATTTTTGCTTTCATCATGTGGATCTCAGGGATGAAACTCAGGTCATCATGCTATTCTTTGCAGCAAGTGTCTTTATACACTGAGCCATCTCACCAGTTCCTTAAATTACCTTGAATCCCTGTCTATACTATCATAAATATTTTTCCAAAACCACCCCTCATTTTTTTAGAGTGGGTTATCATGTAGCCCAGGCTGGAGCTGAGGATGATCTTGAACTCTGTTCCCCTTGCTTCCTTCTGCCTCTTGAGTTCTGGTATTACAGGCACATACCACCATGCTGTGCTTCCAAGAGCTCTTATAATAATAAATCAGGGGCCCCAAGGATATTGTCAAAAGAACTTTGGGATTAAGACTTGTGTTATCAATTAATACCTGTAACTGAAATCACTTTATTGCTACAGGAAGATTTTAACAACTGTCCTATTATAGCTGGGTTGCCATAGGATAAGAGACATACCATCCAAAGCACCTTGTTAATCTCAAAGTTAAAATATTAAAGTATCAGGCATTCTACTCCATGTTAGCATTATATAGAAGAAGAAGAGAAGAAGTCTCTTTATACCAGATTAAAATATCTTAGTGGGGACAAGAACTGCATCTCTGTATCTTTCCACAGTGCCTGTGTAAGCAGGTGCTGGGTAAGTGTTGGCTATATTAAACTGAATTGTTCCCTGAGGTCCCTTACAACTCCAGGCTTTCCATCTCTTCGTGCGTGGAAACAGATGCTCCGGCAGCCCCCACTGCTGCTGCAAACACCGACACAGCACAGCGCTGCAGCACTCCCTCCCCTGCTCCTGAAGACCCTGGTCCTCAAGTCACAGAGCTGGCAGGGGCATAGTCCCTTCTGCCCTGTGGACTGCTCCTACCTTGGCTAGGAGGCCTTGGCGCTGAGTCTGGCGGAGGTGATGATGGAAGGCCAGCTCCAGACTGTACTGCAGATGCTCCACTCTCCTTTTCTCTTGGAGCCCAGGGCGGTCTGAAGGAAGGGATGGGACCAGAGTGAACAAACACAGACAGTTGTGCCCAGTGAAATGGTGTCATGTATTTTTTTGGAGAGGGTCTCTCAGCTGAGTGTGACACTCATGCACACACGTTAGTTTGATAATGGCAAGCTATGACCTCCGGGTCTGTGTAGCTAACTACTAGGGAAACCAGGCAGTGAGGAAAGGGTGGGGATTGCTAACCTCCTAACTCCAAGGTTACCTTGTCCCTGGTAACCTGGTCTTTCACATAGCTCATTCAATGCCAGACAGTAGATTTTTGTCATGGATGTAAAATGTTGTAAGAGAGTGTCTCCATTCCAACAAGAGTGGCTCAGATAGGTGACCACCTGAAGTTACAAGGCCTTTTAAAGCAGCTTTCTTTCAAGTCCTAAGCCACCTTTTGCTTTGCTTCCCTCAAATACCCAGAAGTCATCTACAAAGTATTGCTTCCAGCCTGAGGCTATGCTACTGGAGGTGGAAGACTCTACTGCTAACTAACAAACCTAGAGAAGCAGAACCACCTCCCTAAGTCCTCTGGATATTGTTTTCAGTGGGCTTGGCCCAGCCACTCTAGTCCAGTGGAGGTGATACCCAGAACCCTACCACTGCTGCAGGCATGCTGTCTCAAATGATATCACACCCATTCTCCATCTTAGTGGCTCAATCTTGAGGTAGTTATTAAGATTTTAGGTGCAGCCTGGATGAGTTATGCCAGAATCTGGAAGTGGGACCCAGACAATCAGTTTCTGTTGTTGTTTTGTTTTTTGAGACAGTGTTTCACTGTGTAGTCCTGGCTCCCAGGATGGCCCTGAACTCAGAGATCCACCTGCCTCTACTTCCCAAGTGCTGGGATCAAAAGTGTGTGCCACCATGCCCTCCTGGCTACTCCATCAGTTCTTAAAGTTCCCTAGATGATTCCGAAGGAGTTGTTGCCATACACTTAACATTTGTTGGGAAAGTGGCTCATTTTCTTCTAACCTCCTTTCTCCCTGATGTCCCACTGTCTGCTGCCCTTGCCCTGTGTTAAGGTTCATCTAGATACTTTAATTGGGCAGAGCTCATTTTGCTATTTCAAGCAACTTCCCAGATCTAGCCACTTCTGAAGGCCTCCGTTAGTTGTTGTGTCCCAGCCACCAGAGCGCTCTTTCCCATGCCCAGCCACACTCACTGGCATTGATGAGAACCAGGGCCGTGTAGAGGGCAATCTCATCCTCAGTAAAACACAAGGTACTCAGTAACTGGGAAAAGTCGAATATGGAGCTGATGAGCTCGCCACAGCCTGCCGGGGTGGAATTGAAGAGATTAAGCAAGGTAGCTGGTCCCCAAGGACACCACCCTTTGGGGTTTTAGAGTCAGGGGACCATAAACCATAAAGGCTTTAGGTAGGCTTGGTACCAGGAATTTCTTATTTACCCCTGTCCCTTACCCAAGGCTCGGAACAGCTCCACGCCACCATATTTGCCTTCAAAAAAGACCGTATGATTGTTGGCATTGTAGGCCCGGCACATTCTGACCAGCACAACTTCCATTGCTCCTGGATAAGGGGAGAGAGATGAGTGGGCAGTGTCAAGCAGAGCTAGGGGCTGACTTCCTCAGCATCCTGGCTTCCTTAGGCTACCTCCCTCCACTTGGTCCTGGCTCTGTCTCCCAGGCTTGCTTTGCATTTATCCCTTGCTCTTCCCCTCCCCCTCCCCCCGCCTGCGCACCCCAGGGCACCTGCTTTCAGTAGTATGATCTGGTCATTCTGGCAGAGCTCCATGAAGCCCGAGAGCCGCTTGGCAAACTCCACCACGTACTGAATGGCTTCAGTGAGGTGGTGGGCACAGCGCTCCCACATTTCCCACATTGACTGCAGGAACAGAGGAAGAGTCCCGTGATCTTCCCAAGCCCCTGGACCCCATAAACTGGGGGTGTGAGTTCTGCATGTCCATGTTTCTAACACTGAAGTCTATTAGCACAAATGTACTCAGGGTCAATTCCTATCAGTGGGTTCTACCTACTGATACACCCCCCCCCCCAAATCCTACCCCAGCTCAGTATAAGAAAACCTGGAGAAATATATAAGGGATAAAAACAACTTATTTCTTAACTCCAAGCTCCCTTTTCCCTGATAACCTGGTCTCTCAAGAAACCCATTTAGTGCTAGATATTAGGATTCGACAATGGGAGAGAAAAAGTTGCTGGAGAACTTCCCAGACTCCTACAGAGTGGCTACAGATAGGAGGTGATGGCTCTCCGGTGATAGCTGCTGTGAAGAAAGGGAAGCCATACAAAATACAGTTTCACTTGCAAACAATGTATACATTGTTCCTTACTACTCCCCTGAAGAAGGTCTCAGTAACTGAGACAGGCAAATGTGAAGTGCCAGTGGATTTCAGAGCAGCTGCCATTGGCAGAGTATGGCAGAAGGGAAGGCAGACGCTGTAGAGCCCTCAGGTTTGAACTTGACTTTGGTAGAGTACCTCTGCCTCAGTGTAAATGCTATTCTCAGAGGCCAATTGTTGGAAGGGCTGAGGATGATCTCACAGGAATGCCTAATCTTTGGTATTGTGATATGACATGGTTAGCTACAAAATTCATGCCTGGGAATCAAGTTTTGTTTGTTTGTTGTTTTCAATATCATGTTTTAAAGCTGGGTGTGGAAAACAAACCTTTAGTTCCAGCACTTGGGAGGCAGAGATAGATAGATCTCTGAGTTTGAGGCCAGCCTGGTTCATAGAGTGAGTTGCAGGACAGGCAGGGCTACACAGAGAAACCTTGTCTCTAAAACAAAACAAACAAACAAACAAAAATACTTCATGATTTTGCATTGGGCCACATTCCTCACTATCTTAATTTTTGCTCGTAGGCTGCAGGTTGGACATATATCATCAAAGCTTCAATTATAATGTCTGACACCAAAGGTTATCCAACAAATGGCCCTCAGATACTGATTAGTGTCAGTTACTAATGGAGGATGAAAAGCAGTGTGGCAAGGTCTGGGTGGAAGTAGAGGTAGGTTGCTAGCTAGGTAAAATTTCAATAAGCAGGAGCTACAAAAACACTCATTTAGCTGCTAGGATATAGACAGGCACACCTGTTGACCAACCTGTCCGTGATACCCTCTCTACCCCTATACCTGTGTAAGTGGCCATCTCTGGGCTCTTCCAGTGGTGGTGGAGTGATGCCCTGCCTTATCTCATGTCTCTTGTCCTCACCTTTCTCTGGTAGCTAGTCACCTCCTCCCTTGAGAAGAGGTTGGTACGCTGCCGTAGAAGGTCCTCCAATCGCAGCTGGCACGTCTCTCGATAGGACTTGCAGACATTCTGTACCAGGTACTCTGGGGCCAGAAGAGGAAGATGCAGCTAGATCTCAGCAGGTTCTCACCCTGACTTTCATAAAGGGGCCCTCTGCCTGGTCTACCCTGCTCCGCTTCCTCTCTGTGGTTCTTTGCCCAGGATCTCCCAATTCCTTAGGACTAATGTTTGGTTCCGGGGTGCTGGGGACGTTCTTCCCTCATTTCACCACCCTCACCCTTCCCAGATGCTCACCTATGTCTGTCAGAGAGGTGTACGGCGCCTCTGGGGCAGAGCAGAAACTGGGACTGCAGTGGCTATCTGGACCCTGTTCTGGTTCCCCAAGCTTAGGATGTCTGGAATCCTCAAAACGAATTCCACGTCTTCCAGGAGTAAGTTGTCTGTCTGTGCTATAGATGCCATCTCTGCCTTCAGCTTTGCCTCGCTCTGGACTGTACTCAAGGTGGCAGGAGGCCCCTTGGGCCTCTGTTTTGGCCAAGGCATTGGAATATGGTGGCCCAGAGCCTGAGGCTCTCAGTAGGCCAGGGGGACAAGCAGAGGCCTCGGGCAAGTCAGGTGAGGCACCCAGTGGTAGCTGCCCATCCGGGAGCCCTAAAGTGTACGTAAGTGTATCTGCTCCATGACCCCCTAGCGGAGGAGTCTCGGCCGATTGTTCCTGTTGCTGCTGCTGCTGCTGTTGTAGTTGCTTTTGCACTTCTGCATGCAGACTGTCCCTCTGCTTCTTGGACATTCGGCCGAACTTGACAGCTGAAGAAAGTTCAGGAATCAGTACAGGAGGCAGGAGAACACAGCACAGGCCGGGTCAACAGGCACACAAATTGGACCCCAAGCATCGAGTATGAACTTTACTTTTGGGAGCTTAAGCTCCAGGCTCGTCCTGTGCCTGGCTCTGTGCCCTTTAGGATTGGTCTCACTGGCATTTCCATTACCCTAGTCTTTTCAGTTCTAAACTATATGCTAATAGTGACAGAACTCAAGCAAAGAGCTTGGGCTAGGGATTCTAGTCTTCTGAGACTAGGGCTGAGGTGGGGGTCGAATAAGGGACCTTAGGCTGTATTGGGGTCAGCTTGCCTGTCTGGGAGGGCTAGAGGAAGAGAAGGGCTGCGAACACAGGTTTCCCTGTGGTCAGGCCTGCAGGCTCCCTGGTGACCTAGATACTCACCACAGCCCAACCCAGGCTCCGTGGCTTGTTTCTGAACATCCTCTTCTGCTCTCTCTTTCCTGCCCTTTCGCTCCCCCAACCCCTCCCAGGTGTGGGGGCACAGCCCTTCGCCCCGCCTGTCCCTTTGCACCCCTGCATGTTTCCTTTTGCTTTGTTATTTTGAGCACTGAAAAGTGCTGACAGGATCCTTCTGGCTCCTCCTCACCTCATGCCCCCCACTCCACCCAGAGCTCCTTCTGTGGTGAAGATGGTGGGTGAGGAGGGTGGATAAGGCCCTAGGAACACCACACTCTATCCCCACCTTCTGGGTCATTCTCAAGCCAGCTCTGATGGTGTTCCTAGCTACAATCCCACCATCCAAGGATGGTTACACAGGGCTTGAGAAGGAGATGGAGCTGAACTCGGGTGACAGGGAAGGAGGTAACAACATGGGGACTAGATGGGAACTAGGCCAGGAGAAGGCAGGATGAAGAGAATTCGTTGGAGGAAGAAGAGACAAGAGTGACAGGATGCTGGGAAAGGTTTTCTGGAGCAGAGCCTGGAGTTGAGACTCCGAGGGGCCTGGAGGACCCTCAGCAATGATGGGACAAAAGGCTGTGGGTGGAAGAATGGTGAGAGGCCCCTGATGGGGAGTTTTGGCAGGCCAGCTCTGTCTGGAGAGAGCCAGAATGGCTCTAGAGAGCTCAGGGACCCTTGGGGGACATCCTCACCGTCTCGGGACATGCCCAAAGCCAGGCACTTCTGCAGGCGGCAGTGCTGGCATCGGTTGCGGCTGTTTCGGTCGATGGGGCAGTTCTGCTGACGGGTACAGGAGTAGGCCACATTACACTGCTGGCTACGGCGGAAGAAACCCTGGGGAGGAGAGACTGTTTGTGGCCATCCATGCTGAGCTGAAGGTGGTCCTGAGGACCTCCAATCCACATGTACTGGTCTCAGGACTTTCTACACCTGGAAATCCACCAAAGTCCCAGAACCTCCACCATATAATTGTGACTGACCCTGTGGTCACTTCCCCACTTCCCCACTCCTCCTCCCTCCTGTCCATGACCCAGGGGACCATGAAACAGAGACCACCAAAATAGCCAAGTGTGTCTGCAGATGAACGCCTGCAACTCACCTTGCACCCCTCACAGGTGATAACCCCATAGTGGATTCCTGATGACTTGTCTCCACAGATCTTGCAAGGGATCACTTCAATTTGTGCTGGAAGGGAGAAAGAGAAGTTAGCCCAGAATATTGTTCTGGATCCCAGTACCATGAACCTGGGCTACAGACGCAGGGGCATGGTCCTCCCACCCCTTCTTCAGCGAGCTCCAACATGCCCTCTTGCATCATGGAATGGGAAGTAAAGTGATAAACGCTTCTCAGCGAAGGGTCTGAGGAGGCTGCGCTTTGTTCGCGAAGCAGCTGGGAGTTGTTTCAAGCTTTTATGGAGACAGAAAGCAGCTGCAAAGAGGTCACCTGCTCAGCCCTTCACATCTCCAGTGCCCCCTCCCATCCTGTGCAGGGCCAGAGGAGACCTCACTGCTTCATAACACCTGCTTCCCTCCCCAGGAGCTTCCTTTGTGCCTCCTGCCCCCCACTGAGGGTTGGATCCCCTGAACAGAGTATGGGGCATGCCAGGAAGATGAGATACAGCAAGCCAGCGGGCACTAGACAGAGATGTCAGTCACTCCTAGAAGAGAGAGAAGGCCACACAGGGCCAGGAACTGAGGGAGACCAGCACAGTGGGACACAGGCAAACTAGGCAGAAATGGAGATGGAGCCTGGAGAGTGGCTCGACCCAGTTTTGCTGTCTGTCCAAGAGCCCACACAAACTGTTGGACCCAGAACCAAACACAAAGTAGTTCTCTGTGTATAAGCGAGTAAGAGGATGTACAAAAACATCTGTGTCCATTAGTGTGCGCACAGAGCACAAGTGTTAAAACTGGCTGAGATTAAAGCCTACCCCATTCACCTGTTCCCTCCATAAAAGAACTAGTTGGCTCAGGCTCACACAGCTAGTTTGCTTGAGTGCCAGGTCTGCAGCTCCACTGTCCTGGATGGTCCATTATGTATTCTGTGCAGAGCCTTTTGACATGTTTGGAGGCATAGGTGTGTGGTGTGTGTGTATGTGTGTGTTAACAGATGAAAAGGATAAATGGATTGTTGGGCATGATGCCACATGCCTTTAATCCCAGTTCTAGGGAGGCAGAGGCAGGTAGACCACTGTGAGTTCAAGGCCAGCCTGATCTACAGATCAAGATCCAGGCTAGCCAGGGCTACATAGTGAGATCCTGTCTCAAGAAAAAAAAAATGTGGCCAGTGGGTTGATGGCACATTTGCACATTTGTTGAGTAGAGCTTGCTTCTTGGCCATTAAAGCCCAAGGTTTTCGACAGGTGGTGGTGGCACAGGCCTTTCATCCCAGCGCTCAGAAGGCAGAAGCAGGTGGATCTCAGTGAGTTTGAGGCCAGCCTGGTCTACAGAGTGAGTTCCAGGACAGCCAGGGCTATGCAAAGAAGCCGTGTCTCAAAAAACCAAGATGAAACAAAAAACCCAAGTTTTTGCTTCCACTGAACTCATGGTAAGGCTGCCTGATCACTCTCTGCTGTGGCCTGCTGCTGGTCCCAGGTTGATTTCCTTTCTTCTGTCTTATCCCTGTCAGTTTTCTGTAGCATTTTAAGGGGCATCAAGAGGCCTTCTTCCAGTCCTTCCTTAAAGGGGAACAAGATGAGCCAGGCATAGTGGCTCACACCTTTAATCTCAGTATTCAGAAGGCAGAGGCAGGTGGATGACTAGGAATTCAAAGCCACCTTGGTTTACAGAGTGAGTTCCAGGATTGCTACACAAAGAAACCCTGTGTTGAAAAACCAACCAACCAAACAAACAAAAATATTAAAAAAGACCTAGAAGGCCTGGGGACTTAGCTCTGTGGTAGAGCAGCATACATGTAGCCTGGTTCAATCGGCAGCTCTTGATAAGGGGAGAGAAGGAACAGCTCAGTGAAGCTTGCAGCTCTGGATATTTTCAGCAGCACATCTGAACGCTCCTGTGTGTGTGTGTGTGTGTGTGTGTGTGTGTGTGTGTGTGTGTGTGTGGTGTTCGTGTATGGATGCATGAGTATGTGTATATGTGTATGAATGTGTGTGCACGAGTGTGTATATATGTGTGTGCAGTTGCATATGTGTGAGTGTGGATGTGTGTATATGTGTGCATGAATGTGTGAGTATATATGTGTGTATGCATGTCTTTTCACCATCACTGGCTGGCCTTCAGCTTTCCCTGAGTGGAAAGGATAGAGCTGGAGCAGGCCAGAAAAATGGTCCAGAGTAACAGCCCCTTCTCATCTGTGACATGTCTCCTACCTTAGGGACAGAGGACGTGCCTCATAGGAAGGGAATTCGCTCCTATGTGATCTCACTTCCAGCCTTGGCCTGATGCCTGGTCCCATTGACCCTGCTAGCTGGGTGGGGCTGTACATCCTTGTGAGTCCAGCATTTAAGAGGTGCAGGTAAGAGGACTGGAGCTCTCGATTACCCTGGGCTTCACAGTGAGTTCAAGGCTAGCCTGGGCTATGTGAGACACGTGTCAAAAACCAAAAGCACACAGGCCTACTGACGTGAGGGTGAAAGGTAGACCATGATTTGCCCACCACTTCCCTAAATATTCCATCATCCTTAAACCATGATCTTCTCAAGCCAGCCTAGAGCCAGGCCAGACTAGGCAGCTGCCTCTTCAAGAGACTGCCACATGCGTGTCTGAAATCCTCCCATTAAAACTCAGTTCTTTGTCCCTCCCCCAGACATACTTGCCACCCGCCAACTGCGCAGTAAGCTGTGGCCACCAGACATCAAGAGCTCTTTTCAGATTGTTTCCTGTAAGTTACAAGCTGGTTTAAATGCTTTGGTGGTGGGGGGGAGAACAAGAGGGGACCCGGTGCCTGGAACAGCGGTGGAAAGTGTGGGGGCACGCACACTTCCAGTCACTTACAGCACTCTCCACCTCAGTTCCCTTGGCAGCAAATGAGGGCAGGAGCTGCCTGCTGTGTAGGTCATACAGCATGATTAAAGACAGTTCAGGGAAGAGCACGGTGGAGGGGCAGGAAACGACAAGGCCGGTTATTACCTTCTGAGGTAAAGCAAATCCAAGGGCATGACAGGCTGGCAAAAATGCTTGGATTGGTAGGCTTTGCCCCTACCCAACCTTCGACTTTTTACTGTGTGCATCTCTCTTTAGTAGCCCTAAGACCAGAGAGGGGGGAAACCAACCTAGGTCACCCAGAAAAGCAAGTGGTAGGGAGATTAGGCCAAGCCACAGTGGGAACTCAGGCCCTGGCCCAGCAGGCAACCACAGGCCTCCCTACCTCTTCCCTTCTCCAAGAGCCACATCCGCATGCGTGTATACACTGACCACATGGATGACCCCAGTCACACCTCCTGTCCCATACCTGACCCACTGTTGTTCCTAGCCCAGGAACCTTACCACAGTGTGACTAAGACCCTGCTGTCTTATAAGAGATGTGTCCAAGTCAAGAACTGGAAGATTTGGGAGCTGTGAGAGCTTTGGACCCTAGCCCAGTCCCACCTTTAATCTCCCCATTGCCAGTCCAAGGCAGTAGTCCCCAATGAGATAAGCACATAGAATCAGAGCTCTCTGTGTTAGATCCCCTAGCCAAAAGAGCTAAAGAGACTAAGAGGTTCAGGACTGTGGGGAAATAGTCAGATATAGCAACAGAGAGACAACAGAAATAGAAGAAAATCTTTTTTGTGCCCAAAGTGTGTCTCCTCATGAACAGGCTTCTGGTTTTTC
Organism: Pachyuromys duprasi; assembly: GCA_028658305.1. Taxonomy (NCBI): domain Eukaryota; kingdom Metazoa; phylum Chordata; class Mammalia; order Rodentia; family Muridae; genus Pachyuromys; species Pachyuromys duprasi. The sequence continues at coordinate 99,556,813 of CM053744.1, read as the reverse complement.
TCTAAGTTTCCTTCTCCGACACCTCCACTCCCTTCAGTATCATCCACCCTAAAAACTTAAGTATCAAAGAAAGTACCATTGTGTATGTGTGTGTGCTCACAAGTGTGTCTTGGGGAAGAAAGGAGGGAAAGGTGGTAAAAGGAGCTGAGAAGCCTTCCACAGCAAACCCTGAAGACTCACAGGGTGAGCTGGTCCCTGAACAGCAGGCGATGGGAACCTCGCTTGGGGAGGGGTTGCTGAGTAATCACAGGATTACTCAAACTGTTGCCTGGGAGCCTAGTCTGCCAGGAACTTACCATCTCAGGGCCCAATTGTGCCAGGAACTGGAGCCAATCAACGGTCAGGAGCCTCCAGCTCCACAGCTCCCTCAGCAGCCAAACTCTGCTGATATGCTTTCTTAGGATGTTTGTCCTACCTGATGTTCCTTCAGTGTACCTTTCTCCCGAAAGTTATCATGAAAAAAACCCTCTCAACACTCAGAAAGCGGGGGAAGGAGGGTTGCCATGAGTTTGAGACCCTGTTTCAAAAAGGACCACCAACCCCCCATTCTATCCTCACGAGGAGAAATGCCTGGTCAGGGTAGCAATGATCTAGCAACAACGTTGGCCTTTTGCATTAAAAAGAGAAGGAGAGAGAGACCCCCAGGGTCTTGTTATAACACAGGACCTGGTGCTTTAGATGTAGCCCAGTATGCACAATGTTCTGGGTTCCACGGCCCAGTACACAAAACTAAACAAATACAGGTCTTTGTTCAAGCAGCCCAAGTGGGGCTTGGAGAGTCTGTACATTAATGAGCTTTAGGCGGATGACTCTGCCTTGAGACTATATTTAGAACAGAAAGATTTTAGTCCCCCTCACTGCTTTTGTGCCAGGCTGCTCCTCCCAACGGTCAAGGTAAGTTTGATGATCTCTTCCAAAGCTCATTCCTTATACATGCTAGCTCACAGAGCTCCTCCCTGCAGCTTCTCCACCAATGTAATGTAAAGCGTGTGATTTGACGCAGCCCTAGAAGGCAAAAGTGACTCTCCTTTGGATTGCTTCAGCCCTGAAAAGCTCTCCAGGGAGCATCTCAGAGCCTACTACGAGGAGAAATACGGTAGAGGCAAGCCACCTTTACCTCTCATCTCTAATCTTACCCAGCTCACAGCTGCAAGATTCATTGATAGTGCTTTTGACTCTCTCCAGACCTGGGCCCTGGGTCCTGACCAGGTGCCTAGCCACAGAGAGGAAGTGGTAGGAACAGAGAGGGGCTGCAACCCAGGGTGGGGGGGGTCTCACTCCAGAAGCTCCAGTTGCAGAGAAGGAATGGTTCAGGCAGAGGCATGCTATGGCTCTCTCTCCTGTTCCTCTTTTCCTGTTTCCAATTGATACTGAGTAAGGAGAAATAATAATGAAATATGTAAACACTATGTGAATTCTTAGTGTACATCAGGCTTATTCCTGTGTGTATGTGTGTGTGTGTGTGGTGCTGGGGACAGAACCCAAGGTCTCATGCTCATAAAACAAGCATCTATTTCCCCAGTTTTGAGGGTTGTTTTAGAAAAATATTTTTTACAATTATTTATTAATTGTGCATGTACATAAGCCACATACCATGGTGGACATGTGTGGAGGTCAGAGGACAGCTTCTAGGGGTTGGTGCTCTCTTTCTTCCATATGGGGCCTAGGGATTGAAGTTGCATTATCAAACTTGACAGCAAGTACCTGCCAAGCTGTCCCACTGCTCCCCTTTCCCCCCAAAACAGGGTCTCACTGTGTACTCAGGTTGGCATTGAATGCAAGATCCTCCTCCTTCAGCCTCCTGAGTGCTAGGATCATAGATGTGAACCACCATACTCAGCTTTCCTTTTAAAAAATACTGCATGTGTGCATACTATATACGTGGGGACACATGCCACAGCTCACACGTGAGGTCAGAGGAAAACTGTGGAGTCAGTTCTCTCCATTCACCTTCACATGGGTTCCAGAGATTGAACTCAAGTTGCCAAAATTGTACAGCAAGGTCCTGTAGCTGCTAGAGCATCACATTGTCCTTAGGATTCTTTACATATACTTTTAATGATCACAACAGTTCTGTAGAGTCCACTAATATTGTCCTCATTTTACAGATCAAACAACTGAGGTCTTAAAGAGTGACTCTGTCTATATAGCCAGAAAAAGGCAAACAAGGAGTTTACATCCAGGTCTTGGTAACTGGAGCTAGAGTCCTCAGTCATTAAGCTGTATCCCCTTGGAGGATGAGATGCCTATGTATACCAAAGAGAGTGGGATGGAACAGGGTCATTGGCTACAAGGTGAACAAGTGTGAAACGAGGGTGATGATGGACTAGGTGAGCCAGGACTTATGCCAGTACAAAGATAAACAGATGATACATAGATGGGTAGATAGATAGATAGACAGAGACAATTCCTTGGGTTTAGCTTTCCTCAGTGGTCCTTGCTGGCTCATGAACCCTTTGACTACTTCTCTAGAGCCAAAGTCAGAGTACTTGTGCACTCAAGCAGGTCTCCTGACTCAGAGCTCCTCTGGAAGTCCACAGCTCCTTTAGGGTATGGACTGGGTTACCCCTTGTTAGGCCTTTCTTTGAAGCAACGAATGAATGGCTGGAAGGCATCTCTCAGCTTAGGCCCCTTATCTCTTCACTGAGACCACAGCTCCAGGCAGCAGAGTTGTGTAGCACAGCCTGTAGTCAGCCTCCCTCTTTTCTTAGCTCTCAGTTCCTCTAGTTTCTGCTGGAAGCCAAGGTGGTGGGTGCCGCCACAGGGCCGGGAACCATGGGTCTACCTGGTGGGCACATCCCCAGCCCAGGCAAGCCCTCATGAGAATTTTCTACTGACATACCTGATCCCAGAACTGAAAAACTAGTGACGCTGAAACTCAGGTGGGCGACGGAGTGACGGGTTTTGCAAAGCCATGAAAGCCAGCCAGCCACTAGAAACCCCCTCTTGCTGCCCCCACCACCCCCACAGTCTGGGACAGGAGAAAGGAGGGGAAATAAAAGAACTCAAAGAAAACAAGCAGAGGATGGGGGAGGGGATGAATCACCAGGAGGAAGCTGTCAGGAGTGGGAGCCATACTCAGCAGCCTCCCCTGCCTCCAGAGCTGTGGCCCTGCCCCTGGCCACCACGAGGCTGCATCTGGGAAAAAAGCAGACCAGAAAGACCTGGCCATGGCACCTTATTACTGTTCTGCTCCCAAATAGAGATCTCCACTCTTTTTGAGCTTTCAGTCTCAGGGAAGAGGCTGTGTCATCGCAGCAGGAGTGGAGATTAGACCCCAGGAAGTATTCATGGGGACAGAGTGAGACCCCAGGCTGTCTTCCTTAGAGAGCGCTCAGCATGGGGAAAGTCCCTGTCCCCGATGGTTTGAGTCAGCAGCACAGAGGCAGGGGAGGGGTGAGTGAGCAGTTATCAATACACACAATTTCCTTGCGGTGGGACAGATTGAAGGTCTTCACATTCTAGTACCTTGAGGCAGTTCGGATTTGGGGCAGAAAGGGGAAGAAAGGAAAAGAGAAGGGTGCAGGGTGATACAGGGAAGGAGCAAGCCCAGGCATCACAGAGGCAGGTAGGTCAGGTGTTCAAGGTCATTCTCAGCTGTACATTGAGTCCAAGGCCAGCCTGAGCTCTAGGAGACTTTGTCACAAATAAGCAAGGAAACAAAACAAAACCAAATAAGGTCCATGAGATGGTTCAGTGGGTAAAAGTGATAGCCACAAAAGCCCGATGACATGAGTTCGATCCCCAGAACTCTAAGGAATGAACCGCCTACCAAATGTTGCCACTCCCGTGGTACTTGTATTGCCACACACACACACACACACACACACACACACACACACACGCGCGCACACACACACACGCACACACACACACACGCACACACGCACACACGCACACAGGCACACAGGCACACACACTGGGGACTTGAAGTTCTTTGTGGCCCACTGCTCTGCGTCATCATGGCTGGATTCAAGGAGGAAAAACAGACATGTGGCCTCCCTTTCCTAGACCTCCTGACTGACTATTCCACACTGAGCAGCTCCTAACAGTGAGATGGCTGGGCCATACACTGTTGGCTAGGGAGGGGGTTAAGGTGGGGGGAATACCTTTTGCTATGAGGCACCCTCCAGTCTTCCTCATCTTTACCATCTCGCCCGTGTCTGTACCTTATGACCTGTGCCCCATGGTCTCTGGACTTCTTACTCTATGGCTCTCCTGGTATTCCTCCATCTGGACACTACCTTTCCCTTGACCTTCAAACTCATCCCTTATTTCCTAGGCTCATTCTGCTCCTTGCTTCTCTGGCCTCTCTCTTTGGTGTGTCATGGTCCCAAGTCCTGTCTGCTCTGGCCCTCCGAGTTTGGTGTGTGTGTGTGTGTGTGTGTGTGTGTGTGTGTGTGTGTGTGTAAAATGCAGAGCCACCCAAGTGTCTTCCTCAGCCACTGTTGGGGACTTCTGCTCTCTTCTTGGGCATGAAGTATGCAGAAACATGGCAGCTCAGGGCTGACCTCGGGCTATTTCTGTGAAGTCCGGTCTGCCAGCTTTTGCTGTTGAGGAGAAGAAGCCAGAAAAGAGCCTGAAGCTCCGACTCCCATTGTCAGGACTTTCGGGTGTTCTCCCATCTTCCTGCTCCAGGAAGACTCCATGCACACTCCATCTTATGCATGCAAGTGGCAACCCCAACTCGATTGATCTGCCTTCCTTGCATACAAAGGGGGTAGGTTCTGTTTCACCTTTGGGGGTGCCTCACTAGGGAAAAAGGGGTCTCTCTTTGGTCCTGGGCTCTTAGAACTGGGAGACTCCCATTTTTGGCTTGTTTGTGAAAGTCAACTTATTTGTTTTGGGGTCAGAGACTAGAGCTCAGTGGCTTGCCTCATGTGACCCCGTGCCAGAACCTGCTCATTACACTTGCAGTCCATGGGTCTTTCCAGGACCCAATACGGCCTCCCTTCTGTGGCCTGTGGAAAGACCCCAGGCTGAAGCTGAGGCTGCCTCAGGCTTCAGGCTACAGGCCTTAGGGCACCGGGCTTCCTTCTTCCTCATTTACCTTGGACTTTGAAAGGTCCTCTGGCTTCCCTTACATGGACATGGAAGATGATCAGATTTGCCCACATGGCTCAGTTGGAAGGAAAAAGTGCCAGACACCTGCCTAGCAGCTGTCAGCCCATGGTTCCAAACAGGGAAGGGAGTGAGGGTTTTCTGCCCACATCTCTACTTGCCTCGGATACCCACCTAAAGGCATCTGTAGTAGCACGCGTGTGTGTACACACACACACACACACACACACAGAGTACTCGCTGCCTGGATTGAACTTAGCCATCATGTCCTGGTGTTTGAGTGTGTGTGTGTGTTTGGGGGGTGGGGGGGTGGTCAGGCTGACTGGAGGTTCTTAGGCTTTCATGATGAGTTCTGACCCCCACTGCCTGCTGACACTCCTGCTTCAGGGGCCAGCAGCGCCTTGGTTGGAGGCATAAACAGAAACTCTTCACTATGAGCTAGGAATGTAAGCTGAGGGTCCTGATAGCTCCAGGCCCCTACCAGCTCTCAGGCCCCAGCTGTGAGCTCTTGGGTGCTGCACTCCCCTCTTGGGTCTTGGTCTCTTTTGTGAATCAAGGGGCTGGACACCTTGGACATACTCAGTCTTCCCAGAACTCATGTCAGGAACTCAACAATTCCTTTACCATTGGCTGCCAAGAAAGCTGCTTGGGGAGAGAAACTCCCTGGGGACTCCACCCATCTCCCAGAAGATCTTGACCTTGACTGGGACACACCCTGCTGAGGGTACACTGCAACACACCCCTCCTATTCAGCGGACCTAGGGATGGTGGCGGGACCCAGGCTCCCCCACAACCAGGTTTCCCCCTTCACTTACTTCTCATGACTGAGCCTAGGCTTGGAGGCCTTGGCTGCCCGTCCTCCTCAGTAGAGTAGCCCAGGACAGCTCACAGCTGGCAGTGGAGGTGGGGTGAAGCCTTCTCAGCGGTGCCTCAGCCCGCAGATTTGCACAAAGCTCTCCCCCAGTGTTTCTGGGCAGGGGGGTTTAAGCTCTGCACCACACAGGTGGCCAAGTGACAGCCCCCCTCACCCCCCAGGGGTGCACTGGGTATGATGACAGGCACCCCACGTGGCCAATCTGGGTCTGGGGCAGGGTGTGAGGGGCGGGGCAGCCAATCACAGGGGGCGTTGGAAAATTCCAAAACCACAGCCACAGCCACGGTAAAAGCTGTTTCCACTCGCCAGGGCAGTTCTAGCTGGGGAGCTTCGTGGAGCTCATGGGCAGAGGCCAGGCTCGAAATCCCCTCTTCCTGAGTACCCCAGACCCAGGTGACACCAGGGATAGGGATGTTCCAGAGGTAAGTCACAGGACGTCTGTCTCGGGTGGTGTCTTGTGGCACTGAGACCCTGCGGACTGTCAACAGCCATACCCATCGTGGTGCAATCAGGGGGCTGCTGACCCCTTACCACACTCACATTTCTTTGGCACACATGATGCTATCCTGGGCTGAGGAAAATGACAGTGTCAGTATCATTAGGCAAATGCCCAGGACTCTCTAGGATGGGTTGGTCCTTCAGAAGGGTCTAGGAACAAGACTGTTAGACCGGAACTCAGACAGTGACCAGCACCATCTTCATCCTTGAAACAGCAGTGTTGAATTCAGTGCTGGGGATGACTTGGTTCTGCATGTATTTCATACTCCCTACAAAATGCTTTATGTGATAGCTGCCATCCCAAAGACAAGTGAGACAAGACACAGAGAGGTTAAGTAATCTGCTCAAGGTCACACAGGTAGTAAATGGTAGAGTAAGAATTCAAGGCCAGGCAGAGTGACCTTAGATCCACTTGAGGGACAAGAGGGTATCTCTGGTTCAAGTCTGCTTTTGAGAGTGTCTCAGATCGACCAGTCTCTTGGCATTCGAGTTTCTCTGTCAGTTTTACTGTTGATGGGTCCCTTTGTTTTCCAATCTGCTCTGTGGGGGTACCTCAGCCTTGGAGGTTCCTTTTCTGGCCCCTTAGTCATTAGGCCCCCTCTTAGACTGGGTGTGCCCCTAGGTTTCTCAGCTTGGATCCCTCTCTTGAGGTTATTTCACTCGGGAGGAAGTTTTTATTTTCTTGGCCTGGGGTTTGGAGAGTGGATCTCAACATCTGGGTCAACCCCCTTGAAACATCTTCAGTCTTGCTGGAACCCTTAGCTCCTCGGTCAGTAAAAGGCTGTCTCTGCTAGCTTGGCAGTTGGGCATTGGATTGGTGAGGGTGACCAGCCTGAATCCTCAGAAGTACACTCACGGTGGGGGCTAAAAGGATAGGAGGCAGGTCTGAAGGCTTGGCTTGGTCTCTCCCAGTTTCCACTGCTCCAAAAGTCCCCCTTCTTCCCCAGTGTGGTCCTTGGTCCCCTCCCCCAGCTTGCAAGCATCATTCTGACTCGCTTTCCTCTCAGGGACCTGCTCAGCATTTCCGTGGGGCCCTGTGGCTAGCGGCGCATGAAGCTGATCAGGATTATGCTGAGCCAAGCACCTCTGACCCCACAGGAGGATGGAGCATCCTAGTCATCCCCAAGCTCAGGGAGGAGGGATGCTGGACCAGAAAGACTGTAGATGGCTTTGGCAGTCGGAGGAACTGGTGGACAATGGAAGAGTATGTTATGGAAGAGTGGAGGTGACCTCCGTTGATGAGATCATCATCATCAGCTTAATGACTGTGTGTAAGTCTGTTCCTGAGTGTCCACAAGCTGCTGATGCTGTGCCTGACCCCGATGGGCAGGACTTTGGTGGAACAGACACATTTTGAAGGGGAATAGCCCCTGTCTATGTGGCTGGATTTAGGGTGCTGCAAAGGCCTGAGACAAGACGCTTACTTGCAAGTGGGAAGTCCTTCTGGAACTCTAGTCTCTTCGTGACACACTGTAGTCTGAGGACTTCAGGACCCCAAGACACAGTGTCCCTGTCTGTTCTTTCTTATAGAGGCAAGGCTTTCCTGCTCTCTAGCCCCTGCAGAGCCACGCTGTAGGCTTTCTCACATCTCAGAATGTGTTAACCACAGAGATGAACACCAAACCTGACTCTGCCACCACAAAGTCTTGGGCACACTCCCAGGCCTCCCATTGTGGCTGCTGGGTTCCGAGGCTGGTGTGGCCTCCCTGCCCGGGCCCAGCAGCTCGAGCCTCTGTCCAGTACTCTGCCCTCCTCTTTTCACAGTTCCCCTTTTCTTTCCACTGCTTCTTACTCAACACTCTTTGGGCTTCTTTTTTTGTCCCTCCTTGTCCTGACCTGTAGGTCTTTTCCTTTGGCCCTCATCTCTTGGGCCTTGCAATCTTGACCTGCCCCTTCCAGTTCTGGGTCTTTCTTTTACTAATGCCTCTTGAAGCGTTTCACCATACCCAGTACCACCTTCTTGGCTCAAACCCCTACTCACAGGTGTGGGTCTTCTTTGCAACTGGCAGCTCTGTAAAGAGAAGAGAAGGAAAGGTCAGTTAACAATTGAAGATGTACAGGGTGGGCTTAAGACTTCCCCAGTTACTGGGTTCCACCCTACCTTATTTCCCTTCCCCAGCACTGCCTAGCCTCTGAGGAGAAGCTGGGCCCCTTTGGCAGTCCTCATCACTCTGTCCTTTGGCCACACTGGCCCTCTTCCAGGTCCTGAAGGTGCCCAGCTCCTCTCTGCCTTCAGGACTTCCCCATGCCACTCTGCCTACCTCCCACATGCCTTCATTTAGCTAGGTCCCAGATGTCTCTTTTTCTCTGGGGCAGCTACCCCATGCCCTCTGCTCTGCCCTGGGGTTTATTCAGTCAGCACTGTGCATTGTTTGCTGGCACTTGACCTAACAGCCAACTGCCGTAGGTGTGCCATGGTCCCTTCTAGATTGTAAGCCCATCTGGAGGCAAAGCCTCTATCTGTCTTGTTCAGCTTGCTGCTCTGGGGAACAGAAAGAACCCTGTAGTATCTGATGTAGTTGAAGTACACAAATATTCTGCACCCAGAGTCCAATCATTGTGGGAATGCAATCTGTTGGTTGCTTATTTGCACCAGGAAGCATGAGGGAGTTGCAGAGGTATGAGGCTGGGAATACATGGGGAGGGTAGTAGAAGAAGACAAGGAGGGAGAGTTGTAGACAGACCCTCTCTGGCCACCACTGTGGGCTTCACTGGCCCACAAGCCCACAGAGGGAAGATCCCTTTTCCCTGCTGCTCTGTTTCATGGCTGGGTCTGGGTGGAGGTTAGGTAGTAAGAAGCACAGTGCGGAGGTTTGCAAAAGTGCTCTGTCGTCCAGGGGAGCAGCTGCTGAGGGCAGAGCCTGGGCTACTACATAGTTACAGGGGATGAAGGCAGTCAGTATTTGGGAAACACCTAGAGAGCGAGCCCTTAGCAAAATTAGACATTTCCTATGTCTACACAGTGCCTAGGGGTCAGTCTTTTGTCCCAGAAAGCCCATTTAGCTCTGCCTGTAATGTCCCTAACCTTTGACTCAGTTCTGTTACTTTTTGCCTTCTGCTGTCCAATACTGGCGCACATGCCCAGTCCCTCCCTCACTGTCTCTCTACCAGGAGATGCACCCTGCAGCCAGGCTTCCTACATTTCATTGCCATGGTGGTAAATGGGACCTGGTAGCCTGGTTCCCTGGGATGTAGGAGGGGAAGGTCTGTCCAGAGAGGGTGTGACTTCATTCCATGCCCATCTCCCTGCTAATCCTGTCTGGCCCTACTCAGTTTTCTCCCCGGCACCCTTGCCAGCTTCCAGCTTTGCATTTTGGAGCAGTCTTGTATGGGAGCACTCCCCTCATTGGTCCCAGTGGCCCTAGAAGCTGGTAGTTCTGTCACTAACTCTCCATAGCCTCCCCAGGTGGCAAGCATGGGAGGAGGGGATGCCCTGTTCTGAGACATCCCTCCTCACTCCATCAGTGGAGCCTAGGACTTTGCATTGGGTTCCTTCTTGTGCTCCACGGGTGCCTCACACTCTGCAGAGAGAAAGCTCCCATGCCTGAACCAGTTTCGGGGGAAGTGTAGGGTTGCTGGGATGGAGCAGCTGGCAGGGTGCAATTGTACCCCCACCCCTCCGCCCTCTGCACCATAAGGGCAAACAGTGTAGGGTACTCCACTGGTGAACGAACAGGGAAGTGGAGAGGGCTGCCCTTTCAGCCCCTGCTGCCCAGGGTCCTGTGTCAGGGAGGGGCCGCTAAGACCTGGGAGCCAGCCCCATTCCCATCCTCTTGTTCTCACCTCCCTAACAGGGCTCCTCCCTCTGCCCCCACTCCAACCTGTCACTTCCTTCTTGCCTTCTCTGTTCTCTTAAGTCTCCTCCTGTTACCACCTCAGCCCCTCTTCCTGTTTTCCCACCCCAGCAGTTTATGTAAAGACCTGTCCTACCCCAACTTGCTGCTCCCCTCTGCCAGTCCATCTCTCCTCTGTGCTTCCCCCTTCTCCCCAATTCTTTCCCAGTCTCTTTCCACCCCTCCCCTCCTCTGATCCTCCTCCAGGCAGTTCTTTCCACCTGCCTGCAAGGCTCTAGGGCCTCTTACCCCGAGGTGTTCGGTGGTGTCTCTGTGGGGCCCTGTCCATGGGGTAGCTCCCTTGGCGCCGTCCTTGCTGCCCTGGCTGCCCAGGAGGGCAGGGAGCAGGGCCCAGGGGAGGGAGGAGGAAGGAGGGAGGGAGCACCTGGCCCGTCAGCAGCCAGGGGAAAGGAGTGGCTGGCAGAGTGTCCTGGTACTAGGAGAGGACTCAGGGACAGAATGGTGGATCAGTGTCTAGAGGCCTGAGGAAAACCGGTGATCGGGGAGCTAGTATTTATTGATTGCCTACTGTGCGCTGAGTTTGCCAGGCCTTGGAGGTTGTGGTTTTTGGAAACCCACATGATAGTCACTATAGGCAAGTGTGATATTCATAATCATGAATCCATTGTTGCTCAGGATAGAAAAGACTTGCCAAGGAACTCACCAGGGCAATTCATGATTGAGATGAGATTTGAACCCAGGTCTTTGTGACTTTTTACCAGACCCTACACGTGACAGAATAGCACGAAGGGGAAGATAGGAAGAGTGAAGAGAAAGCACAGCATGTCAGGGCCTCAGATCTCCAGGATGGGGTTAGCTTGGGTTCCTGCGACAAATGCCTGTTGTCTCTATCTAATGCCATGCTGCCCTCCTCTGGATTTCCCTGGCTTCTAGGTGCTTCCCATGCTCCTGGTTGGGCGGGGTGTGGGGTGGGGGAATATGTGGAAGAGGAGGAGCAAAGTAGAGAGGTAAGGGGTAGAGGAAGAGAGCAGAAGAAAGGAACTGCGCTGGACCAACAAGTTTGGTGGAGAGGAGCTGTCTTCCCTTCCCTCCCTGGCCCCCGACTAAGTCTGTTCACATGAAGGCCTGCTCTGTAGTCTGAGTAGGGCCAACAGCCAAGGCTTCTGTGGATATTGGATGCCACAGTTCGGCACAGCCTCTACCCAGAGTTTGATTAGCTGGGCCTGGATTTCCTGCTTACCCAACAGCAGCTGGCTAGGGGCCAAGCTGTAAGCCCCAGGCTCCCAGCCCCTCCTCCTGCTTTCTCCAGCTGGTAAACAGCAGAGCAGGAGCCAGCCATGCCAGGGCCTCGTGACTCGCCCGCCCATTCCCTCCACCCAGCGCACGTGGCAGCTGGCGTGGAAGAGGGCAGGCAGTTGTCCCTACCCTCCCAGCACTCAGTTCTCCACCCTTGCCCTTCCTCGGAGTTTCATACTCTGCTACCATCAGCACTCAGGTCCTTAGGGAGCTGAATTTCCTAAACCTCAGAAACCAACATTAGGAGAAATCGCCTGTTTGACTTCTAGGGTGATTGATAAGGGCTCCTCGGGGGAGTGGGATGACTTTTGAGGCTTTGATTATTCCTTTGTATGTGTATATGTTTGTGTGTACATGTCTATAGATGTGTATGTATGTGTGCATGTCTGGAGGCTAGAGGTTAAAGCCTGGTGTCTTTCTCAGTCACTCTTTTTTTGGAGACAGCTCTCGTGGAGCCTGGAGAGTGCCATTTTGGCTAGACTGGCTGGCCAGTGGGTCCTAGGGAGCTGAGTGTCTCCACCATCCCATTATTGAGACTACAAGTACCTACCTACCACTGTGCCCCAGTTTTATTGTGTGGGTTCTGAGGGATTAGACCCTGACCCTCATGTTTTTGTGGCAATTCTTTACCGACTAGGATACTCTACGGCTTTTGGTAAAGATGGTCCCATGAATACTCTGCTTAGAACACAATGTCAGTCTGGAGGGCTTTTGGGTAAGAAGCAAAGTTCTTCTGGTGCTGGCACCCCACCTAGGAGCAGAACAAGAAAGAGGCACGGGGAAAGGCTGGGGCATTAAGAGCACTGGGACCTTGTTTGCTCACCCCTAAACCAGAGCTATCCCCTCCTGCTCTTTTCTATGCTCCTTCAGGATTCCCCTCTCTATTCAACACTCTTCAGTTTTCTGTGCCTCACCAGCTCTCTTTCATCTCCCCTATTTTTTGTTTTTATTTCTCATTTCCGCGTAATTTTAATTTTTAAATGTGTTTTGCCTGCATATTTGTCTGTGCATCATTTCTGTCCCCCATAGCGTATGGGGGATATCAGATATCAGACTCCCTGGTACTGGACTCATAGATGGTTGTGAGCCACTATGTGGGTGCTAGGAATTGAACCTGGGTCCTCTGGAAGAGCAGCCTGTGTGCTTAACTGCTAAGCCACCTCTCCAGCTAGTGGTGTATGTATATTTAAAGCATGTTCTCCTAGGGTGACCTCCAGCTCACAACCTGGCCTCAGCTTTGGGTATGCTGGGGTTACAGGGCGACATCACTGACCAGGTCCTTTTCTCTCGGTGAATCCAGGTCTCAAGATCTTCCAGTAGGCCCTCTGTTAAGTCAGAGGCACAGGGTAGCAGGCCCTAGGAATGCTTGCAGACCACACAGTGTGGCAGGGGCAGACACTGCTTGACACTGCCAGAATGGTGGCTTCGCCCACTGTACCACTTCATGCTCAGTGTTCAGGAAGCAGTGACGGGGGGGGGGGGGGGGTTGGGAAGACAGGATCCTGGCTCCAGGCCTGGAGAGCCACTTGCTTTCTAGACATTTGCTCTTTGTTGTTGTGTTGTTGAGATAGGGTCTCACTCTGTAGTCCAGGATGGCCTTGAATATTCGTGGTGATTTAGTTCCCTCAGCCTTCTGAGTGCTGGGATCACAGGCATGAGCGCCACGCCCAGCTTTTGCCCACTGCCTCCAGCATGGCACACGTTGGGCTCCTTCTATTTAGACTGGCTCCATGACCAGAGCTCCATTCTCCTCCACAGCTACCAGGGGATTGCCCCACGGGAGGAACTGCTCCAACAGCTTCAGCCATTTGTTCCTCCCACAGTGGCCATAGGGTAGGTGTGGTTATCCAGTGTGACCTTGGGTCTTACTCAACTGGTCAAGAGAACAGAGTCGGTTCTGGGCTTATCCTCTCTGGGCTGTTCCTGCTCTTGCCTGACCTAACCACCTTCTTGCTATAATCAGTGCTCTTTTTCTGTAGGAATCTTACTTTCTAGAGCAGGGCAGAGGTTATTTCCTCCTCAAATACATTCTTATGCAAGGAAGAGGCTGATAGGGATCAGAGAATCATTCTACCCCCCACGTGCCCAGCCCCCTTATCAGGCCCAGGAATCTCAAAGCAGGGAGCAAACAACCTGGAGGGGGTGGTGGTGGCTTGGAAATGGGGAACAGTCACCAAATCTTCTTTCCCTTCCTCCCCACCCCTTAAACCGCAGAAACCACTTGAAGCTCAGCACAGGTCTGTCCTTCCAGGGAGGACTGCAGTAGCAGGTAAAAAGGAACCCTCTGGGGTGTGGGCAGCATCCACAGCTGGTCCTGGCGCATGCTGGGCTGTCTCCCGCCTCCCATTGGAGCCTAATGCAGTGTGTCAGGGACCACCTTTCACTGCTAGGGTTTCACACCTGGGGAGACTTCATCCCACCAGAATGACTTGGAGAGTGGATGATGTCTTGGCCATTAAAAACAAACAATACAAGCTCTTTGGAACATCTGTGGTTTCTGCATCACAGCTTCCAGTCCCTTACTGTCACAGAGGCCCAGCCGGAGAGGAATGGGGAAGATTGATCCTAGCCCTGGCCTGGAACTCTCTGGAACTCCCTTGCTTATAGCTCTCATTTCCCAGTTAACACTGAGGTGGGATTGGAGGTGGGAGGGTTGAAAATCAGGAACTAGGCTGGAGATGGAGCTCTAGATTCAAGCCCTAGCACCTTGTAACCTGGTGGTTCTTACATGCATGCCTAATACTTGGGAGGTGGAGGCAGGGAAATCAGGTCATTGTCATCCCCAGCTGCATAGGGCATTTGAGGCTAGCCTGGGCTACATCAGAGCATGCTTAAAAACAGTTACAAAGAACAAAATTGGGAGATCTGATTTTGGGGACAAGGAAAACTTTAACAGTGTGTAGTCTTCTAGGTAACAACCATGAGTCCTGAATCCTGCCACAACAACCTTCAGCCAAATGGGGGAGCACCATGGCTGCTGACCTGTGCTGATGGCAGTACTGTGGGGCTCCAGCTCCTTTCACATAGGATAGGTTCTTAGGTTCATTTGCTCCCAAGGCATATATCTGTGGCTGGGACTGTGTGTCCCTGAGGGCTCGGAATATGACAGAACTTCTTGGGGAGGAGGCTTTCCACCTCATAGACTCCCCAAATCCTTGGGCTGGGTTGTGGCAGGGGATATTTGTGTAGTTGCTGTCAGGAGCAGTCCTTACAGCTAAAGCCAATTCTCAGGCAAGTTTATTTAACCTCTCTGGTCTCTCTGTGCCTCTGTGAACTGGGAATAACACTGCCTGCCTTACCCAGTGGTGGCGAGATAAGACCAGTGGGTAAAGTACAAGGCTTGGTACAAAGTACTGCAGCTAAAAAACAGTATTCCAGTCCCTCCCTCTCTTTTCCACCCCTGTAATATTGCCTCTCTCTCTATTTCCTTACTTTACTTTTCTCTATGTCTCATCACCAACTAATTTTTTACTCTTACTTCTTCGTCTTATACCTCACTTGACTCCTGCTTTTGTCTTCAACACTGTCTCCAATGCCTGGCACCGCATAGACCCTCCGTAGCATTGGTGAAGGAATGGTTGTATGAAGGCGATCTGACCTATAGGCATCTTTCCAGATATTTTCAAATCTCCTTGCTCACTAAGGGTGGCTGTGAAAGAACTTGAGAAATATGGCACAGCACAGTGGAGCTTCAGAGTTCACAGGTGCCAAGTGCCAGAATGTGAGGTGACTGAGAAAGTATCATCCTGGGGAAGAAGAAACCTTTCAAGCTTTTAATACAGATTTTAAAACATTTACTTACACCTGTGTGAGTGTATGTTCCTTCTACCTTGTGGGGCTCTAGGCTTAAACTCAGATTGTCAGGCTTGGCCACAGGTACTTTGCATCTTGTCACCTAGTTTTATTCTTTATTATCTGTTTAAGGCCCAAGGTCACGCTGAATAACAACTGTACTCTACCATATGACGTTGCCAGGAGGAACAAATGTTTGCATTTCCTGCTATGGGGGTGATCAGGTTGCTGTCAGCAGGGACAATTGTTTGATCAATGCCACCACCTGGTGGACACCTGGAGCAAGGTTTCTTAGGCAGTGGAGGAAGAAGGAACAGAAACATACGTGTGTGTGTGTGTGTGTGTGTGTGTGTGTGTGTGTGTGTGTGTGGTGGCACCTACTGAGAGTTTTGTTGGGAATAAGCAGGTTAAACTCTTGTGTGGAGCACAGCTGGTACCATGGGAAGTGAGAAAAGCCCCCGTGGGAGGAGGAAGAAGCTGGATTGATCTAGGGCTTGGCATCTATCTGCCGTCCCCCATTCTGGCCTGAGCCAGGAGGAACCAGTTCCCAGGAAGGTAGAGAGAAGGTCACTGCTGACGTCAAGGACGTTCAGGTAGGAGATAAACACAAGATGACCCACTTTTATCTCAGTGTCTTCCCCTCATCTTTGGGCTGGAGTAGCCTTTTCTGGCATCCCTAGAACAGCTCTCACCCCGATTGCATCCTCTTTCCCAGATCCCAGCACCTACAATCCCAAGTACTGCTGGGTACCCAAGCACTACTCTGTGGCTCCCCCTTCCCCCACTGGGGTTTTTTTGCTGTCGTGGAACTTGCTCTGTAGACTTGAACTCAGGGATCTGCCTGTCTTTGCCACCTGAGTGTTGGGATTAAAGGTGTTTGCCACCAAGCCTGGCTTGACTGTGTGGTTCTTGACTCCAGCCATTTTCTCCTGCTCCTATGGCCCAGGGACTGGGTGTGGTTGGGATTGGCCAGAGGGAGGCAGGGAAGTTTAAAGGGCACTGGGTGTTGGCCTGTGCTCACCTGACTAACTCTTAAAGTTCAAACATTTCATTAGTCTTTAGAACATATACTTGTCTAAGAAGTAGGAAGGACCAGTTTCCTCTGTGCAGACCCAAGGGACCCTCAGGACAGGGTGGCTTTGTGCTCTGGTTCTCTTGCTGGGGGCCTGACTCAAAGGCTCTCTGAAGGTTCAAGATTTCGTTGGACTCAGGGGACCCGTGATTGTTAGTTTTAATTGTCAACTCGACATAGTCTAGAATATCCTGGGAAGAGAGAAATCTAAATCATGCTGGCCTATCAGTGGGGGATTCTGTTGATTACAGTTAATTAATGTGGAAGCCCTACCCACTGTGAGTGAAACCTTTCTCTGAGTTTGGGTCCTGGACTACAAAAGTGGAGGAAGTGAGCTAAGCATTAGAAGCATGAATGCACTGCATTCATTTCTTTCTATTATTATTATTATCATTTTAAGGACAGAGTTTCACTATGTAGCCTTGGCTGGCCTGATCTACTTGCTTTGTAGATCAGGCTGGCTTCAAACTTACAGAGACCTACCTGCCCCTGCCTCCCAAGCACTGAGATTAAAGGCATGAGCCATTATGCTCTAATTATTAATTATTATTATTTTTTTCAGACAGAATTGCTTTGTGTAGCCTTGGCTATCCTAGAACTTGCTCTGTAGACCAGGCTGGCATCGAACTCACAGAGATCTGCCTGCTTCTGCTTCTGGAATGCTGGGATTAAAGGTGTGAGCCACCACCACCTGGTGTTATTTTTTAAATTTATATGCATGTGTTTTTATTTATTCTGGCCTCCAGAAGCCAGAAGAGGGCATTGGATTCCCTGTAACTGGAGTCTCACAGGCAATTGTGAGCTTCCTGATGTGGGTGCTGGGAACTGAACCATCTCTCTAGCTCGATCTTTCTGCTCCTGACTGTGGAGGTGACTAGCTGCTTTAAGTCCTGACTTCTCCACAATGATGGACTATCATCTGGAACTGTAAGCCAAATAAACCCTTTCCATAAAAGTTGCTTTGTGTGTGTGTGGGAGGGTTTAGTTTATCAAAGCAACGAAAATGACACTAAGGCAGGATCCTAGGGCCTGCCCAGTCTAGGCTTCTTGAAGCAGCATCTCTTGGGTACGGATCCTAGGCTCTGCTTGTTTAACAAGTGCTCTCTCTTGACCCTCCTGCTCAGGCGAATGCGGACTGCGCAGAAAAGAGTTGCTGCAAAGCCTAGAGTTTTTGGTGCCCACTAGGGACATGCAGCTAAAAGCAAACTGATGTCTTTATTAACAAAAATCAATACACGCTGGGCAGGTGGCAAGAATGAGGGCTGCATACCCAGTGGAAACCTCCCGAGGAAGCTGTGGTTCCAGTCTACAAGCTGAGATGCGCAGGTGCCAGGGAAGACCCTGGGCCTAGACCTCCAGCCAGAGGTGGCAGCAGGGCGATGAGTGGCGTCTCGCACTCCCCCAGCAGCACGTCCCGGCGCAGCCCCGCACCCCTGTCCAGCACCCTGGCCCTCAGACTGCGGGCGGCCAGGTCTGGCGGGCCCAGCCCTTCGAAGAAGAAGTCTTCATTGAAGATGGGGTTGGGGCTGCCCTGGACTACCCGGCTCCGCTGAGCTCGCGGCTGAACGCGCGGCCGCAGCCACAACACCACGCAGCAGCCGCCGCCGCCGCTCCCGGGGCGAGCCCGCGGCCGAGGCAGGCCCTCGGCGCTCACCAGGCGCAGGCGCAGCCGCCCGGGCCCCGCCTGGTACTCGGTGGACAGGCGCAGCTGTCCGCCGCGGGGCCCCAGGCTCAGCACGCTGTCTTTGGTCGGCCGCAGCTGGCAGCAGAGGAAGTCCAGGTGGAAGAGCGGCGGCGCGCGGCGCGGCGCGTACGGGCTAGTGTCCGCCGAGCTGGTCTGGTCGGGGGACAGAAAGCAGGGCCTGCGCGTGCGCGGGGAGCCGCAGGGCGAGGAGTCCGGCGACGAGGCGGTGTCGCTGTCTGGGGCGCGGCAGAGGCGGAGGTCCGGGGCTGAGACGTGCAGCCGCGGTTGCGCGAGAGGCAGGCCTGCAGCCGCGCCGCGCGGCGCGTGGAACAGGGACTCGCGGCGGCGCGTGTGCGGGCTCTCGGGTAGGAAGGCCCAGCCCTCGCGGCCCGCCAGGTGCGGGAGCGAGCAGGCGACCGGGAGGTTCCGGCCACGCAGGTTGCGGTCCACCCTGGCCTCGGCGCCGCTGGGGTCCCGGAGCCGAGGCGGGATGAAGAACTGCGGGATGCGGTCGGGGGTGAGGATGTTAGGGTTGCAGCGCGGCGGGGAGCCCGGGGTCTGGCGCTTGGGGACCAGGCCGGATGGCACCTGTGGCGCTCCAACCTCTGCAGTCCTCACCCTGTAGCCTGCTTTCTCCAAGAGCCACATGCAGTGGGTGGGGGTAACGAAGCACAGAGGCGGAGAACCCTGGACCCAGGTGCGCTGAGAGAAGAGAAGATGCGAAGGTCGAGAGTGAACACCTAGCTGTCGGCTTCCGTGGCCTTGTCCCCACGCTCCAGGGGCACAAGGCTGGTATTTATAAGCATCTCAAGGAAGGTGAAGTCTGGAAACTGGAATAATGGAGGACAGAACCAGACAGTAAGATTTTCAGATGGAGGGCCTGGATATGGCTCAGTGGTTAAGAGCACTTGCAGAGGCTTTATTACCCAGCACCCACATGGTGATTCACAGTCATCTATAACTCCAGTTTCAAGGGATCCAACACCCTGTTCTGATCTCTGCAGTCACCAGGCACACACGTGGTGTAATATGTACATACATACAGGGAAAACACATATACATAACATAAATACGTCTTAAAAATTTTAAACTATTTTTAGAAGGAGGCCAAGTAGATAGACCTTCCTATTGCTAAGGATGTCCCATCCACTTCAGATTTGTAGTCAAAATCACGAACCCAGATACTAATTTCGGCTCATATAAACTCTAGCTCTGCAAGTCTCTGTGGCCTAGGGAGGCTGGCTCTCTTGTCCTGCACCTAGGATCTGGTCTGGGCCCTTGGAAGTGCCTTCCCTGCCCAAGCGCCTTCTGGGCCAGCCTCTCTGAATTGACCTATCCTTGGGCACTAGCACTAGCCCCACCTAACTCTTGCCTCCTCCCCCAAATCACCATTTGCCTTCTCAAGTTGCTTCTGAGACTCACTTCTGGTAGCCAGGAACACGCCTAATTGTTGACCCGTGCGTGGACATGCAGGGCCAGGGCTAGTCCAAGGTGATTCCTTTCTTTTGGTGAGGCACAGAACCCCTCTTCCCTCCTCTTTACCCCTAGCTTTTCAACCCGGCTGAATATCGAGGCTGTAAGGCGAGCCAGGCAGTTGAGTGGTCCCTCCCACTGTCCATCCACTCTTTCCTTAGGAAACCTCAGAGCACAAAGGCACCATTGATTCTCTGCCACCCCCAGTGTGGGCACAGGAAGGCTTCTTTGCAGAGAGCTCAGTGCACCTCTGCATGGAGTCACCATGAGCAACGAAAGTACCAATACTCTGCCAGGGACTCCAAGCTCGTGTCTGGCTCAGTCATGTGCCCAGAGTGTAAACCTTACCTGTGGGTAGCTGCTGGATACCAGCCTCTGGCTTCAGGCCCCAAAGAGTGCAGAGCCCTAAGGGACCAGCTTCCTCTCTAGCTTTCTCCCCCAGCCCAGTCTTTCTGGGAGGAGTTGGCAGGGGCCTCTGCTGCCTACGCCTGACTTTTCCTGGATAAACACAGGTCTGTCTCCCTGGCCTTCAATCGGACTGTCTTAACTCCTTCCTCCAGTCAGAGCCAAATTTCCAGTAGCAGCCTGCAAGACCTGAACACATGTTCAGGTCCTATTTCACAGTACCCCACCTTTTTCCTTTATGATATTGGTTAATCTTTTTTATTTAGGACTTATATTCCTTGTAGGTCAGAGTGAGTAGCCTGGAATACCCTGTATAGCCCAGGCTAGCCCAGGTTAACCTGCCTGGTCCAGCTCCCCAAGTGTGGGGACTATATGTATAAACCATTATGTGATTATTTTTTAATGTCTTCCCCTTCTTAGGGGACAGTGTTTAGCACAAGCCAGGTGTTCAGCTAGGATTTAAAAATGTATATATTATCTTTGTGGATGGGTATTTAGTCTGCACGTATGTCTGTGGATGATGTGTGCCTGGTGTCCTCAGAAGCCAGAAGGGGGCATCAGATGTCCTGGAACTGGGAGTCACCACAGCTGGAAACGGAACCTGGCCTCTCTGGAAGAGCAAGTGCTCTCAAATGAACATTGTTAAGCAGAAGTATACTTAAAATGGATTGCCCATCTGTTCTTTGAAAATCTAAGTTGTAGGGGCTGGAGAGATGGCTCAGCTGGTAAGAGCACTGTCTGTTCTTCCAGAGGTCCTGAGTTCAATTCCCAGCAACCACATAGTGGCTCACAACCATCTATACTGGAATCTGATGCTCTCTTCTGTCATCTAGGTGTACATGCAGATAGAGCAATCTAGTACTGAGTACACAGAATGGGGAGCTGAGAGAGAGAGAGAGAGAGAGAGAGAGAGAGAGATATTGCCCCAAGACAAAGAGTGGAATGCAGGATCATGGGATCATGAAATACACCAGGAAAGCAGTGAATATTTTGTTATGTGATGATATTTGAGGATCATGATTCTTTTCTTGCCCTTGTAACCTCTGACCTTTCATGCCTGAGGCCCATGACTGTACAGTCCTGATGGTTTTCAGGGGAGGGTTGGGTGCCACAGGCCATAGTTTGGGCAACAATCATATGAGTTGGAGGTTCTAGCTTTGAGATGTACCAGCTTTGTGACCTGTCACATGCAATATACTTTCCTCATGGTAGATAGAAGGGATGTACCTAATTCTCAGAGGGTTTTTTTTTTTTTAAATTAAACAAGCTATTGAATGGGCATTAGTTAGGCTGACTCCTGCCATGAGAAAACAGAAAACCCAATTTAATATGGAGTGATAAGGTCACTTAAAAAGATTTAGTTTTATATGAGATGTTTTGTCTTCATGTAGGCACAATGTGGCTGCAGTGCCAGAGGAAGCTAGAAGAGGGCATTGGGTCATCAGGAACTGGAGTTACAGGCAGTTGTTAACCACTGTGTAGGTGTTAGGAACCAAACCAGGCTCTTCTGCTAGAACAGCAAGTGCTCTAAACTGTTGAGCCGTTCCTTCTGCCCTGATATAGACAGTTTTGACTTGTAAAATATGATAAAAGGGGGAGTTAATATGTCCGGGAGAGGACAGGAGCTCCACAAGGACAAAATATATCAGGGCACGGGGGCCCTCTATGAGACTGTTTCTCCAACCAAGGACCATGTATGGATATAACCTAGAACCCCTGCTCGGATGTAGCCCATGGTAGCTCAGTAAACAAGTGAATTTCCCTAGTAAGGGGAACAGGAACTATTTCTGACATGAACGCAATGACTGGCTCCTTTATCTCCCCCCTCCCCCCCACCGAGAGAGGAGCAGTCTTGCTAGGCCACAGAGGAGGACATGGCAGCCAGTCCTGAAGATACCTGACAAGCTAGGGTCAGATGGAAGGGGAGGAGGTCCTCACCTAGCAGTGGACTTGGAAGGGAGCAGGGAGGAGATGAGGGAAGGAGGGTGGGATTGGGAGGGAATGATGGAGGGGGCTATGGCTGGAATACAAAGTAAATAACCTGTGATTAATATAAAAAATAAAAAAAAATAAGTTCAAAAGTAGAGTAAGATTTAGAAAAGTTTGATCTTGGGGCTTCATTCATCTATCCATTCATCCATGTTATTGAGTATCTGCTGTGTTCTGGCCTCTGTACATGACTCTTGTAATATAACAGCAAGAAAACAAAATCCCTGGCCAGATGTTGTAGTAGGGTGCATATTTTTCTTCCCAGTCCCAAACTCTCAGAATAATGACTCATGAGACTCAAAATATATTTACGAATACTTAGGCCAGATAGCTAGGCTCTTCTCTGACTAGCTCATGATTTAAAATAACCCATTTATACTAATCTATACTCTGCCACATGGCTGGTTACCTCTGCTCAGGTACCATGTATCAGCTCTCCTCACACCTTCCCAGCTGAATCCCTCTTATTCCAGAATCCTTTCTGCCTGCTGGATGTCCCACCTTCTATTTTACCCTTTCCTATAGGCCATAGTTTTTTTTTTTAATTGATAGGCAATGCATCCATAAAATACACAAGCTATTCTTTCTATAAGATGTGGTTTATACTTACTGGGGGAAGGGCATGCAATGGTGACATATGCATTAGTTAAGGAGTGATGAGGCTTGTCTCCTCTGTTAGAAGGACCTGATGACTGTTGAGGACAGAACAGAGAGGGTAAGGGTACTTCTAGAGAGAGAGGACACTGCCAAAATAATGCAGCATGAGATGATGGGCACATGAACTAGGGCTGCAGGTGTCTGTGTCTGATGTACTCTGAAGTGGGGATTTCCAAATAGATTAATTCCCATATGACGATTTCTGGCCTCAACAACTGAAAAAAAAGGGGTTACTGTTTTATTAAGAGGGGGAAATAGCAGGTGCTCAGTTTCATATCTATTAAGTTTGAGACACATTAATGTTAGACATCTAAATGGGAATGCTTAGTTAACATTTGGATAGGTGAATATGGTGTCCAGAGGAGAGGCCCAGACTACCTCAGAGAAAGTGAGGATGGGGTTTAAAGTCATGAGACTTGGTGAAATGTCCATCGAAAGGACCAATAACTGTGTCCTGGATGCTCCTGCATTGGATCCTGTGAGAGAAGTGAGCTGTGCTGGATGCTGAGGTGAAGGGAAGGTAGGAGTTATTAGCAAATAAGTTACTGATGGCCTTGCCAAGAATAGTCTTGGTAGAGTGGTGGGGCAAATGCCTCAACAGAGTGGGTACAAGAAAGATGGATTGTTGGGTGGTGGTGGTGCACACCTTTAATCCCAGGACTTGGGAGGCAGAGGCAAGCAGACCTCTGTGAGTTCCAGGACAGCCTGATCTACAGAGTGAGTTTCAGGACAGCCAGGGCAACACAGAGAAATTCTGTCTCCAATCAATCAATCAACTAACCAACCAATCAATAAGGTATAGAGGAATGTTAATTCAGAACATGGCACAATGGCTGTTCTGGCAAGAGATCCCATCCAAATACCTTCTAGGTCTGTGTGATCTGGCTGGAATACAAACATGCCTTTAGTCCAAGTTGGTTTCCTAGTAAGGGGAACAGGGACTGTCTCTGACATGAACTCAGTGGCTGGCTTTTTGACCCACCTACCCTTGGTGGGAGGAGCAGCCTACCTAGGATACAGAGGAGGACATTGCAGCCAGTCCTGATGAGACCTGATAAGTTAGGGTCAGATGGAAGGGGAGGAGGATCTCCCTTATCAGTGGATTTAAGAGAGGGGCAGGGAGGAGATGAGGGAGGGAGGGTGGGATTGGGAGGGAATGAGAGAGGGGGTTATAGCTGGGATACAAAGTAAATAAACTAGTATAAAAATAAAAATTTAATAAAAAACAAAAAACAAACACCAAACATGCTTTTAATCCAGGAGACAGAGGTAAGCAGATCTGTTTTCAAAGACAGCCTGGTACAGAACAAATTTCAGGTAAAGAAAAGCTTAGGTCCAGGTGTGGTATAGGTCTTTAATCCCAAACAATGAAGGAAAAGTTACTTTGTAGAAGAAAGCACCCATGTTTGAAAGTGAGTGGCAGAAACAGTGACCTTTTTCACAGAAAGACTTGACACAATAGAATATGCCCAACTCTTTAGAGAAGAGAGAGGAAAGGGAAGCTACTTAAGAAAGAAAGATGGATGAGGGTCTGGAGAGATGGCTCAGTGGTTAAGAATATGTATTGCAATTCCAGAGTTTGATTCCTAGCACCAATATTAGGTGACTCACAACAGGCTATAACTCAGTTCCAGAGGATCTGCTGCCTCTAGCCTCTCTGGGCACCCACACTCAGAGAGTAGCCATTCTAGGCTCTGGTCTGTCTGGTTGATTATTAGCTTAGGTTTAGTTTTTCAGGATTCCTATGGCAACAGAAAAATCATTATTTTTGGGGTACGGTTTTGGTTTCTCTTACAGGCTACAAGCCTTCAGGAACCTATCCCCCCAACTAAAAATAAACCAAATCTTAAAAAAAAAAAAAGATGGAAGAAAGCAAAGGCAATTGTGTTGAAGAGAGTTGTCTGAAAGGGTAAGGAGAAATGGGGCCATGGCCAGAAGGGAAAGGAGAATCAAGAGAGAATTTGTTGATTTGAGACAGGCTGCCCTTGAATTATTTCAGATCTCCATGTAGTGGAAGATGACCTTGAAGCTTTCACCTCCCAAGTGCTGGATTACAGACATGCAGTATCACACCCAGTTTTTACAGTGGTGGGAATTGAACCTAGGGTCTTGTGTGTACTAGGCCAGTACTCCACCAACTGAGCCATATTCTCAGTCATATTGTGTGTGTGTTTATGTGGTTTTTTTTTTGTTTTGTTTTGTTTTTTTGAGATAGGGTCTCTTTTTGTAGCCCTAGCTATCTTGGAACTTCCCATTAGACAAGGATGGTCTTGAACTGACAGAGATCTGCTTGCCTCTGCTTCCAGAGTGTATGATATCTGTTACTTATATTATGTACTCTTTTGGAGATAGGTTCTCATGTAGTTTAGGCTGGCCTTGAACTCACCGTGTAACAGAGACTGTCCTTGTACTTCTGATCTTTCTCCCTCTTCTTCCAAAGTGATGGTATTTCAGATTTATTCCACCACACTCAGCTCAAGAGGGTTTTTAACTGAGCGAAATAAAAACATGTTTGTATGCTAATATGTAAAGTCCAACAGTAAAAGATAAGAGTTTAAAAATGTAATGTTAGAACCTAGCTGCTGTTCAAGGCCACGAATGCTCTGCAACAGCTTCCTCTTTATGCAGATACCAGTGTATGCCTTTCTGAGACATCTAAGTCCCTAGCTAAGAGATCAGGGGTGCCAGGATCGCTCACCCTGGAAGTGAGTTAGCATCAAAAGGCTTTTGATCATTCCTTCTGCTCCCAAACCACTTCGCTGCCTTCTGCCCAGAATCAGAAAGCCTGGCTGGAGGCCTTTGTGAAATAGTCCTCATCCTCAGAAAGGCATGAAAACACTCTCCTGTCATGGGGGCTCTGAGCCCTCTCTTCAGAGACCCTGCCATGATGTTGCTTCTTTGTCTGGCCATGGTGTTGATAACTTTTCTAATGAATTCCTTACTCCCCAGTAATCCATGTCAGTGTCCCCCTTGAAACAACCCCATCAGAGACTATTCAGGAGCTGCCTCAGCAGGT
Source organism: Pachyuromys duprasi (assembly GCA_028658305.1). NCBI lineage: Eukaryota > Metazoa > Chordata > Mammalia > Rodentia > Muridae > Pachyuromys > Pachyuromys duprasi. Next base: position 99,531,202 of record CM053744.1, on the reverse strand, counting down.
GAGCACTTGACACTGCCGCCATTCTTGGCAATGTCTTAGTCCAATCCCATCGTATAGCAAAGTTCTGGGGACTGAGTGGCCCGTAGACAATAATTTGTTTTGGCTCATGTTTTTGGAGACTGGAAAATCTCAGAGCTTGGAGCTGGCCTCTGTGAGGGACTTGGAACAAGTATGCATGATGAGAAGAGGAAGAACACAAGGAATGGCGTAAGTGTAGCAACCCATTCTCACAGGACTAAATTTGCAAAAGAAGGCCATTGCACACTTAACAAATGAGTTAACTAGATAGCCTAGTAGATAAAAGTGCCTGCTGCCAAGGCTCATGACCTGACTTGGATCTCTTGTGTAAGAGTTTGAGTTGTCAATGCAAAACCCACAGCTCTCATCTTAAAGGGAATAAGAGTTTATTCTAAAACCATGTTGAGTGGTCATGCCCAGGAACACAGATTAAGTTTTCTCTCCAAATTTCATGCTCCAACATGGAAGCAATGCCACAGAATTTTTTTTTATAGTTTTACAGAACAGAGAAATTAATAAATCAAGGCCAAAAGGGTTTTGAGATGAAAAAGTACCTTGACAATTGGGGGCCAAGGAATGCCACAAAATCACAGCATGCAACAGATCTCATGCGGGAAATGTTTTGGGCGAGGGATGCAAAAGACTGCCTCTGAGAGGGATGGAAAACAGACACACACACACACACACACACACACACACACACACACACACAGAGAGAGAGAGAGAGAGAGAGAGAGAGAGAGAGAGAGAGAGAGAGAGAGAGAGAGAGAGAGAGAGAGAGCAGGCCATGACTGTGAGGGCTTTTTAAGGGGATATGGAGCATTCCCATATGGAAAATTCACAAGGGTGGAAATGTATCCTGTTAATGATTATGGATTGCAGTCAGGATGAAGGATGGGGAACACCTGCTTCTGGAATGTGGGTGATTCGTAGTTGTCTAACAAAGACCATTTCATAATACATTGGTAGGTACATCAGAGAGAAAAGTACTTGAAGATGGAAGAAGTTTTCCTATAGGCTCAAGATGCTATCTGGTGGTTAGCTTTTGGACTGATAAAGGCTAGTTGCCTGCTAAGTTAATACAATTAAAATTTCAATTTTAATTTTAATCAGCTAATCCATATCTACAGACACAGATTCCTTTCAGGATCTTTCATTCACAACAGGATGCAACCTCTCTTTAGAAGGTTTTGGTTTTGTTTTGTTTGTTTTTGAGGTAAGGTTTCTTCTTGTAGTCCTGGCTCCGCTCTACCTCAAGCGTTCTGACTGCCCCCGTCCCCTGAGCGCTGGGGTTAAAGTTTTGTGCAGCCACCACCAGTTCTTTTCAGAAGTTTTGTGCACAGAGTTTAAGAACGGGGCAGAGTAGTATATGTCTTTAATCCCAGCACACAGGAGGCAGGCACATGCTGGTATACTTAAAAAAAAATTTCCTTTTATTGTCATTTCTTATGCCTCTACCCCTCTTCTCCTTGCTCCATCTCAGTCCCTTCCAACACCCCAATACCAGGCAGAAGAAAAAGAAGGTTAGTGGGGAGACAGGGTAGGGACGTAGTTCTCTTTAGCTACTTTCTGCTGGCTAGGGTCATAGGGTTCCTTGGGGCAAGTCTAATCTCTGTTTGTTTCAGGATATCGCTAACTTCTCATCAAACTTCATCAACAACAACCAGGAGCAGCAGGAGGAAGCACCAGCAGCCTTCTTCTTTCTTTGAGCCCTCTTTCTCTCTCTGGTCTCTGGCATTTGCTCCCACTCCAGAATCCTCAGAATTATACTATCTACAGCTGGCAAAGAGCCCCTCTCAGAGCCCCTCTCAGAGCCTGCATGAGGCAAATAGTTTGCTGCTGTGTACAATCTGAATTAGTCCCAGATCCTACACCTGGTATTAAAACAGAACTATGCTTACATAACATAACTGAGTTTTCTTTCTTTCTTTCTTTCTTTCTTTCTTTCTTTCTTTCTTTCTTTCTTTCTTTCTTTCTTTCTTTCTTCCTTCCTTCCTTTCTCTCTCTCTCTCTCTCTCCTTCCTTCCTTCCTTCCTTCTTCCTTCCTTCCTTCCTTCCTTCCTTCCTTCCTTCCTTCCTTCCTTCCTTCCTTTCCTTCTTTCTTTTCTGGTTTTTGAGACAAGGTTTCTCTGTGTAGCCTTGGCTGCCTTGGACTCTCTTTGTATACCAGGCTGGGCTCGAATTCACAGAGATCTGCCTGGCTCTGCCTCCCTGAGTGCTGGGATTACAGTCATGGGCCATCACACCCAGCCATAACTGAGTTCATGAATAAAGGAAAACCTGTTTTATTTTCAATGTAGAATGGTTTAGACTCTGGGTTTAACAGAACATCAAGCACAACTGTGAAAACACAAAGGAGAAAGAGTTTTGATAAATGTGTGTGTATGTGTATACTGTGCTGGCTATCACAAAATATCTGTCTCCACCTTGGTGGTGGTGGGGCATTAGGCCAAGTTCCTTTAAATTGTCTACTCATTCTTTGACCATGATTTGAGAGTGACTGCTTAGAAGCAGGTGGCTTAGTTACTGGAAAGATTCATCGTTCACCACTATTGCTCAGACTGTACATAACTCCATGTTGTACCTGCAAAGGGTTTCATTCTCTCTGATCTCTTGAGTTTTCAGTCCAAGTCCCAGATCTTGGAACTCCAGATTAGGTTTGAAACTAAATCCTTCATTTGCTAGTGTAAGATTTTGAGCATAGACCCTCCTACTGACCCTCCTACTGACCCTCCTACCTCTCTAATGGAGGTAGCAGCTGCTGCTATCAGCTTACAGATGAAAACCACTTTTCCTTTCCTTTTTAAGATTAAAATAAAAATTTCTCTCTTCTCCCTCCATTTATTTATCTTTTAAATTATTATTATTATTTTATGTGTGTGGATATTTTGCTTGCATGTATTTCTGTGCACCACTTTAGTTCCTGGGGCCCATGAAGGCCAGAAGAAGGTGTCAGATCTCCTGGAACTGGAGTTATAGGGTAGCTGTGAGCTGCCATGAGGATGTTGGGAACTGAACCTGGGTCCTCTGGAAGAGCAGTTAGTGCTCTTAACCACTGAGATATCTCCCAGTCCATTTTATCTTTTTTAAACAAAAAAATTTGATTTTTAAAGATATGTTTTTTTTTTTTTTAAATTTATGTATGTATGTGTGCTATATTTGCATGTACACCCGCATGCCAGAAGAGGGCACCAGATCACAGTATAGATGATTGTGAGCCACCATGTGGTTGCTGGGAATTGAATTCAGGACCTCTGGAAGAGCAGAGTGCTCTTAACCACTGAGCCCCCAAATTATATACACATATATGTATATAATATATATATGACAAAAGGTTTTAACACAGATGTAAGTATTTATATCAAGGGGGAGAAAGAGTGCTTAGAAGGGAAGTCCACACTGTAAAATATGGATGCAGGCTTTGCAAGAAAGAAATGGCTGCCCCATTTCTCCTTCTTACTCCTCCTCTTTTCTTCTTTTAATTTTTTGAGACAGCATTTCTCTGTGTAGTTTTGGAAGTCATTCTGTAGACCAGCCTCAAACTCAGAGATCTGCATGCCTCTGCCTCCCGAGTGCTGGATTTAAAGTAGTGTGCCTCAATGTGTGCTTCTTTCTCTTCTTTAACATAAGTGAGATCATATTTTTCAAAACATTGCCTTTCAGTTTGGGAGTACTTGAATACCTTTGAGGCTAGACCCCCAATCCCACCTCTGTGGATCCTTTCTTCCTATGTCTTGCCATTGGAAGCCAGCACCCTAGTCAATAGGCAATTCCCCCCCCCCCCCATTGCCTGAGACCCATGGGATATTAAGCTCTTCTCTGTACTCTGGCTGCTGACTGGGCGCAGTGTCAGATCATTGCGCTCGCTCTCTGTCTCTCTGTCTCTCTGTCTCTCTCTCTCTGTCTCTGTCTCTCTCTCTTAATAGCTCCCCATACCTCTGAATGAAACTCATGCACGAATCTCTCTACCCTGTCTCCCTGAGGATGTCTTTTTCAGAAGGGAAGGGATCCTTGGCTTCCCATGACTCTTTTTTTTCTGGAACATTCTGAGGCTTCAATAAGGGGGTTCTTCATATATTCACAGTGGAGCCTGGACAAGCTAACCCAGATTGTCCTTGCAGACCTAACACTGAAAACTTGAAACCCAGTTTCTTATATCCCATTTTAGATCTTTAGAGACTCTAAGGTCTGGTAGGTGCTGGACCCACCCTGCTGAGCCAAGCCTGGGAAACATCCACGCTAACCTGTCTGAGGCCTTACCCTGGTGGCCCCTCCAGGTAGGGGCCTGGCTGGAAAAGGCAGACTGACTTCTTCTCAGATGGGTGGAAAAAGATGACATACTCAAAGCCTTGTCCTTCCAGTTGGATGCATCTGGTGAAGATGCGCCAATCCTGTTTGTCTGGGGAGAGATGACAGTTTGAAGCAAAGGTACTTCAGGGCATAGGGATCTGTCAGGACAAGCAAAAGAGAGAGAACCAGAAGACACCGAGACTCTGTTGTAGGGAGGCCTTCCCTGGGGGGTGGGGAGGGCAAATCATGGTTCTTGCCTTCAGAGAGCCTGTGGCTTGGGCAAACAAACAGTCATGCTTCCTCAGCTGGGGCTGAAGGCAAGATCAGGAGTAGGCAAGTATTCTACCAACTGAGCCATTTCCTCAGCCTGGAAATAAGTTTTTTGTTTTGTTTTGGTGGTTTTTCAAGACAGATTTCTCTGGGTAGCCCTGGATGTCTTGGAACTCTCATTCTATAGACCAGGCTGGCCAGAGGTCCACCTGTTTCTGCTTCCCAAGAGCTGGGATTAAGCACACACACACACGCACACGCACACGCACACGCCCACGCCCGCACGCGCACGCCCACGCGCACACGCACATGCGCCCACGCCCACGCACGCACGCACGCACGCCCACGCACGCACGCACGCACGGCGGGAGGTGGGGTGAAAGTGGCAGCTCTGTCAATCAGGTCCTCTGTGTGTCTTACAGTGCCTTCTTGCATGCTGAAGCCTGCAGGGGGAAAGGGAGGCCTGAAGGTTTTTACAAGGCTGGGAAGGAAGGTTTGGGACCTGGCCTTACCTGAGGCAGCTACCAGCCCGGATGGGAGCTTAAGCCCTTGAATATGCTCTCTGTTGGATTTGAAGGAAGGTAGTTTAATCCAGCTGCCTGACTTGGATTTCTCCAGAAATTCTTGGTACAGGCTCAGCATATCTGGACACCAGGTGGCATTGGGAAGGGCATAATCCTTCAAATCTGACTTCTTTGGGCAGAATCTTGCAACCTAGGCAGGAAGAGTCAGGGTCGCATGGATGACGTCTTGGAAGGTGGAATACGTTCTTGGGTGTGGGACCATCATTTGGTCTGTTTCTGGGTTTGGGGCTTTTCAGTCTTGTCTGCTTGAGTGTTAGCCCTGAGGGAGAGTGTCCATTTTCCTTGCAGGGGTCTTGGGGATGTCTGTGAATGAGAGGCCTGGGGGTGTTAAAGAGCAATGGAGTGGGGTTGTTTGGGATGGAGCTGGGGGCTAGTCATTGCAGCCGGGCTGTGCAGAGGTGCAGCATTGTCACTGGGTGGCTCCTTGAAATGGAGAGCTGGTTCCAGTCCCAGGGAAAAGGTGGGGAAACTAGGGGCTATGATTTAAGGTTCTCACACTTGGGAGAGAGAGATGGTTAGGCCTGACACTCTTTTCTTGAGGGGCGTGCCCACAGCTGGTGAGAAATATTTATTAGACCCTTACTACAGGGGCTAGTCAGCTTATGAGCCTGCCTGGCAGCTCCTTTGACGTGCTTTCTAGTTCCAAGGAAGTATGATATCATGGCCAAGGTCAGGGACAATGTGTTTATCTGCCAGATGTCATGTATTAGTCACTTCAATGGTTAATAAGCAAGCTGATTGCCAAACTCACAGATAGGGGCCTCTGTCTGGGAATATTCCGCTTAGCTGTTTCAGTGTGAACTCTATAAGAGATTTGCCAATGGCCGTACAGGATTTGGACCAGTACTTGTCTTAGTACATTTAGTTTGGGATATGACTTATGTAGTAAGTACCCTGAAGCATTTTCTATTTGCCAGCTCCTTATCACCCTAGGTATGAGGCAGAAAAAAAAATGATTTAGGATGCTCAAACCCTTAGAGAGGAAGAGAACTCATCCCACTGCCTGGGAACTTACCAGGGAATCTGTTGAGGATCCAAACGCTGAGGCCTGCTGGAGTCCCAGGAGGATTTGACAGTTTCTGGGGAAAGCTTTGTTGTGAACAAGTCTTGCCACCTGCTGGAAGCCTGTCTTCATCATGGTTGAGTGCCAGGATCCGGGCTTTGCTTGGATAAAAGTGCCTGACTCTGGAGGACAAGTGAGCACCAAGCAGCCTCACTTGGACTGTGATAAAACCACCTCCCACCAGGTGCTCTTAACACAAGGTTTCTTGTAGCAGGGAGCTCCTGCTGAAGGTGGGATGACTGTGCAAGACTGGGCTGGGCTGCTACAACACCCATAGGTGCTTGGGGCCTTTGGCTGGTCCCAGGGCCCTGCCCAGTGTTGGGGGAAGGGTAGATGCTGCTTGAGAATGAATGGGTAGGAAAATTTGTCCATGCACAAACAAATAGTGTGGGGAACACAGTGTCCCAGAGAGCCGTCCTAGGTTTCTGGGACAGAAGTCAAGAAAACATCCAGAGAGATCACAGTGGTATCCTTAGAGACAAGATCAGATTGCTGCTCAAGCCACATGCCCTGCAGCAGCCCTTTCCCTGCCTACAGATACTGACAGGTACCTGACTGAGAGCACTGTCTGTGACTCTCTAGCTCACAGACTCCCAGGTGCCCAGGTTTCTCACCTGGGGAAGTCTGCAGGCTCCAGCACATCAAAAGACCATGGATGCCCACAAATCCTGCTCCTTCCCTGATGCCTGCTGGGAAATCAGAGAACCTGACTGCTGTCTCATGCTGTGAATGCCTCTTCTTCCTTCAGAGACCCAGAGAGGGATCCCCACTTCTGCCTTCTGAGCAGAGTCCTCAGTCTGTCCACGGCAAGTAACACTTCTAAAAAAACCCCATGCTCCCAACCGTCTGCCTCACTGTTCCTCTTGAGTCCTGCATCTGAGACCTTGCACCCATCTCCCTCAGTGGAAGAATGTTGAGGCATTTTTGGCATGGGCTCTGCAGCATGATTTTGAAAGTTCTGATGTGATCACAGCCTTAGACACCTTCCTCTTATGTGCCAGGTAAGAGTTTACATAGAGAGGTGTCTTCTCACTGGTTCTTGGCTAGTGATAGGAGTTAGTGTGGGGTGGCAGTGCAGAAGATGGCTGAGAGATGCCTAACAAGGGACCCTGTGTGCACTGGAACTCCAGGGAAGGGATGAAGTCAGCAGAGAGTGCTGAGATTGAGGTGGGCAGGCAGTGGAGGCATTGCCAGATGTCTGTGTTACAGGAAACCCACCAGAGATGACTACACAGACACAGTTTATAGCCAATTGAAAGTCTTTATTCCAGCTGGTTGGTACTGCCCTAAGGTATTTGGGGACTCAAGTGTAGCCTTGAGCGTTTATATCACGGAGCTTTTTAAAGGCAAACATCACCTCCTGGTATCTTTCTCAGTGGCTGCAGGGGGAGGTTTGCACAAGCAAGAAGTTTAACAGAATGCAAGGTTATGCATTGCATTTTTGTTGTTGTTATTTCTTTTCCTCTCCCTCCTTTCCTTCCCCTCTTTCTTTTATTCTTAAGACAGGATCTTGCTATATACTGCAGATTTGAACTCATGATCCTCTTTTTACAGCTTCCCAAGAGCTAGGATTACAGGTGTGTACTATTAGACCCAGAAAAACTTCCAGCTTTCAACAAAAAGTTCTGGTTTTAAACTTCTTAAAATAAAATATGTTCTAGAAACCAAAACATCTGGGCATGGGAGGGAGAGGCAGGCAGCTCTCTGTGAGGCTATCCTGTTTTACAGCGTGAGTCCAGGACAGCCAGGACTACATAGAAAAACCCTGTCTCAAAAACGTGGGGGGTGGGGGTGGACCAGAACAGCACTAAGATAGGTTAATGGTGCTGATATTTTGGCTGGTCCTGAAAGAGCAAAGTGATTTTTTATGGATCGCAAAGGTTTGTCTCATTACCAACCAGTGCTATTTTGCCACGCACACAAAATACCAACAATGGAGAAAATAGGTTTTAAGAAAGAGTTTACTTGGATGGATCCCACAGTATTTAATGCTTGTCCTGTTGGATTTGGTTTAGCTTTAGTCCCATCCCTCTTGCTAATCCCTTTTGGGATGGGAATGTTCACTATGAGCCTGTCCCATCATTGCATGTTGGAGGCATATAGGTTGGCTTTTTGACTTTACAAGGGCTTGAAGCTCAAAGTTTGTCTTGGGTCTCAGAGAAGATACTGAACTTGGACTTTGAGTCAAGTTGGGAGTATAAAGACTATTGGGGACTTTCTGAGAGCCTCCAAACAAATTTTGCTTCGTTACGTGGCCTTGAGCCTTTGGCAACCAGGAATGAAATGTCTGGAATGCTCATGTATTGAATGAAGGCTTGGTCTCAGCACAGCAATGTTTAATGGTGATGCTTTTGGGAAAAAGACTGCGTCTGTGCATTAATTGACAGATGGGTTCATAACCTGAGAAGGAAGGAAAGGAAATAACACTTAGGAGGTGGACCTAATTGTAGGAAGTGGGTCATGGTTGCTACATCCTGAGGGCCATGCCTTATTTCTGGCCTCTCCAGTTATCTTTCTTTGTTTCAAGCTGCATGTGTAAGGGTAGAAAATTTTAACTTGGCCCTAAACGCCCTTCTTTGTTCCTGGACTGAGAAGTGCAAACAGTTCCTAACTGTCCCCTAGTCACCATACCTGGGCACAGCCAATCACAGACTGCCCCGTTAGAAAAATCCCTTACCCCTAGACTCCCTCCTGTTTTGCAGTTTTTGCCTTTATAAACTCTGTGATTGTGCAGCTTAGGGCTCTGTACCACCCCCTTGCGTGGGAGCTGTGTGCAGAGCCCTGGCATGCCGGCTACTAGTAAACACCTCTTGCTGTTTGCATCAAGTTCTGTTTTGTGGGTTATTGGGGTCTGGCGTCTATCCCGAGGAATGAAGGGTCTCCCCACCTCGGGAGTCCAACACATGAGGTGAGCAGTTTAGCTCCATCACATTTTCTGCCTTTCCACAGATCTATAAGCAATGGAACTAGCTGACCATGGCAGAAAATAGATTGTCCCTCTTTTTTGAGTTGTTAATTACTAAGGCCATGTGGTGCAGGGAAATACAGGAGAACAGAAGGAACCAAGTAGTTGAGGTGACCAACCTTAATTTCCTATCTGGGAAGGAAGAATGTTCAGAATGGAGAAAATAAATCCTTTGGTGACATCTTCAATATTTGAAGAACAGATTTAGTGGGCTTGGGGACATTCACATTGGCAGTAAATAGAATGGTTTCTAAAGAGAAGAGACTCTGATTTGGAAGGATGGAGAAGGGAAGAGCTGTGGAAAGATATCTCAAAAGATATCTCAGAAAGCTACCTGCACACTTTGCACCTCTTTGTTTCTGTCTATCACTACATATGTCTTGTGAATGCTTTCTGTAAAATGGGGCCCTTCTTAGCACGGGCTTTGAGGTCAGCTGTCCAGGGAGGAAGAGGGGTGCTTGGCTAATGCCTCAAATGGGTTTCATTACATCATACATCCTACTCCAGACCCTTCTCCATCTGTAAGAACTTAGTTTCAAGAAAAACAAAGGAAACTCATGTCAGAGTAAAGAAAGCCTCCACCTTAACCTGTGCTCCCTGGAAAAGCAAGTAGGAAGAGTGAAATCAGTGAGGGGTTGACATTGCTGAAAACTATCATCATTTTGACTAAGTCTGTTACCCTGCCTGGTTTGTTCCCAGATATTGGTATTCAAAGGTGACTTGAGTTCTGTCACTTTCTTTGCTGATTAATGACCTGTGCCTGGAAGTACACCCTGAGCCTGGTAGTTTGAAGATGACCCAGCAGTGGTACACTGAGGCATGTTTAATGATCTGCTCTGGAGTCAGGGACAAGGCAGCAGTGACTGTCAAGTCTGCTTTGTAGAATTTGCCATTTTGCGTGGTGCAAAAACTCCCTCCACAGCTGATTTTAAGTCATTGTCTTGACTGCACATCTGGACAGCAGTGTGCACAGTCCGTTTTGGTGAGTTGTGGGAACCGGCTGTTGAAGGTTGTTCTTTGAGTGATGTTTTTGGGCTGGCAGTGACCCAGCTGCATTGATCAAGGTCTCACAGCACAACCTTTGCCCAAGATCTGAACTCACTTCTACTTTAGTATGTTTTGGATCCTTGTCTCTTCAAGAATCACTAATGGTTAGGACTTAGTCTTCTCAGCCTAGCCATTAAATTTTTTTTTGTTATTTTTATTTTATGTGCCTGTATGTCTGTGAGGCTGTCAGATTTACTGGAACTGGACTTATAGACAGTTGTGAGCTGCCATGTGGGTGCTGGAAATTGAACCCTGGTCCATTTGGAAGAGCAGACAGTGCTCTTAACCACTGAGACATCTCTTTGGCCCCACAGCCTCTCAAAAAATGCATAGGGCATTTAGTTGTCCCTCAAACAAATGCATAGGGTATTTAATAACCAAGAATAAACAGAAAAATTATCAACATTTCTAGAAATCTTGCCATGTCTACCTCATCTTGGGTGGCTAAGGAAACCCCTCTCAGGTAAATGTGAACCCAGGACAGTGTTCCCCTGATATGGGCTGGCTCTGTAACGTGGGATTCCCAGTACTGTGGAGAGATTGTGTCTGAGCTGACCCCCTACCTAGTCTTTCTGGATGAGGAAGAAACTTCCCAGTATCCATTGCTAGGCAAGCGCTGTACCCTCTAGAGCTGGGTTTCATTAGGTCTGATTCGGAAGCCCTGACTCTTTTTTGGATGCTTTACTGATGTCTTGTAAAACAACTTTGTTATGTAAATTTATATTCTCCCTATAAAACAGCTAAGTTAGGAATTTTATATTCTTTCTGCCCCCAGTAAAATCCTTCCCACACTTCTCTTCTGGTAAAATTGTTTTTGTCACTGACTTAAAACACACCTTGTTGTAGTCAATGTTATTAGTGAGCTGTGATATTTTCATGTTTAAAAAGGATCTTGTTGTTGTTTTTTAATATGAAGAACTAGATATAAGACTCCAGGTTTTGTGCCGTTCAGTCACCCAGACCCTTAAGCTTAACTATGGTACCTAATTTACACAGTTAGAACTAACAGACATTCTCTTAGTTAATTTAATATTTAAATTAAGATTATTTATTTTGTTTCTTCCTTCCCTGTTGTATCTTCAGGTGAAGTTGAACAAAGTAGTTTAAAACATGTTAGGAATAAGCACACCTTGAAAAATGTTTTCTAGTCCTGAATTTTAGGGCATTGGACACTAAATTTGGACTACACTAACTACTGAGAACAAAATTTGGAGCTTAACGAAGGGATTATTAGAGCCTTTATGATATGGGAGAATCATCATCTTAAACACTGTAAACAGAATACTTCTGCCTGCTGTGTGGAAAAGCTCTCTGGGAATATCTTTTACAAAGATCATTTTTTAAAAACATAACTTACCTACCTAATATAAGTGTCCTTAAACATGTATGTAAACCTCCAAAACCTGTTTGTCTATGTATTTAGAAAATACACAGGAATCTTTGTCAGACTTAAAATATAAACTAAACAAAAACTAAAATCATTCAAGCCCAGATACAAGTTCTGAGTTCATAACCCCACTGAATGTGTGTTCCCGGAGTCTTATCATGAGGCATCTTGTAAGGGTCTCGAATAACTTATTTTCCTCTCAGCCTATGGCTAACTTCCATGATCAGGCCAAGACCAGCCCACTCTTACCTGAACTATGGATCTGAGGCCAGCTGCCCCGGAGTAGTTGTGCTTTATAAAGCTGGTGGGGCCCATGGGTACTATAAAGGGACCACAATGCCCCAGTTCCCCTCAGGAGATATAACGACATATTGTAGACCCAGATATCAAGTCTGTGAATTTGTAAAGAACACTTGACCAGAGCCTTTGTGCTTGTCTCAGGGTCTGTTTGCTTGCCTACATCAAAATGTGATAAATAGACTCATTTCTGGTTTTGGCCAAAACTGAAATCTTCAACCTTCCTCATGATACTATCAGAATTTACAGAAAGGGTTCAGTAGTTCTTAGGGAATATACTCTGTAGATTGAGCTGTGTGTCTCAGTTAGTTGAGCAGGGAAGTAAGTTACAATTCCACTTTTTTTGTTTGTTTTTCTAATTTCATCCTTCTGGTACTGGGGGTTAGGTAGTATCTTTTCTAAATCTGTGAAACACTCAGAGGTCAGCACCATGTCATCTATGTGACAAAATGTTTGGTGATGGTGGCTCTGAAGACACACCACTGACCATTCCAAGAACATGCCAACTTGAATTCAGCAGCTATAGGATACCACAACAAAACCAAACACCAGCATGAGTACAGCAGGAACAGCTTCCTTTGTTTAGATGGATCATTTCCTCCAGCGAGCTATGTAGAGCTTGGCAAGGTAATCAGGAGGCACAACCTTTGTCTGTCCGTGTAGTTTACTGTCATCCTCCAGGAGCACCACCTCCCTCATTCAGGAGCAGTTCTGTGGGTCAGCTGTGCACCTCTCAAGATCTTGTAGCTTGCGCTGCCTACCTAGCTTGAGGCTGAGGAGGGGCTAAGGAGAAGGAAGACTGCTCCTACCTGCTCCTGCCTGCTCCTGCCCACCACACCCACTGTACTTGCCACACCTGTGCCAGCTTATAAAACCACCACTTAGTTTATAAAAAGAGACTTATAATAACAAAAATAAGACCACCCATTTTAAAAATTAATTTTAAACTTTACTTAATTTTGAAACCTTGTATATTGCAGCCTTTGAGCATTGCAGATTGTGTATAAGCCACTGTGAAGACACCCAGTGCTGTGGTGGCCTGAAGGAGACGGCTCCTGTAGGCTCCTATAGGCTCCTGTAGGCTCCTGTAGGCTCCTATAGGCTCCTGTAGGCTCCTGTAGGCCCCTATAGGCTCCTGTAGGCCCCTATAGGCTTCTGTAGTCTCCTATAGGCTCCTGTAGGCTCCTATAGGCTCCTATATTTGCATGGTTGGTCCCCAGTTACTGGAAAACTGATTGGGACATATTGGAAAGTCTGGCTTTGTTGCACTGGGGGTGGGCTTTTGAGGTTTCAAAAGCCCAGGTCAGGTGTCTCTCTTTGCCTGTGGATCAGGATGTAACACTCTCAGCTACTGCTCTAGCACCGTGCCTGTCTGCTTCCCGCCATGATGAGCATAGACTAAGACTCTGAAATTGTAAGCTAGCCCCCAACTAAATGCTTGCTTTTGTAAGAGTTGCCTTGGTCATGGTGTCTCTTTATAGCAATACAACAGTGACTAAGACGAATGCCACACTTAAAGTCTAAAGTCTATACTTTCCCTTATATTTTGAATTTAAAGATTATAAAAATTGATTTATTGTAAAAAGGTCAAGAATAATCAGTTAATTTTTTTATTCTTATGCTACCCATTATACCCAAGAAGCACTAAACACTTCTGTATCAGAAAGATGACCACACACACAAAAAGACTACATTGAGATGTGATTTAAACTTAGTGAGAGAAAGGGTGCTCAGGTCTCTTGCAGACCATATTAAGGTTTGATAAAGTCAAAGCATTGTCAGGTTACAGGGCCTGGTAGACATTGAGGTCTAACCAGGCATATGATTCTGAGGGAGAAGGAAAACAGCAAGTTCTTTCTTTGTGGGTGAACTCAAGTGGCTGAAATTTTAGGAGGAATTCTTTTAATTTAATGATAGTACGATGTGAGATAAGATTTTTTTCTGAAGAGAAAGAGGTTTATGAAAGCAAGTCTATCAAGATTTCTGTTTTACTTAGGGTTACTATTACTATGACGAAATACCATGACCAAAGCAATTTGGGGATGAAGAGGCAGCTTAGAATTCCACAGCACTGTTCATTCACTATTGAAGGATGTTAGGGCAGGAGGAAGGAACAGGGAAGGAACCTGGAGGCAGGAGGAGCTGATGCAGAGGCCATAAAGGGGTGCTTTTTACTGGCTTGCTGCCTCATGGCTTGCTCACTTGGCATTTGTAGAGAAACCAGGACTGCCAGCCCAGGTGTGGAACCACCCACAAGGAACTGAGCCCTCTCCATCCTGTCCCGTCCCTCGGGACCTAGTTATTCGTCGGGGCGAGGAGGACCAGGACCTGAAAGAGATGGGCGAGAGAAGGAACGGGCTCAAGCAAATGTACACTTGTCAAGAGCCTAATTTTATTGAGCAGAAGCAGGTTTTTTTAAAGCTGGTTTTAGGTAGGGGTGGGGGTAGGCAGGTGAGTGAGGGTGGAAAGTTACAAAATCTTCTCGGCACAGGGCCTGGAACATTCTGTGGTCATGACAATGGTTACTCCTAAAAAGTCATGGTACAGTTCTCACA
>CM053744.1:99497042-99516626 GCA_028658305.1 Pachyuromys duprasi | reverse complement strand
AGCCAGGTGCAGCAGGGTGGGAGCCAGGTGCAGCAGGGTGGGGAAAAGTCACAAGTTTCTCAGGGCCAGTTCCTAACAAACTGAGCCCTCTCCATCCAGTGCTACTTAAGAAATGCCCTATAGGCCTGCCTACAGCCCAATTTTATGGTGGCATTTTCTCAATTGAGGCTCCTTCCTCTCTGATTATTCTAGATTGTGTCAAGTTGACATAAAACTAGGCAGCACGACCCACAAACTCTACACAGTCCATGCCCACCTTCCCACTCTCCCCCAACACTGATGAGGAGTTTGCTCACACAGAGGATACAGTCTTTTACTGTGTGGCTGACTAGCAAACTGTTGGCGCTCTTAAGTAGCCCTATTGTCTGCACACTCACCACACATTATTTCTATCATATGTCTGCTTAGTTTTGATTTTAAATAGAATTTCATTACTGCTCTAAAGTCAATGCATCCTCCAGTGACTATTTTACCCAGACTTAATTCAAGGGTGAATCTTCAGCTAGTTTCTTAATAATTAAAAAAGAAGCCCTAGAGTTGATGGCTATAAATGACTGACCTATGAATCATTATATATATTACACTGATTGCATTTTTTGAGCACTAAAAGTACAGAATAAAACTTTTCTACTTTCGCTCTTGTACTATACTATATCAAATACTTGGATTTCTAATTGAAAAAAAAAATCCGTGTTTCTAAACCAAGGTTTTTCATAGCAGTTTTTCCATGAAAAGAGATTTTTGTCTGTTATAAACTCTTGAAAAGAAGGGATTCTTCTAGGAGCATTCAAAGATCTTTAGCGTTTAGAATGTTTTGAGGTCCATAGGGTAGAAGTGGTTAGATTAGTGAATGTACATGGATGCTGGGGCGGGGTGTAGAATGTTGTGAGGTCATGGGTTGTGATAAAACAGGTAAATGTATAATGGCAGTTGAACTTAGCAAAGAAATAAAGTTGAGCATGGTTATATCTTTTTATTTGTTTATTTAATTTATTTTTTCTTAAAAATTTTTGGAGCCCCATCCCTCCTTGCCTCCCAGTTCCACCATCCCTCCTTCTTCCCCTCCTCTATTCCTCAGAAAAGGGGAGCCCCCCAACCCCATTCCCATCCCCCAGCTCATCAAATTGCATCAGGGCTGAGTGTGTGCTCTTCCCTTGTGGCCTGGCAAGGCAGTACTGCCAGGGGCAAGTGACAAAAAGCTGGCAAGAGTCCATGTCAGATACAATCCCCACTTTCCATACTAGAGGAGCCACATAAAGCCTAAGCTGCCCATTGGCTACATCTTTGTGGGGGGTATGTGTCTAGGTCCAGTCTTCCGGCTGATGCTTCAGCCTCAGCAAGCCTCTCTGGGCCCTGGTTAGTTGGCTCTGTTGGTCTTCTTGTGGAGATCCTGTCACCTTCAGGTCCTTTTCTCTTTCCTCCCACTTTTCCACAAGATGCCCTGAACATCACCCCAATGTTTGGCTGTGAGTCTCAGCATCTGTTTTGAGGCATTATTGGGTAGAGCCTCTCAGAGGACTGCAAGCTTAGCCAAGTATCATTCATAGTGTCAGGGGTTGTTACTCTCCTGTAGCGTGGGTCTTCGGTTGGGCCAGGCATTGGTTGGACATTCCCTTAACCTCTGCTCTATCTTTATCCCTGCACATTTTGTAGGCTGGGTACATTTTGGGTAGAAGTTTTTGTGGGTGGGTTGGTGTTCCCTGCCCTCTACTAGGAGACTTGTCTCATTAGAGGGTGTCGTCTTCAGTCTCTATGGCCTCTGCTACTAGGAATCTCTGTTTGTGTCCCCCTCATATCCTCCCAGGAGCTACCCTGGCTTAGGTCTCCAGCTTGTCACAGAGATACCCCCACCCTCCGTTTCTTTTTTCTCCATAGGCCTTCTGTCTTCCTCCACCAACCCTCCCCAGGCCTGATCTTGACTCTCATACTTCTGTGTACCCCCTTTCCTACCTTGTTCCCTCTCTTTGACCACTACTTCTATCTATTCTATTTTCCCTTCCTAGTGAGATTTATGCTTCCTCCCTTGAATCCTCCTTGTTACTTGTCTTCTTTGAGTTTGTGCCTTGTAGTGTGTTTATCCTATGCTATATGGCTAAAATCCACTTATATGTGAGTACATACCATGTGTGTCTTTCTGGGTCTGGGTTACCTCTTTATTTTTTACAAGAAGATATATGACTAGAGTATGTGATTACAGGAATAATAATGGTTTCCAGGGAGTTTTTTTCTTTTTTATACAGGCTGGCCTTGAGCTCGGAGATTCCCCCGCCTGCCTCTCTTTTTCCTCTGGTTTAAAGGTTGGACTTCCGAAGCATTGTCTGCCGTTTCTACCTCTCCTCTTCCTCGGTGCCCCATTCTCCCCACTGGTTTTAAAATTTGGACCCTAGAAAAAGCTCTTTGTTGCGTATCTTGCTTGGGCTCTCTCTTATGTCTCCCAAGCAGAACTCCTCTCCTCCACTCTCCTCCACTTGTCTGCATCTTAGCTTCTCATTGTAATTCTGTACAAGAGCAAGTTTCTGTGTAGAAAACTCAACCTTAGTTCAATATCTTATCACCAAATATGGGCCATGCCACTCATGTCCCAACCTACTTATATTTTGTCCCATAAACTGCTTTCAGGGATTGCAGTGTATTCTAGTCTATTTTGGGGCCATTCATCAAGCACAAGTGTCACCCCATACCACATAAAGGAAGATGGCCACTCTGGGATTTCTCCTTGGGATACTTCATCTTCTCAGGGAACAGGCTTATTGTTCACAGTGCAAATACTTCCCCCAAATTTATCCTTGGTTTTGTTGTGTCCTTGTTTGGGCATCATATATTGTGTTAATTTTCCTGGGGACACATAAACAAATCTCTCATTGCCATCATAGCAAACAGGAAATCACCAACAGATGAAAACAACAACTACATTCAAATCTAGTTTGGTGGGTATCTTATAATATTGCTGAAAAGAGATACCATGACCAAGGCAACTCTTATAAGATAAAGCATTTAATTGAGGCTGGCCTATTTTTTTTTTTTTTTAAATAAATCCCAATCGAGGCTCAGGAGACAGATGCTGGGTTGAACGCCTGCCAGCTCAAAGAGGCATAGAAAGCACATAGTTGACCTTCCAAATCAGCTGACATCCCAGAAAGAAAAAGCCCCTTCTCCACACACTGTCTTAAATACCCTCAACTCAATGTCCTTCCTTTCTGTTTACTTCCTGTCATCTGGTTTCTTGCTCCACCTCTTGACCTAGGGTTAACTATTTAATTTTGTTTACAGAAAGCTCTTGGATAAAAGGTCTGTGCTAGGGTGAGCCACTCTACACCTACCTGTTTACAATAAACAGAAATTCTTGGAGTAAAGGTTTGTGCTCGGGTTGAGCCACACCACAACGACTTGTTTACAATAAACAGAAAGCTGTAGGATCAAAGACTGAGCTATACCACAATTAGAAGCAGGTTTTTATAGTTCACAATCTAGGGGTTCACAATGGGATCAAATATCCTGTAAGAGCTTACAGTTTCAGAGGCTTAATCCATTACCATGACATGTGGAATGGTGGCATGCAGGCAGGTACTGGAGCAGTAGCTGAGAGCTACATTCTGATCCATAGGCAGAGAGGGAGAGGGATGGAGGGAGAGAGAGAGGAAGAGAGACAGACAGGCAGACAGAGACAGAGAGAGACAGAGGCAGAGAGACAAAGATAGACAGACAGAAAGATAGAGACAGACAGAGAGACGGGGGGTGGGTGGGTGGGGAGGGGATGCTGGGCCTGGGGTGGGCTCGAAACTTACCTTCCCTCAGAAACATACTTCCTTCAACAAGACCATACCTATTTCAAAAAGGCCATGCTTCCCAATCCTTTTAATCCTACGCAAGTAGTGACAGCCTCTGATGACTAAGCATTCAAATATAGAGCCTATGGTGCCCATTCTTATTCAAAACACCACCGTGAGGCATGAGTCTAATTGAATTTTACTTACAGGAACATGGATCACTGATTGGCAGCATTGTCTAGTTTCATTCTACAGCCACAACAAACACCATGACCAAAAGCAACTTTGGGAGGAAAGGCTTCATTTGGCTCACACTTCCAGGTCACAGTCCATCAAAGGCAGGACCTCCATGACAGGAATCATGAACACTGCTGCTTGTTGTCCTGCTGTCTGGCTCTCTCACAGGCTCATGCTAGCTGGATTCCTCATGTAGCTCAGGATCACCTGACTAGGGATTTTGCAGCTCACAGTGGGCTGGGTTCTCCTGTGTCAAATAATGATCCATACAGTATGTCATAGGAATGCCTACAGAACATTTGATAAAAACAGTTACTTGAGTGAGACTCTTTTCAGGTGATCCTAGAATGTTGAGTTGATAGTTAATGCTTAAAGGGACATTCCACCCTTGTCATCTTGACAAACACATCACTTTAAGCCAAAATCTTTTATTTTGCTATCCAAGATCACATATTAATATTATAACATAAAATATATTCCAACCTTTAAAAGTTATACTGTGTTTATGAATTTTGATGTTTCAGGGGCTGGAGAGATGGCTCAGCAGTTAGGTACATTTGTTTTGTTTGTTTGTTTGTTTGTTTTTTTCAGAGACCCAGGTTACAGGCTCACAATCACCCAACCACCTGTAACTCCAATTCCAGGGGAAACAATGCCCTCTTCTGACCTCTGTGGTACTATGTACACACTAGGTGCGACTTGGGGAGGAAAGGGTTTTTTTGGTTTATACTTCCAAGTCACAATCTACCACTGAGGGAAGTGAAAATCAGAACTCAAGTAGGAACTCTGAAGCAGAAATTGCTTGCTTGGCTTACTCTCAGGCTCATGGTTAGTTCGCCTTCTATACAAGCAAGAACCAACTACCTAGGGAATCACACTGCTCTCAGTGGGCTGGGCTCTCCTACATTCACTAACCATCAAAACAGTCCTTCACAGACATGCCCACAGGCAATTTGATCTAGGCTGACCTGAGATTCTCTTCTCAGGTCACTGGAGTCTGTGTCAAGTTGACAGTTGAAGCTAACCAAGACATAGCTACACCACCAAAGAACAGCCTTTCTCCCAGAAATTCTTAACCAAGACACAGCCACACCACTAAAGAACAGCCTTTCTCCCAGAAATTCTTAATTTCCATGTCTCTGGAGAGGAAAAAGCTTTTGTGCATCTTATGCACTGTTTAGGTGCCACTTGTGAGCTCCTGTGAGTGTTTAAAAACAAAAATTAATATTTTATGTGTATGGTTGCTCTGTCTGCACGTATGTCGTGTATCATGTGTGTGCTGGTTGCCCATGGAAGCCAGAAGATAACTCCCTGGAACTGGAGTTATAGACAGTTATGAGTTGCCATGTGGGTGTTGGGAATTGAACCCAGGTCCCCTCGAAGAAGAGCCAGAGCTCTTAATCACAGAGTCATCTCCTCAGCCTTGCCCTCTGTGTACCACTACACACACCCCGTGAGCTCCCTTTCCAACCTGAGGGAATGAATACTGGTGGGCCCAATGTTACAGAGTCTTGTGTGGGTAATCATGACTGCTCTGACATTGACGGCACTTGTGCTGTGCCTGAGAACAGAAATTTAGTGCCTAAAGCTTAATTAAATCTTTGTTCTATACTAGATGAAAATGTACTTTAGCATCTTTATTTCCAGATATTTATTGTCCTATTAGAACAATTGTTTCTCTAATATAATAATAATAATTCTGCAGCTGAAATAAGATTTGCGTGTGAGTGTTAAGATTTAGTTTGAGTGTTTTGTTTGTATATGTGCACCACATTCATGCTCTGTGCCCACATGGTTCAGAATAGGACACTAGGTCCCCTGGGACTGTTGTGAACCACCATGTGGGTGATGGGAACTGAACTCAGGTCTTCTGCAAAAGCAATAAGTGCTCTTTACCATTGAACTGTCTTTCCAGCCTCTTAATGCACATCACAAAATGTTTTTATATGTCACTGGTTATAAGATATAGTGTATTCAAATATATTATCTTTTCATAGATTTTAAGAATATAAATGTATTTGTACTCATATTTAGTGGTATTTTAGTATTTTTAAAAGATTTATTTATTATGTATATAGTGTTCTGCCTGCATGTGTGCCTGCATGCCAGAAGAGGGCATCAGATGGTTGTGAGCTACCATGTGCATGCAGTGTCCACAGAGGCCAGATCTCTGTCCTTATGAAGTCAGCAATTTACAGGAGCTTTGGTGGCATTGTGGGGCAGCATGAGCAGGTCTAATTCACGGTGGAAGTATTGGGTCCTTTGGGCTTCCCGAAGTCCTGACCACTTTGTGACGAATGACACATCTTATCGAGTAATGTGGCTTGACACAGAGCCTGGAAAGTGCATGAATGTTGGAGACAATTGCTTTAGAAATGGCTCTAGCTGAAAGGCAAATGAAAACAATTCTGAGATTCCATCTTACACCCATCAGAATGGTGAAAATAATCATATTAAAAACAACCCAGGTGACAGCACGTGCTGGCGAGGATGTGAGCACTGTTGGTGGGAGTGCAAACTTGCTCAACCGCTTCGAAGATCAACTGGTGCTTTCTCAGAGAACTGGAAATAGCTCTACCTCAAGACCCAGCTATACCACTCCTGGGCAGATACCCAAAAGACGCCCCACCATAACATAAGGACATTTGCTCAACTATGTTCACAGAACTTTATTCATAATAGCCAGAAACTGCAAACAACCCAGATGTGCAGCAACCAAAGAATGGATAAAGAAAAGGTAGTAGATTTAAACAATGGAATACTACTCAGCTATTAGAAACACTGAAATCATGAAATTTCCATGCAACTGGATGGAACTCTAAAATACCATCCTGAGTCAGGTAACTCAGACCCAGAAAGACACACATGGTATGTACTCACTTATAAGTGGATAGTAGCCATATAGAACAAGATAACCATACAATAATCCATAGACCCAAAGAAGCTCAAGGAGGGCCCAGGAAGGGGGAATGCTTGAATCTCACTTAGAAGGGGAAATAAAATAGACATTGGAAGCAGATGAAGAGAGGGAACTGAGTGGGAGAGAAGGTAGAGAGGGGAATGAGGGTAGGGATCAGGTGTGGGGAGAGCAGAGGTGGAAGGAGGACTGAAGGAGAGAAGGGAAACTAATTGGGGTGGCATCTCTGGGGACAAGCTGGAGACCTAAGATGGCTTCTGAGAGGATATGGGGGTGACTCCAGCTGATACTCCTAGCAGCAGGAGACTGAAGCGGCCACCAGGCAGGACTTCCAGTGGAGGGACAGGGACACCAGCACACATACAAAACCTTCAATCCAAAATTTACCCTACCTACAAGAAATGCAGGGATAAAGATGGAGCAGAGAGTCAGGAAATGGCTGAACAATGACTGACCCAACTTGAGACCCACTCCATGGGAGAGAGCCAATCCCTGATACTATTAATGATACTCTGCTATGCTTGCAGACAGGAGCCTAACATATTTTCTCTCTGATAGACTCCACCCAGGAGTGGATTTAAAGAGATGCTGAGACCCAAAGCCAAACATTAGGCAGAGCTTAAAAGAGTCTTGGGGAAGAGTTGGAGGAAGGAAGGAGGGACCTGGTGAAGACAAGAACTCCACAAGGAGACCAATAGAGTCAACTAACATATGCCCGTGGGGGCTCACAGAGACTGAACCACCAACCAAAGAGCATGCATGGACTGGACCTAGACCCCCTACACAAATGTAACTGATGGGCAGCTTGGTCTTCGTGAAGGTCCACTAGCAATTGGAGTGGGGGGCTGTTCTGACATGGACTCTGTTGTCTGCTTTTGGGTCACTTTCTCCTAGCTTGGCTGCCTTGTCTGGCCCCAATGGAAGAGGATGCTCTTAGTCCTGATGAGACTGGATGTTCTGGGGTGGGTTGATGAGGGGGACTCCACTTTCCAGAGGAGAAGGGAGGGGGCAAGGGGGAAGAGGGTGGGACCAAGAGGAAAGAAGGGAGGGGCTGCAATTGAGATGTAAAGGGAATAAATAAATAAACAAATGAGGAGAAAAAAAAAAAAAAAGAAATGTCCCTAGCCAGGTGTGGTGGTGCACACCTTTAATCCTAGTGCTCAGGAGGCAGAGGCAGGTAGATCTTTCTGAGTTTGAGGTCAGCCTGGTCTACAAAGTGAGTTCTAGGACAGCCAGGATATTATACAGAGAAACCCTGTCCCCCGTAAAACACCAAAAACAAAAAGCCTAAATGAACAAAAAAGACACACACATACACTACCTTAGAACTGCCCCAGATTGCAGCAGTCTCTGATGTGTTATACAAGACAATCTTCTTAACGGTTTTGTCCTTGGGCATGCACTTGGGCACAGCTTGTGCAACGAATTGTCTGCAATTGGCTATGGATATTTTTGGTACAACTGTTATTTATTCTTGTTTTGGTCATTTTGGAGCCAGGACCTGTGGAACTCTGCTGGATAAGGTTAAAGTTTGATGTATCCAGATAGCCAACTGAGCTCAGTCTATTGTGACAGACTCCCCACTTTTCGGTGGGGTTTTCCCCCACCCCCATCTGGGTACAGCAGGAAGATCACAGGCCCAACCCTTTCCCGATGAGAAAACCGGTTCAGCAAGGGATTCCTGGAGATGCCCACCCGATGCTAATAAGATGCCTTGTGTCTAGACTTTCCAAATGACCTTCTACTTTAGCTGAAGATTTCCCCCTACCCATAGGATAATTAGTATTAAATTCTCCTGGGACAGTGCTACTGCATGTAAATAAGGTACTGTACCACTACACCTAAATCATGTTTCCCTGACCCCCATTGTTAGCATATAGGCAAGCCTGCTTCTGGGTTGCCTAGTAACCTATGATGTCATCAAGTGTCACCCACCAGATGTGTGGCAGACACAGTTCAGCTGCACCGGCACAAGCTATAAAAAAGAACCAACCCACCACTTTGTCTCTCTCTGACCTTCCTCTCTTGCTCTCTCTGCCTTGCTTTTTTTCCCTGGGGGCCCCCTCCCACATCTCTCTCTTTCCTTTTCATCTCTATCGCACCACCTCCACCCAGTAAATCTCTTTCATATAATATCTATTGTGTGTGTGGCATCATTTTTAAAATAAATACCAACATTTGGTGCTGAAACCCAGGCGGACTCTTCTCCCAATGTTTAGACATGTTAGAACCCCTCTTCACATGCCTGCCCACAGCAAATCTTTCTCTCACATCCTCATCTCCTGCTCCTTTAATGATCGCTTAACCACAACAGCAACTGCTCAGATCTGTTTGCAGCCCACAACAGAACTTTTTCTTGCAGACACGCTCATCTGCTCCAGCCTTTCATGCTCACTCTGGACTTCACTATTAGGTAAGCCAGGCTTTGGGACCCGCACGCATAGCACAGAGGGTTTAAAAACTGACCTCAAATGGCTTTAAATTTTGCCATGGCCTCAGGCACAGGAATTAGGGTTTTAAATTTCCTACCTCGCTTGTGTGCTTATGTGTGAACTGCTCTGACACCTGCTCAGCTGTGCCACCCATGGACAGTTTAGAACTGTTACAGAGCAGAGACCGCCATGCCATCATCAATGTCCCAGGTCCTGCAACCCCAGTTCTGCCATGCTGCTGTGGCTGCACACAACTCATAGCTAGCCACGTGTTGATCTGAGATGAAGAGGGTGGAGCCGTGGCTTCACTGCCATCTCCACTAAGGGCAAGCACATGGTTTCACCACCATCTTAGCTAAGGGCAATCAAGGGCAGTCACATGATTGGCAGCCATCTTGGTTATGGTTTCCCTGCTGCTTTCACTACCTTGTTTCTGTCCCACTGTTTTCAGGCAGCAGAACTGCAGTCTCTTGAAAGCCTTGAAAGGCCACTGCGCCCCATCTTACCTCCACTCTAAAGCTGCCCCTATCTTTCCCCCTGGATGAGATTCCCTCTAGGAGAACTTGTTCTTACGGCTGATAAAGCCCTGGTACCAGGCACTGAGGTTCTCAGGCTTAGCCAGACTAAGCCCCAGACCTGTCGTGCTATTTGGTTGATGAACCACTAGCCACATGTCCATTTCCATTTCCCCACTTTTATTCACAGGAATGGCTTCTTCATATTCTCTCCCCTTTGGGAAACCTCTGGCTTTTACACCTCTATTTGCCCTACTCAAATCTCTAATATCTAGTAACACTAAGAGCAATCAGTGAAGTAAAAAGCGATTCCCTATTTCTCTTTTTTCAAAGTCCTGTTTCTCTCTACCTGCTATCCCACTAAATAAAACTACTCTCTTGTTTCTTTTACACTTTCCAAAAAAACAGTTTTAAGATTAAACTGAAAACCTTAAGGTGACCACATGGTATGAACAATTTTAATCATAATTAATTCTCTGTTTATTTTATCTCCTTTTAGACTAAGACAGAAACAAGTCTCATTTTAAATTGGTATGGATTTTTATAAAAATTCAAAGTTATTTTTTTTACAACATGCTTTATATATGATTAAACCTTGGTTCAACATAATTTTTTACAGGATGCTAAAATTTCATGGTTATAAAGGTCTATTCAGATTAAAAAGCTACTTTAAAATGTATGTCTAACAGGCTATTCTTTATCAATTTCTGAATTAATATAGGCTGTTCCCCCCCCACACACCATGAGCTGCCTGTGATCCAGATTCACCACTACACTTTCCAGCAAAGAGATTTGGTATAATAAATCAAAATGTAATTTTAAAATTGCTTTATACTGTTCTACTGTATTGGAAACTGTTATGCTCTCACTTTTATGAACTATGTTTATGACTCTTAAGGCTCCAACTAAAGAGGAATGGAACCTAAAGTGCTAATATTTAGTGGTTAAGAAACGCAAGTTAATAGGCAGTCACCTTATAGATGGTCAAGACCTTTAACATGTCCAAATATGGGCTTATAGTCCTCCAGAGGCAGGTGCAGTCTCACTGCCATCTCAACTGAACGGCCGAGGACGCTCCCTGAACCCCCCAAACAGGAGTTGGTAAAAATGATTTTTAAAGCCCAAGAGCCTTCCCAACAAGCTCAGCTACAACAAAAACTACGCTCCAGACCTTGGCTGTTGCTCTGAGGCTGTTAATATTCCAGCAGAGAAAACAAGAGGTCTTGCCAAGGTCAACTCTGCCAGGTACCTGTTTCAAATGCAGCCAGGAAGGACGCTGATCCTGCAGCTGCCTCAACAAGTCTGCTGGCATGCTTCCATGCAGGCTTGTCCTCTGTGCCTATCCATGGAGGCTCAACCAGCACAAGAGCCACAGACACTTCCAGCCTTTGAGATCCTTGGCCTAGCAGAAGACAAATGGTTCCTAGATTCAGCGACCTCTACCAGCCTCATCAAGCCCATGGTAATGCTAAAGGTCTCTTTTAACCTCACACTTGGGTCCCACAGCCATATTGCCAACTTCTGTCTTGGGAAGCTTCAGATGCCTTCTTAGTTTTCATATGCAGGAGGCCAGGCCTTAGTCCTCACTCCTAGAGCTTCTACTGTCAGGTCCAGACACAGTCTGCTTTGTTGACAGACTCAAGAAACAGGTCTCAGATGTAACCTTTTACCATTCTTTTAGCTAAAGAACAGTAAATGTTCACAGCAGTCTTATATATGTCTTGGTAAATAACTAGATACAAAGGCCTAAACTTCTTCTTTTTTTAATTTTTATATCAATCAGAGGTTAAGGACCTTGCATCCCCGGCGTAGCCCCCTCCCTATTTCCCTCCTACTCTCCCCATCCCTCCCTCATCTCCTCCCTGCCCACTCCAAGTCCACCTACAGGGGAGGATCTCCTCCCCTTCCATCCGACCCCAGTTCATCTTGTCTCCTCAGGGCTGGCTACAATGTCCTCCCCTGGGATCTAGCCAGGCTGTTACTCCCTGGCATGTATGGGGGAGAGTCAAAGAGCCAGCCATCGAGTTCATGTCTGAAACAGTCCCTGTTCCCCTTACTAGGGTCTTCAGTTGGATACCGAGCTACTATGGGCTACTTCTGAGCGGGAGTTCTAGGACATATCCATACATGGTCCTTGGTTGGAGAAACTGTCCCATAGAAGACCCCTGTGCCCTGCTCAGTTTGGTCTTTGTGGAGCTCTTGTTCTCCACAAGTCTTATTAACTTCCCCTATTTTTATTATTATTTCCCGCCCTCTGCCGAAGGCTTGGTTTGATTCTTAATATCTGCTTTGATACATTGCTATATTGATTCTTTCAGAGGCCCTCTTTGGTATGTTCCTGTCCTGTTGCTTGTTTTATCCTCCATTCAATGTCCATCCCATTTGTTCATCTAAACGAGCATTGATCATACCAACCTGGGGTCCCCCTTCTTGTATATCTTCCCTAGGTGTATAGATTTCAGCATGACCTTCCTATAGGCCTAAACTT
Organism: Pachyuromys duprasi; assembly: GCA_028658305.1. Lineage (NCBI taxonomy): Eukaryota > Metazoa > Chordata > Mammalia > Rodentia > Muridae > Pachyuromys > Pachyuromys duprasi. The sequence continues at coordinate 99,504,270 of CM053744.1, read as the reverse complement.
ATATAAGTTATAAAGCTTCTAAGAAAATGTTGTTTGAGGGTCTAAGAAGTGTCTTAAGGTTGGTAAATGCAAACTTAAAAATTGGTTAAGCCTCCCTTCCATAATGCATAATTATACTAAAAGTTAAGATCAAGTGAGCTTTTGCCCCTTCTACTTCCTGAAAGGCTTCTGCTTTTCCAGAGCTCACCTTAAAGAGTGTTTATGCTGTTCATACAAAGGTGTATGTCTACTGCCTTTTCTGGTGATGCTAACATATCTAAAGTTTTATCTCCTTTGTAAAATTAAAAAGGGATTCTTATAAACTGCAGAAAATCTACCCGAATCCACCTCTCAGCTCAACTGGGCTCCAGATAAGTACTGCACCTATTGGCTATCTCAAAAGGTGGGATTCCTCTCTCACTCGCCTCCCTTCTCTGGTTTTGGGACTCCTCTCTTTTTATAATTATTTGTTAATATTAATTACAGTTTATTTACTGTGTATCTCAGCTGTATAAACTGTGTAGCCCAGGCTGGCCTCGAACTCGTGATCCTCCTGCCTCTGCCTCCTTCAGCAAATCCTACCGGTGTGCGCCACCACAACTGGCTTTTTTTTTTTTAATTATAGAAAAAGGAAGGAATGTTAGTGAATAGGCAGCCTGCTTCTTGGTTGCCTAGTAATGTATGATGTCATCATGTGTCACCCACCAGGTGTGTGGCAGGCAAGGTTCAGCTGCACCTGCACAAGCTATAAAAGGACCAACCTGCCACTTTGTCTCTCTCTTCCTTTCCTCTCTGAACTTCCTCTCTTGCTCTCTCTGCCTTGCTTTCTTTCCTCAGGGGTCCCTAGAATGCCTCTTTTTTTTTTCCTCTCCATCTGTCCACTTCCGTCCAATAAAATCTCTTTCATATAATATCTGTTGTGTGCGTGGCATCATTTTAAAATAAATACTAACACCTCATCCTATGGAATCAAACATATTCACCCTGAAAATCCCTCCCACTGCCCAGGGCTTATAAATCCCTGATTTCAAATAAATGTATTGAGTGTGTGTGCAAGGTGATGGGTGCTTCATGATACCATCAGCTTTCCACTATGGCCACCTGAGATTTGTCATCTATTCTCACGGAGGGAGGTCTGCCGTCTCCCTGGAGCTTGACCACTGGTCCAGGCTTGACTGCTACATGCTGCTGGCCACAGTTCTGCTGCCTACTGGGCATGTCAGCATCAGGGGGCCACTAAAGCCTACCCCACAATGCTAGATTGGTGCTGACAAGCACATGCCAGTCCTGCACTAGGCCTGTAGGGCTTGCATCTCTCACTGACCACTGTGCCTTGCCGTAAAGCACTCTAGCTGCTCCTGAGAAAAACAGAATACTGATCCCTGCTGTCCATCTGGTGTAGGAATCAGGAACCTGGGTGTGTGTGGGTGGGTGAGTGTTGTCTGAGCCCACACAGAATCCCGGGAATCAGTCTCCAGAGACCAGACTCAAAGGTACAGAATTAACTTTATTGCCCAGTATAAAAGTCTTTAAATGATAGAAAGGTCAACCAGAACATCCCATGCTAGCCTCAAGCACCAGTAACAAACAGGTGTGTGTGGGGGGGGGAGGGGGAGGAAGGTCACCTTAGGAGACTTCTGCAAAGAAGCGGAAGCAGTCACCACCCTAGCCTTGGATTTTGAGACTTCATTAGTGTGCTTGGAGTCCCTAGTAGATCAACACTGTGTGCAGTGGATCAGGACCTTTCAAGGAATCATAGGAGTCACTGACACTCACTTGACATTCCCTGTGGGCCTCCAAAAGGCTTACCTCGACATTCCCTGCAATCTGGAAACTGAAATCCAGCCCCCACCAAATGGAGAATGACAAGGACCCCAAAGCACAATCTTTGAAAAAAGAGATTTTATTTATTTTACTTTATTGTATAAATGTTTTGCATGTATGTGCATCATGTTTGCCTTTTGGATTCCCTGGAACAAGTGATCTTAGCTGCCGAGCCATCTCTCTAGCCCAACAACTTGCTTTTATTTTCAAAATACTCAGGAAATTTGAGAGGCCACATACTTAGAGCCAACCCTTTGTCATTTTGAAGCATCACACTGGACATACCTTCATTTTGTCCTCTCTGGTTTTAGTTTTCTCTTTAAGTTTGTTCTCCTGAGTCACTTCAGAAGTTGCCTTGAATTCCAGGAACAACAGAAGTGATTAATAAACATCTTTATACCCAGTGAGATGTCATTGAAAAAAACTAATTTTCCTTTGCAAATGGCTATTCCTGGCAGCTAGCTTCTTGGTCAGAGTGAAACTCTTATCCACTTCTTCATTTCAGCTGTGGGACCCTGTCTGGCTTAAACAGGAGTAGTTGGCCAACAAAATGAATTCAATGCAAGTTTTTAGATATTTGTCTTACAGTGCTTTGTACACTTTTTGTTAGGGAGTGCTTGCAACTCGTGTGTGTGTATGTGTACATATACATGTATGTATCTATATATACACACAAATATACCCATATACATATATATACACACATATACATATATATTTATGTATTTCTTGTTTTTTTTTTTCAAAGAGGGAAAGAAAGGGCATGGAGCTGGGTGTGTGGGAAGGTGGGGGGATCTGGGAGAAGTTGGATGAGGAGAAGAGCACGGTCAGAACACATCAAAATTTTTTTTCAATAAATAAGAAAACATCTTTATGACAAGGAACCGAAACCACTCTCAAATAACAGTGAGCCTTTCAGGGAAGATGACCCTTCAGATAAGGGTAATTGCCTGAGATGGTGAAGCTGCGCCACAGAGCAGGAACTTACAGGAACCAGATTGCTCTCAAGAGACAACAGGGGTTAGAACTTCTCTGAACCACCTTACAGAACCAGAACGGAGTTAATGATTAGCCAGACCACATTGTTTAGACCTCCTTTCCCCACCACTCATCCCTCTAATTGGCATACTAGGTCAAGTGGCTAAGCCTAGTTTGTGGGAGTTCTGGAGCTAAGGCTTTTGTTCTAAAACTCCAGTAACACTTTCAACAAAGATCTCACTCCCATCACTGTGCTTAAGACTGTAATTACCTAGCAAGAAAGAAAGCAGTCTTACTTCATGTGTTTGTGTGCTTTGCCTGCATGTATGTCTATGCACCACGTGTCTACCAGGTGCCCACAGATCCCCGGGATTTGGAGATACAAATAGTTGTGAGCTCTCACATGTGTACTGGGAATTGAACTTAAGCTCTCTGGAAAAGCACCAATGTTCTTAGCTGAGTCATCTTGCCAGCCCAGAATGAAGATATTCTAAAGACTCACTTGTGCCCTTCCCGTTGGCTTTCAGAAAAAAGAAGGTGGTATTTCCTCAGACATTTTTGTTCTTCGACAGAAGCCAGAAGTAGCCTGACTGACTCACCCATCTTCCAAATGATTTTAAGGTCTCAGCTCCTGAGAGGAAGTTGTGGTGGCTTGAGTCCCCATAGACTCATGTGTGTCAATGCTTGGCCCACTGAAAGTGGTACCATTAGGAGGATAGCCTTATTGGAGGAAGTGTGTCACTGTGGGGGCAGGCTTTGAAATCTCACATGCGCAAGCTTTGCCCAGTGTGCATCAGTTGCCTTCTGCTGCCTGAGGATCAAGATGTAGAACTCTTGGCTCCTTTTTCAGCAGTATGTCTGCCTGCACGCTGCTACGCTTCCCACCATGATGATAAGGGACTACCTCTGACACTGTAAACCAGCCCCAATTAAATGCTTTCTTTATAAGAGTTGCCATGATCATGGTGTCTCTTCATAGCAACAGGAACCTTAAGACAGGAATATTACAGAGATATAAGGGCTTAGTTTATGCTCATTAAGTGGGAACTGCTTCCTTTCCAAAAGACTGAGATCTACCTCAGGCCCTGGATGAAGCTCTGGCATTGAGATCTGTTCCAGAGATGAGAATATTTCAGATTATTTTCTTTTCCATTAAGAGTTAATCTGGACCAGGTGGTAGTGGCTCATGCTTTTAATCCCAGCACTCAGGAGGCAGAGACAGGTGATCTCTATGAGTTTGAGGCCAGCCTGGTCTACAGAGCAAGTTCCAGGACAGCAAAAGCTATATAAAAAGCCCTGTCTTGAAAAACCAGAGAGCAATGATAGCGAATAATGTACAAATGTTTTTGCCTCAAAGGACACCCACATCTGTTGGAAGACTTGAGTTCTGTTCTTGTGTTAAGTGAAATACTTGTACTGCCCTCTCCCTCTGTCCATTGCTGTGAATGCTGTATGCTGTGTGTTCTCCTCTGTTAATGATCTGGAGGTGTGAGAACATGGACTGAGCTTGTGGAGTAGTTTGCAGAACTTGGAAACAGAGTTCTCCGGTGAGCTCAGGTGTCTCAAAGGAGGATGGGAGTTCTCATGTCAGTTAGAATGCTGTTTGCTGCCGTTCTGTATCCTGTGCTTGAATTTTTTTTTATGAGTTGTCATTGTTGGAAATTCTTAAATAAAACTGATTTAAGTAACATGTCTTTGTTTTACAGCCCTGAATGCAAAGACTTCATAGCAGTTAATTCCTCTTTTTGACCCTTTTGAGATGGAACTTTCATAAACTTTCTCAGCAGTAGTTTATTTTGCTTCAAATCAACTTATTTGAAAAGTTGTCTCAAATGAAAAAAAAGGAGTTAATTTGGGACTAGTGATATGGCTCAGTGGACAGGGCACTTGCCCCCACAGACTTGCAACCTGAGTTGATGCCCAGAGCCCACATAAGGGTGGAGGTAGAGAACTGACTCTACTAGATTTCTTTAGAACCAATTACAAGTACTCTCTCTCTCTCTTACACCCCCCCCCCCCCCGAAACATACAACCTAACTAAATAAAAAGTCAATTCATCTGGTCAGGAGACCTCCCTCGGGAAATGTGATGCTTAAAATGATAATGTACTCACCTTTCCCAGAAGCCCCTGCATGAGCTCACAGAGCTTCCCCCAGGCCACACTGCTAAGTCTGTCTACACTTCCGAGTTCTAACACTAAAAAGCATGCCTTATCCTTTTTTCTGTTTTTCTTCTGGATTCTGTACACAGTCTGATCATGCTTTCCCTAAACTCGGGGCCTTCTCGTTCTTTGAGGATCACCCTCCCCTTCAGCCATGCAGTGGCTTGCCAGCGTCTGGGCAGAACATGCTAGCTTTCTTGGACCTCAACTTAAAGGCATGGCTAGCTTGCTTGCTTTTCTCCTGGAAGCTGCCAAGACTTCAGCTGGCCCCGAATGGGCTTTTCTGAATTTCTAAATTCTTTTGTTAATGTGATATGACTAACAACCTTGGTTTCCCTGATAACATTAACAACTGCAAAGCCCTTCTCCCTTTCTAAACCAGCAAATTTGTAGGTATTTCACCAGAAACCCCATTTACAGGGAAATGACCAAGCCTAAATCTCTTATGCAACCATAATGGCTTTGGGAGTTATAAAATTTCATCCAAGGCATCTGCGGGGCCCCTTCAATTATCCACTTAACAAGAGAGAGAAAATGGGAAAACAAAACAAAAAGCTTTCTCAGCAATCTTCCGAAACACATCTTGGGAGCCACTAAAACAGGTAATGCTATGACAGGCAAGTTTTAGTCGTTCTTGGAAAACCATGCCCATGCTTTCAGGTATGTCTCTTTTCTTGAGCCTTGTGCTTATGCCTGTAATAGAACATTCTTAAGCTATCAAACTGCTTTATTACACCAGCTAATCTTGAAGTTACTTTTTTTCCCCCTAAGTTGCCTTGGTTATGGTGTATCATCCAAGCACACTAGTGAAGTCTCAGCATGGATCTAAGGCTAGTACAGTGACTGCTTCCCCCTTCTTTACGGAAGTCTCCTAAGGTGACCTGCTCCCCCACATTTCCCACATTTCCTTATAGTCACACCAACCTGACTGATTGTTACTGGTGTTTGAGGCTAGCATGGGATGGTCTGATTGGCCTTTCAGTCCTTTAAAGGCTGTTATACTGGACAATAAAATTAGATCTGCACCTTTGGTTTCTGGAGTCCGATTCCTGGGATTCTGTGTGGGCTCTGTCTCCACTCATCCCCCTTTCCCTCAGTTCCTGATCCCCTCACACCATGCCATATTTCCTCTGTACTCCTCTCCTTCCCCAGCATTGCTTCAGCTGTTTTCGTCAGAGACAACACAATTGTTCCCACCAGTGATATTTAGGCTATCTCTTCTCAGCATGAGGTTACTGGAGGGCGCTCCAGTTTCTTGGGGTGCATTGTTTCAATAATCTGATAGCCAAACCTACAGCTCTCATCTAAAAGGGAGTAAGACATAGTTTGTTCTGGAGCCATTTTAAGCGACCATGGCCTGAGAACACATAGGTTACCCCAATTTACATGTTCTGATGTAGGAGCAATTCCATGAAGTTTTTATAGCTTTACAGAATAAAGAATGTCAGAAATCAAGGCAAGTTTTTAAACATTGCTGGGTACATCAGAGAGGCAGGTACAGCAAGATGGGAGAAACTTTTCTATAGGCCCAAGATACTGTCTCAGCTCTTGGGTTGGTGGAAATGAGTGGTCTGCTAAGTTAATGATTCTAAAAGGTTTCTATCTATTAGTCACAAGATGTTAGTTCTGACACAGAGATGGGCAGGGAATGGCCCTGAGGGCTAGAACTAGCCCAAGATAAAGCAGCTAGCCTCTGGATCTGCAACATTCCAACCTCTCCACGGTGCTGGAATTGTAATCAGTCAGTCAGTCTCTGTAGAAACAGCCCCCTTTCAGGAGTTTCGTTTATGGGGACAAAGTGTGGTGAGTGCTCCCAAGGCTGAGAAGAGGGAGGTAACCAGCAGTGTGGTCTCCACAAGGTCTGTCAAGGGCTTGCCACTTTGCCACATCTCCCCGGTAATTCTCTGTGCTCACATTCCAGATGCTTTTAGTTTTTTTTAAAAAATTTATTTATTTTTATATCAATCACAGGTTAGGTACTTTGCATCCCAGGCGTAGCCCCCCTCCTTCCTTCCTTCCTTCCCACCCTTCATCTCCCTCCCTCATCTCCCTCCTCCCGCCCCCTCCAAGTCCACCAACAGGGAGGACCTCCTCCCCTTCCATCCAACCCCAGCTCATCCTGTCTCCTCAGGGCTGGCTGCAATGTCCTCCCCTGGGATCTAGCCAGTCTGTCACTCCCCGGCTTGTATGGGGGAGGGTCAAAGAGTCAGCCATCAAGTTCCTGACTGAAACAGTCCCTGTTTCCCTCACTAGGGTCTTCAGTCTGACACCGAGCTATCATGGGCC
>CM053744.1:99453205-99496542 GCA_028658305.1 Pachyuromys duprasi | reverse complement strand
TTTTTTAATCTTTTATTTACTTTTCTTATATCTTTTTCTCCCTACTCCACCCCAATGTTTTCCATCACCTCCACACTACATAGGAGAGAGAAAGGGTAGGGGAGGGGGGCACGGTTCTTTCTTAGCTGCTTCATGCTGGCTAGGTAGGGTTGTCGGGTTCCTTGGAGCCAGTCCAGTCCTTCTTTCAGTAGATGTCCATCTTCTTGTCTCACAACAGCCACCCGGAGCAGCAAGGGGGAAGCAGCAGCAGCACTGTTCTTTCTCTGATCTTCACACTCTCTGGGCTCTTGCATTTATTCTCTCTTCAGAGTCCTCAGATTGAAACTGCCTGCAGCTGGCAAAGAGTGCTTCTCGGAGCCTGAATGGGGCAGAACAGGCAGTCTGCTGCTGGGGAGCATCTGGATCAGTCCCACATCTCCCCCACGTGGAACCAAATCATAAACATGTTTATATCCACAACACAGAGACACACAGACACTCGATAAAGTCAACCAGGGGTGGCCACCACACATTCATACACTACAGCACACAGGGGGAACCCAGTGATGTCTCCTACTTTTAAGCAGCGCTGATCAGCATCAGTGTAGGACCTGTCCTGTGTGTCTACACAGAAGGCGCCATAGCCAGACTTACCGTGATATTAACAGAGCAGATGACTTTCTCATTTGTTTCCTTGGGAGTGGAGGTGTCAAATCCTTGTGAAATTTTAAGCAACAATTCAACAAGGGAGTCTGGGGTACCTGGAACTCAGGATGAGCACTCCCTATAAATTCCTTGACTGCTGTACTCTTGCTAATTCAAGGGACTCTGAGAGCCCAGGTCCTTGAGGTTTATCCCTGGGAATCAATGGAACCTCCATAAATTTATCACAGAAAATGTACCCCAATTTCTGTACCCATTCCTCAGTTGAGGGACATCTGGGTTGTTTCCAGAATCTGGCTATTACGAATAAAGCTGCTATGAACATGGTTGAGCAAATGTCCCTGTTGTGTACTTGAGCATCTTGTGGATATATGCCTAGGAGTGGTATAGCTGGATCTTGAGGAAGTGCTATTCCTAATTGTCTGAGAAAGTGCCAGATTGATTTCCAAATGATTGCACAAGTTTACATTCCCACCAGCAATGGAGGAGGGTTCCCCTTTCCCCACATCCTCTCCAGCATGTATTGTCACTTGAGTTTTTTTATCTTTGCCAGTCTAATGGGTGCAAGGTAAAATCTCAGGGTGGTTTTGATTTGCATTTCCCTGATGAATAAGGACGCTGAGCATTTCTTAAAGTTTTTCTCTGCAATTTAGTATTTCTCAATTGATACTTCTCTGTTAAGCTGTGTACCTCATTTTTTAATTGGATTACTTGATTTGTGGCTTTTTAATTTCTTGAGTTCTTTATATATTCTGGAATATTAGCCGTCAGTCACAACTATGGTTGGTGAAGATCCTTCCCTAGGCTGTAGGCAGCTATTTTGTCCTTTTCTTTACAGAAGCTTTTCAGTTTCATGAGGTCCTACTTATTGATTGTTGATCATAGCGCCTGTGCTGATTCATAATAGCAAGAACCTGGAAGCAACCCAGATGTCCCTCAACTGAGGAATGGATACAGAAATTGTGGCGCCTTTATAAAATAGAATACTACTCAGCAATTAAAAATAAGGAAATCATGAAATTTGCAGGCAAATGGTGGGATCTAGGAAAGATCATCCTGAGTGAGGTATCCCAGAAGAAGAAAAACTCACATGATATATACTCACTTATAAGTGGATATTAGACATATAATACAAGATAATCATACTAAAATCTGTACACCTAAAGGCGCTAAGAAAAAAAGAGGACCATGGGAAAGATGATCAATGCACATTCAGAGAGGCAAATGGAACACACATCAAAAAAGAGGTGAAAACAAGGAATACCTCTGAAACACTCTAGGCAGCAGTGTGTCAAAGCAGATGCTGAGACTCATAACCATACTCTGGGCATTGTGTAGGGAATCTAATGAAAGAAGGGAGAGATATTAACATCTGGAGGAGACAGGAGCTCCACAAGGAGAGCAAGAGAACCAAAAAATCTGGGCCCAGGGATCTTTTCTGTGACTGGTACACCAACCAAGGACCATTCATGGACATAACCTAGAACCCCTGCTCAGATGTAACCCATGGAAGTTCAGTGTCCAAGTGGGTTCCCTAGTAAGGGAAACAGCAACTGTCTCTGACATGAACTCATGGGCTGGCTCTTTGATCACCTCCCCCTGAGGAGGAGAACAGCCTTGCCAGGCCACAGAGCAAGGCAATGCAGTCAATACTGATGAAACATGATAGGCTAGGGTTAGATGGAAGGGGAGGAAGATCTCCAATATCAGTGGACTTGGAATGGGACATGGGAGGAGATGAGGGAGTGAGGGTAGAATTTGGAGGGTAGAATTTGGAGGGGGCTGTAGCTGGGATACAAAGTGAATAAATTGTAATTAATATAAAAAATTAAAAGAATTATCACAGAAGATTGCTCAAATATGGATTTATAAATCTTTATCTACTGGCTGGTGACTACACAGGGTGTTCTGGATTCAGGTGTAGCCCCCAGCCTTTCTCATGGTGATGTTTTTGTCTCTTTGTTTTTGTCTGTTTGTTTTGTTTGTTTTTGTTTTGGGGGACAGGGTTTCTCTGTGTGAAGAGTTTAAGTTAGCCTGGGTATAACTCCATTTTGAAATAAAGAGCCATCTTGACTGGAGCTGAACTCAGGTACCAGGAAATATCACAGAATGTACACTTTACAGACAACAGAGTTAACTCTCCTAGCAACAGCCTCCAGGACATATCACAGAATAAATACGTTATAGAAAATAGAGACAATCTCCCTGGCTATAATCAATGACAATCGGTAGGGAATCAGCTGAGAAAAAAATCTCCCCAATGTTTTAGATGTAGTTTAGAAGAATAGCAATTGTGATCATATGCCTTAGGTAATTGTGATTATGTGCCTCAGAGGTCACCTCGTCCCTCTAACTTTTACCCAATGCTGTAATGCCAAGACATGTGCCCCCTGCTTGCTGTCATGGAAACCCTCTGATCAGAGTCTTTCCTTTTAAAAACCCTATTCATCGGGGCTCGAGGTCCCACTTCTCTACTGCTGTGTCCGTGAGACTTGGATCCTGAGTTCGATCGCTCTGTAATAAAGCTCTCTTGCTCTTGCATCGAGTAGTCTCCTGGCAATCTCTGAGGGTCCCGTGATCCTGGTATTACATGTGTAGCCTTGGCTGTCCTGGATTCACTTTGTAGACCAGGCTGGCCTCTGTCTCACAGTGCTCTAACTGCCTCTGCACCCCTGACTGATGGGATTAAAACCATGTGCCCAGCTTTATAGTGAGCTTTTAAACACAAGATTCATATTCTTCATTGATACGCTTCAGTTAAAAAGACCAATTAGCCAGTAGCAGAACTACAGAACCCAAATGTTAGTCCACTTAGAGCAAGGTTAGTACATTTAGAGATTTCCCCAGTACTAGAGTCTTTGATAAAGTAGGCCTTTGATTTAGTGTTGGCAGGTGGTGCCATGTAAGTGCTGAATTTTACGGCCTGAATGGTATTTTCATCATGGAGACAGTTGTTCTTAGGGCCTACTAAGTTCTGAGGCCCTGTTCTACAGCTGTGCCATGAAGACAAGGTGCCCTCAGAGGTCAGATGAGGTGCTTGGATCCCTTGGAACTGGAGTTACCAACTACTGTGAGTTGCCTCTTGAAAACTGGCATTGGAGGAAAGTCTTCTGGAGGGTGACCAGCATCTTTGACTGCTGAGCCATGTCTCCAGCCCACCGGTTACTATATTGTGGGTGAGGAAACAGTTAAAGACTGGTTAGTTCTCTAAAGCTTTGCAGTTGGAAGTATTTTGGCAGGAATTAAAGACATATCCGTGATTTGGTTCATGACTCTTTTTTGAAAGCTATGTATGTCTGGCTGTCCTAGAAGTTGCTAGTTCAACAATGTTAGTCTTAGACTCACAGAGGTTAATATGCCTCTGCCTTCACAGTCTCTGTGAAAGCCATGGAATACCACGTTATTCCTGATCAATGAACTTTTATTGCATCATGGCAACTACAATATAAGCATTTTACAAAGGTTGAAAAGTTGGGTTTGTCATTCATTTTAAAAACACCAAAACTTTATTGTAATATAATTATTTTGAAATATGGTCTGACTAGGCAGCTTTTGCTACCCTTGTATTCTTGACGTAAACCAAGCTGGCCTTCAACTCATAAAGCTTTGCTTGACTTACACTCTGAAGTACTGGGATGAGATAGATACCTGAGCCTTTATGCCCTGATGCAACAAAACGTGAGAAGCATCAGCCTCAGAAGCCCAGTGAGATAAACTCTGTGTCACTGCAGGACCCAGGTTTCAGTGAGAAATTCTGATAAGCTGATAGAAAGGAAGTGAAGATGTCTTAGTTAGGGTTACTATTGCTGTGAATGGAAACCATAACCACAGTAACTCTTTTTTTCTTTACACGCTTGTTGTGTATTTATTCAAGAAGAAAACAGAGGCATGATTATGGTATTTGCTATTCATTCTTTATATATATACAAATATATATATATATGTATATACAAATATATATATACATATATATATTCACTATGGGTAAAATTTATTTCAAATTTTGCTTCTCCCACATTATATTTTTATTTTTAAAATATATTTATTTAGTCATTTTACATCCCTATTGCCGTCTCCTCCCTTTTCTCCTCCTTATCCCGTTCTTCCCTCTTTCCCCTTTCCCTGCTCCTCAGAAAAAGGAAGCTCTCCTACCATCACTAATCTACCCCATCACAACTAATCACATCAGGACTAAGTGAATCATCTTCCCCTCAGTCCCCACTAGGGGAAAGTGATCTAAAAGCAGGCAACAGAGTCCATGTCAGAGAGAGATCCCACTGTAATTGCTAGGGGACCCTCGTGAAGACCGAGCTGCCCAACAAATACATATGTGCATGCGACCTAGGTACACTCCATACATGCTCATTGTATAGTGGTCAGTGTCTGTGAGCCCACATGATTCTTGGTTAGTTGACTCTGTTGTTGGCCTCCTTCTGGAGTTCTTTCCCCCTCCAGGATGCTCTGTCTCCCTTCCGCCCCTCGGCCGACGCCTTCCAAAGACTGCTGGAGCTCTACCTTTTGTTTGGCCATGAGTCTCTTCATCAGTTTTGAACACTGCTGGGTGGAGCTTCTCAGAGGACAGTTATGCTAGGTTCATGTCTGCAAGCATAGCAAAGTATTGCTAACAGTGTCAATGGTTGGTGTTCTCCCATGCAGTGGGTCTTAAGTTGGTCCAGTAATTATTTGGTCCTTCCTTCAACTCTGCTTATCTTTATCACTGCACAATTTGAAGACAGGGTAAATTTTGAGTCCAAGGTTTTGTGGTTGAGTTGGTGTCCATCTCCCTCCACTGGAAGTCCTGCCTAGCTCGAGGAGGTGGCCACTTCAGTCTCCTAATGCCTTGCTATCTCCACTAGACTTATTGCCATATCCTCCCAGAAGCCTAACCAGTCAAGGGTCTCTAGATTATCTGAGAGATGAGCCTCCTATCAGATTCCTTTCTCTTTCCAAGAATTCACACCTCCTATCCCTGTTCTACCCCAACCAAACCCCACCCTCATTCTCCTTCCCACACCCTCTCATACCAAGTTCTCTTTTCATCCACTTCTGATATATATTTTATTTCCCTTCTGAAGGAGATTCAAGCATGTTCTCTGAGGATCTCCTTCTTACTTGGCTTCTTTAGGTCTGGCAGTCATAAAATGATTATCCTATACTCCACTGATACCTGAATATATACCATGCATGTCTTTTTGGGTCTGAGTTACCTCACTCAGGATGATCTTTTCTAGTTCTATCCATTTGCCTGCAAACTGCATGATTTCCTTGTGTTTAAAGGCTGAGTAGTTCTCCGTGGTGCAAATGTACCACATTTTCTTAATACATTCATCAACTGAGGGACATCTAGGATGTTTCCGTTTCTGACTATTACAAATAAATCTGCTATGAACATAGTTGAGCAAATGTCCTTGTGAAATGGTAGAGCATCTTTTGGAATTGAAATTATAACAGTTACGTTGGGGACCCTAGCATTTCAGAGACGTAGGAAGGAAATAACTGAGACTCAGGTGTCTCAGCTCCCTGAAAAAGGCTGCTCCCACACACCAGGACCATGCTCTTGGGAGCTCAGAATTCACAGTTCCAAGATCCAGTACTTTCAGTAGCATACATTAGGTCATCAATACTTAGTTTTCACATTCCTGTGCGCGTTCACATTCCTCCTGGCTGACTGAAGGAAGATAAGCACATTGTTGCAGGACCTCGAGTGTCTTTGGAAATGGCCAGATTCACCACAATTGTGACACCAGGTGTTTTTATCTCTGAGATTTCAGGCTACAGATTGTCCAGTGATATTGACATTGTGCATCTAAGAGCCAATATCAGTTGTCTCTCTTATCCATTGGTCTATTGGAACTCCTTGTGCTTTTAATTGCTCTCTTACTTTCAGTATTTGAATTTTCAAATGGCAAGATCTCTATCAACTACTTTCTGGTTTCAGGATCTGGTATAGCTCTATTGATGGCAGAGGTCAATCTCTACAAGAATTCAGGGAAGGCTATTCCAGAGCCTTGTATTACCTTGGTAAAGGAGTTGTTTTTTCTCCTGGCTTCCCCACCATGTTCCACACTCTTAACGCTTCAGTATAGCACTGTTCAAGTACGATGTCATCAGATCTGATTTGCTCTTCCAAATCAGCATAACGACCTTCCCCAAACACTTCGTCTTTAACATTATCCTCCTTGCTATATCATGTTGCTGCATTTTCATGGCTTTGTCCCTCCACCTCCATAACCATTGCAACTGTTGACCACCTTCCAGAATGGCAAACTCTTCCAATCATGGCGAATAGGTCTGTATTTCAGAGCCCAATTGTTTAATATTTGTTTAATGAATGAAGATTGTATCCCATACTTTAAAATAGACTCTTTAAAATGTCTTCAATCTAGCATGTCTATTGGATGCCACTCCATCTCATCATAAGCTTCACCAGCATCATTAGCAGGTATCTGCTGTAGAAAATCTGGAAGGCTGATGGTGCCTGTATTGGCATAAGAAACTCCTCTGGCAGTGCACTTGGCTCTACAGGAACCCAATTACCCTGTACCACCTCCTGCTGAAAATTACCCATTATGCTAAGTCATGTTGAGCACCCTCTTTAGGCTCTGATTTTCACTAAACTTATTTTTAATACTTTGTTTTATTGATATTTAAACATGTGTTATTTTTACTATAATTTTTTATTTATTATACTTTATTCACTTTGTATCCCATACTGCTTCCCTCCCAATCCTGCCCTTCCTCCCTCCAAGACCTGACCTCTCATCACAGAGACCCTCCTGAGCTGACCTCTCTGACTGTCTATAGTGTAACTCTGGAAATAAATCTCCTACTGACAACAACAATCTACTTCCGTGACCCCACTGAACCTTTGTTGGGGGTTGGTCTGATGTTCAAGATCTGATTACTGCCTGGATAAACCTATCCTGCTCCGTAAACCTGCCTAAGACATTATACCTGGTTGGTTGATTACAGGCCTATACCTGTGCAGGGCAGAATGAGGTAAGTGTGGCTAAGCTTTTGAGGACCGGCGAGACAGAGAGGAGGAAGGAGGGCTCCAGGATGGGTGAGAGTGGAGAAAGAACCACGTGGGCCAGGAGAAAGGACTCCAAGAATGGCACGGAAAGGCCTAGATGAAGAATAAAACCAAGTATTCAAGAGATTGTGGATGGGAGGTAGCCCAGATAAAGATGGTTAAGGCAGATGGCATTGCATGGGGGCTGGATGGATGAGGAGGTTATTGAGACAGTGTAGGTAGACATATCAGCTAAAGGTAATAAGGCAATTATAAAATCTAACATGTGTCTGTGTCTTACTACTCCTGATAGAGCTGCAATAATTTATAGAGCTAATAATACTAATAAATAGTATAGCCCAACACTCCCTTTTATTTACAACAACAAACCCCAAATCTGAAAACTTTTATGGTCATTGATGTTAGTTTGTAAAACATTATAAGATATCTTAAAATACAAATTTATCTAAGAGTTTTTCCTCTGGTGAGAATTTGAAGCCTCAGTGTAAAACTAAAACCAAATTTCTTTTTCTGAAGCACCAAGGATTTCGGGGGGGGGGGGGGCCAGTGTTCTGCCCTTAGTAACAATTACAAAATGTATTGTCTTGGAGGACAAGACTTTATGTTTTGCTTTTTAAAAGTTTATAATTTCTGATGGGTCTCTTTTCAAGATATTGGGTATCTTGTCCCTATTTTTAAAAAGTCATGTTAAAACCATATGCTTTTGTTAAAGTATTTTATAAGACCATTTATAAGCAAAGATTTTAAAGTGATTTTAACATATTTAATGCCCTAGGCATCTTTGACTAGAAATGCAATCACTTTACTGATTGAGCTCCCCAGGTACTGTAATTTTTTTTTTAATTTTTCAAGATTTGCTTTGTGCTAGATGATTTTGGCACGTGCCTTTAATTGTAGTGCTCAGGAGGAAGAAGCAGACAGATCTTTGAGCTCAAGGTCAGTCTGCTCTATAGAGTTCCAGGATAATTAGGGCTATGCAGAGAAACCCTGTCTCAGAAAAATAAACAAAAAAGTTTGTTTTGTGGTGAAATATGTCTACTTTGGAAAACTTCCATGTGTTGATGAAAAGAACTTGCACTCTGTCACTACTAGATGGAATATTGTGTAGATATTTGTTAACTCTATTTTATTTATTGTTGTTTTAAAAAATGAAAATTCCAACCAATCTGTTTTACCAATAGACTCAGGAGCCAGACGCAGGGGTGAAAATCTGCTAGTCAGAGAGGCAGAGAAAGCACCCAGCTGACCTTCTCAGTTCAAGTCCAGATGGAAAAACCCAAAAGGCTCACTAGCTCAGCTGACAACCCAGGAAGAAAAGGCCAAAAAAAAAAAAAAAAAACCCAAGGCCAAACAAAGACTTACTAACTCAGTGCCCAAAAGGCTCCAAAAGCCAGAGAACTAAAGCCTAAGCCAAAGAGCTAAAAACCAAAAAAGCCCTTTCTTCTTCTCCATGCTGTCTTTAATACCCCTCAACTCAAAATCCCTCCTATTCTTTAATCCCTGGTTTCTTGCTATCCCTCTTGACCTAAGGATAACTTTATTAAATCCTATGTACAGAAATCTCTTGGATTAAAGGCATACGCTAGGGCTGGCTGAACCACACCATAATCACATGTTTACAATGAAAAGAAAGTTCTTGAATTAAAGGTTTATGTTAGGGCTCAACCAAACCAAACAAGAAACAGGGTTTTACAATTCACTATTTTGGGGTTCACAATGGGATCAAATATCCTGCAACAGTTTATGGTGCAAATTTATATTTAAATTTTTAAAGTTAAAATATAATTACAACATTTCTCCCTCCTCCTCCCTTTAAATCTTCTATCATCCCACCTTCTCTCCCACTGCATTCACTCTAAAATTCGTGGCCTCTTTTATTTTAATTTATATAGACATAGATAGATAGATAGATAGATAGATAGATAGATAGATAGATAGATAGATAGATATTTAAAAGTGCATATATATTACACATGTATGTGTCGCCTGCTTAATTTAGTTGCTGAGAAGAGGGAGGGGAATGTGATGAATTATATTTTAATTTTTAAAAATTGCAAATAATCGCTCCAAAACTCTGTGTGTAAAGTGCATAGTGTCTTTAGCAATAGAAACTCACCTTCAGCTTCTGGGAGGCAACCAAGAACATCAGGAGTAGCCTATATTTGGGGACTCTCTTTGGACTGCCCTGACCAAGATCTTAAAAGGAGGTCTCTCATGCCTGACACTGGAGTTTTGGATAAGATGGTCTACAGCTCTTGGGTGGATCGTTATCACTCCAAATGGCAAAACTTCATTTGAACTATATACATGTGAATACACATACACTTATATGTAATATATATAGTTTTAGGTAAATATAATGTGACTCCTATAGTGTTGCTAACATCCTTAACCTTACTTATTCCTCCTCTTTCCCTCTCCTTCAGTATTAGCCTCCCTCCCCCACATAAAGGCCTGCATTTCTCCCTTCAGATCATCTTTATCTTGCTATTTCCTCTCTTGACTCCCACCACTATGGTTCCTTTTGTTTCCCTTGTTTCTGTAAATACTCCAGGTTATATAGTCATATTTGAACATTTGGGGCTAGGAACCACAGATGAGAGAGAACATATGGTATTTGTCATTTTTGTCCTGGATAACCATTTGAATAATAATGATCCCTATAGGCTCATATATTTGAATGGCTTTGTCACCAGGGAATAGAATTCTCATAAAGGACTAGAAAGCCTTGTTAGAGGAAGTATGTCATTGGGGGCGGGCTTTGAGATTTCAAACTCCCAAGCCTAGATTCTCTTTCTCTCTTCCTGTTGCCTGGAAATTAGGATGTAGAGCTCTTTGCTCCTTCTCCAGCACCATGACTGCCGTGCATGCCACCATGCTCCCCACCACGATGACACTGGACTAACCCTCTGAAACTGTAATCAAGTCCCAATTAAACTCTTTTATATGAGTTGCCTTTTATAAAAAGAAGGTTGTTTGCTCATAGCAAAAGAACAGTTACTAAGATACTTGTTCTGTTGGTATAATGTTCTTTTGGACATCATGTTGGTACAATTTGCCTTGTTCATTCAAATGCTGATTTCTCTGCCCCACTATCTGGTTTCAATCCAGACATTGCATTGTAATGTTTATTCTAAACATCACCTGTCTCAAGTTTGTGTAAACATGCCACCATTTGTTCTCTATATTGTCAATTAAACAACCAGCCCCAATGCTGAGCAATGGAGAGGATAGGATGGGACATCCTGGTCCAGAAGGAAAAGAGAAGGAAGCAAGGAGGAAGCAGGAAGAAGGAGAGAGGTCAGCAGGAGAGAACTTGAACAACATGGAGATATGAACAGGACCTAAGATATTACTAATAGCAAGTATAATGGATAAAATCTGAATGGTAGGAAACTATGTGGGTTTGGAGGTTTCGGATGGAGTAATCATTGTCCAGCATTGTACTCTAGATTAATTAAAATAATCTTTGTCATCATGTGATGATTTGGGTACACAACAGGTTTAGGTATAACCACTGCTTAAATAAAAAGATAGATCAATAGTAAGTATTAACATCCACAACATTGTTCAATATATTTTTGAGTCCTAGTCATTTACCTGCACTTTCATTATTTCATTTTTCTTTACAGCTGAATAACACTCCACTGATTTTTGTGTTTCACATTTTCATTATCCAGTATGAATACATCAGTTGAAGGACATTTAGGTTATTTCCATTTTCCTAGATATTGTGACTAAAGCAACACTGTACATATCTGAACAAGTATCTGTAGAGTAGACTGCCAAATCCTTTGGGCATATATATGCCAAGGAGTGCTTGAGCAGGGTCATATAATTGTTATTAGCTTTTTAAAAAATCACCCAATGATTTCCACAGTGACTGTGCCAATTTTCAGTCACACCAACATGAGGATGTAATTTTTACTATTTACTTTTTTTTTTTTAGATAGGGCCTTAGTATGTATTCCCAGCTGCCCTAGAAATTACTATGCAGAGCAAGTAAGCCTTGAATTCACAGAGACAGTATGCCCTTTCTTTTTGAGGCTAGAATTGAAGACATTCACTACCACACCTGACCAAATCAAAGTTTCTTAAGTAAAAATTCTGTGAGGAATGCTACTCATCTACTCATGACACTTCATTCATTGCCACAGTCTCCCTGTAACAGCTTCATTGGTCCATTAATTAGGTGTCTACATAACAAATTCTACAGTGTTCTTTAAATTCAGCAAAAGCAATGTTCACAAGTATGATACCTACTCTGCTGGTTTGAAGATGAATGGTCCCCACAGGCTCATATATTTGAATGCTTGGTCATTAGGAAGTAGCACTACTTGGCAGGGATTAAGAAATTTGGCCTCACTGAAGTGGATATGGCCTTTTTGGAGAAAGTGTATCACTGGTTTTGGGCTTTCAAATGCTCAAGCCAGACCCAATGTCACTCTGTCTTCCTATTGCCTGAACATCCAGATGTAGAATTTTCAGATACCTCTCCAGTACCATGTCTATCTGTATGCTGCCATGCTTCCCACATGATGATAATGGACTAAATCTCTGAAACTGTGAACATGTCCCAATTAAAAACTTTTTTCTTTTGTAAGAGTTGTTATAGTCATAGTGCCTCTTCACAGCAATAGAACACTAAGACACAAACATTCTGTAATAGAAACAATTTAGAGAAACTTTTATTTTTTTAATTTATTTATTTTTTATAAATTACAGTTTATTCACTTTGTATACCCACTGTAGCCTCCTCCCTCATCTGCTCCCAATCCCACCCTCCCTCCCTCATCTCCTCCAATGCCCCTCCCCAAGTCCACTGATAGGGGAGGTCCTCCTCCCCTTTCCTCTGACCCTAGCCTATCAGGTTAGAGAAACTTTTATAAGGATGCACTAAAATATTTATGAAATCCTGCATTTCATGATAGGATGATGACGTGTAATTTTCCCTAGGTGCTTCAGCTGTAAATGGGGATTTACAGCACCTCACATAATTAACCTCATGATTAATGAAGAGAACTTTGAGGTAAGGATTAAAAGTTGGGACTTAAAACCATATGACTTGATAAGCTAAGAAAGTCTAGAGAGAAAAGCTGCCAGCCCTCCTTCCAAATGTTCCTTCCTCATTTTTTTCATGCCATAACTACTTTTGAGGGTAGGGAGGAGGAGAAGGGCTTTATGAGTGATACGATCATACCAAGAAGAACCAAGTCTAATAACCAAAATCCATCTTCAAACTTCTTCCAGCAGACTCAACATAATCTAAAAAGAGAAGCAAGGGCAAGGGCCAGGGAGTTCTGCATAGTAACACAGGCTCCTTTAGTCTGGCTGTGGTTTGCCCTATCATATCTCAGTTCATTGTCTGAGGATCAGCCTTGCAGAGCTATGATGGCACCAAGAAGGTCCCTGCTGCCTAAGGAATAATTTCTGCCCTATGTTTTTGTTCAGCAATTAGGTATGTAGTTTCTGGATCCAAGGTAACTATGGGGAAGAAAGACTTGGGAGAAATCAGAACTCAAAAGAAAGGCAGTAAGGTAGAGCCTGAAACAAAATAGAATTAAGTAGGTCAGTACTTGGGCCCTCTTTCAAATCCCCACTGTCAAGCCAGCACACATGTGGAAATCAGAGGACAACACTTGAGAGTGATTCTATTACTATTGAAGTAGCCTTAAAGTAAGACCCAGGTACAACTCCACATTTTCTTGCCCATTCCTCAGTCTTGAGGGAACACAGTGTCAGTGACTTGACTGTCTATTGCTGGAAAATAATAGACAAGACACCTGAAGTGTCTCAAGAGAAACCAGATGTTCGTGTTTGTAATTTCAGCACTTAGAGAGCTAAGGAAGGAAGGCCAGACTTTTGTAGGCATTTTTAACTGTTGGGCCCAGAGAGAGTAATAAGCGAACCAGTGCTTTTAAACTTCTGAACCACCTCTCCAGCTCTATGTAGATTTTTGTTCATTTGTTTGGATTTGGTTTTTGAGACATGGTATCACTGTGTGGTCTTGGCTGGCTTGAACTCTCTATGTAGACCAGGCTAGAACTCATAGAGATCCACCTGTCTGCCTCCTGAGTGCTGGAATCAAAAGCTTTTGCTACCACTATCCAAATTGTAGAATACCCTAAACTGGGTAAAATTTTTGCCTACATGAAGACTGCAGCCTTCCTGTAAGTGCCCACCCCTTCCTCTTTTTTTCCCATTTCCTCTGTAATTATTTTAAAACGAGCCAATCACATAGACTCCAGGAGATGCAAAGTTCTTGGGAGGGCAGGGGGGACAGTTGCCACCAGTCCCAAACTCTAGTTATGTCTTGGTGCACCCTTTCAACAAAAGAATTGCCTTGCTGAACTGCTCCCCTTGCTTCTGCGTCCTTTTGTGGGACACTGTGATTATCCTGTGTGTCTAGCAATCCCCAAGCACCGAAAGAATAACAAATCAGTGAATCAATAGCTATTTAAACTATCAGGCTCCCATTAGACAGTTCAGACTAACTATTGAGCCAGTCCAGGAACAATTTCTTTGATAGAGACGGTTCTTGCTGGAGTAAAAATTGATAGACATTTTCAGTACACTAGACACACATGCGCGCGTGCGCGCATACACATACACCCTCACACGCGGAGAGGGGCCAACTGAAAAGTGTGCATGTTAAATAGAAGGAACTGACAGAATTTTAAATGGGCAAGTGTCCTTTACTCAGAAGACCGTATATCAACACCATCAACCGGCTCCCAGGGGTTATCCACTCCGGGTCTGTGCTCCTGTCCTCGCCGGGGCGCTGAGTCTCCCGCAGGATGGAGAGTTAACTGCCTGGGGACAAGGAACTAAACGTGTCAGGTGTCTCGCCTTGTGCGGGGTAGGGGGTTGGGGGTCGGTGCTGTCAGTAACCGCCGCTTGGAGCCGGGCGCAAAATCTCCCGGAACCAAAAGTAGGCGGCGAGGTCTCCGTCCGCCGGGGTTCAGGGAGGCACCAGCATCCCCGGACAGTGCGCGACTCCGCCCTCCACCCGCCTCCACAGTTAAAGCTCGGGAGCCAGCGTGACTCCTAGCGGATCTTTCAGGGTGAGCAGAGACTGCAGTGATTGCCCTCGGCTTGAATAATGCTTAGAAGCTGTGCTATGCGCCTGCGCACTCTTGGGTCCCCGCCTGCGAGGCGGCCCGAAGCTACTAGGGTGAGTCCCCGGATGCCGCCTTCGTAGGGCGAGGAGGGAGAATCCGATCCAGGCTAATCTAAACCTGCCTGGGCTGTAACGGGGTGCAGAGATTCTTCAGCCCTGAGATTAGAATCGGGAGGAAACGGAGGGAACGTGACTCAAGGTTGAAATAGGTCAGCAGGGATGGGACAGCCACCTACTACTGATATAATAAGAAAGGTTAAACAAGTTCACCCAGAAACCCGTGAAAGAGCCAGCCTTTACAGACTCCTGGAGAAGAGCAATTATCCTCTCCAAGGATCTAATCCTGATGGTCTCTAATTCGTTATAACCAATTTGGGAAGAGGTGGGAGGTTTCTGATTGTTAGGTAATCAATTACACCTTCACTAGCCCATTTTCATCACCTTAGAGGATGCTGGAAGATTAAATGGGATAAAGCCAGGGAAGCATTTACCATTTCTGGAATATGAATCTTAAATATTGTCTGCCCTTATTTATATCCCTGCTTTGTTTCATTGATGTAGTCAGAACTTGTTGAGCGCCAATGATATTCCAGGCGTAATTGGACACTGATGATAAGTAAAATATAATAGTTAGGTAAGGGGGAAAAAAAAAAACAACAAACATTCCTCCCAAGGAGTGTATGGTCTAGTTTGGGAGAATGGGGTTAGTTTGCCAAATTCAAATGTCTGTATACCTTGTGTTGTGATAAATAACTAAAGAACAACAGGGACCAGCTCTGCCTTGAGTAAGAACTGGACAAAAGCTTTGGTTATTAGGTCACTGTGGCATCTCTTTTAAGCTATGGCAACTTCCTGCTAGGTAATAAATGAGGGCTGGAGGCCCTCACTGATGGACACACACACACATAATTTTAAAATTTAATGAATGTGGATTTATTATCATCAGTCAGGTACCATCTTACTCACTAGAAAAAATGCATTATGGTAATCTTACAACAGATACAAATTAGTTTCTTTAATTACATGTTGGTGCCTGGAAGTCTGTGCTGAAAACATTCAAGCATAAGTATTTACAGGCTTTAATGTCATGCTGCTTTCAATACAGTAACTTATCATAAAAGGAGGCATGAAAGTCATAACTTTATTACAAGTCCAACTTTTATAAATGTATAACTAAAGATCAAGCATGACCTTTCCTCTACTGAGAACAAAGGGTAATGATTATCCCTATAATTCATCCTTTCCTCATAGTCTGTGCTTTGAATTTACAAGTACATTTACTGCAAGTGGCTCTTAGTTCTTGCCTCTTTGAACTGAAAATTAAGTTTTTATTTCCTGCAATATTGTACCACCTAAGGTGACTCAACATGCCTCCACTCCCATTCTCTCTGATTACACTTTCACACTAGCAACAACTTTACCTTCTAACCTTGCCATCAAAGCCACAACTCTGGAGTCATCCCAGACTTCTGCTTTCCCGTTCCCCATTTCCCTGGGTTCTAGTACTGAATATCACTTAAACCTTTTCTTCTTATTCCTCTGTACCTAGTTCAGCTTTGGACCATATCTAACCTAGACCTTTTAACAGTCTTGTTTGCTCCTTTCCTGTTGTTGTTTTCACCAATTTAACTCATCCTTTGCACTCAAAACGTTCTAAAAAAAAAAAAAAAAAAAAACAATGTTATTACTTTCTGAAGGCTCATTATTGGAAAAAGGCATTTCAGCTTTCAAGTACCACCTTCATGATTATTACATGATGGCCCTTTATTTAAAAAAAGAAAAAAGAAAGAGCGAGCCTGGTGCATGCCTTTTATCCTAGCACTTTGGAGACAGAGACAGGCGGATCTCTGAGTTTGAGGCCAGCCTGGTCTACAGAACAAGTTCCAGGACAGCCAGAGCTGCTCAGAGAAACCCTATCTAGGGAATATTAAAAAAAACTTATTTTTTAAAAATTTTTGGGTGTGTGTGTGTGTTGCCTCTTGTATGTCTGTGTACTATGTGTGGCAGAGCCTATAGAAGCCAGAAGAGGGTGTTGGAGGAAATTGAGCTTTGGACAGTTGTGAGGTCATGTGGTGCTGGAAATTGACCCTGAGTCCTCTGGAAGAAAAGCCAGTGCTCTTAACCACTGAGCCATCTCTCCAGCCCCATGATTGCCTCTTCATCCTAAGTAAAAACACTTGGAATATAACAAGTGTGATGTGCTATTCATGTCCTTTCAAGTTAAATAAATATATAATGTAAACTATTTTATTATTACTGAAATTATATATTACATTATTTATAATATTTAAAACAGACATCTATCCTTGTCTTTGTACTACCTAAAATATCCTTGCAAGTTATTTTCTTTAAACCATTACCTAGAAGGTTAAAGTTGAGGCCTGTGGTGTGAGGCCTGTTCTGTTTTGTCAACCATGTCTTGCTCTGCCTCTTCTCTGCACTTCCATCTGTGAAGGCTGAGGTCCTCGCCGTTCTCCAGTGTACCATGTAGTCATTCATCCTCTGTGTCTTTGCTTAGAGAAGCCCCTAGTTCTCCTTCATGAACTTTAGCTGCAAGAAGTAACTCTGAATTGTTTGTTGTTGTTATCACTTGGAGGTTTTTGTTGTTGATGTGCTGTTTGTTTAAATATTCTCTGAAAGCACTTGTATCTATATTATGTCTAATATTTCCCATATCTGAGGTTGCTATTACTTAAAGGCAGGACCTAACTATTTTTTTTCTTTCCTGTCCCTAGTATAAAAACAGGGTATATAATAGAACTTAAAAACAATTTATTGGATTTTCCTTTAAGAGTTAAAATCAGGGCTGGAGAGATGGCTCAGCCATTAAAGGCTAGGCTCACAACCATAAATATAAGAGTTAAAATCAGACTGGGTGTGGTGGAACAGGACTTTAATTCCAGCACTCAGGAAACAGGTAGAGTCTATGAATTCTAGGACAGCATGGGTTACATAGTGAGTTCCAGAACAGCTACATGGTGAGACCCTGTCTCAAAATAAATTAATAATTAATTAGTTAGGTAGAAGAGCCCAAGGAATTGTTGTGATTACTAAAAATCTTCAATTAGCTGTATTTCATTAGCCCATAAAAGAATGTTAAAACTGAACTGAGCTGGGCATGGTGGCACATGCCTTTAATCTCAGCACTCAGAGAGGCAGAGACACAGAGATCTCTATGAGTTTGAGGCCAGCCTGGTCTACAAAGCAACTCCAGGACAACCAAGGCTACACAGAGAAACCTTGTCTTGAAAAAACAAAACAAACAAACAAACAAAAAAACTTGTTAAAACTGATCCAAGCTGGGGTTTCCTATTTGAGAGATCTGAGTAGGGCCAACAAAATGGCTTGCCAGATATTTGTCCTGTAACCTGACAACCTGAATTCAATCTCAGGAACACATGTAAAACTTGAAGAAGAGAATTGATTCCACAAAACTGTCCTAAGTCCTACACATGAGTGCCATGGCATGTACACACACACATACACACGAATAATAAATATTTAAAAGGGGGGAAAAAAGAGACCTAAGAATGAAATCAACCCAGATTCATAACTATGAACTAGCATGCCCAGCAGTACTCTAGTGGTAGGATTCAGCGCTCTCCCTGCTGTGGCTGGGATTCAATTCCCAGTCAGGGAAGTGCAAACTTCCTGGGGCGGAGACCACATACCTGTGATCCCAGCACTCAGGAAGCAGAAACAGATGGAGCTCTGTGAGTTTGAGGCCAGCCAGCCTGGTCTATAGAGCGAAGTTCCAGGACAGCTAAGGGCTATACAAAGAAACCCTCTTTCTCTCAAAAAAAAAGTGATTAATAAACCAAGCATTATTAGAAAAGATGATCTTAAAATAATAATAATTTGTACTGGAGAAATGTTTTTTATGACCTGTTTTTTTCCTTTTTTTCTTCTTCTTAAAACTATATGAAATCATTCTATTTACATATTTCATATGTAAATTCTATTGTTATACTTAAAGTATGGCTTTCTGAAAAGGAAGAGTTTAAAAATAAAGACAAAAAGAAAAAAAAATAAACCAAGCGTTATGACACACCTTTAATCCCAGCACTCAGGAGAAAAAGGCAGGCTGACCTCTGTGAATTCAAGCCTAACATGATCTATATAGTGAATTCCAGGACATCCAGGGCTACTTAGTGAGACCCTGTCTCAAAACAAAACAAACAAAATAGTTATTACTAGATCCTGGAGATATAACTTAGTGGTTAAGAGTTCTTCCTGATTTAGTTACTTTTCTATTGCTGTGAAGATACCATAACTGAGGCAACGTACAGAAGGAGTATATATATGGTCTGGAGTTCATATATGTACATAGAGAGAGAGATTGATTTCAGGCTGGACACCATTGTACATGCCTATAATCCTAGCATTTGGGAGGCAGGAAGATCACAAACTTATGGCCAGCCTGGGCTATATAGCAATACCCTGTCTCAAAAACAAAATTAAAAAATACTTTCTGTTTATTTTTGAGATTGTACTTTAATTACATTTCTCCCTTCCCTTTTATTCTCTAAGCCCTCTCATATACTTCACTCTCCTTTAATCATCAGTTGTTTTCATATGCTTATATGGATTTATATATTCATACACAATTCCAGATATAGCCTGTTGAGCCCATATAATGTTACTTGTATGTATGTTTTCAGCGCTATTTGGGACTAGAAAGCCATTTGCTGTACTCCTCCCATTCCCAGCTTTACTCAATTCTGTAGTTCTCTGAGTAGGGTTGAAGCCTCTTGGGCTGTTCACTGTGTGGTTTAGCATGTTCATTGTTTGTCCTTGTTCAACTCATGTTTAGGCAGTCATGTTTCTGAGACTTTACTGGTATAGATTTTGACATTACTAGGAAATACGGCAAGGTCCTTGATCCTCTGGCTTTTACAATGTAAAGGCCCTGTAAATTTTTTTTCAATGAAAATAAGCAAACAAAAACACAGTGGCATCTTCAAAGGGAATGAGCAGTATAAAAAGAGAAAAAAAAGCTACTGAATGACGTTTACTATTTTGTAACTATGCAAGAAGGTTTTGGCTGCCAGAGGCTGACCAGAAAAATGTAAAATGGACTGCCTTAGGTATAAATCAGGCTGCAATGCAATGAATGAAAAGAACTTGGAGGAAACACATCGGTATTTTACCACAGCTTTATTTAGAGAGAGAAATAATAGGTGGAATTTTTCTGTCTCTTCCAGATTATCTAAACTGGCTTCTGAAAGGATCAGCTGATCAAAGTAGCATAGAAAATGAGGTTACTTATCCTGAACTACAGACAAAATGTTATTTCTGTTTGTTTCCTCACTTTTCTAGTACCACAAAGTCAGGTCTTTCTTTTTGTCTCCAGTGAAGGGTTTTTGTTGTGGTTTTGTTTACATTTATTTATTTATTTGTGAGAGGAACTTTGTGGACAACTGTTCTCTCTCCCTACTGTATAAGTTGCAGGGATGCAGCTGAGGTCATCAGACTTGGTGGAGGTTTTCCCCTTTACCCACTGCGCCACCTCAGCAATCCAGCTGTTTTTCCTAGGGTTCTTGAGACAGGCTCCCTCTGTTCTTCCTGTTAAATCAGGATTGGAGCCAGCCCAGACATCAGCAGAAGCTGATTCCTCCATCAGTGAGTGTAACATGGTATTTTGGTGTCAGGGGTGTGATCCAAGAGATACATACATTAATCAAAATAGATTGATAATGGTGACTAGAAGTAGAATGCTACATAGTTGATACCTTCTGTAATCTTCCTGTTCTGGTATTTCTGCAGCAGCTCACCTGTCTGCTGTCTGTGAGCATTGTTTTATGAACCTCCATAGATCACACCCTGTCTTCCTAGTCCTCCAACCTTCTGGTTGTTGACTGGAATGGTGGCAATGCACAGTGCTCCAGAGAAGTATCATGGGTGGAAGTCATAGCTACCATGACACCAAGCTCCCTTCTTCCAGCCTCTTCCTTGTCTGTCTTGTATTCCTTCTTGTAATTAACTGTCACTCCATGGTCCATTCATATACCTGGGATTGGCTGTAGTGTTTATACTGTTTCTGCATTTGCTTTATGGAAGTAGTTCAGAGTTCTGCTTTATAATCTCATAATTCTCACTGAGTTACCCCAATAGCCTCCAAGTAGAACCCTCCATTTTCAGCTTTGGACATTACCACTCTCTTTCCTATTATAACCAAATTTGAGTACGTTACTCCCTACTTAAATAATTTTGAGAGTGCTGCAGATATAATTCAAAACAGGATTGAGGCTTTGCCTACACGTCTATATCCTTCTGTTTCTTCTCTTACACTGTGACACTGCCTAGCTTCTTTTAGACTTTAATTTCATCATCTATAAAGTGGGGACAATTGTTAGTTCCTATTGCATAGAGTATAATAAAACCCTTCAAAACTATTTTATGGCTCCTTGCATTTGCACAAATTGATTTTGGTTTTGTTGTTGTTCTTTCTTTCTTTCTTTCTTTCTTTCTTTGTTTTTACATACACTACTCTTTCCAAATGGCTACTTTCAGCTTGTCAGTATTCGGGTCAAGGAGCCAAAAATTGAACCAATACTGTCTCCATTTTCGTATGTGTCTCACCTGTGTACTTTTGGTAATATCTGTTCATCTCTCTATCTCTGGTGACTGGCTTACCTGCGCTTAATGCTATCTCTGCCAGTAACTAGCTGGGAGAAGTTGGACAAATCACTGACCCTTTGTCACTCTCCCATTTCTATGAAGGGGTGTGGGACAAATAAGCTCTGTAGTTCCCAACCATTTTGAAGTGATCATTTTCTTGCAATAAGAAAAGCAGCATGATATTCTTAGTAACTAGCAGAAAATATGAAATAGCACATATCTCCTATTCCTCTTTTTCTTATCTCTGTTTTTAGAGGTTATTTTCTTCTGAGAAAATCATTCATAAGGACTATGCTCTCCCTAACCCCAGCTGGAGTAAAGATCTAAGACTCCTTTTTGACCAGTTCATGAAGAAATGTGAAGATGGCTCCTGGAAACGTTTACCTTCATACAGACAAAACCCTTCTCAAGTCCTTCAAGAGTTCCAAACCCGTTTTGTTGGTAAGAATAGCCCGTAAATTATTTCCCAATAAGAATATTTAAATATCTGTATAAAATTTAACAGATTGGAGCACTAATTATTACTTAACAAGAAGGAAGAGCCAGACATGGTAGTTCTTCCATGTATTTAATACCTTTCAGTAGGCTGAGGCAAGATCATGAGCTCAAGGCCAGCCAGGGTCACATAGCAAGTTCAAGACCACCAGCCCAGGAATAGCGCTATCCACAATGGGCTGGGCCCTGCCTCATTGATCACAAATTAAGAAAATGCTGGGAGAGGGACAAGGAAGGAAGGGGAGGGGAAAGGGAAGGACTGGGAGAAGAGGAGGGAGAGGAAGTTCTGATCAAGCACATTCTATTTTTTTAATTTAACTTTTTTTTTTTTTGCTCCTTTGTGAATTTCATTATCATGCACTGCAGTCCCACTCATCTCCCTGTCCCTTCATACCCGCCCTGGCCCTTGCAACGTCCCCACCAAAAGAAACACAAAGTTGCCAGGTGTGGTGGTGCACACCTTTAATCCCAGCACTCAGGGAGGCAGAGGCAGGCAGATCTCTGTGAGTTTGAAGCCACCCTGGTCTGCAAAATGAGTCCAAGATAGCCAAAAGCTACACAGAAAAACATCAAAAAAAAAGAAAGAAAGAGAGAGAACAAAGAAAGAAAGAAAGAAAGAAAGAAAGAAAGAAAGAAAGAAAGAAAGAAAGAAAGAAAGAAAGAAAGAAAGAAAGGAAGGAAGGAAGGAAGGAAGGAAGGAAGGAAGGAAGGAAGGAAGGAAGGAAGGAAGGAAGGAAGGAAGGAAGGAAGGGAAAGGAAAGAGAGAGAGAGAGAGAAATCTCCTTTGGGAGCTGTAGTGTGTCACAGCAGTGTCCAACTGTGTGTTTACACAGCTTTACTTTCAAATGTTCATTGCAATGAGTCTGGTTCCAGGCCCTTAGCTTCTGCTACACTTTCAGTTCTCAAAACTTCACTGGGACTCCTCTAACATTCTGTTGTTGCTCTATGTCACGGAGATCCTGCAGCTTTGGATCTGTAGGACCAGCCCCTTTAGGCACTCCAGCAGTTCATCAATGGGTTAGGTGTTGGGGTGGACCAACTCAAAGCCCTGGATCTGGGCCTATGTGGTAGCTGAGCTAGTCAGCCTGTCAGCTGTCCAGGACAAGCTCTCCATCTAGCACTGTGCCCCACCAACCCCAGTTTGTCCAGTGTGGCAGCCAGCAAGGGGCAGAGCAGCTCTCTGGCTCTCGTGCTCATAGGGCTAGCTCACTCATGCCCACACTAACAGGGTCAGCTCTACTGTGCTGCACAGGGCCAGCTCTCCCACCTACTTCAGGGGGTGAGGGTCAGGGGGGAGGGCATCTCTCCCTTACGTACACCATCCCAGACAAGTGGCAGGACCAGCTCTCACATGCTCATGTCCTCTAGCTCGCCTGCAAGCAGGGCCAGCCTACAGTACACAGTATTCCTCATCATTGTAATCACGTTCAGTCTCATGTCTTAGGAGCCATTCAAAAGTGGATCATTTCTCAGTTCAGTCACTAGAACTTAGTGTCCTAGCTTGCTTTCTCTTTCTGCAAACACCATGACTAAAAGCAAGTTGAGGAGGAAAGCTTACTGCTTAAAAACCATAAAGGGAAGCAGGAACAGAAGTATATGGCTCAGAGGAAGACTGCTTACTGACTTACTAGCCAGGACCCAGGGGTGCCGCCACCCTCCCAGACCAATCACCAATCAAGAAAATGTCCCTCAAGCTTGACTATGATAGAGTATGATAGAGGCAATTCCTCAGCTAAAGTTCCCTCTTCCCAAGTGACTTTGGCTTGTGTAAAAATTGACAAAAATACTAATCACCACACTTAGTTTCACACATGTTTAGGTTGAAATTCTGGTCCTGCACAGCATAGGAAATGGTGTGAGGTTGGGCAAAGTACTTTACATGTTCCGTGTCCTCATGGCTGAGGGGCTGAATAACACAAAAGTCAAATTACTTTAGCCAAAAATAGCTGGTAACATTCAGATTTCTGTTTAGAATCTTCAGTTTAGAGCCAATAATTAGTCTATCTTATCAAAGGAAAAAATTATCTTAAGTAACTTACATTATTAAATTTTAACTATTAAGTTATTTAAAAGTACATTTTAGTGCTGAGCATGGTAGGGAATGTCTATAGTTTCAGTACTCAGGAGACTAATACAGGAGGGTGAGAGTCTGAGGCCATCCTGGGCTCCACAGTGGGACCCTGTTGTAACTGAGACCAATCCCCACCCCCTTCTACCAAATTCACTTTTTAGAGGAGTAGTGTGCACAGAGCTCTGGGTCTCATCCCTAGCACTATAAAAATAGTATTGTTTTTCAATTAAAATTATTCAGACATCACACAGTTCATCGAATGCCCTTAATCTGATGCAACCTGCCTTCTGCCTAGTCAGATTACTGAAATAGTCCATGAGGGAAGCCATTACTGATGTACTGGTTTTGGTGGCCGTTGTTCATTTTACAGTGTAAAGCTGGCCCTCTTACCTCTTGTGCCTCTTTAAAGCCCTCCGCCCACCAGTAGCCAGGTGCTTCAGTGTGCCAATCTCCTGCTGACGTTCTACTGCCTTCAGCAGTATCCAGTCTTGGACTTTAACCCAAATGTGAAACCCCTGGGAATCCTGTCAAAGAGCAGAGTCTGCCTCAGTTAAACATGGGTAGAGCCTGAAGCTCAAATTCTCTTTAAAATTTTGTTTTACTTATTCTTCTCATTTTTATGAGATTCTTCACAGTTTGATACACTCCTGGTTTTTTGTGTAGCCTTGGCTTTCTAGGTATCCTGGACTCGCTCCGTAGACAAGGCTGTCCTTGAACTCACAGAGGTCAGCCTTCCTCTCCTCCCAAATGCTGGGATCAAAGCCATGTGTTAACACCACCTGGCTCAGTTTGATACTCTTAACCAGAAATGTTGAACTCTTACATTGGTTTCAAGAGCCCCAGTGGTTCTAACCCAAATATGGTGATTTATTGGACAGAACCTCTTACATCTCTGCTTCAGGGTAGCAGAGTAAATTTACATCTTCCAGGAAAACTATTTCCTTGGTATTGGGTTATTCATTCTCATTAAAATCTATTTAAACCAGACTTACGCCAAGAACTTCTGACAGCACCTCACTCTTTTGCTCAGTTTAGTATTAGAATTTATATACATATTCACTAATTCCCATGTGTGTAGGTACGTTGTTTTGATTTTTACTCTGTACATGTATGTTTACATAGATGTTTATGCTATCCCAGAGAGCTTATGTTCTGTTATGTTTTGCTCAAGTGTGTTTGTTTTTGTTTGCTGAGTTGGTTGGTTTGGTTTGTTTCTTTTTGTTAGTTTGTTTTTGTTTGGTTTGGTTTTTCAAGACAGTTTCTCTGTATAACCTGTGCTGTCATGGAACTCTGTAGATCAGGCAGTCTTCAAACTCAGGGATCCACCTGCCTCTGCTTCCCAAGTGCTGGGATCACAGGCATGTGCCACCACCACCTGCTGTTGTTGTTTTGAGATGGTTTCATGTAGTCTAGATTAACCTCAAACTTGCCATGTAGCCAAGGATGGCCTTGAACTTCTGATCTTTCTGCTTCTACATTACAATCTTCTGATCTTTCTGCTTCTGTTAACATTACAATCATGCATTGCCACACAGTTTTATATGGTGCTCTAGAACCCAGAGCTTTGTGCATGCTAGGCAAGTACTCTGCTGACTAAGCTACATCCACTGTATGGTTTCTTGTTACCTTTTCATTCCTTTCTTTGACAATTTAAATCAGTTATCCTTCTGCATATGATTTTATCATCATACAGATGCTTAGTTCTATCATAGCATTTTTCTTTTTTTTTTCTTGTTTTGTTTTTAGAGACAGGGTTTCTCTCTGTAGACTTGGCTCTCCTGGACTCAGTTTGTAGACCAGGCTGACCTTGAACTCACAGTGATCCACCTGCATCTGCTTACCAGAGTGCTGGGATCACAGGTGTGTGACCATAGCCAGCTGCTGTGGCATTTTTTAATGTCTATTTTTTTTTTTTGCCCTTCTGTTTCCATACCTCTATTTCTTTACAGACCCTGGTTTAAAGAAAGAAGAACAAATGTCAAAGGCCCAACAGTTCACCAGAAGCTTTGAGGAAGGGCTGGGCTTTGAGTATGTGATGTTCTATAATAACATTGAGAAGAGGATAGTCTGCTTCTTTCAAGGAGGTGTTCACCTGCAAGGTGTACCTGGGTAAGAGTACATCTTAGCAGCAGGGAGCCAAAAGAGGTTTATTCTCATGTATCTAAGGACTTCGAAGATGACATTAAAGTGGTAATGTAGATACATATTTACTGATATAGAAAGATGTTTATAACATACTATTGAAAATTATACTGGTTACATTTAAATTTTTTAAGATAATATTAAATGATACATATAATATAGTTCTATAGGACATATATATATATATATATATTTATTATAGGACATAGAGTAACAGAGTATGATGAACACATTTGTAGTGATTTGGCCATGACTTGGGGCCTTACGGTTTCTTCTTTCTATTTATCTGCACTTTGTAAACTATAAAGATTTCTTTTATTATTATTTTAAGCTCTGTGTGCATATGCATGTGTGAATGTAGGTGCCCAAGGAATCCAGAGGTATCAGATCCTCCTGGAGGTGAAGTTGCAGGTGCTGGCAAACCACCCAGCATGGTGCTGGGAACTGAGCATACTGAGTTAACTTAACTGCTGAGTCATGGCTCCAGTCCCACTTCCTAAATGTAAACAAGGAGTATGTATATATACTATCATAGTGTTTCTTAATTAAATTTTAGCTTTTCATGCCATGATATGATTACTACCAAGTTTCAGTTTTATTACAAGTACCCTTCCTGCTATGGACAAAGTTAAGGATATGGATATTATTTAACATTAAATATACTACATAAGGTAATGTATAACGACACTTAAATCATTTCTATTATGAGAGGCTGTTTCCTGGACTTCTGAAACTTTTTCTCCCTGTGCTATTGTGAGTAGATTTCTTCATGGAGGTGCCATTGCAACCATCATTGATGTTACTACTGGCATGTGCGCAATTGCCGAGGGAATTGCCATGACTGCCAACCTAAACATCAACTATAAAAAGTAAGTCTGTGGTAATTCACCTTACATTCTTAAGTCAAATTTTTCGGCAGCAGATCCTGAGTCAAGGTGGATGTCATTACTGTCAAGAAAGTGCTCCCAAAGGATTAGCAAGGGAGATGGAGAAGCAGGACAGTGAGGAAGCCACCAAACCTGAGCTCTCAAACTTCTGCACAGAGTAGCTCCAGCCAGACAACACAAAGAAATCTGGGAAGAAAAATTCATGCTCCAGAATTATTCTGTGCATCAGTACAGGGACGGGGATAATAATCTGCTATAGAATGAGGACTTCCCCGGCTCTCTGCATTTGAGAACAGCATCTTCTAGGGAAATAATTTGTTTTTATTTTTTATTAACTTGAAGGGCACATGCCATGTTATGCATAGAGAAGTCAGAAGACAACCTATAGGAGTCGGCTCTCTCCTGCCATGTTGATCCTACAGATTAAACAGAGGTCATTAGGCTCAGCCGCAAGTGCCCTCCACTGGCCGAACTTATCAGCAAGATCTGGATGGAGCCCAAAAATTCCCTAC
Organism: Pachyuromys duprasi; assembly: GCA_028658305.1. Classification (NCBI taxonomy): domain Eukaryota; kingdom Metazoa; phylum Chordata; class Mammalia; order Rodentia; family Muridae; genus Pachyuromys; species Pachyuromys duprasi. The sequence continues at coordinate 99,469,019 of CM053744.1, read as the reverse complement.
ATGTTAAAAGAGAAAGAGAGAGATTTCTCATAACTTTACACAGAGAAATCGAGTGGAGATAAGATGAGCTTGGATCCATTAAAAGCAAAGTTCAGCCACAGTCCTACACCAAACAACAAAATGGCTTCTAGCAAGGAGTAAAGAATGAACTGTAGAGCAAAACAGGGTGTAAGAACAATGGCTTCAAAGTATGAAGTCTCCAAGGGGGGTTTTGTGGGTTATTACTACCAACATAAGTTACCAAACATCTCCCCTTTACATATAACAAAAGCTGTGGTTACTTGAGTAGTAGTTTTAGAAGCTATGCTTCATAGATTATAAGTTTATTACCTATAGCTAATTATGAGCTTATTGTCTAGCTAATTTATTATATTAAAGTCCTCCTATAGAAAAGTTCATTTCAGAGGTCACTAAACTTTTTCTGTTAATATTTTATATTTGTGGTCTGTGTAGTCTGTGAAACAGCTTTTCATCTCAGCCTTGAAAGCACAAAAGCAGCTATAGATAGTACATTAGGATAGCTGTGTTCCCATTAATTTCATTTGTAAAAACAGTAGCCAGTATACTGTAGTTGCCAAACTCTGGACTGTTTACCCAGAAGTCCAGCTGGAAAAGGGACAGAGCTACTTACCTTCTTTTGCAGCTCCCTCTGCCCCTTGGCTTCCATCAGACAAAAGCAGGATCTTGCTGTTTTAACTTCTTCCTCTCTAGTGGCCAATAATGGTGACTTCAAAGTAAAATTATGTATGCAAGATTGAAATTTGTCATCTAAGGACCTTCAGGAAAGGCACCCTAAGCCACCAAGGTTCCTACAGATGAGGGCCTACATCCATTCTTTTACATGTAAATATTCAGGTCTTTTTATTTGTTAAAGAAACTATTTTGCCCATTGTGTATTCTTGACACAGCTGACTGTGAGGTTGAGGAGAGTCCTCAGTTGGTCAAGTTCGTGTTGTTCATGCATGAGGGTCGGAGTTCAGAACCCCAGCACCAACAATAGGTATAGTATCACAAAACTGCAATTGCAGTGCGGGTAGGGTCCCTGCGCCTGCTGACCAACAGTCTGAGCAGGGAGCTGTAGGTGCTTATGAACCTTGGCTCAGAACATAAAGTGGAGAGTGGCTGAGAAAAACACCAGACATTGACCTCCATTGCTGTTCCCTTGTCTCTAAATACACTGAGATGGACAAAACAGCTTAAACTGGTAGTGCTCACAGGGGCAGGACCTGAGCCTGTGACTGCTTCATGACACACCAGGCCAGAAGCTCTCCCAAGACTTCCTGGTTCTATGTGGCAGAAAGAAATACTAGCTAGAAGGTACTGGTGCACAGCTTTAATCCCAGCACTCAGAAAGCAGGTGGATCTCTGAGTTAGACACCAGCCTGGTCTGCAAAGCAAGTTCCAGGACTGTTACACAAAAAAACCCTGTCTCAAAAACCAAAGGGAAAAATACTGAAGGACATTCTTCCTTTAATATGAGCAGATCCTGCATCAAATACATACATACATACATATACACACACACACACACACACACACACACATACAGGGAAGATTGGGCTGGAAAGCCAGCTCAGCAGTTACACCCATGGCAGGTGGCTCATAACCACCAGCAACCTCATCTCCAGGGGCTCTGACATCCTCTTTTGGCCTCCACAGTCACCTTTATATACATGGCCATACACTTTATATAAACATATACAAAGAAAAAAAAGATAAAGGTAAATGTTTTAAAGTTTTAAAGAGTATCAGCAAAACAATAAATAACAAATTTAGATCCTCAAAGACTGTAGATATCCTTATGAGATAATCAAATATATACTACGATGTAAGGTAGTATTGTTTTCATTAAATAAATGAAAGAAAAATATGAAAAAAGCAGCTAATGATTATTAATTAGATTTGCTGTGGAATTTAATGGAAATTTTATGTGAACGTGTAATTATTTTTTAAAAGGGGAGGAGGGGGCTATTTAGGTGCAACTGGAAGTGACCGGAAGCATAGAACTAAAGACATTACCCTGCAGACACAATGCCCATGAAGCTCAAAACCTTTTCTTTGAACCTATTTAGAAACTCAAGCCAGGCCGTGGCGGTGCGTGCCTTTAATCCCAGCACTTGGGAGACAGAGGCAGGCGGATCTCTGAATTTGAGGCCAGCCTGGTCTACAGAGTGAGATCCAGGACAGCCAGGACTACACAGAGAAACCTTGTTTTGAAAAACCAAGAAAAGAGAGGAAGGGAGGGAGAGAGAAAGAGAGATTCAAAACCACGGCTCAAGCTTTTTTCAACTTCTTGTCATAACTGCCTCTTGTGGCATATCTGATAGAGGGCTTCACTGCCTCGTGAAGGTTTTGAAAGTGCATCATTCATTCTTGGGAGGTCACTCTTTAATAGGGAAGCTTTGCTTCTGCTCTTTAAGAGAAAAAGAAGAACGGGTGGCGGCATCTTAGCTCTGTGGGCTTCCTCTTAAGAGTTTAAGTTACATTTTGTTCTCTCTACTTTCAGAAGTTCAAATCAGTGTGTAGCAGTTGGTTTCACACTTGGGAAGCTTACTCCTCTAAAATGTACAATTAAACACCACAGTGTACTTCACTGAAAATTCACTTACAAATTTTATAATCTCACATCCCAGTGAAACATCAAATCACATCTCCCTACATGGTAGTTCCTCCTTTGTTAAGATTTTTTCCAGATTCCATTCAGCAGACCTGTATGCTCAGTGGTAGTAGTGGTCAGCATTACTCATCTACTCCATTATTTCAGTGAGACGTTCGAGCATGTCCCACAACTTTATTAGCATGTCCACTGCAGCTAAACTAATGCAGATATGCCAAGCTTGTGCAAAATGGAAGGAATTATTCCAGTCAGATTGATGTGGATTCTGCCAAGTTGATAAAGCATTGGCTACTCTCTGACCCTGAGGTGGCTCATCCAGTAAGGAGTGAACAACTTAATATGTTGAATAGTGGCTTGAAGTTATTTTACGAATGGGGGGGGGGGGATATTTTGAATCCAGTGAAGAGGGTATAGAAAGTATAGAGTATAGCAGGTATAGAAAGAAAAGGAGATTGGATATAATGGTAACAGTTCAAAGCTCTAATGTTTCCAAAAGAAGAAGAATGTATGAACGTATTCTTGTCTAGAAAGAATAACACAAATCCACAGAAAATACAACAAATATCAATCAGGATAAATAACAGTAATCTATGCAGTAATCTAGAGAAGTTAAAAAGCCTCAGAAACAAAGAGCATCCATAAGAGAGCTGTCTCAGAAGCAAGAGGGCACCATTGCTCTATCAATAAACCTCCCAACAGCAACAGCAGAGAGAGGCTCAGACAGTGTTTCCATTGCATCCAGCTTGGAACTGTGCTCCCAGCATACCGGTGTTCAAAGGACAACATCAGTTGTTTCCATTGAGCCAAAAACTGAGAAAGTTTGTGGAAAAATAGGGCAATGCCCAGGGAGCATATAGAAGACTACCACAGAAGGAAGGAAAGCAATGCCAGAATGACCAGAGGGAGAATGATGGAGGCAGACAGTGAGCAAATAAATGGTGCATGTGCAGAACATGGGTCTCAGCAGCAAGACCAATGCCTGCATCCTGGAGAATAGCAAGAAGCTGGAACACTTAAGCAGTGACAGAGTTGGGGAGAAGAACAAACAGAATCCCTTGTATTTTTCAGCAAGGAGGAGATTAAACTGAGTGATAACTAATGTGCAAAACACTTAGAAAAGTACAAGTAAATAGTTAAGAAAAAAACCTAATTCTTTAAAACAAGAAAAAAATCAGAGAATGTGAATCAAATAGAAAGTAAAGTAAGAAAGTACAGCAAGTAAGGTAGTAACTGACCTCAGTCCAAAGGCAGGTTATAAAAATGAATTTAATATAAAAAGCTGAAACTATGTGAAACATTTAAAAATAGGAAAAAAAAGTGTTTTTTTTTCTTTCTTTTTTTTTTTTGTTTGTTCTTTCAAGATAGGGTTTTCTTGTGTAGCCTTGGCTGTCCTGGACTTGTTTTGAAGGCCAGGCTGGCCTCGAACTCACAGAGATCTGCCTGCCTCTGCTACCCAGTATGCTGGAACTACAGGTGTGCATCACTGTGCCGGACACAAATAAATAAATAAGGTTTGCTGTTATTGTTGTTGAGACCAGGTCTCTCTGTGTAGCCCTGGCTGACTAGGAGCTCCATATGAAGACCATGCTGGCCTTGAATTCACAGAGGTCCTCCTGCCTCTGCCTCCTGATTGTTGGGATCTCATGCCCAATCCTCCTTGTAGGCAGTAGTGTGTAGGGGAAAGGAGGCAAGAGAGACTGCTGCTGTCAGAGCCCCACAGGAACAGTCTAGCTAAGATGGTCAGCATTCACTGGTATGGGGTGTGAGTATCCACTCTGCTGTGCACCTGATAATTTCTCAGTACCACAAATTTAACAAAATGATTTTTTTTTCTCCTTCTGTAGACCCATCCCGCTTCGTTCTGTTGTGGTGTTAAACAGTCAGCTTGATAAAATTGAAGGACGGAAACTTTTCATTTCCTGTACTGTTCAAAGTATTGATGAGAAGACTGTGCACACAGAAGCAGCAGGTGAGAGGCTGCCATGTCGTTTTTTGGAGGTTGTGTTGAGTTAGGGTTATGCTTGTTTTCATTTTATAACTCACAGAAATTTTGAATTTCATGCCATGCACAAAACAAATCAAATGCTTTGGTGTTGGGTTTTTAGTTTGAGTATTTATTGTTTGAGACAAGGTTTTGTCTAGCCTATGATGGCCTTGAAATTGCTATGTAGCAAAGGATAACTCCTTTGCTCTTGATCCTCCTGCCTCTACTTCCTGAGTACTAGAATTACAGACTTGAGTCATCCCATCACACCTGCCTCAGGTGGATTGGGTTTGTTTTTGTTTTTGTTTTGGAGGTGGGATGTGTTTTCTGTGCTGGATCAAACCCCAAAGATTTGTATATTCTAGACACTAGATGAGGACTCTGCCACTGAGCAAGAAACTAGCTCTATGGCTAGAGGCATTCTTATAGATTGCTAATGAAAGGCCTATTTGCCAATATCCATCAAAATTGGAAGTAAGATAACCTTTGATCCAGTTCCAGGACTGTATCTCATAGGTAACATAGGTGCTTGGTATAGTTACAGTATTGATGCATCCCAACCTCACTTTCAATTGTAAAACAGAATGAGCAAAACAGACGTCAATGGAAAACTGGCTAAAGAACTACCGTTCTTCTCTAATTTATGCTATGAAAATAACGTCAACTGCTTTAGAACTGCAGGCAAAGTGAGGAAAGTCTTTGATGTGAAGCGAGCTTATTAACATAGTGGATGGAAACCACAAAGGTTAGGAAAGAAATCTAAGACATTTTCACCGGTGTAGAAGTCCTTCCATTTCTTCCCTGTTCTCCCCTTCCCTTGCACTTGCCTCATCTTCCCCTTCCTTCCTTTTGTTAAATTCTAAGAGGCATTATGTAGAATTCTGTGTGGTAAGCCCAGGGGCACAGAGATCCACACGCCAGGGAAGAGCAGCAACAGTGTCCCAGCAGTGACAGTGTCTGGACAGGATGAGAAGGTTACATGCACAAGGGAGCAGCCCACCAAAGGATGCAGGGGCCCAAGGGAGGTGTCCTAGAGCGTGACAGCAGTGATAGGGGCAGGCATGGAAAAAGTAATAATTAAAGAAATCCCGTGGCTGCACAGGAACTAGAGACTCTGGACTTGTGTGTTTCCCCATCTGTTCTCCTTTGAAATCGTATCTTAACTTTTGGATTGTCATTTTACATACACCTCGGTAACTTACTCTCATAGTTTAGAGAAATATATACCTTTGTACCAATCTCACAGTTGTTATTTGAGGAAATATGCAACAGGAAGACAGGCAAATGTCTACAGGTTGTTTGCATGCCCATAGAGCAGTTCTTGAAAAGTGCACAGGTGACTGTCTGGAAAGGGGCCTGGGTGGGCTGAGAGGGCAGTTCACTGTAGGCCCTTTGTGCATCCTGAGGGTAAAGATACGGGAAACGATGACCAGGGAGTTAAATGTTATAGATCCAAAAACTTATAAGAAGTCCAATTAAAAAAAAAAAAAGGATTCAGTGTTGGGTATAAGCATGAAAATTTAGTCACAACAAGAAAGAAATCACAACATATGTCTGCTGACTTAGAGATGTAGGTTCCCCCTGCTGAAATCTCTATAGGCAGATTGCCAGAACTCTCACCTAAAAATGTCTCCTGTTTGTACTTTGAATAATGCATCTAACAGGGACTTTGCAGGCCAGGATTCTGGAAGCCTGAGCTTCAGATGCAGATAGCTTACACAGCACTAATTACATTTTCATTTTTTTCCTCTAGTGTACCTTAGACATGCATGTTTATATTAATCATAATTTTTGAGTTATTACATGGTCCTCACTATATATATAACTGTTCATCTTTTATTTATTCATCTTCTGAACATAATAATAAATAATACCCTGGGCCTACCATCAAACAGGAACAAGACTCTTAATCACATTTTATCTCTACATAACTGCTAACCTCATCTTCCTGCTTAATGATAACTCTGATATTGAATATGGTAGCTTGCATTCTTTTGTAGCTTTTATTTTTAAATTTTCCTTTAAAATGGTTGAATATGCCAGACGTGGGAGTAACACCTTTAGCCCCAGCACTTGGGAGGCAGATGCAGGCAGATCTCTGTGAGTTTGAGGCCAGCCTGGTCTACATAGTGAGCTTCAGGACTGCCAATGTTGTGTAGAGAATCCCTGTCAACGAGGAGGAGGAAGAAGAAAGAGAAGAAGAAGGAGACGGAGGAGAGGATAAATAAATTCAATGGTTCATACCCCATAATCCCTGCATTAGGAAGACTGCAGCAGGATTGTCAGTTTGAAGCCAGGATGAGCTATAAGACTCTCCTTATTGGTAGGAAAAAAAAAAGAAAACCTGCCATACATCTAAGAAGTATGTATTATTTAAATGTTCATTTTTAACTTTGTAAAGAGGTTGTGATGTGTGGCCTTTTCTGGGTTTGGCTTTCACTTAACTGTATGCTGCTGAGATTGAGCCAAGCACTGGGCTGTGTCATTCTCTTGTCTTTGCTGCATGAGCTGCCATGCCAAAATGATTTGGCTTGTCTGATAATGGGTGCTGCTCCTGCCGCCGCCGCCGCCGCCGCCGCCACTGCTGCGCATGCTCTTGTTTGTGTCCTCTACGTGGCAAGAGATTGACATCTGCTTGGAAGCAGAGTTTCTAGTTGCAGGCTATATAAGTGCTCAGCTTTACACAGGAGCTCACCTTGTTTTCAAAAGCTGCACACAAATGTCAGACATTCTTCTGATCCCTGTCTTCTATAGCAAATTGACAGTCAGATTCCTCAGTCTTCACCAATAAAAGGTTATAAAATGGATTTTTTTTTTCTGAGACAGGATCTCACTATGTAGACCAGGCTGATCTCAAACTCATAGAGATCCACCTGCCTCTACCTCCCAAATGCTAGAATTAAAGGTCTGTATCACCACACCTGGCTAAAATGGGATCTTAATGTCATGTAGATTTGCATTTCCCAGGTAACCTGTAGAGGTGACTATCTCTTCATATGTTCAAAGACCATGTTTATTTCCCATTCTGTGAAATTCCTGCTGGTTCATTTTTTTCTTTTCTTTTTTCTCGTTTTTACCAGTTTACAGGAACTCTTTAGATATTTTAGGTTAAGCTTGTATCAGATAGGCAGACACTGCAGCCATCTTTTAGTGTGCACGATGGTTTTATTTGCTTTAAGTTATCTCTTTATGAACAGAAGTTTTAATGTTAATATAGTCACATTCATTGTATTTTCATTTATAAGTAATGCTTGTCATACCATGTTTAAGAAATTCACTTTCCGCTAAGTGTTGGCTTTCCACAAGAACGATGGCTCCGGGGAGCAGGAGGATGGTATGACTGATCTGAGTCCACAGTCTGCAGTTCCGTCCAGGCTGTAAGCTCGCAACCCAAGGCTTTCTAGGCTAGACTGCTTCCATTTCTCTTTTTAGAGAAAGAAAGGTTTATTTCAGCTTGCACTTCAGGTAACAGTCCACCATTGAGGGAAGTCTGGGCAAGAACTCAAGGCAGAAACCATGTAGGCACACTGCTTCAGTAAGCAGCCTTATGCCTAGCCTTCTTCCACAGCCCAGAACTGCCTGCTCCCACAGACATGTTCACAGACCAATCAGATACAGGCAGTCCCTCAACTGAGACTCCCTTCTTGGGTGCTGTGGCTGACAGGTTAACAGTTAAAGCTTATTATAACACTCACTAAACCTGTCCATATCAGTGGGCTTAGTTATAAACTTACTTCTCATTTCTGGGATACCTCTCAATAGAAGTATTAAGGAATCATGAAATAGTACAGGACCTGGTGAGGGGAGGTCATTTGAGACAGGGTCTTACTGTGTAGCCTTGGCTGCCCTGGAACTCACTATAGAAACTAGGCTAGCCTTGAACTCACAGATTCCCCTGCCTCTGCCTCCCATATACTGGTATTAAATGTATATGCCATCACCCCCAGCCAAAAACTGATTCTTACATTTTCTGAAAAATGAGAGTATAAAGATAGAGGCATAAGAAATCCCTTTCTGTCTTTTTGACTCAGCTCATTAAATGGAAAACAGTTGGCTTACAATCATCTATTATTTTGCTTTAGCTTTATTTATAAAACTGGATCCTGACAAACGTTTGACATAAAAGAACTTCTGGTAAATTCCACACTGTTCTGCATGAGGTTCTCCCTCCTCCAGAAGCGACACCTATCTCCACTCCTGTCACAGCTGCTGGAACCCCAAGAAATCCTGCTCTCACAGACCCTTCAAAATGGCCTCTGAACTACAGCTGCAGGAACCCACTCTACACCTTCCAGACCGCAATCTTCCCTATCTCCCTAGGACAAATGTGTGGTTCTGATACGTGAACAGACTAAAGCTAACAAACAGCCCTTGATGTCCTACAGACTGCAGGAAAAAAAATGTACTGAAACTTTTACTGCAGGCATGGAAATGCAAGAAAATCATAGGCAGGGATAAATGCATGTGGCAGTGTGTATGGAGTACACACATGCATAAGTACATACTGTGTGTTACAAGCTACACTTGTTGTATCTGCACAAACATCTCTCTGGCCATGTTAGGGTATACAGCTTGATCCTATGAGAATGGATCTTACACATTGTCTGGGGTCCTAGAGATTAAACCGCTGTTCATTTTTTCAGTCTATGCTGTTGTCTCTTACAACATTAGTTTGTCATAGTCGGAAGTAAGCTCTGTTAGCTTTCTGGGGCTATAATGAATAACTACAAACTAGATGGTTTAAACCAGCAAAAATTTCACTGTCACAGTCCCAGAGGCCAGAAATCTAAAAGTATTAACAAAACCTCTTCTCAACATTCTGGGAAGAAACTTTCACATCTCTCTCCTGGCTTCTACCAAGGAAGCCTCCAGCTTTTCTTGGTTTTGAGACACAGCGTGATTTCCCATTGTATTTCTATATCATCTCTCTCTGTTATTCGTGGATCCAAATTTCACTTTGTAAATATTTATTTATTTGTGTGTGTGTATGTGTGTGCGTGTTCAAGAGCTAAAATAAATGGGGAGATTAATGTTCTAAAAAGCATATTTGCTTCTTGTCTTTGTGTACATATATGTGGAGCATGTATGTGCCATGACAGTGTATGTGCAGAAGTCAGAGGACAGCTTGAGGGAGTTCTCTCCTTCCAAAATGTGGGTCCCAAAGATTGAACACAGGTCGTCAGAGTTAGTAGCAAGTACCTTTACCTACTGACCCATCTCTCTGGTCATCTTGTTTGTTTGTTTTTGTTTTGGTCATTTTTGACTGTTTATTTTTGTTTTGTTTTTGAGATGGTGCCTGGAGCTTTCCAAGTAGACCAGGCTAGCCCAGAACTCTCAGAGGTCCACTTGCCTCAGTCTCCAAATACTGGGGCCAGGGGCGTTTGTTACCACAGTGGGGTCAGCCACCATGTTTGGGCTACTACTTTGCTTGTTTGTTTGTTTACTAGCTTGTGTTAAGATTTGTTTTTGTGTGGGTGTGGTGATATATATCTTTAGTCTACCAGTCAGGAGTCAGAGACAAGTGATCTCTATGAGCTCAACATCAGTCTTCATAGTGAAACCCTGTCTTCAAAAGATTTATTTTTATGTGTGTGTACAAATTAAAGTTTACCATGTATGTGGGGCCCTGAAAAGGTCAGATGGTGTCGGATCCTCAGGAACTGGAACCCAAGCTCATGTCTCCTGGAAGAGCCATTCTTGCTCTTCAGTTGCCATGCCATCTCTCCATCCTCCCATATTTTGCTTCTTTTTAATATAATATTTTTATTAATTCTTTGATAATTTTATACATGTATGCAATATATTTTGCTCATTTTCTCCCCCATGCCTCCCTCTAACTCCTCCCAAATCTTCGCTTACTGCCTCCCAACATTTCATACTCTCTCCTTAAAAAAATAATAATCCACTGAGTCCTATTTTTGTTACCCAGATACTCATGAGTGACCACTGGAGCATGGTCAGTCTACTATAAGCCACACTCTTATGACTCTCCCTCCCCCAGAGGCCATCCACTTGTCAGTGGCTCCTCAGCTAGGACTGGAGATTTGTAAACTAGTCTGGGATACTGACTGCTATAATCTTGTACAGGTCTTATGACAAGAACAGCAGCAACTGTGAGCTTACAGGCTCAGTGGTCCTATCATGTCTAAAGGCCCTGTTTTGTTCCAGTCCTCCCTGAGCTCTGCCAGTCTTTCCATCCCCTTCTCCACAATGGTCCCTGAGCCTTGTCAGGAGTAGATATGGTATAGTAGACCATTTGTGGCTGAGCATTCCTTATTTATTCTCTGTACTTTAACCACTTGTGAGATTTTGTTGTTGTTGTTAACCACTGTCCACTGCACAGAGAAACTTACTTGATGCAGTCTGAGACGGCACTGATCTGTGAAAAATAACAGTAGGCTCCTGGGGGCCTACAAGTTCCCCAACAATGGGTTCTTGAGCAGATTTACAGTACCAGGCATATGTTCTCTCCTGTGGAACAGGCCTTAAGTCCAATCAGAAAGCAGTTGGTTACCTCATAACATTCATACCCCATAACACTGCATCCACAGACATCATCAGTTATTCCACATCAGTTATTACTGTAACTTACAGGGTCATATTTTGCCTCTTGATTGCAGGCAATAGATATTTTGAGGGCTTCTGTTTCCTTTTTTTCTCTCCCTTTAATGAAAGTTTCAACTAAACCATAAGAGACTGCCATTTTGAGGGTCAGAATGATAAAGTATCAATAACTTCCAGTATCTTGCCCTAATAATTTAGTGATAGTTGTTGAATACCAACCAACCTGAGGCTTTCCCTAAGCCCTGATAATGTGAAAAAAAACATATCTCCTTTTCTAAATCAGGAACATGCTTTGGCAGAGCCAGTAATAGACTAGGCCAAGACCTTGGGAGTTTTCCACTGAGGCCTTGATGTATGTATATATGGATGGATGGATGGATGATGTGCCTTCTCTAAAACCAGGAATATGCTTAGCAGAGCCAACAATGCCCTGGGCCCAGAGCCTTGGGGGAGCTGCAGCTTTGGATCCTGAGAACCCAATTCTTCCCACCTTAAGGAACTATGGTTATCAGTCCCAAGGTTGCTGTGTGTTTGATCCGTGCAGCTCGTGAGATATCCTTCATTCCCTTTGTGTGACATTGCTTCCTGCTGACTTCATCCTTAAGGCTGAGGTCTATATGACCTTTGAGTATGATCTACTCAATTCCCAGATACTTTCTGGAAATGTCAGGAATGAGCCTATTAACTTTTGTTTAGTGTGAAAACATCTTCTGGTAAAAGTCTCATGAGCTAAGTTTATACACAGTAGCCACCCTGTGATCTCATTTAAGTTTCATAGCTTTTCAAAGAGAATAATTTCAAAACCCAACAAAATCCCATATATGGCTATAGAAAGCCTGTGAAATGCAACTCTTCTTTGAGAAGCCCATGGCCACACCCTAGGTGTTTGCCTCACGTTTCTCTGAGTGCCTCTCTTTCTATTAAACCACACTTACATGTGTGTTGGAGGCTGCTTTGTGGTCCGTGAGATCACTTAGCAGTTAATGACCCTTGCTGTCAAGCCTAAAGATGTAAGTTCAATCCTCAGGACCCACATAGTGGAAGGAGAAAACCAATTCCTTTGTCTAGAGAAACCAAGAATCAGCTTTACCTGACTGGAGAGCCCTAAATAAGGGAACTCTTTAGGTAGCTGTGATGCCAGCATGGTGCTGTGTCTCACCACCGCTACTGGAGAGAGACTTTTCAGTTCTGTTCACTACAGAAAACATGGTGAGAGGAGAGAAAGCACCTCCAAGAAGACTGGCCCTAGTGCCAGAAGGACAATAAGAACCCATATGTGTGCGGCTATGTGTGCTGGCTCATTGTGAGTGCCTCATTGTTGTTTTGGTGGGGAGAGGGGTGCTGTTTGAGACAAGGTCTCACTACATAGCTCTGGCTGCCCTAGGACTCGCTATGTAGACCAGGCTGGCCTCAAGCTCACAGACATCTTCCTGCCTCTGCCTCCCTAGTGCTGGGATTAAAGGTGTGCACCACCTCACCTGGCCTCATTTTTTAATGTTTAGATAATCATATCAATCTCTCTCTTTAAAGATTTATTGTACTTTGGGTTATGTATGCATAGCATGGGGGAAATGTGTGCGTGAGTGCAGGGCATTATACCCTCTGAAGCAGTTGTGAATTGCCCGTGTGAATGCTGGCAGCATAACTAGGCTGCTCTCAAAAGAGCAATGTGCACGCTAACTGCTGAGCCAACTCTCCAGCCCCTCCGCTGCTTTCTCTTCAGAATGTCTTCATTCATGCCGGGTGGTTACGTTTCCCTACTCTGTTTTTACATCTCAGTCTTAAGGTACAATATGTCTGTGTCCAAAACAAATACCTTTAACAGAATGTAAGCGGGAGCTATGGCAACAGTCAGTCAGAGCCATTTCTCCACACTTATGGAAGGTGTTATGAGCACATTGTGCCAGAAGCATAGATGAAGATGTTTGTGGTTTTCCACAATGTCAGAGTTTATTGAATAACAATAAATTAACAAGGTATATATAAATGGTTCTCGTGACAGCAGTTTGCCAGATACTACTACCTACCTTGGGAACCTGGACGAGATAAATTTTTTTATCCTAACCTTAACTGCCATTAACTCCTGTATCACACAGCGACAGCACTTGGGGAAGTATATGTATGTGCGTGTGTTCCTACAGAGCAAATACAAGTTAAAGAGGCTTCAGCAGAGTTTAATATTCTTTGGAAGCAGGCTGACAGAAATGTGAGTCTGTATTGATAAGATGAACCCAAAATCAACCACAAAGAAGTGGCTGTTGCTATGGAGACCCAGCTGGAGGGAAGTCCAGGTTGAGAGTATAGTCCGGTGAGAGAGCCAAGCTAGGTTGGAGCAGGGAGCAGAGGGTTCAGGTCCAAATAGGCAAACAGGTAGATGGGCAGCTGGCAGTCAAGTAAACCATGTCAAACCAAGATGAAGTTCCAAGGCAGTTGGGAGACCTCTACTGGTCCTTAATGTACCTGTCCTTAATGTACACACCAAGTATTAGATGGCAGGTTGGTGTGGTTCCTTGTTATTGCAGGAGTTCACCACTGTATAGTGTCTGGCTGGCATTTTTGATAGATAGCCTGCCTACTCTGATAGAATCATAATGTGTCCACGTGTCCCTACACTCTCAGTTCTCCCTGAATACTTTATAGCATAAACCGCCCCCCCTTTTTTGACAGCTAGGAGTGGGCTGAAGGGCGGTGCCAATAGATGCTGATATTCACGTGTCTACCCTGGAGTGCATCATCCTCTACCCTCAAAATGGTGTCGAAAGTCTTGAATAACATGGAGTTTGTCAGGGCAGAGCACAGTAAAAAGGAGTTGTATACAATGTGGAGTAACCCAGAGCACAAATGGCAGGAATAGCCTGCTCTCACTAGAGGACTGGCATCAGTACTGGCCTGAGACATTTTCCCCCTGTGAAGCCCAAGCTGGACTGAAAGTCACAATCCTCCTACCTCAGCCCCCCAAGTGCTGTACAGAAGCATTACCATGCCCAGGATGACTCCATTTGGATTTGGACAACTGCCCACCCTATGTCTTTGAAGACATTGCTGATTCACCACCACTTGCCAGGTTGAGATCCATCATGCTTGGTCTGATCATATCCCATAATATGTGGGTAAGTGATACATGTCAAGGACCTACTGTCAATAAAACAATTTGTAACCAGTTTTAAGTAATGGGGATTAGAAGAAGTGGATATTTATGTTTGTTTATTGAGACACATAGTCTCTTACATAGTCTGACTGTCCTGGAACTCATTCAAGAGACCAGGCTGGCGTCATAGTCACAGAACAAGTTCCAGGGCATTCAGGGCTACATGGAGAAACCCTGTCTCAAAAAGTAAAAAACAAAAACAAAAAAATCAGGCCTACCCTGGAGTTGATTCTTGAGTTTTCCTTTTATTTATCCTGTGTGTGAAATCCAAGCATCTGAAAACCAAGCAGGTCATTTTGTTAGAGGTTTCATTTCTGCAGAATATTGGTGGACAACATTTCCTTGGAAAGCTTTCCAAAAACACAGCCATCAACTGGGTTTGGTGCAGAGGCAGGAGAATTTCCACATTTTTGGCTAGCCTGGTATACATATCAAGTTTCAGGATAGCCAGACTTGCATAATGAGACCCTGTCTAAAAAAAAAAAAAAACAAATACTGCTATAGAATGTTAACAGACAATAATCACAAAGTTTTACAAAAACACAACCAACAAAAACAAATGTTTAAAGAAAACTAGCTTGAAAATTCACTAATTTACAATATATTTTCTTTTTTAAGTTTTATCTTCATTTTAATGTATGTGTGCGTGTATATACAAGTGTATAGCATGAGTGTGGCAGAGGGCATCCGATCTGTTGGAGTTGCAAGTGATTATGAGCCACCCAATAAAGGTGCTGAGAGTGAAACCCAGGTCCTCTGGAAGAGCAGACCTCACTCAAAACCACTGAGCCGTCTCTGTGGTGTCTACAGATTATTTCTTAAGTGATCAATACTTCTTAGTTATCAGGATGGATTGCTCAGATTTCACAGTGTTCATGTTACCAGGTATTTCAGACAATTTGTAATGGACTTCTCAGACAGGGAAGCAGACACTGAGGCTTCTTTTCCAAGATGCAGTTCCTTATGACATCACACAGACTTACCAGAGTGATAATCCAAAGGCCTAGCAGGAGGCCACGGCAGGGCTGGAGTCCCTATAGGGGTTTCCATATTTGGTATCATAAATTGTTTATTTATGTGTAGAGTAGGTTCTTTGTTTTGTTTCTTTTTATATTATATATACCTACCTGGTACTCTCAGAGCCAAGAAGAGGAGTCCAACCCCCTGGAACTGGAGTCACAGATGGCTGTAAGCCTCCACATGAGTTCTGGGTTTCCAAACTAGGTCCTCTGGAAGAACAGCCAGAGCTCTTAACTGCTGACTCCTCTCCAGACCCTGACTGGGAGTTTTCAAATAGGGCTGTAATACTAAAAGCATCTGGAGACTACTTCCTGAATAGAACACCAACAGCACAGGCTCTAAGATCAACAATAAGTGGGACCTCATGAAGCTGAAAAGCTTCTGTAAAGCAAAGGACACTGTCATCCGAACGAAATGACAACCAACAGATTGGGAAAGGATCATTACCAATCCTACTTCTGACAGAGGGCTAATATCCAGT
>CM053744.1:99422202-99453105 GCA_028658305.1 Pachyuromys duprasi | reverse complement strand
ACAACAGAAATAGCAAAAGGCCTGCACATACATGGAAACTGAACAACTTGCTACTCAAGGACAGCTTGGTTAGGGAAGAAATTAAGAAGGAAATTAAAGACTTCCTAGAATTCAATGAAAATGAAAGCACAACATACCCAAACTTATGGGACACAATGAAGGCAGTGCTAAGAGGAAAGTTCATAGCACTAAGTGCCTTGAAGAAGAAATTCAAAACATCTCATACAAGCAACTTAATGGCCCAACTGAAAGCTCTATAAAAAAAAGAAGCAGATACACCCAAGAGGAGCAGAAGGCTGGAAATAATCAAACTCAGGGCTGAAATCAATCAATTAGAATTCAGTTTCTTAATACCACATGTTCTGCATCCTCCACAGGTAAATTCTGTCCTCTTCTACCTTAGAATTGTCTTGCTTACTCTACTGGGCCTTAGTAATGAGAGATTGTTCAGGTTTCCAAAGGTGCAACATACAGTCAACTGAACCCAAGACTGGGCTTTGTGATGTTTCCCTTTCTGTAAAATGATGTGTAAAGTGTTTCCTGCATCTCTTCTCTCTCCTCAGTTCTTCAAATATCAGAGAGACTCACTGAGCCTAGAGCACTTAGAAATATTTTAGGTGATTGAATCACCTCAGCAGTTCCCAGCCCAGCTCTCCTGTGAGTCTGGCTCCATGGCTGGTCCTATAACAAAAATCAGTCAATTGGCTTTGATCCTTTGACTTTTGTCTCCTTAGTTAGACTTCCTGTGTGTATTTATTAATGTTTCCCAGGTGGCTTTCGAGTTAAGGTGACTGGTACTCGATTGCTCAAATCTGTCCTTTGAATGTTTGCAGCTGATCAATGCAAACCACCTTTTTTGCATGAAATGTGTTCCTAACTTTGCCTCCTCTGCAGAGAAGAGCATGTTCCTGGAGAGTGGGAGCAGCCTCTCACAGCAGAGCTGCAATCCTCTGGAGCAGGAAGCCTGGGCTCTGATCATAAAGTTTCTCATTCTTGGAGGAAGCAAGGGAAGGTTCTATCTGTGGGATGGTTCTCTTTGAGAAGTGAATGACAAAAGGAATTCAGGTCCCGAACTGGAGGGGCCACAAGTGTTAAGCCACTAGGGGTCCCCATAGCAGAGCTAACCACTAGTCATTAAAGAAATGCAAAACGGATTGGAAACACACCGGAACACACACACAAACTCACACAGAGTGTTTAAACATTTTCTTTAATCTTTTATTTACTTTTCATATGTCTTTTTCTCCCTACTCCACCCCAATGTTCTCCATCACCTCGACACTCTATAGGAGAGAGAAACGGTCAGAGGGAGAGGGGGCACAGTTCTTTCTTAGCTGCTTCATGCTGGCTAGGTAGGGTTGTTGGGCTCCTTGGAGCCAGTCCAGTCCTTCTTTCAGTAGATGTCCATCTTCTTGTCTCACAACAGCCACCAGGAGCAGCAAGGGGGAAGCAGCAGCAGCACTGTTCTTTCTCTGATCTTCACACTCTCTGGGCTCTTGCATTTATTCTCTCTTCAGAGTCCTCAAACTGAAACTACCTGCATCTGGAAAGAGTGCTTCTCAGAGCCTGAATGAAGCAGAGCAGGTATTCTGCTGCTGGATACCATCTGGATGAGTCCCATAAACCCTATGTGGGATCAGAACATTAACACGTTTATATCCATAACACAGAGACACACAGACACTCTATAAATTCAACCAGGGGTGGCCACCACACATTCATACACTAGAGCATATAGGGAGAACCCACTGACGTGTCCTACCTTTAAGCAGCCCTAATCAGCAACAGTGTAGGACCTGTCCTGTGTGTCTACACAGAAGGCGCCTTATCCAGACTTACTATGAGATTAACAGAGCAGATGACTTTCTCACTTGTTTCCTTGGGAATGGAGGTGTCAAATCCTTGTGAAGTTTTAAGCAACAATTCATCAAGGGAGTCTTGGGTACCTGGAACTCAGGTTGAGCACTCCCTATAAATTCCCTGACTGCTGTACTTTTGCCAATTCAAGGGACTCTGATGGCCTAGGTCCTTGAGGTTTGTTCCTGGGAATCAATGGAACCTCCAAAAATTTTCACAGAAAATGTACCCCAATTTCTGTATCCATTCCTCAGTTGAGGGACATCTGGGTTGTTTCCAGGATCTGGCTATTATGAAGAAAGCTGCTACGAACCTGGTTGAGCAAATGTCCCTGTTGTGTACTTGAGCATCTTTTAGATATATGCCTAGAATTGGTATAGCTGGATCTTGAGGAATTGCTATTCCTAATTGTCTGAGAAAGTGCCAGATTGATTTCCAAACGGTTGCACAAGTTTACACTCGCACCAGCAATGGAGGAGGGTTCCCCATTCTCAACGTCATATCCAGCATGTATTGTCACTTGAGTTTTTTGATCTTAGCCAGTCTGGTGGGTGCAAGGTAATCTCAGGGTGGTTTTGATTTGCATTTCCCTGATGAATAAGGACACTGAGCATTTCTTTAAGTGTTTCTCTGCAATTCAGTATTTTTCAATTGAGAATTCTCTGTTTAGCTGTGTATCCCATTTTTTAATTGGATTGCTTTATTTGTGGCTTTTTAATTTCTTGAGTTCTCTATATATTCTGGATATTAGTCCTCAGTCACAACTAGGGTTCCTGGAGATCACTCCCCAGTCTGTAGGCAGTCATTTTGCCCTTTTCTTTACAGAAGCTTTTCAGTTTCATGAAGTCCCACTTATTGATTGCTGATCATAGAGCCTGTGCTGATTCATAATAGCCAGAAAAGAAAGCAACCCAGATGTCCCTCAACTGAAGAATGGATACAGAAATTGTGGTACTTTTACACAATGGAATACTACTCAGCAATTAAAAATAAGGAAATCATGGAATTTGCAGGCAAATGGTGGCATCTAGAAAAGATCATCCTGAGTGACTTATCCCAGAAGCAGAAAAACACACACAGTATATACTCACTTATAAGTGGATATTAGACATATTATATAGGATAATCATAATAAAGTCTGTACACCTAAAGATGCTCAGAAAAAGGAGGACCATGGGTAAAATGATCAATCCACATTCACAGAGGCAAATGGGACAGATATCAGAAAAGAGGTGAAAACAAGGCATAAGACAGAACCCTACCACAGAGGGCCTCTGATAGACTCCACCCAGCAGGGTATCAAAGCAGATGCTGAGACTCATAACAAAACTTTGGGCAGAGTGCAGGGCATCTTATAAAGAAGGGGGAGATAAAAAAGAAAAAGACCTGCAAGGGTGTGGAGCTCCACTAGAACAACAGAAACAAAATATCTGGGCTTAGGGGACTTTACATGCCTGTGTAAAGTCAATTAAGTAGGTAATTAAGTAATAACTGAAGAAGAAAAGGAGTTAGAGCAGTAGAGTGAGTGCTAAGAAAGAGGAGAAAGGGTTTTAATAGGGTGGGGGGCACTAAGGAGTCTGCACAAACATCCACAACCCAGCAGAGCTACATGCACTAAACTTGCCTTCCCTGACCATGGAAACCGGGGAAACCAACAACTGACATCACCATTTTTTTTTCATTTTATGTTTTACTTCTAATGTTTGGTGTACATAGATGTATGTGCCCATTAAGACAAGAAAGTGCCTCAGATCCTGTGTATGTCCAGTTACAGATGGGTGAAACCTCTCCTGTGTTTACTGGGAAGCCTCCAGGTGTCCTCTGCAAGAGCAACAGTTGCTCTTCCCAACTGAGGTTTCACCTCAGGCCTTACAAACTGAACTTAAAAAAAAGTCTTCTTTGTCTTTCCCTATTAATATCACTACAAGTTCATGCATGTTTTCACCTTCGCTCTGAGCTTCTAGTCATGGGTTCTGCTCAGTCCAATCCAGACATGTCTCAGCCCAAAGAACTACTGCTGAGAATCTTTTATGTAATCAACTAAGTTCAATATCAGTTTCCAACTCATGGGACAACTATAAAACCAGTACAGCAACAAGGTAGACATGAGGTAGAATGAAGCAGAGTTTAGGGCTCTCCAGCAAGCCGTCATTCCACCTCCTTCCAGTGGTGTGAAATCCTGAGCCATAATGCTGTCCTTCCCCAGATTCACTGTGAATATGGCAGGAATACCATAGTCTACCTGGGAGTCCCTGGTAACTACAGTGGCTGATTCTTCAGGAACACAGGTGTACATCACAAGGAAGCAGGTATTAGGATCTCTTCAGGCATTTGATAGGTGGTTCAAGGAAGGACCTCTGTGCAGAAGCCAGGGCATGGAATGCTTCAGCCAGCAAGTGGGGATGGAATTCTACCATGTGCTTCCACCCCGAGGTCTCAGAGACCTCAGAAGCATGGATTGCAATGAAATCCATTGCCTGTGTTTTCAGCTGCTCTGCACTGTGGAGGTCAGCCAGGATGAGAGTGTGAGCAGCATTCTCCACTGAGAGGTCCCTGCAGAGGGTGTCCTCACACATGACCTTCAAGTGCTCCAGGCCATACATGTCAGCTGCTGCCAGCACACCAGTGGCCATGGTGTGGAGGTTTGGAGCCTTCCCTGTGTAAATGAAGCCCATCATCTCTTAGAAGACTTGAGGCTCCAGGTCCTTGATGTCAATTCGGTTCTTTTGCTTCTCCTCCATGTGATGTTGAATCATGGTTCTGAAAACTGGAGAGCAATCTGCTAAAATGGCCTTGTGAGCCCAGAATTCCTGACCAGACACCAACAGGCAGCAGTCTATGAAGAGGGAATTCTCCCACAGGTGTCCTAGCTCATCTGTAAAAGTGCACCTTTGTATCTTGATTGCAGATGTCTGTCGAGAAAGGCTGAAGACATTTTGGCCCATACTCACCCTGCAGACGAGACAGAGCCTGACTTCAGATAGTAGCCATTGGACCCGGGACAAAAGGATATCTTGAGGGATGAACTTTTTGTATCCCCTGTGTTCATATGGCAGGAAACTATTGACACTTTGGCTATCCACATTATATCTTTTCTCCCCATTGGCATCTAAGATCCAGAACTGGAACTTTGCCCAAATGGGGCTCTTTGGACAGCTGAGCAATGCCAGGTAAACTGAAAGGTAATCTCTGCTTCCTTCATCAAACCCATTCGGGTGTAGTGTGAAACACCATTTCACTTGGTCATTGGCTCCTGAAGAGAAAACCGGACTTCTAATAGCTTCCCTCATTCCCTCCAGATAAAAATGGAAGTTGCTGATGGTCCACTTCTAGGAAAATGTCTGGATCTGCATGGAGCCCCAGCTCACATCTGCTTGGTCCTCTGACATTTCTGCTTAGGGAGTTTACAAGTTAAACCGGATCCAAAAAAAAATCTAGGATTTATTTTCTATTCACCCTGCAGGACACAATTATAGGTAATTATTAAAATTTAGTTGCAAATATTCCTAGGTTCCCCCTTTTATGATTTTGGAAATTTGTATCTCTCTGAAAAAATATATATCTAGGCTTCAATATTAGTTTCACAGATGTTAACACAGAATACTAGCCACTGCTAAAATTTATGAGTGTGTGTGCACATGTTTACACTTAAATCGATAATATCTAGTTTGGGCTATCATATCGAACTTCTGAACAGAGGAAAAAATTAGAGACTGTCATTTTATATGTGTTTTATTAGTCAGGGTCCTCTGAGGTAACAATGCACAGAATGAACATCTCTCTCTATACATACACACAAAAAGTGGAATTATCACAGTGATTTACAGGCTGTAGTCCAGCTAATCCCACAAGAGTTAAAGCCAGTACTTACTTAATCCACAAGGCTAGAAGTCCAAGGTGGTCTTCAGTAGATGCTGGACTCCTGAAGAAGTAGGCTCTAGAGGTGAGGTCGATCAGGCAAAGAACCAAGGTTTCCTTCTTCCATGGGCTTATATAAGCTTGCAGTAGAAGGTGTGGCCCAGGTAGAGGTGTGTCTTCTAGCCCCAAGATCTGGATTAAAGGTGTGTGTTTTTCCTTCCTCAAAAGTATGTATTTGAAGTGGATCTATCTACTTCATCATAAGCAAACATTTTTCTAATAGGTATGCTCTCACATTTTGAATTTTACTTAGTTCCAGAAGTTGTCCTGATGGGAACAAAAATGGACATCATAAGTGTATTGTGGTTATGGTGGTCAATGTTCCTTTAAAAAGGATGAAGTCTGTATCTGTCCAGCTATTGTTTACCTTTGTGATGGTGTTACAATCATCCCTGCCACAAACATTATCAGATAAGGATGTTGTCTCTACCTTGTCAGGGGTCTGAGGGTTCACAGCATGGAGGATAGGAGGAAGACCTCATATATGGTGTGCAGGAAGCAGAGCCAGGAAGCTGTGAATGTGGGGTTCTTCTTTCTGCCTTTTATTCCAAAGAGACCAGCAGTCTGTGTGATGGCTCCCCCTAGTTTTGTTTCTGGTCTTGTAATCTTCCTTCAGAGAATCCTCCTTGGATATACTTTCCCAGCTCTACTAGAGGGCGTGGTTTAGTTTATGATTATCCTAAAGTATTCTCAATTCAATCATAGAATTCAGGTACTCAACAACTTATGTTCTGCATCTTCCACTGGTGATTTCTGTCCGCTTCTACTTTAGAACTGTCATGCTTCCTCTGCTGGGCTTTAGTAGTGAGAGATTGTTCAGGTTTCCAAAGATGCAGCATATAGTCAACAGAACCCAAGATGGGGTTTGTGCTGTTTTCTGTTCTGTAAACTGATGTGTAAAATGCTCCCTATTTTTTTTTCTCTCCTCTGTTCTTCACATCTTGGAGAGACTCACTAAGCCTGGAGCATTCAGATATAGTTTCTCTGATTGAATCAGCTCAGCAGTTCCCAGCCCATCTGTTTTGTGATTCTGGCTCCAATACTGTTCATCCCTCAGTACATCATAAATCAGTCAATTGGCTTTGGTCCTTTGACTTTTGGCTCCTTAGTTAGAATTTTTGTGTGTCTTTACTGTTTGGACTCCCAAAGTGGTGCACACAGCTCCCATGTAAGGGGATGGTGCAGAGCCCCGGCATGCTGGCTACTAAATAAAACCTCTTGTTGTTGCATCAAGCTCTTGTCTTTGTGGGTTATTGGGGTCTGGTGTCTATCCTGAGGGACGGAGGGTCTTCCCACCTCGGGAGTCCAACATTTGGGGGCTCGTCCAGGAAGAGCGCAGACCCCCTGACCCACAAATTCGACCCTGGAGGTAAAAAAGGCGCCAAATGTTTGTCTCTGTGCTGTCTGTTTTTTCTGTTTCAATGTGCTTTAGGTTTGCACGCTGTCAGTTTGCGACTGCTCAGGTGACTTGCTGAAGTCACAAGAGGTGGTCAGCAGATGTGCCCGGAGGACCACAAGTTGTAGCCCTGGAGAACGCTCCAGGGGGTCGGGGGGCCAAGGACATTCGGATGCCTCCTATCTGGTGGACTCGGATGGAGTCCAGTTCTGTAAAAAAAAAAAAAAGTCTATTTCTAATTTTGGAGCTCTGCACTTTGATATACCAGGGACTGCAGCTGGTCTCAAAGGGAGGCCACTCTGGCATGGGGAGGTCCCACACGCTGCGCTGGGAGTGCTTGCAGGTGGCTGGGGAGACACATGGATCAGGCTCCCACAGGTCTGGGGCTCGGCTGGCTGCGTTCGCGGGAGTCATCAGGCAGAGATGCCTGGATCCTCCCCTCTGCCAATTCCTGATCAGGAGAGACTTGGAGCAGAGCCAGCTAGAGCTCACTCCACCTCCTCTTCCGTCCATGGAGCTTAAGTTAATTGCTGCTCCCCAGACCATGCAGTGATTAGAGAAAGGTAACTACACTTGACTGTAATGGTTAAGATTGCAGCTCAGTCCAACAAAAAGAGTTTATTCCATCTGATTAAATATATGACCATTATATGATTTATTTCAGTTGATCTTAAATGGTCAATATGATCAAAAATAGTTGGGTATATTTAAGGTTAAATTCAAACTTATTTAAAATGTATATATGTGCCTATGTGTTTATAAGGTCTATAAATGCATATGTTTAAAGTAACAACAATATAGGTTTCCACGTGGTATGTGGTATGCCTCACCACCATCTTGAGATTGCAAAGTGGATAATGGGACCACCATCTTGAGATTCCTGTGTGGTATGTAATGAGTCTGCCATCTTGGGATAGCCACATGGAGTGCTTCAAAAAAAATTACAGATGAGTCTCAGTTTACATTGGTATTAATTTTAAAAATCAATTTGTTTGCACTGGTAAATTCTGGTTTTAAAATCTAATTTTGACTTTTAAAATTTCACTTCTAGTTTTGGTTATGCTTTATAATTTCTCTCCTACCAATTACTACTTTGTTTTAATATCAGATAATAATCTTGGTCTCAATCCTATGGGAAAAGACAAAAATACTTATTTATTATTTATTAATAAAATAATTTATTTTATTAATTTTATTAAATAAAACCAAGCCATAGGGTTTGAGCTAATTTAAAAAAATTAGAGTGTTTACAGTGTATCTTGTAAAGGGCTGTTTGTTTGTTAATCTGCTTTGTTTATCAAAAAACATGTTTCCACCCTGGTCTGCACCTTGAGACAGAAGGAAAAAAGTTTCACCAAGTTCCTTAAAACTTTTTCCAAGTTGCTTAGAGTTTGTTCATGTGACCTTAGACCATATCGGCTACAGAAAAGATTTTGATGGGAGTTTTTATGTTTTCTAAAAAGGAAGAGAGAAAGAGCTAGAGATATTTTCTAAAGTAAGAATGTCTGGTTAAGCCTAAAAAACAAAGCTAGAAACCTGAAGGTATATAGAATGTTGCAGAAGGTTAGTGAACATATGTATAAAGAGCCAGAGAGTTCTGCTGTATCATGGGAGGTAACAGTGTCATCATTAACTACATAGTGGCCAGGCACCATGCTGGTTCAGAGATTTAAAAAAAAAAGCCATGAGTTTTGCCAATATCTTTGTTTAGGTCTATCAGTTATGTTCAGACCACTGATTAGTGCTTAGTGCAAAGCTTTAATGTTTGAATTTTAATACAAGTGGTAAGATCAGCAAGATTTACTAGCCTCTCTATAAACTGTATCAGATTAAAAGGTTTGCTTTGATTTTAGTTCAGAAAGAGCAGATTTAAAGTTATATTAACAACTGCAGTTGGTTAAAATGTTAAGATTTACCTGGTCTCCTTGTTTAGGTTTTTTTTTTAAGGTTAAGCCTAGGATAGGTACCTATAAAGCTTGCCTATGTAGATCTACTTAAAATATAGTTTAAAATATACATCTAAGAGATATGCCAAAATTAAAGATTATAGCATTCTGTTTTATAGGACACAGTTTAGAGTAGATAACAAATATAGACATGCTGGCCCTCAGGCTTGTCAGAGATCTGATAAATATGTCATTTTAACATGTGTAAGCTTATTGCCACAGAGAGTCCCGAAATTCTAGAAGTAACTCTCCAAGGTCTCTGAGATGATTTGGACAACAGATGACTGCAACTCTGGATTGTGGTATGCTAACCACTGGGTGATACTGCCTCAACTGGCCCACTGCTAGGACCCAGCCTAACTTGTGGACAAAGCTGTGGGCACCTGGAGAGCTATTGTTTCACATTGAGAGAGGCAAGGTGACATCAATCTCTCTTGTGTTCCTATTTCCACAGAAAGTCTCTCATCTGTGCCTGGCTGAACTGCCTCTGCTCATGATGCCATGAGACAACAGGAGCCAGGGACACTGCCTAGGTGATAGACTAACTAGTCATCTCTGTCATTTTGATTGGTACATAGATTATTTATTTAGGTTATAATTTATCCTTCTCAGGTCTCTGATCATCTTGATGGCTATGCTAAGCTAATGGTAGCTTTTCAGCTAGAGAGCAGAGAATTAGATCCACTGTTGGCCCATTGGTCAGTTCATTAGCTAGCTAGAACTATTAGGTACTAGATATTTTATTTAAAAAAAAAAACATATTGGCCTTGCTCACAGGCTTCATGTCATTTGCCTGTGCCTTAAAATAAATAGCTAGATAAAAAGATTTTAAAAAGCTAGATAAAAAGAGCTTATGTAAGGTCTAAGGATATAAGTTTAAGTTATAAAAATCTAAAGAGTGTTGTTTGGTCTGAAAAAAATGTTTCAGAGATGACAAATACAAAAAATTAGAGAGTCTATGTGTTTTAAGGTATATAAATATAAGTTATAAGATAAAATAATTTAAGACATATTAAAAATAAAAAATGCTTTAGCTTTCTCCCCCCTTGTTACTGTTGTGCTTATGTTGTTATAAGATTCCAAAAGTTCAGAGTTTTGACATTGATCAATAGAGTTTTGACAAGGTAATGAATCACTGACTGCTTACTATTCAGTTACCAGTTTAAAATTTTAATTTCTTTTCGGTTGTCTTCTGGAGATAAACTTAAAGATACTTCTTGTCATGTTAAAAACATCTGTTTAATGTGTATATCAGACCAAAAAGCCATAGCCTTTACTATAGTATGACTATAGTATTCTTACTATCTGAGAAATCTTAACCTCTGTCTCTAGTCTAAATTTATCTCAGCATATCTTCACCTGGTTGATTCTATCCCTGGATCAGCTATGGACTGTGGGCTAAAATTTGGACTTGCTAAAAGCTGACAAGATCATTCCCCATGTCTTCAATTGGATCAACTAACCAGATGCTCAGGACTGCCCCATTGTCCAGCCTTTGACTAGCATTTCAGCCTCCCTAGTCCCTGATGCCAACGGTCCAATTATCAGCACTGAAAAAGCTCCAGAAGGTGGACCTTTGGCCCAAATCTCACCTTACAGGCTAAAATGCTAAATCAAGGGTGGGGGGGGGTGGCAAGAAAAACCTTCACCCTACAGCTGAATCATGATTGAAGTAGTTACTAGAAGAAGGGGGGAATGTAAGGGTAGAAAATTTTAACTTGGCCCTAAACACCCTTCTTTGTTCCTGGACTGAGAAGAGCAAACAGTCCCTAACTGTCCCCTAGTCACCACACCTGGGCACAGCCAATCACTGACTGCCCCATTAGAAAAATCCCTTACCCCCCAGACCCCCTCCTGTTTTACAGTTTTTGCCTCTATAAACTCTGTGAATGTGCACCTCAGGGCTCTGTACCACCCCCTTGCGTGGGAGCTGTGTGCAGAGCCCCGGTGTGCCAGCTACTAAGGAAAACTTCTTGCTGTTGCATCAAGCCCTTGACATTGTGGGTTATTGGGGTCTGGAATTTATCCTGAGAAACGGAGGGTCTCCTCACCTTGGGAGTCCAACATTGCTACTGTTTCCCAGATGGTTTTAGGGTTAAGGTGCCTGGTACCCTATTGCTCAAATCTGCCCTTTGAATGTTTGCAGCTGATCAATGCAAGCCATCTCATTGGCAAGAAATGTGCTCCTAATTTTGTAACCTGTGCAGTGAAGAGCATGCTCCTGGAGAGTGGACGCAGCCTCTTACAGCAGAGCTGCAATCCTCTAAAGCAAAAAGCTTGGATTCTGATCATAAAGTTTCTCATTCTTGGAGTAAGAAAGGGAAGGTTCTATCTGTGGGATTGTTCTCTTTGAGAAGTGACTGCCAAAAGGAATTCAGGTCCTCAACATGAGGGGCCCACCAGTGTGAAGCCATTAGGGGTCCTCATAGCACAGAAAACCACTGGCCATTCAAGAAATAGAAAACTGACCAGAAACACACACACAAACTCACACACAGAGAGTATATACAAAATTTTCAAACTTTTTTTAACATTTCTTATATATTTTAAGAAATTGTATATATATATTATATATACAGAAGTACTTCATCCCAATGCTTTCCAATACCCCAACACTATGGGTCCCGAGTTCAATCTTTCTCCTAATAAATTTCTCCTGCTCTGGCTTCGAGTCATCTCTTGGTGTTCTCTCAGATTCCCACAATACTGGCATTAAAATCCGTATTCCTTTTGTCAGTCATTTCTTTTTTTTAATAATTTATTTAATTTTATTTTGTGTGCATTAGTGTGAAGGTGTCAGATCCTTTAGAATTGGGATATAGACAGTTGTGAGCTGCCATATGGGTGCTGAGAATTGAACCCGGGTCCTTTGGAAGAACAGACAGTGCTGTTAACTACTGAGCCATCTCTCCAGCCCCCCAGTCATTTCTTAAAAGAAACAATCCCACAAAGAACACCTGCCCCTTTCTTACTCCAAGAATGAGAAACTTATCGTCAGTGCCCAAGCCTCTTGCTCCAGAGGATTCCAGCTTTCCTGTGAGAGGCTACCCCCACTCTCCAGGAACATGCTCTTCTGTGCTCAGTAAGCAAAATTAGGAGCACATTTCTTGCACAAGAGGTGGCTTGCAATAATCAGCTGCGAACATTCAAGGATAGATTTGAGCCAGCAGGTACCAGTTACCCTACCCCTAAAGCCACTAGGGAAACAGTAGTAAAGACACACAGGAAGTCTAACTAAGGAGACAAAAGTCAAAGGATCAAAGCCAATTGACTGATTTTTGTTATAAGACCAGCAACAGAGCCAGACTCACAGGAGAACTGGGCAGGGAACTGCTGAGCTGATCCAATCAGTGAAACTATTTCTGAAACTCTAGACTTAGTGAGTCTCTCCAAGATGTGAAGAACTGACCAGAGAAAAGAGATGTGTATTTTACACATCACTTTACAGAAAGGGAAACACCACAAAGCCCAATCTTGGGTTCTGTTAACTATAAGCTGCACCGTTGGAAACCTGAACGATCTCTCATTACTAAGGCCTGGCAGAGGAATCATGACAGCTCTAAGGTTGAAGTGGACAGAATTCACTCTGGAGGATGCAGAACGTGAGGTATTGAGTACCTGAATTCTATGATTGCATTGAGAAAAATTTAGGATATTCATAAACCACACCCTCAAGTAGAGCTGGGAAAAGTTTTCCAAGGCTGATTCTCTGAGGTAAAAGCATAAGACCAGCAACAAACCTGTGGGGAGACATCACACAGACTGCCGGCGTCTTTGGAATAAAAGGCAGAAAGAAGAACCCCACATTCACAGCTTCCTGGATCTGCTTCTTGCACAGCATATATGAGGTCTCCCTCCTGTCCTCCAGCTGTGAACACTCAGATCCCTGATAAGGTAGAGAAAACACCCTTTCTCTGATTAGGTCTCTGGCAGGAATAAGAGTAACACCATCACAAGGGTAAACAATAGCTAGACAGATACAGACTTCATCCTTTTTAAGGAACATCGACCACCCTAAGCACAATACACTTGTGATATCCATTTTTGTTGCCAATAGGATGACTTCTGGAACTAAGTAAAATTCAAAATGTGAGAGCACACCTATTAGAAAAATGTTTGCT
This sequence comes from Pachyuromys duprasi, assembly GCA_028658305.1. Taxonomy (NCBI): domain Eukaryota; kingdom Metazoa; phylum Chordata; class Mammalia; order Rodentia; family Muridae; genus Pachyuromys; species Pachyuromys duprasi. The sequence goes on along the minus strand of CM053744.1, from coordinate 99,439,867 downwards.
TATGATGAAGTAGATAGATCCACTTCAAATACATACTTTTGAGGAAGGAAAAACACACACCTTTAATCCAGATCTTGGGGCTAGAAGACACACCTCTAATTGGGCCACACCTTCTGCAAGGGGGTGGTACAAAGCCCTGAGGTGCACATTCACAGAGTTTATAGAGGCAAAAACTGTAAAACAAGAGGGGGTCTGGGGGGTAAGGGATTTTTCTAATGGGGGAGTCAGTGATTGGCTGATCTTCCCTGAATCACAGTTACCTAAGGCATACAATCACAATTGTTATTCTTCTGAACTAGATCTGAAACACTAGGGAGAATTTTGCTGGCTGATTCTCACTGGTTATTGCCAGAGAGTTTGTCTCTATTTTCTATAAAGTATTTACTATGTGATATTTCCTAGGAGAGTTAACTTTGTTGTCTGCCAAGTGTGCATTCTGTGATATTTCCTGGTACCTGAATTCAGCTCCAGTCAAGATGGTTCTTTATTTCAAAATGGAGTTATACCCTGGCTAACATAAAGTCTTCACTGGCTAGGGTTGTTGGCTTCCCTTGGAACCAGAGACACTCAGACACACTATAAAGTCAATCAGCGTGGCCACCACACGTGCATACACTAGAGCACACAGGGGAACCCAGTGATGTGTCCTTCCTTTAAGTATCCCTGGTCAACATTAGTGTAGGCCCTCTCCTGTGTGTCTACACAGAAGGCTCCATGACCAGACTTAACTCCAGAGGTGACAGACTAGGGGACTTTCTCCTTTGTTTCTTTGGGTATCAAATTCTTGTGAAGTTTTTGGACAAAAACCCATCAAGGGAGTCTTGGGTACCTGGAACTCAGGTTGTGCACACCCTAGGAATTCTTTGACTGCTGCCCTGTTGGCAATTCAAAGGACTCTGAGAGCCCCAGACCTTGAGATTTGTCACTGGAAACTCAGTGGAACATCTGTAATTTTATCATAGAAAATGTACCCTAATTTCTGTATCAATTCCTACGTTGAGTGACATCTGGTTTTGTTTTTTTTTGAGCAAATGTGTGTACTTGAGCATCTTTTGGATATATGCCTAGGAGTGGTATAGCTGGATCTTGAGGAAGTGCTATTCCTAATTGTCTGAGAAAGTGGCAGATTAATTTCCAAACAGTGGCACAAGTTTATGTTCCAACTGGCAATGAAGGAGGGTTCCCCCTCCAGCATCTATTGAAACTTGAGTTTTTTGATCTTAGCCATTCTGGTGGGTGGAAGGTTTAACCTCAGGGTGGTTTTGATTTGCAGTTCCCTGATGACTAAGGATGTTGAACATCAAGTGTTTCTCTGCAATTCAGTATTCCTCAATTGAGAAATCTCTATTAAGCTCTGTAGGCCAGTTTTTAATTGGATTACTTGATTTGTGGCTTTTTAATTTCCTGAGTATTTATGTATTCTGGATATCAGCACGCTGTCAAATATAGGGCTGGTGAAGATCCTTTCCCAGTCTATACACTGTCGTTTGTTCTAACGACAGTATCCTTTGCTTTACAGAAGCTTTTCAGTTTTATGAGGTCCCCCTTAATGGTTGCTGAACATAGAGCCTGTGCTGAATCATAATAGCCAGAAGCAACCCAGATGTCCCTCAACTGAGGAATGGATGTAGAAATTATGGTATATTTACACAATGGACTACTACCAAGCAATTAAAAACAGTGAAATCATGAAATTTGCAGGCAAATGATGATATATATAAAAGATCATCCTGAGTGAAGTATCCTAGAAGCAGAAAGACACCCAGGGTGTATACTCACTTATAAGTGGACAGTAGACATATAATGTAGGATAAACATACTAAAATCTGTACACCTAAGGATGCTAAACAGGAAGGAGGACCCTGGATAAGATGATCAATCCTCCCTCAGAAAGACACATGGCATGGACATTGAAAGAGGGGGAAAACAGGAAACAGGACAAAAGTCTACCACAGAGGGCCTCTGAAAGACTCTATTCAGCAGGGTATCAAAGCAGATTTTGAGACTCATAACAAAAGTCTGGGCAGAGTGTAAGGAATCTTATGAAAGAAGGGAAATAGTAACACTGTATTTTTCTTGCAAATGAGGACCCACCTTCATTTCAAATGACAGACTTAAAGGAGGGGTAACTGCTACACTGACCCTAAAACCATCTGAGAAAGGGTGTTAACACTAAAAGCTAGCCCTACCTGTAAAAGTTCTAAAAGAAACAAAAATTCAGGGATGAAAATTATTTGATTGATTTATGCTGTATTTAGTAATGAGAATCATTCAAGAGATATAAAGAGGGATGCGCAAAGAAGTGCTAAGTTGACTGAATCACTGAAGCTATTTCCATGTTTCTGGGATTAGTGAGTCTCTCCAAGACACAACGAACAGGATGGAAATGAGAGAAGTAGGGAGTATTATTCAGATCACATTACAAAGGGGAACCACCTCAAAACCCCTTCTTCTGTAACCAGTGAGTATACTATACTGTGTACCGTTTGGAACACAGAACAAATCTCGCTTTTAAAGCCCAGCAGAGTAAGCATGGAAATTCAAAGTTGATGAGGCCAAAACTCATCAGTTAATGAGGTAACTTATGAAGTACTGAGAAGCTTAATCTTGTCAACTAACATTATTGAATGGATGAATTTAGGATACTCACACCCCACACCCTTAAGTTGATCTGGAAGAAGGATTCCAAGGAATATCGTCTATGATAGGAACAGAAGGTCCACTCTGGGATCATAATTGACCTAGGAGAGAAATCCTAAGGACCGAGGAATCAAAGTATCTGTAGGTTCCTGCCTTGTACCAAACATGAACCCAAGACGTTCATCCTTAGAGCATCCCTCTTGTCTAGAAGGAATGCCCTCTCTCTGAGTGCCACCTCACCCTCTTATGCAATGTGAATGTGGTTCAAGACTCCAGCAGCAGTCCAAGACAGAACACAACATTGGCAATTAAGGTTCCGAGCTGCATATTGACACATGAGCTAGGTGTCCACAGCTTTGTCCACAGGTTAGGCTGGGCCCTAGCAGTGGGCAAGTTGAGGCAGTATCGCCCAGTGGTTAGCATACCACAATCCAGAGTTGTAGTCATCTGTCATTGTGCCCAAATTTTCTCAAAGATCTTGGGGAGCTACTGCCAGGATTTTGGAACTCTCTGTGGCAATAAGCATACACATGTTAAAATGCCATATTCATCAGATCTCTGACAAGCCCGAGGGCCAGCATGTCTGAGTTTCTTTTTATTTATCTTTATCATCTGCTCTAAACTGTGTCCTATAAAACAGAATGCTATAATCTTTAATTTTGGCATATCTCTTAGATGTATATTTTAAACTATATTTTAAGTAGATCTATATAGGCAAACTTTATGTTTACCCATTTTAGGCTTAACCTTAAAAAAACCTAAACAAAGAGACTAGGTAAATCTTAACACTTTAACCAACTGCAGTTGTTAATATAACTTTAAATCTGCTCTTTCTGAACTAAAATCAAAGCAAACCTTTTAATCTGATACAGTTTATAGAGAGGCTAGTAAATCTTGCTGATCTTACCATTTGTATTAAAATTTGAACATTAAAGCTTTGCACTTAGCACTAATCAGAGGTCTGAACATAACTGATAGACCTAAACAAAGATATTGGCAAAACTTATGGCTTTATTTTTTATCTCTGAACCAGCATGGCACCTGGACACTATGTAGTTACTGATGGCACTGTTACCTCTCACAATACAACAGAACTCTCTGGCTCCTTATACATATGTGCACTAACCTTCTGCAACATTCTATATACCTTCAGGTTTCTAGCTTCGTTTTTATGGCTTTACCATACATTCTTACTTTAGAAAATATCTCTTGCTCTCTCTCTCTCTTGCTTTTTAGAAAACATAAAACTCCCATCAAAATCGTTTCTGTAGCAGATATGGTCTAAGGTCACATGAACAAACTCTAAGTAACTTGGAAGAAGTTTTAAGGAACTTGGTGAAACTCTTTTCCTTCTGTCTCAAGGTGCAGACCAGGGTGGAAACATGTTTTTTGATAAACAAAGCAGCTTAACAATCAAATAGGTCTTTACAAGATACACTGTGAAAACTCTAATTTTTTTTTAATTAGCTCAAACCCTATGGCTTGGTTTTATTTAGTAAAATTAATAAAATAAATACCAAAGTATTTTTGTCTTTTCCCATAGGATTGAGACCAAGATTATTATCTGATATTAAAACAAAGTAGTAATTGGTAGGAGAGAAATTATAAAGCATAACCAAAACTAGAAGTGAAATTTTAAAAGTCAAAATTAGATTTTAAAACCAGAATTACCAGTGTAAAGAATCCAATCTGTAAAACCAATACCAATTTAAACTGAGACTCATCTGTAATTTTTGAACCACTCCATGTGGCTATCCCAAGATGGCAGACTCATTACCTACCACATAGGAATCTTAAGATGGTGGTCCCATTATCCACGTGACAATCTCAAGATGGTGGTGAGGCATATTACATACCACGTCGAAACCTATATTGTTGTTACTTTAAACATATTCATTTATAGACCTTATAAACACATAGTCACATATATATATATATATATATATATATATTCTAAATAAGTTTTAATTTAACCTAAACATATCCAATTATTTTTGGTCATATTAACCATTTAAGATCAGTTGAAATCAATCATATAATGGTCATATATTTAAACAGATGGAATAAACTCTTTTTGTTGGACTGAGCTGCAATCTTAACCGTTACAGTCAAGTGTAGTTAACTTTTTTTATCACTGCATGATCTGCAGAGCAGCAATTAACTTAAGCTCCATAGATGGAAGAGGAGGAGGGGGAGTGAGCTCTAGCTAGTTCTGCTCCAAGTCTTTCCCGCTCAGGAAGCAAAGGGGCAGAGGTGAAGATCTAGGCAGCTCTGCCTGATGACTCCCATGAGAGGCCAGCCGAGCCCGATCCATGCTTCTCCCCAGCTACTCACAAGCACTCCCGTGCGTGTGGGACTTCCCCATGCTGGCTTCCCTTGAGACCAGCAACAGTCCCTGGCAGATTACAGAACAGAGCTCCAAAGTGAGAACTAGACAATTTTACAGAACTGGACTCCATCCAAGTCCACCAGATAGGAGGTATCTGAGTGTCCTCAGTCCCCCTGACCTCCTGGAGCATCCTCCAGGGTTATGATCTGTGGCACTCTGGGCACATTTGCTGACCATTGCTCATGACTTTAGCAAGTCACCCAAGCAGTCCCAATCCAAAGGCATGCAAACCGAAAGCACAATGAAACAGACAAAATAGACAGCACAAAGACAAAAATTTGGTGCCTTTTCTCACCTCCAAAGTCGAATTTGTGGGTTATGGGTCTGCGCTCATCCTGGACGATGGCCCCAAATGTTGGACTCCTGAGGTGGGGAGACCCTTCTTCAGGATAGACACCAGACCCCAATAACCCACAAAAACAGAGCTTGTTGCAAACAGCAAGAGGTGTTTTACTTAGTAGCCAGCATGCTGGGCTCTACACACAGCTCTCACACAAGGGGGTGGTACAGAGCCCTGAGCAACAGAATAACAGATGTTATAAAGGCAAAAATTGAAAAATAGGAGGGGGTCTAGGGGTAAGGGATTTTTTTAACAGGGCAGTCAGTGATTGGCTCTGCTCAGGTGTGTTGACTAGGGTTAGGGACTGTTTGTACTTCTCAGCCCAGGAACAAAGAAGGGCATTTAGGGCCAAGTTAAAATTTTCTACCCTTTCAATAGAAGGGGGATTCTAAAGGAATTTGAATCTAAACTTAAATAATTATCTATAATTGTGTCATTCATGATAAAGAGAAAATAAATTCTAGTATTTTTGTTTGTCTGTTTCTGTATTTTTATGTTTTTGGTTTTGGTCCAGTTCAACTTCTACCCCCAGCAGAAATGTCAGTCGACCTGGCAACTGAAAGCTGGGTCTCCATGCAGATTGCCATCCAGACATTCTCCTACAGGTGGATCATCAGAAACTTCTCCTTTTGCATGGAGGGAATGAGGGAAGCCATTGAAAGTGCGACTTTCTCATCAGGAGCCAATGACGAACACCAATGGCGTTTGAAAGTACACCCCAATGGGAGCGATGACCATAGCAAAGATTACCTGTCAGTTTACCTAGTGTTGCTCTGCTGTCCAAAAAGCCCCGTTTGGGCGAAGTTCCACTTTTGGATCATAAAGGCTGAAGGAGAGAAATGTGAAAGACTGTGGAGCCAAATTGCCTTTCAGTTTGTGCCTGGTTGAGGCTGGGATTCAAAAATTCATCCTTAGAGATTTACTCTTGTCCCAGGCACAACATCTTCTCCCTGCGGACCACTTCACCCTCTCATGCAATGTGTATGTGGTTCAAGACTCCTGTAGCATTTCAGGACAGAACACATCATCAGCAATCAAGGTACCAACCTGCACTTTGGCAGATGAGCTAGGACAACTGTGGGTGAATTCCCTCTTCACAGACTGCTGCCTGTTGGTGTCTGGTCAGGAATTCTGGGCTCACAAGTCCATCTTAGCAGCTCGCTCTCCAGTTTTCAGAGCCATGTTTCAACATGACATGGAGGAGAGGCCAAAGCACCGAGTTGAGATCAAGGACCTGGAGCCTCAAGTCTTCAAGGAGATGATGGGCTTCATTTATATGGGGAAGGCACCAAACCTCCACACCATGGCCACTGGTGTGCTGGAAGCTGCTGACAGGTATGGCCTGGAGCACTTGAAGGTCATGTGTGAGGATGCCCTCTGCAGGGACCTCTCAGTGGAGAATGCTGCTCACACTCTCATCCTGGCTGACCTCCACAGTGCAGAGCAGCTGAAAATGCAGGCATTGGATGTCATTACAGTTCACTCTTCTGAGGTCTCTGAGACCTCAGGGTGGAAGCTCATGGTGGATTTCCATTCCCCCTTGCTGGCTGAAGCATTCCATGCCCTGGCTTCTGCACAGAGTCCATTCCTAGACCCCCCTCTCAAACACCTCAAGACATCATAAGACCTGTTCACTTGTGACCAACACCTGTCTTCCTGAAGCTGCAGCCACTGTTGTTTCCAGTGACTCCCAGGTCGACTAAGGTATTGCTGTCCTATTCACAGTGAATCTGGAGAAGGACAGCATGATGGCTCAGCATTTCAAACAGCTGGAAGGAGGTGGAATGAAGGCTGGGTGGACCAGCCCTGGACTCTGGTTCACTCTACCTCATGTCTACATTCTTCCTGTACTGGTTTCACAATTGTCCCATGAGTTGAAAACTGACATGGAACTTAGTTGATTGCAACAAATGCATCTCAACAGGAGTTCTTTATGGCTGGTGTGGGGCAAAGAATCTGGATTGGATTGGGCAGAACCCATGACTGGTGGCTCAGAGCAATGGGGAAAACCAGCATGGACCTGTAGTGATATGAGAAAGGACAGACCAAGAGGATTTTTTAAAAAAACTCAGTTTGTAAGGATTGGATTGATAACTCAGTTGGGAAGAGCAACTGTTGCTTTTGCAGAGGACACCTAGACGCTACCCAACACAAATAGGAGAGGTTTCAACCATCTGCAACTGGACATACACAGGATCTGAGGCACTTTATTGTCTCCACTGGAACATACTTCTACGTATATCAAACCATAGGAAAAAATGATAAAGTGAATAAAAATTATGAAGTTAGTTGTGGGTTTTTGCAGTTTCTTTGTTTAAGGAAGTCAAGTTTAGTGCATCCAGCTCTGCTCAACTGTGGATGTTTGTGCAGATTCCTCAGAGTCCCTGCCCTATTGAAACCCTTTCTCCTCTTTCTTCACACTCTGTGTCTACTACTGCAACTTCTTTTTCCTTCATTCATTCCTTAGTTAATTGACTTTACATCATAAGATGATCGATCCTCATTCAGAAAGGCAGATGGGACAGACATCAGAAAAAATGAAAACAAGTAATAAGAGAGGAGCCTACCACAAACAGCCTCTGAAAGACTATCCAGGAGGATATTAAAGCAGATGCTGAGAATCTTAGCCAAACTTTTGGCAGAGTACAGGGCATCTTATGAAAGAAGGGGGAGACAGAAAGACCTGGAAGTGTCTGGAGCTCCACAAGGAGAACAACAGAATCAAAACTCCTGTGCCCAGTGGTCTTTTCTGAGACTGATACTCCTACCAGGGTCCTTTTATGGATATAACTTAGAATCTGTGCACAGTTGCAGCCTGCGCAAGTCATTCTCCAAACAGGCATCTTAGTAAGGGGAACAGGGGCTGTCTCTGATATGAACTCAGTGGCTGGCTCTTTGATCACCTCTCTCTAAGGGAGCAGGGTGCAGCCTGACCAGGCCTCAAAGAGTACTCTGAAAAGACAGTCCTGATGAGACCTGATAGGCAAGGGTTAGATGGAAGGGGAGGATGTCTTTCCCTATCAGTGGACTGATGAAGGGGCATGGGAGGAGATGATTGATGGAGAGAGGGCAGGATTGGGAGGGAATGAGGCTGGAGGCTACAGCTGGGTTACAAAGTGAATAAATTGAAATAAATAAAAAATTATATTAAAAAATCCAGGGCAGAAATAGAAACCATGGTACAGAACAACTACTCAACAAAGGCATTCAGAAATCAGAACATAGACCTATAATCAACCTAATCCTAGGCTTAGAATTTTCACCAATTCTACTCTATTTGAGGTTCTTATACAAGTTTAACGCCTTTTCAACCCCCACCCCTATCCTAAGTATAAGATTATTAGGGAAAGAGGCATTAGACCTCTTTTATCTACTTCCTGCTGATGAGGGTCAATGTGTCTTTAGGGGATTACCAAAGCAAAGTTATTAGAATACCAACAGTCCAGTCAAAAGGACAATCACCAAGCAGCAACATGAAATCAGAAGGAGCTGCAAGACTCAGTTGAATTGCCTAGAGAAGTTCTCTGGAATGTTTCTCTCTTCAAAGTGAAGTCTCAGAGCACTAACACCAGTGCAGACATGTCAACCCCCAAAAGAAGCCTCACTGTATGGGAGCCTATATATACCTCCTCTCCTCATAGTCCTCCCACAGATGTTCTCCATGCCCTGTCCAAAGTCCTACCCCTTTCAAGTGAGGGGTTAGAGCAAAATATCACGAAGCTTCTCACCAGTCAACCTATAGCAAAACATCACGTGCCCAGCTTGCAGTAAAACGTTACATGACAAAACTGAATCTTCAAGGAAACCAGAAACTTCCACTTCAGATCCTTATTTTTGTTTGAAAAATGTATTTTTACCTTACATTAACAATCTACACACAGTAAGAATTTAATTGTAATTATGGGAACCATGAGACTAGAACTATGTATCACATAATAGTCAAACAAAACAGCATTAAATTTCTATCAATGAACAATAATTAAACAAAATAGCTTTTAAATTTCCAAAGTTATACAAAATAACCTGAATTTCTATCAATATAAAATATTTACACACAACAACCTTAAATTTTTATTATACATTAAGTCATACCTAGGCAAAGTAACTCATCAAGTGACCAAAAACCTCCTCCTCATCATTTGAGAATGGAGATGTTCTGTAGGCAAGGTATCTTTGGAGTGCCCAGTGAAAATTTGGGATATTGGCAAGTCCCAGAAAAGGTAGCTGAATCTTTTTTTGTCAATTATTTTTGTTGTCTGTCTAGTCTTTGTGTTCTCTGTCCATTCTCTGTGTTGTCTGTCTAGTCTCTGTGTTGTCTGTCCTTGGGGATAAACCTTTTGAAGATGATTTGCATGCAAATTTTGGAAAAATCAGTAATTGAGGCAAACAAAACAAAACAAAACAATTTGCAGGAGTGAATCACCTGGGCTATTTGCTTTGTGAAGACACTCAAGTCTCAGGTGATAAGAGGTTTTCCCTGGTCAGATCTAATCTTTATAAGTTTTGTTCATAAGCATATTTTGTCATTCCCTGTAGATACATAAGCATAACCACATCCCCATCTAGAAACTATTGCAGATTTCCATTCTATTACCACATCCTTATAGTATATTTGTTGACCTAGCTCTTCAGTTTTTTCCTGTAACTCAGTGACTCTAAGTTGCAATTGTTACTTTTTTTTCCAACATTAAGAAAATTTAGAGTTACCAAAGCATTATTTAGTTTGTCTCTGGGGCTTTTTACTCTTCCTTTTTGTTTAATAAGCATCTCTTCTAAGTTGTGATTGGCTCTTTCTTCAACTGCTTAGCCTGTAGGATTGGAATACATGTAGTGTGCTTTCTGTTGTGATATGCAAAGAATGGTTTCCTCTTATTGGCTGCATATGCAGGAGCATGGGTGGTCTTCATTTGTGTAGGTATCCCCTTAATTGCCATTATTTCTAACAAGTTTATAATTGCACAATCACCCTTTTCAGAACTTAAAGCAGTTACCCATTTAAGCCTGAGTATGTATCAATGGTGTGGTGTATATACCTTTGTTTTCCAAATTTTGCAAAATGAAAAACATCCATCTGCCAGATTTCATTTTGTTTGGTCCCCTTAAGGTTATTACCAACAAATAACAGAATTTGGTTGTATAGAGAACATGTAAGACATATTTTTTATTATATCTTTAGCTTGTTGCCAAGTGACCGACATTTTTTTCTTGAAACATTTCCCATTAAAATGATGTTTCTCATGAAATTCAGAGGCTTCTAAACCATTCTGTATTAGTAATTGGTCAGTTTCCTCATTTGCTTGTGCCTGGCACACCTGAATGAGACTGAATGGATAGTTTCTACTTCTGATGACCTGTGGTAATCACATAAATAACAAGGTTATTTCTGAGCCTGTTTTATCGGGAACAAATTCAACAGTCTCTATATGCAAAACAACTCTTTCTTCATATAAATAATTGTTAATTATATTAAGAGATTCTGGAAAATCTAGTAATGCCATAAGGATTGCATACAGTTCTGAGTTTTGAACTGAGGTATATGGGCTTTTGGTCACCTTGCTTATTTTGTCTGACTTATAATCTGTCACCACTATCTTGTTTTCATCAGTATTGAATGTTGGTGCCTCTGGAATTGGTGTTCTCTTTATAATACGTGGAAGAATCCAATTGTTCTTTTTATAAAATGAATACATCTGCTTTTAAGATATGTATTATTAATTTCTCCCAGTTAACTAGACAAGCTCTTTGCCAATCATTGATCACCCACAATGACATTATCTCAGTATTGTAAGAGTCACTACAATGTCAGCCAGATCTCTTCTTTGATAATTAGTTCAGAAATATTTTCTATATATGTTGGGACCAATTAAATAATGATGAGGCACATAACACATCTTATATGAAAGAGGTTTATTAGATGGGGATGAAGAGAGAGAGAGAGAGAGTGAGAGAGAGAGAGAGAGAGAGAGAGAGAGAGAGAGAGAGAGAGAGAGAGAGAGAGAGAGAGAGAGAAGGAAAGAGGTAGGCATGATGGAGGGAAGAGAGAGGGGGTGACCTGACAGAGAGAGTGGAGAGGGCAACAAGGCAAGAGAGGTCAAGAGTGGGTTGCAAAGTAGTGGGTTGATCCTTTTAAGGAGCAAAGTAACCATGCCTGCTGGGTGTGGCCACCTGGCCTGTGATACATGATGACATCATAGGTTGCTAGGCAACCCAGAAGCAGGTGCCTAATACTTACAATATATGTCTTCAGTTTTTTAAACTTCATTTATGTGCTCAGAAAATCCATTCCATAATAGTATATACCCATTGCATAATGAGCTCAGTAGGAGAAAGAGTCGAAGACAAAATGACCAAAATACAATCAAGTTTAGGATCAATTTGATCCACATATGCATCTTGCAGTCTTTGTTATTCAAGAGTTAACTCTTTTGCTGCTTCAGCTGTTGGACGTCTGGAACTTTTTAACTTTGGATCTCCTTGTAAATTTGAAATAAATTACTTAACTCATAAATGCTCAATCCAATTATAAGCCCCAGCAAGTTATTATCTCCTATTAATGTTTGAAAATCATTAAGACTTTGCAATTGGTTCCTATGGATCTGTACCTTTTGTTTCCAACTTATTTGCTGACTGACTTTATAACCCAAATAACTAACTGAATCTCCTCTTTGCATTTTTTTCTGGAGCAATCTGTAACCCCAACTTGACAGAATTTTTTGTGTTTCCTTAAATATTTTCTCTGAAGTATCTGTATCAGTATCTGCTAACAAAACATCATCCATGTAATGATATATGAAAGATTGAGGAAATTGCCTACTAATTATTTCTGATGGTTTTAACACACCATATTGTCATAAAGTTGGACTATTTAACATTCTCTGTGGCAACATCCTCCAGTGGTATCTCTTTATTGGACCACTATTGTTCAGAATAGTTACTGAGAAAGCAAACCTTTCCCTATCCTGCTCATCAAGTGTATTGTGAAAAAGCAATCTTTCAAATCAATTATTTTTATAGGGCATGCTCTAGGCAACAAGGAAGGTAAAGGAAGTCCAAGCTGCAAAGGACCCATTGGTTGAATAACTTTATTGATTGCTCTTAAATCTGTTATCATCCTCCAAGTTCCTGATTTCCTTTCTTCAAAAAACACATGTGGAATTCCATGAGCTTGTAGACTCCACTATATTTTGAGCCTCCAGCTACTCTTGAACCACTTCTTCAAGTGCCTTCAATTTTTCTTTTGTTATGAGCCATTGCTCTTGCCACACAGGTCAATTTGATATCCATTTCAGGGGCAAGGCTGTTGGTATTTCAGCAGTGGCTACTCATATAAATGTGGAAATTCAATTCCTGTGATGTCCTGTGTTTGGACAATTTATACTTGTTCTTGATCACCTGTATCTATACATTCTCCAGAATTATCACCATACGATCCACAATTACCTCATTTACTGTCCATGGGATTGGAGGAATATTAATTTGAGTACCCCACTCTTCTGAAAGATCCCTTCCCCATAAATTGATAGCTATGTCAGCCAGATAGGGTCTCAACTTTCCTGTTTGCCCTTCTGGTCCCATACCTTTAATCCATCTGACATTTTGTTTGATTTGCAATAATTTACCAATTCCTATAAACTGTGTATAAACCTTCTGAGGTGGCCAATCTGGATTCCAAGACTTTTGGGCAAGTATACTGGCATCAGCTACTGTGTCCACCAAAACTTTTATTTCAATACCATCATTTGGATCTCTGATCATTAACTCTGTTTGCCAGAACAAACGTTCTCTAGTACTCTCCAAACCCTTTCTTCTTTCTATTGGAGCAGCCTTGTCCTTGATGTAAGGAAACAGTAACGCTGAGCAATTCTATCCCCTGCATTAATTTGCGTCTCCTTGTTCACATATGCCATGACTTTAAGTTCTTCCTTGCAATACCTATCTAAGACACCAGGATGCACAATAAATCCTTGAGAACTTAATCCAGTTCTTCCCAGGATTATTGCTACTGTCTCTGATGGTAAAGTACCATGAACACCAGTGATTATCTTGTAACAGTCAACATTTGGGGATAGTGTAAGATGTGTATCTGTGGCCAGATCCAAAGCTCCAGTACCTTCAGTGGCATACATTCGGTCATCAATACTTAGTTTTCATATTCCTCTCCGCTTGGTACCTCCTGACTGACTGAAGGAAGATGACCACATTGTTTGTTGTGGGGCCTTGATATGATAGGTCCCTTTATTTGTTTCCCTGATGAAAAGGGTATACCATATTTTCCCTTGCCATCAGAGCTATCAAGACCCACGAAGCTTTTAAATTCTATGGCAGCTAGAAATTGCTTGTGCTCTTTTACAAAGACCATTTTCTTCAAAGTCAATAGGCCTACTAGTTGAACTCTGAAGCTTCTAGTCTTACAGTTTCTTTGGAAATGGCCAGATTCACCACAATTGTGACACCATGTGTTTTTTATCTCTGAGATTTCTAGCTTTTCCAGTGATATTGACATTATACATCTAAGAGCCAATATCAGTTGTCTCTCTTATCATTTTCCTATTGGAATTCCTTGCACTTTTAATGGCCTAATTGCCCTCTTACATTCAATATTTGAATTTTCAAATGTCAAAATCTCTGTGAACATCTTTCTGGTTTCAGGAGCTGGTATAGCTCTATTGATGGCAGAGGTCAATCTCTACAAGAATTCAGTGAGGGCTTCTCCAGAGCCTTGTATTACCTTAGTAAAGGACAGAGTTGTTTTCCCTGGTCCCTCAACCATGTCCCACACTCTTAAAGCTGCAGCACAACATTGTTTACTCATGATGTTATCAGATCTGATTTGCTCTTGTAAATCAGCATAACGACCTTCCCCAAACACTTCATCTTTAACATTATCCTCCTTGCTATATCATGTTGCTGCATTTTCATGGCTTTGTCCCTCCACCACCATAACCATTGCAACTGTTGACTTCCTTCCAGAATGACAAACTCTTCCAATCATGGTGAATAGGTCTGTATTCCAGAGCCCCATTATTTAATATTTGTTTAATGAATGGGGAATGTATCCCATACTTTAAAATAGACTCTTTAAAATGTCTTCAATCTAGCATGTCTATTGGACGCCACTCCATCCATCAAGCTTCACCAGCATCATTAGCAGGTATCTGCTGTAGAAAATCTGGAATGCTGATGGTGCCTGTATTGGTGTAGGCAACTCCTCTGGCAGTGCACTTGGCTCTACAGGAACCCAATTACCCTGTCCCTCTGATGGCTCTTATAGGGCCCCTTGCTTCAGGGAGATGCTCTGGGCACCTGGTGATGTAAAGGCATGGAGAAGGGTGGAGCGGCAGCCTGCCTTCCAGCCTAGTTTGCTTCCCTCTTTTATCACGTGGGAAATTCCCTGTGTCAGATGCCAAGCCTGAGCCCTGTTATTCACCCACTGGCTCCTTTTGCTTTCCAAGCACCCTCTGTTTGAAAATTCTCTAGGAGCATAACCAACTCTGCAATCCTTTCAACACCAGATCATTTCATGAACCTTATGAGTTTTCAACATTCCCTGAACCTTTTTCACAATGGTATATATGAAGACCACAAAACAAAACCAGAAAATTTCCTCCAGGATCAAGACAGGAGACCACCCTGCAGCAAGAGCTGCTCTTTAGCCAATCTCCTTAAACAAAATTGCCAACCCATCAAAAACTGAGGATTAGTCCACTGTGTTCGAATCAAAGTTACCCATTGTGCCTAAGTCACATTGGACGCCATCTGTAGGCTTAGATTTTTCACTAAACCTACTTCTTTATAAGTTTTATTTTATTTTTAAATATTTAAACATATATTATTTTTAATATATTTTTCTAACTTTTAAAATGTTAATCACAGGTTGTTTATTTTGTATCCCAGTTGTAGACCCTCTCACACTCCCTCCCAACCCCACCCTCCCTCCTTCATATCCTACCTATCCCTTTCGAAGTCCACTGCTAGGGGAGGTCCTCCTCCCCTTCCATCTGACCCTAGCTTATCAGATATCTTCAAGACTGGCTGCAATGTACTCCTCAGTGGCCTAGCAAGGAACACTCCCTCAGGGTGGTGGTGGTGGGAGGTAAAGAAGCCAGTCATTGAGTTTATGTCAGAAATAGTTCCTTTTCCCCTTACTAGGGAAACCCACTTGGATACTGAGCTACCATGGGCTACATCTGAGCAGGGGTTCTAGGTTGTATCCATCCATGGTCATTGGTTGGAGCAACAGTCTCATAGAGGACCTCTATGTCCGGATACATTTTGTCCTTGTGGAGCTACAATCCTCTTCCAATCATATTAACTCCCCCTTCTTTCATATGATTCCCTGCACTCTGATGAAGGTTTGGTTATGAGACTCAGTATCTGCTGTGTTAAGGTGTTGGGTAGAGTCTTTCAGAGGCCCTCTGTGGTAGGATCCTGTCCTGTTTCTTGTTTTCTCCTACTTCCCATGTCCATCCCATTTGTCTTTCTAAGTGATGATTGATCATCTTACCGGAGTCTTCTTTCTTGTTTTTCTTCTTTAGGTGCACATATTTTAGTATATTTATATAGTATATATTTATATACTATATATTTATATAGCATATTTACATAGTCCTATCTAGTGAGTATATACCATGTGTGTCTTTCTGCTCCTGGGATAACTCACTCAGGATGATCATTTCCAGGTCCCACCATTTGCCTGCAATTTTCTTGACTTCCCTGTTTTTAATTGCTGAGTAGCATTCCATTGTGTAAAAGTACCACAATTTCTGTATCCATTCCTCCGTTGAGGGACTTCTGGATTGTTTCCAGGTTCTGGCTATTACGAATAAAGCTGCTACAATAATAGTTGAGCAAATGTCCTTGTTGTGTACTTGAGCATCTTTTGGATATATGCCTAGTAGTGGTATAGATGGATCTTGAGGAAGCGCTATTCCTAATTCTCTGAGAAAGAGCCAGATTGATTTCCAAATTGGTTTTACAAGTTTACATTTCCACCAGCAGTGGAGGAGGGTTCCCAATTCTCCACAACTTCTCCAGCATTTGTTGTCACCTGAGTTTTTAATCTTTGCCATTCTGATGGGTGTAAGGTGAAATCTCAGGGTCGTTTTTATTAGTACCTCTCTGATGGCTAAGGATGTTGAGCATCTTTTTAGGTGTCTCTCTGCCATTCTGTATTCCTCTACAGATAATTCTCTGTTTATCTCTGTGCCCAATTTTTTTTATTGGATTGCTTGGTTTATTGCTTTTTAAATTTCTTTAGTTCTTTGCATATTCTGGATATCAGCCCTCTGTCAGATACAGGGTTTGTGAAGATCCTTTCCCAGTCTGTAGGCTGTGGTTTTCTTTTGATGATAGTGTCTTTTGCTTTACAAAAGCTTTTCAGTTTCATGAGGTCCCATTTATCAATTGTTGCTCTAAGAGCCTATGGTCTTGGTGTTCTGTTCAGGAAGTTGTCTCCTGTGCCAATGAGTTCCAAGGTCTTCCCCACTTTTTCTTCTAACCGATTTAATGTATCTCGTTTTATGTTGAAGTCTTTGATCCACTTGGACTTCAGTTTTGTGTAGAGTGATAAATATGGATCTATTTTCATTTTTCTGAATGTAGACATCCAGTTGGACCAGCACCATTTGTTGAAGATGCTGTCTTTTTTCCATTGAATGGTTTTTTGCTTCTTTGTCAAAAATCAAGTATTCATAGATGTTTGGGTTTATTTCTGGGTCTTCTTTTTTAAAAATAAATTTATTTATTTTTATATCAATCACAGGTTAGGTTTTTTGCATCCCATGCGTAGCCCCCTCCCTCACTCCCTTCCACCCTCCTCAACCCTCCTTCATCTCCTCCCCACCCCCTCTAAGTCCACCAACGGAGGAGGATCTCCTCCCCTTCCATCTGACCCCAGATCATCTTGTCTCCTCTGGGCTGGCTACAATGTCCTCCCCCGGGATCTAGCCAGGCTGTTACTCCCTGGCATGTATGGGGGAGGGTCGAAGAGTCAGACATCAAGCTCAAGACTGAAACAGCCCCTGTTTCCCTTACTAGGGTCTTCAGTTCACCAATGAGTTATCATGGGCAACATCTGAGCAGGGGTTCTAGACCATATCCATACATGGTCCCTGGTTGGAGAAACTGTCCCATATAAGACCCTTGTGCCCTGCTCAGTTTGATCTTTGTGGAGTTCTTGTTCTCCCCAAGTCTTACTAACTTCCCCTATATTTATTATTACTTCCCGCCCTCTGCCAAGAGCTTAACCGAGAGTCTTAATATCTGTTTTGATACATTGCTATACTGATTCTTTCATA
>CM053744.1:99406508-99421702 GCA_028658305.1 Pachyuromys duprasi | reverse complement strand
GGTCTGGTCAAGATGGTCCCAGGGTCCTCTCAGCCGTGGGTTGAGACAGAACTCGGGTTCTTCCCAGATCCCCTGGCGGACTCACACACTGACTGAGTTTTTGCTGGCGGAAGCGTTTGACTCACGCCCCGGCAGTGTGTGGACTGGTCTAAATGTTCCCCCAATCCACTCAGCCTGTGGTGGTTCCCACGATCTGTTTGCGCCCGCCGCACACCCGTGGGTTGGTGCAGAACTCGGGATCCTCCCAGATCCGCTGGCGGACTCACACACTGACTGAGATTTTGCTGGCGGGGCGTTCGGCTTGCGCCCCGGCAATGTGCGGACTGGTCAAAATGGTCCCCCAATCCACGCAGTCTGGTGTGGTTCTGATGATCGGATCGAACCTGCAGCACACCAGTGGGTCGAAGCAGAACCAGGGTGCAGTGTGCGCTCCTAGGGTGCAGTTCAGTGAAAAGGGCACCTGGTTCCTCCTGAGACTGCCCGGGAGACAGACTATAATGGCGGGTGCGGGGGCCCAGAGCAGCCGCTCCTCCAGATCAGAGCTGTGCGCCACTGGTCACAGGGAAATTTCTCCAGGTAATAACTGGGTGTCCCTAGGGTTTTCCCACTTGATTTTCTCACCGTCGGAGTTCCGCTCACCTGGCACTCACAATGCTGGCGTTTTAGGTCTCAGAGTTCAGTCTCCTGGTCGCTGCGTTGTTTCTGCTCTCCTACTCCTCAGACACAGTGTTCTCTCGTGGCAGCCATCTTGGATCCAGTCCTCTTCTGAACTTCTTTGATGGCCTTGTTCATTTCCTCTTTTTGTTCCTCTGACATCAGAACTTATTACACATAATCTAAAATTGGAAGTAGACACCTTTTAATGATATTTTTCTTTTATCACTTATTTCCTTCTCCGCTTATTTAGTCATTTACTAATTTGAGGCGAGCTTTCTTCCAGGCCATGCTGTCCTCTTGCTCACTGTGAAGTCCAGAATGGCCTTGAATTCCTGACTTCCTGTCTCTGCTTCTGGAGTGCTAAAGTCTTGAGACGAGAAGATTATGATGTGTTATCAGGGTGGACAATGGCATCACAGGAGTTATTATGAATGGAGATGAAAAACACAAAGAAGCAGAGAATGACAGCAGAAGAGACTTACAGGACTCTGCCCCAGGAACTCAAGCCAGGTAGTGTGGCCCCACCTATAGGCTGAACCAGGCCTCCAGTACACTGCAGATGGCTCCATGAGAGCCCCTCTGAGATTCTGTCTCTTGTCCTGTACACCAATGTATTATGAAAAAGCACTGAGCTGGTTGGCTTTTCCAACAGCAGCATGAGAAAACTAACTTGTGTTTTTCTGCCTTATTGGTTCAAGTGTACTTTGGTGAGAATATAGTCATCAAAATGAGTTTTTCTTTGTATCTAGACAATGATGCCATCATAGCATTTCCAAAGAAATAGAAGCAACTACTTCAACAATAAAAATAAAATATATATAACAGTGTCAAGACAATATGATTCAAATGTCAGAGTTATACCCAAGGACAGAAAAGGCAGCAATTAAAGAGTGCAAGAATGTGCTGGGGCTTCCAGTGCACCTCCACACAAGCTGGAATCAGTCACAGTTGTCAGATGATTCCTCTCCTTGGAGGTCCACTTCATATGCAGGAATCAGCCTAGACAAAACAATGGTCCTTATTTGAGAGATATTGTAATGAGTTCACAGTGTGTTGCTGCTCAGTATCTATGAGAATGTTATGCAGGGTTGTCTGAACCCCTTTGAAACTAAGATAATCTCTCCTTTGAAGGCCCAGCAGAGTCAGCACAACAGTCCTTAGTCTGAAAAGAATGGAACTCACCAGGGTAGGTGACTAAGTTATGAGGTATTGAAAAGCTGAGTCTTGTCAACCAAAGTAATTGAATTGAGAAATATTTAGGGTATTTATGAACTGCATCCTTAAGTGAATATAAAAGAGATTTTCGAAGAAGGGTTATAGGAGATGGAGGAAGATCATCACTAAAAATGGGAGGAGCCATCCCAGGGACTATGAGTCTGGGTGGAACAGAAGACAGAAAGAAAAGGGCCACTTTCAGAGGTTCCTGGCTCTGCTTCCCACACACCATATATGAGCTCTTCCACCTGTCCTCAATGTTGTGAACACTCAGACCCCTGAAAAGTAGGGAGAATTCTCCTTTCCAGATGTTGTTTATGGCAGGAATTTTGTAACAGCATCACAAGAATAAATAATAGCTGTGTAGAAATTGACAAGATCCATTCATTTATGGAAGATTGACCACGGTAAGCAAAATACACTATTTTGGAAATACAAATATATATTACATTCCAAACTCTTCTACAGTTGTATATAATAGACAAAACTAGTTACCTATTGACCCAAGATTCAATAGAGGGAAAAAACTAGCTACTCAGAAGCTAGTATTGACATATGAATAGAGACTTTCACAGACAACCAAGTTTCCAGTCTCATAGAAGAGGGAACAGAGGGAAGAAAATAAACTAAACATCTAGAAAGCATTGGTCATTATGTCAAACAGGGTGAAGAGAAAACAGGTCCTAGATCTTTGTTTTGGATCCAATTTAACCTTCAAACTACCTCTAGCATGTTGCCAGGCAGAGACCAAAAGACCCACTCTGGGCTATCAGTGTCCAAATTATGCTGGCCAAATTATGCCTGGAGAAAACCCTCACAGAGCAGCCCTGAGTGCAAAAACAGAGAGTTTTTAAAGACAAAGAACACAGAATAAAAAAAAAAAAAACTCAATCCTGGATGGCAGTTACAGGGGGTAGCAAGCAGTTTAAAAGAGCCAAGAACTTTCAGTTAGCTAGGGCATTTCGATCTTGAGTTTTTGAAGAGGGTGGCGTGCTTTCCCACTGGACTGTTCAAGGCAAGGATTAAAAAGAGGCGTCAGCTTCAGTTTAAACCAAAGATAACTCAGCTGAGACAAATTGAGGAAATATTTTTTTCCTGTTACACAGCAGAGCTGTCAGGGGACATGGCAGCTGAGAGCTGGGGCTCCACACAGATCGCTGTGCAGACATTCTCCTACTGGTGGACCATCAGAAACTTCTCCTTTTGCATGGAGGGCATGAGGGAAGCCATTGACAGTGTGACTTTCTCATCAGGAGCCAATGAGGAACTCCAATGGCGATTGAGGTAACACCCCAATGGGAGCGATGACGATAGCAAAGATTACCTGTCAGTTTACCTAGTGTTGCATCACTGTCCAAAAAGCAGTGTTTTCGGTGTCCAAAACACGGAAAAATATTTTTGTGAACTTTTTGTTTTATTTTACTTTCTTTTGGTATCTTTTTATCTAACAGTCTTTTGCTTGTTGTTTTTTTTAATTTTTCCTCTGTGTATGTGTCTGTGTACCTGTGTATCTGTGTTTGCAGGGATATTTTTCTGTTTCTTGTGGGGATATTGTTGTTGTTTCTGCTTGTTTCATTGTTTGGAAAATAGAGAAAAGAGACAGTAAAAAGGAACATAAAGTTGGTTAAGGTAGGGAGGTGGGAGAAACCTGGAGGGAATTGGGTAAGGGGAAAACATCAAAATGCAATGTATGAAAAAAATGTTTTTCAATAAAAATATTTTGGTAGACACTTAGAAAAGCAATTATTTAGTTGTTAATGCTTTTGTTAAATGCTCAGAAAATAAATGTATATATATGTATATATATGAATATATATATATATATATATGTATATATTGCTTCACAAATTTAAATTCTAAAACTTAGTTCTAGGATTTGGCCCATATGTAGAGATAATGTTACCAGAATTGTGGGCTCTGGATCATATGAAACATGCATATATTTGGTCAATTTGAGACACTATTAGTGTGTATTAGCACACTTGCTAATACATAGTACATTTTGACATATTATTAGATTGGTTTTTATTTCAACTTGTATATACGTGCACTGTAAAATCATTAAGATAAAAAAATCATTAAGAAAAATCAGGAGGAGGGGGAGTCCAAGATGGCGGTTACCACCGCGTACCATATCTGAGGGGTTCAGGATCTGAAACTCTGAAATTGGTGAGTGGAGGGGCAGCTGAAGCCAGAACATCAACATTAAGGCTTCCTGGGTGAGAGGGGACAACCGTGAGCTGGGACAGTTAGGATCCAGGTCATCTGTGAATGTCTCCCGGACTAAGAGTGTCAAATATTCAAACCCCTGCACTTCCCCTTGCCCGTAGCCTGGACCTCCCTGCTCAGAGCAGTCTGCAGTGGTTGCCCCAAGAAGAAGACTCCATGCTCAGCTACAGAGACTGCAGAGGCTGAGGCAATACAGACCTCCCACGTCTATAGCTGAGTTGCCATTGGTGGCTTTTTGGCACTCCCAGGTCTATGGCTGCAGAGAACTGCTGCTAGCCCAAGCAGGAGCCTCAGTTCTTGGTGCCTGAGACAGCAGAGGTGGCTGCCCCAAGTATGGGTTTCCTTGCCCAGAGGCCAAACAGTGACTGAGCTGATAGATCTTCTATACTCTAATTTTCCCCTGCGACCCAAATCTGAGAATAAAGAACAGGGGCTGGGGGGGGAGGGGCTGCAAGTGAGTGAGTGAGTGTTCTTTCAGGTCAGTGTGTGCAGAGCCCCAGATCCAGGGTCCCTCTATGCTAGCAGCCAGACATCAGATCCCCCCTACCCACAGCCCCACTGTGGGAAACATAGGGATCCTTGGGACAGTGTTCTCAACATTGGAGCCCCTGTTCTGTGGGTCGACCGGTGGAGTCCAGCCAAACAATTCTTGGAGCCCAGGCACATCTGAATAATGGGAGGACAGTACAACAGACCTGTAGACATGAGCAGTGTGCCTGCGTGCAAACAGCAGCGCCAGCACCCGCACCCCCTCCCGCTCTTATGCTCCACCCTTCCAGCCATCTACACTCTCTACCACCCTTCCACCCACACTCCTGCACTTGCCCATGTGCGCCTGCAAATTTCTTCCCTTAGCTACAGCTAAAAGACTAACATCCACTCTTGAACTGGTGGACCTCTCTCATCTTCATGAAGAATACTGCAGACATCAGAGACAGATGGGCACAGTCTGAAGTACAGACTCCAGGAGCAAATAGCAAAGGTTATTGATAAGCAGATGTCTAGAGGTTGGCATAAAAACACATCCAACAAAAATCAGGGCATCATGGCTTCACCAGCAAACCCAAAAATCAATGGATATTTTAAATCCTCAGAAACACAGGAGAATTATTTCAAATCTATGATTATACAGTTATTAGAGGCACATAAAGAGTAAACAAACAAAGTTCCAAGAGAAATACAGGCAAATACAGCCAAACAAATAGAGGCACAAGTAAGTAGTGGCATATAGAGAGGAAATAAACAAAAAAAAAATACAGTTCATCATGGGAAGACAGGAATCCACATTCAAAAAGATGAAGAATATGGTGCAAGACATGAAAACAGAATCAGAATCAATATAGGAAACACAAACAGAGAAAACCTTGGAACTGGAGAACTTGGAGAAAAGATCAGGAACCACAAAGATAAGCATCACCAATACAATACAAGAGATGGAAGAGAGAATCTCAAGTGCTGAAGACACAATTGCAGAAATTGAGACATCTCTCAAAGAAAAATTAAAATCAGAAAAGTCCCAAACACAAAACATTCCATGATAAAAACAAAATTTAAGAAATACAGGAATAAATGAAAAAGAAGATTCCAGGCTCCAAGGTCCAGAAAATATTTTCAAGAAAGTCATACAAGAACATTTTCCCAACTTAAAGAAAGAGATGTATTTAAACATACAAGAGGTCTACATAACACCATACAGCCTAGACCAGAAAAGAAATTCCTCATGTCACATGATAGCCAAAACACTAAATCTACAGAACAAAGAAAAAAATTAAAAGCAGCAAGGGAAAAAGGCCAAGTAACATACAAAGATAGACCTATCAGAATCCCACCAGAATTCTCAACAGAAACTATGAAAGCCAGAAGGGTCTGGGCAGATGTCATGCAGACTCTAATAGACCACTGATGCCAACCCAGACTACTATACCCAGCAAAGCTTTCAATCAACATAGATGGAGAAAACAAAATATTCCATGAAAAACTAAACTTAATATCTACACAGCAACGCAGCCCTACAGAAGGTACTAGAAGGAAAACTTCAATCTAACAAAATCAACTACACCCAAAAAAACACAGGATGTAGATAACTCCACAACAACAACAACAGCAAAATTAAAAGAAAAGCAGCACAAACACACATTAACACCACTAACTCCACAATAAAGGAACTAATATTCATTGGCCACTATTATCTATTAACATCAATGGACGCAACTCTCCGATAAAAAAACACAGTCTAACAATGGTTGTGGAAACAGGATCCAACATTCTGCAGCATCCAAGAATCACACCTCTGCAACAAAGATAAACACTACCTCAGAGTAAAGGTCTAGAAAAATGTTTTTCAAGCAAACAGACCCAGAAAACAAGCTGGGGTAGCTATCCTAATATCTAATAAAATAGATTTTCAATCAAAATTAATCAAAAAAGATGAAGAGGAACACCTCATTCTCAACAAAGTAAAAACCCACCAGGAGGACATCAAAATCACGACCATCTATTCTCCAAATACAAGAGCACCTGAAATTGTAAATGAAACATTAAAGCTTAAATCACACATGAATCCCAACTCCCTCAGAGTGGGAGACTTCAATACTCCACTCTCACCAAAGGACAGATCATCTAGACAGAAACTAAATAGCAAAATAATGGCACTTACAGAGATCCTAAATCAAATGGACCTAATAGATGTTTACAGAACTTTTCACCCAAATTCAAAAGAGTATAACTTCTTAGCACTTCACAGAACCTTCTCAAAAACTGGCCGTAGAGTCATGCACAAAGCAAACCTCAACAGATACAAGAAGATTGAAATAATCCCTTGTTTCCATCAGATCACCATGGCCTAAAACTAAACCTCAACAACAACAGAAATAACAAAAAGCCTACATACACATGGAAACTAAACATCTCTCTGTTCAATGACAGCTTGGTCAGGGAAGAAATGAAAAAAGAAATTACAAATTTCCTAAAATTCAATGAAAATGAAGACACAACTTACCAAAACTTATGGGACACAATGAAAGCAGTGCTAAGAGGAAAGTTCATAGCACTAAGTGCCTCCAGAAAGAAGTTTGAGCATCTCATACAAGCAACTTAATGACACACTTAAAAGCCCTGGGGGAGGGAGAAGCAGACACACCCAAGAGGAGTAGACAATTAGAAATTGTCAAACTCAGAGCTGAAATCAATGAATTAGAAACAAAGAAAACAATTTATAGAATCAGTGAGACCAAGAGCTGTATTTTTGAGAAAATCAACAATATAGACAAACCCTTAGCCAAAATAACTACAAGGCAAAGAGAAACTATCCAAATCAACAAAATAAGAAAAAAAGGTGGCGGGACAAAACAACAGACCCTGAGGAAATCCAAACAGTCATCAGGTCATACTACAAAAACCTATATGCCACAAATTTGAAAATCTAAATGAAATGGACAAGTTTCTTGTTAGATTCCATTTACCAATCAAGATCGGGTAAATAGATTAAATAGTTGTACATCCCCCAAGGAAATAGAAGCAGTCATCAAAGTCTCCTTCCAAAAAAAGCCTAGGACCCGATAATTATGCAGAATTCTAGCAGAACTTCAAAGAAAAGCTAACTCCAATTCTATTCAAACTATTCCATGAAATAGAAACAGAAGGAACATTACCAAACTCATTCTGTGAGGCCATAGTCACCTTGGTACCTCAACCTCACAAAGACCCAACAAAGAGAGAAAATTTCAAGCCAATCTCTCTTATGAACATTGATGCAAAAATACTCAACAAAATACTCACAAAGCAAATCTGAGAATACATAAAATATATCATCCACCGTGACCAAGGAGGCTTCATCCCAAGCATGCAGGGGTGGTTCAATATATGGAAATCCATCGATGTAATCCACCATATAAACAAATGGAAGGAGACAAACCACATGATCATCTCCTGAGATGCTGAAAAAGCACTTGACAAAATCCAACACCCATTCATGTTTAAAGTCTTGGAAAAACCAGGGGTAGAAGGCACATAACTAAACATAGTAAAGGCAATATACAGCAAGCCTATAGGCAACATCAAATTCAATGGGGAGAAATTTAAATAAAAAATCAGAGACAAGGCAAGGCTGCCCACTCTGTCTGTATCTCTTCAACATAATACCTGAAGTCCTAGCTAGAGCAATAAGACAACAAAAGGAGATCAAGGGGCTACAAATCAGAAAAAAAGAAGTCAAAGTGTCACTATCTGCAGATGATATGTTAATGTACATGAGTGACACCAAAAATTAACCAGAGAACTTCCTTCAGCTGATAAACACTTTCAGCAAAGTGGCTGTATACAAAATTAACTCAAAAATACCTGTAGCCCTTCTGTATACAAAAGATAAAATTGCGGAGAAAGAAATTAGGGAAATTACACCCTTCATAGTAGCCACTCTTGATGTGACTCTAATCATGCAAGTGAAAGGGCTGCTTGAAAAAAAACTTCAAGTCTCTGAAGAAGAAATTAAAGAAGATATCAAATGACAGTTCTCTCATGCTCATGGATCTGTAAGATTAACATAGTGAAAATGGCAATCCTGCCAAAAGCAATCTACAGATTCAATGCAATTCCCATCCAAAACACCAACACAATTTTCTTTACAGAACCTGAAAGAACAATTCTCAATTTCATGTGGAAAAACAAAACCCCAGAATTGCTAAAACAATCCTGTACAATAGCAGATCATCTGGAGATATCTGCATCCCTGATCTCAAGCTGTACTGCAGAGGGATAGTAATAAAAACTGCATGGAAATGGCACAGAAACAGAATGGTGTATCAGTGGAATTGAATAGAAGACCCAGAAATAAACCCACACATCTACGTATACTTGATTTTTGACAAAGATGACATAACCATACAATGGACAAAAGGCAGCATCTTCAACAAATGGTGCTGGTCTAACTGGATGTCTACATGTTGAAAAATACAAATAGATCCATATTTACCACTCTGCACAAAACTAAAATCCAAGTGGATCAAAGACCTCAACATAAAAAGAGACACTACAAATCCATTAGAAGTAAAAGTGGGGAAGAGCCTAGAACTCATTGGCACAGGAGACAACTTCCTGAACAGAACACCAACAGCACAGGCTTTAAGATCAACAAACAATAAATGAGACCTCTATGAAACTGAAAAGCCTTCTGTAAAGCAAAGGACACTGTCATTAGAACAAAACGACAGCCTACATACTGGGAAAGGATCTTCACCACCCTGTATCTGCTAGAGGGCTAATATGCAAGATACATAAAGAACTCAAGAAGTTACAAAGCAACAAATCAAGTAATCTAATTTTAAAATGAGGTACAAGTGCTAAACAGAAAATTCTCAATAGATGAATACCAAATGACCGAGAAATACCATTAAAGAAACACTCAATGTCCTTAGTCATCAGGGAAACACAAACTAAAATGACCCTGAGATTTCACCTTGTACCCATCAGAATTGCTAAGATCAAAAACTTAAGTGACAATACATGCTAGAGAAAATGTGGAGAAAGGGGTACCCTCCTCCACTGCTTGTGGGAATATAAACTTGTACAACCACTTTGGAAATCTGCCTGGTGCTTTCTCAGAAAATTAGGAATAGTGCTACTTCAAGATCCAGCTATACTACTCCTAGGCATATATCCAAAAGATGTTCATCTATACAACAAGGATATTTTCTCAACCATGTTTGTAGAAGCTTTATTTGTAATAGCCAGAAACTGAAAACAACCTGGATGTCTATCAACTGAAGACTGGATGCAGAAATTGTGGTATATTTACCAAATGGAATACTACTCAGCAATTTAAAGCAAGGAAATCATGAAATTTGCAGACAAATGGTGGGAACTAGAAAAGATCATCCTGAGTGAGGTATCCCTGAAGCAGAAAGACATACATGGCATATACTCACTGATAAGCGGATATTAGACAAAGGACATAAGATAAACATACTAAAATCTGTACACCTAAAGAAACTAAGCAAGGAGGAGGACCCTGGGTAAGATCAGCAGTCCTCGTACAGAAAGGCAAACAGGATAGAATTGGAAGACTGAGAAAACAGGGAATAGGACAGGAGCCTACCACAGAGAACCTCTGAAAGACTCTACCCAGCACAGTATTAAAGCAGATGCTCATTGCCAAACTTTGGGCAGAGTGCAGGGATTCTTATGAAAGAATGAGGAGATAGAAAGACCTGTAGGATACAGGAGTTCCACAAGAAGAGCAAGAGAACCAAAAAATCTGGGCCCAGGGGTCTTTTCTGAGACTGATATTCCAACCAAGGACCATGCATAAAGAAAACCTAGAACCCCTGCACAGATGGAGCCCATGGCAGCTCAGTGTCCAAGTGGGTTCCATAGTAAGGAGAACAGGGACTGTCTCTCACATGAACTCATGGGCTGGCTCTTTTATCACCTCCCCCTGCAGAAGGGAACAGCTTTGCCAGGCCACAGAGGAAGACAGTGCAGCCAGTGCTGATGAGACCTGATAGGCTAGGGTCAGATGGAAGGGGAGAAGGACTGCCCCATCAGTGGACTAGGGGAGGGGTATGGGAGGAGAAGAGGGAGGAAGAGAGAGAGTGGGAGAGGATGAGGAAGGGGGGGCTACAGCTGGAATACAAAGTGAATAAATTATAATTAATAAAAAAAGAAAAAAGATAAATCAGGTTCTGTTCACAAAAAAAGTGCTACTTGATTCAGGGTCTCTGTTCATGGGATTAGTAGACTCCATTTTTATATTTGTAACAGAAAATGTTCTCATAGTATATGTAATTTAACTATATATAACTCTTAGCAGAGGCAACATGAACTGTTACTAAAATTATTTTTCATTTTTTGGGGGCTATCCTCTCTTCATTTGTGTAAAGGTCTGACTCTTTATTTTCAGTTTCTGGCCACATTTTGGATTTGTCATTTCAATGGCCCATCACTGGCTTCCGATTTATAACAGCACTCAAGGCCTTAGGCAAACAAAGAGATGTATCAAGTGCTGTCTCGATGCTGATCGGTTTTCATAAAGAGCTGACAGCCAATATCTGGGACAGGAAGTGGAGGGTGAACTTCTAGGAGAGAGAGGGACTATGGGGGAAAAGAGACCATGGGGAGATTCGGAAGTAGACATAGAAGGGAACGGATGCATCGGAACGAGAGCAGAAGGTAAAGAGCAATCCATGTGGCAGGTCATAGGCTAAGGTATCTGGGCTAGGTTTAAATGGTAACTAGCCCACTGCCCCAGAGAAGGGCCCAAGTTTTAAACTATAGAAAAGTCTCTGAGTCATTATCTGTACCTCCGGCAGGTCCATGAAAAGCTCCTACTATACATTTTTTTTTAATTTTCTGATATTTTTAACAAGTCCATAAAAAGTATAGCTATTAATGGCACCCATAATTTGCCTGGAATATAGATATAAATTTATAAATGTTATCAGAATTGTGAGTGTCCCTTCATGATTGCCACATGATAATAGCTAGAAAAGAGAGAGCCTGTTTTCTTTTGGGATATGGTCCAAAACCATGCTCCTGTGGATGAACTAAAACCCACAACTCAATGGAGAGCACAAACTGGGCTCTGTGGGTTATTTGAAAAGAGGAGGGGATGGGTACATATGATTAAATGCATTGTTTATGTGACATCAAAAATTACTAAAGTTGTTGTATCTTTAAAATCTAAACAGATATTAAAAGAAGGCTACTTGAGAGGAGAAAGGAAATTATTTAAAAGAAGGAAGCAAGAGAAGGTAAAAGAATAAATATGATTGAAACATGTTATATTTGTATATGAAAAATCACTAATGAAATACATTGTTATCTATGTAGCATATGCTCATAAAGTTGCTTAAAAAGTAAAATTTATGAGAAAAGATCTTTAAATAGGTTAATCAGGACTAAAATGTTTGTTTGTAAAGGTTTGTGTGTGTGTGTGTGTATTAGTGCTTTAAACTCAAAGCAATTGCACTTTCTTTAAAATGTTGATTACACCAGATGTGATGGTGCACATCTTTAACAGGCAGAGGCAGGTAGAGGTCTGTGAGTTCAAAGCAACCCAACACTGCTCTACACAGGAGTTCTTGGCCAACCAGAGTACATAGTAAGACCAAGGCTAAAACGAAAATAAACAACAGTTGATTTACTTTTATTAAAATAGGAAAAGAGCTGACTTTAAAGGGCAGGAATTTAATGACTATGTTGCCTATTAATTTTTGTGTGTATTTACCATTTAAATTTATATTTAAGTTAAATTCCTTTACTAGCTTCAGAGCTTTAGTTAGATGGGCCTATCATCTATGTCAGATGCCCTTATACACAGGGTGATAAGTCTCTTTATGATCTGATAGGTTAGTGACTGAAAGCTAACTTAGCCACACAGCCTCTCTCCCCTGTAAAGGAAATGGCAATCCCCCTAGAGAGAAGCTGTCTGTGAATCTTAGGAGACAGGCTTCCCAGGATCCAGAAGAACAAATTCCAGAAGAATGGCACACACCATTCTCACTTCCCCAAGACAATTTACAGACTCATACCAACAGACTTGATGACATCAAACATCATGACATAACTCTGATGGTGTGGTGACTATCCTTACTCCTCTACATCCTCAGACTGACATATTCCCTCCCCACAATGAAGATCTTTACTGTGGTCAAAATCAACTGTCTGCCATGAAAACTCCAACTTCTGCTGACACCTGTAAGAATGACACCTGTAGGAAGAGACCCCACTCTGTCTCCAAGACCTGACCTCTCATCACAGAGACCCTCCTGAGCTGACCTCTCTGACTGGCTATAGTGTAACTCCGGAAATAAATCTCCTACTGACAACAACAATCTACTTGCGTGGCCCCACTGAACCTTTCTTGGGGGTTGGTCTGATGTTCAAGGTCTGATTACTCCCTGGATAAACCTATCCTGCTCTGTAAACCTGCCTAAGACATTATACCTGGTTGATTGCAGGCCTATACCTGGGCAGGGCAGAATGAGGTAAGTGTGGCTAAGCTTTTGAGGACAGGAGAGACAGAGAGGAGGAAGGAGGGCTCCAGGATGGGTGAAAGTAGAGAAAGAACCACATAGGCCAGGAGAAAGGACTCCAAGATTGGCATGGAACGGCCTAGATGAATAATAAAACCAAGTATTCATGAGATTGTGGATGGGAGGTAGCCCAGACAAAGATGGTTAAGGCCGATGGCATTGCATGGGGGCTGGATGGATGAGGAGGTTATTGAGACAGTGTAGGTAGACATATCAGCAAAAGGTAATAAGGCAATTACAAAATTTAACATGTGTCTGTGTCTTACTATTACTGATAGAGCTGCAATAATTTATAGAGCTAATAATACTAAAAATATTATAGCCCAACACTCCCTTTTATTTATAACAACAAACCCCAAATCTGAAAGCTTTTGCAGTCATTGATGTTAGTTTGTAAAACATTATAAGATATCTTAAGATACAAGTTTATCTAAGAGTTTTTCCTCTGGTGAGGATTTGATGCCTCAGTGTAAAACTAAAACCAAATTTCTTTTTCTGAAGCACCAAGGCTTTTTGGGGGGATAGTGTTCTATCCTTAGTGACAATTACAAAATGTATTGTCTTGGAGGACAAGACTTTGTGTTTTCCTTTCTTTTTTAAATGTAACTTATTTATTTTTATATCAATCACAGGTTAGGTACTTTGTATCCAAGTCGTAGCCCCCTCCGGCATTCCCTCTTACCCTCCCAAACCCTCCCTCATCTCCTCCCTACTCCCCTCCAAGTCCCCTGATGGGGGAGGACCTCTTCCCCTTCCATCCAACACCCAGATCATCTTGTTTCCTCAGGGCTGGCTGGGATCTAGCCAGGCTGTTACTCCCTGGCTTGTATGGGGGAGGGTCAAAGAGCCAGCCATGGAGTTCATGACTGAAACAGTCCCTGTTGCCCTTACTAGGGTCTTCAGTTGGACACTGAGCTACCATGGGCCACATCTGAACAGGGGTTCTAGGCCATATCCATACATGGTCCTTGGTTGGAGAAACTGTCTTGTATAAGACCCCTGTGCCCTGCTCACTTTGGTCTTTATGGAGCTCTTGTTCTCCCCAAGTCTTACTAACTCCCCCTATTTTTATTTTATTATTATTTCCTGCCCTGTGCCTAAGGCTTGGTTGTGAGTCTTAATATCTGCTTTGATACATTGCTATATTGATTCTTTCAGAGGCCCTCTTTGGTATGCTCTTGTCCTGTTGCTTGTTTTATCCTACATTCAATGTCCATCCCATTTGTTCATCTAAAAGAGCATTGATCATACCAACCTTGGTCCTCCTTCTTGTATATCTTACCTAGGTGTGTAGATTTCAGCATGAACTTCCTACGGTCTGAAAATCAAGAAAAATGTCTGGTAAAATCAAAAGAATGGAGCTGAGGAAAGCCTAACCTGAAGGTATATAGAATGTTATAGAAGGTATGAACTGTATTTGCTTTGTTTTTTTGCACCTGCAAACATGATTTGAGAGAGAACTGTAAGATATGTTACTCTTCATTTAAAAGGCTGTCAGGAGCAGGAGTCTCTATATCCAGTGGCTGTTTTGGCAGCTGCTTTGATATTTAAATCTCAACACAAAGACTGGCTTCTACCAGGCCTTCTCAGGAGTCAGGGAAGAATTTGCAAGTCCATCACCTTTTGTTTTGTGACAGCAGGTGGGATAGCTTGTTAAAATCACAGCTCTTGCTACACCTCCTTGTGAATTTCAGTCATTGTGTTGAGCTGTTTAAATAAAATCAAGGCTGCTGGTAGGGGTGCTTGCACTTGGCTGACTAGTTGGTCCTGAGAGCCAGAGCCTCTCTGAAAGAACCCATGTATTCCTTATTTCAATCCTCACTCCTGACTCAAGAACCATTCGACTCTGCTGGCCTGACCAGTGAAAAAGGCCGAGGTTTCTTCAATACAAAATGCTTTCTTATGTTCTCCATGTTAGCTCAGGGTTATATAGGGTTATATTCAAGTCATTGTTAATTATTATAAAAATATATGCCTGGTTGCCAGTTCCTATATAGATGATTTAATGCTGTTTCTTTCTGGCCGGTAGGTTTGAAATGGCCAGAATTGTCCATCTCCACTAAG
>CM053744.1:99389949-99406008 GCA_028658305.1 Pachyuromys duprasi | reverse complement strand
TGAGTAGCCACTTTTGGAATACCAAAAGCCTTGTCCCTGAAATGGATATCAAATTGACCTGTGTGGCAAGAACAATGGCTCATAACAAAAGAAAAATTGCAGGCACTTGAAGAAGTGGTTCAAGAGTAGCTGGAGGCTCAACATATAGTAGAGTCTACAAGCTCATGGAATTCCACCCGTGTTTGTTGAAGAAAGGAAATCAGGAACTTGGAGGATGATAACAGATTTAAGAGCAGTCAATAGAGTTATTCAACCAATGGGTCCTTTGCAGCTTAGACTTCCTTTATCTTCCTTGTTGCCTAGATCATGGCCTATAAGAATAATTGCTTTGAAAGATTGCTTTTTTCACAATACACTTGATGAGCAGGATAGGGGAAGGTTTGCTTTCTCAGTACCTACTCTGAACAATAGTGGTCCAATAAAGAGATACCACTGGAGGATGTTGCCACAGAGAATGTTAAATAGTCCAACTTTATGTCAATATATTGTGTTAAAACCATCAGAAATAATTAGTAGGCAATTTCCTCAATCTTTCATATATCGTTACATGGATGATATTTTGTTAGCAGATACTGACACAGATACTTCAGAGAAAATATTTAAGGAAACACAAATTCTGTCAAGTTGGGGTTACAGATTGCTCTAGAAAAAAATGCAAAGAGAAGTTATTTGGGTTATAAAATCAGTCAGCAAATAAGTTGGAAACAAAAGGTACAAATCCATAGGAACCAATTGTAAAGTCTTAATGATTTTCAAAAATTAATTGGAGATAATAATTTGCTGAGGTTTATAATTGGATTGAGCATTTATGAGTTAAGTAATTTATTTCAAATTTACAAGGAGATCCAAAGTTAATCAGTCCCAGATGTCTAACATCTGAAGCAGCAAAAGAGTTAACTCTTGAATAACAAAGACTGCAAGATGCGTATGTGGATCAAATTGATCCTAAACTTGATTGTATTTTGGTCATTTTGTCTTCGACTCTTTCTCCTACTGAGCTCATTATGCAATGGGAATATAGTCTTATGGAACAGATTTTCTGAGCACATAAACGAAGTTTTAAATATTGAAGACATATATTGCAAGTATTTAGGCACCTGCTTCTGGGTTGCTTAGCAACCTTATGTCATCATGTGTCACAGGCCAGGTGGCCACACCTGGCAGGAATGGTTACTTTCCTCCGTAAATGGATCAACCCACTACGTTGTCTCTCTCTTGGCCTGTCTTGCTTTCTTGCCCTCTCCCCTCTCTCTGTCAGGGCACCCCCCCTCTCTTCCCTCCACCATGCCTCCCTTTTTCCTTCTCTCTCACTCTTCATCCCCATCTAATAAACCTCTTTTATATAAGGTGTGTCATGTGCCTCATCATTATTTAATTGGTCCCAAAATGTATAGAAAATATTTCTAAGCTAATGATAAAAGAAGAGATCTAGATGAAATAGTGGTGCCACTTATGAGCTAATGTCATTGTGGGTGATCAATGATTGGCAAAGAGCTTGTCTAGCTAACTGGGAGAAATTAATAATACATATCTTAAAAGCAGATGTATTAATTTTATAAAAAGAACTAATTGGATTCTTCCACGTATTATAAAGAGAACACCAATTCCAGAGGCACCAACATTCTATACTGATGAAAACAAGATAGTGGTGGCAGGTTATAAGTCAGACAAAATAAGCAAGGTGACCAAAAGTCCATATACCTCAGTTCAAAACACAGAACTGTATGCAATCCTTATGGTATTACTAGATTTTTCAGAATCTCTTAATATAATTAACATATTATTTATATGCAGAAAGAGTTGCTTTGCATATGGAGACTGTTGAATTTTTCTTGATAAAACAGACTCAGAAATAACCTCATGATTTATGTGATTACCACAGGTCATCAGAAGTAGGAACTATCCATTCAGTCTTATTCAGGTATGCCAGGCACAAGCAAATGAGGAAACTGACCAATTACTAATACAGAATGGTTTAGAAACCTCTGATTTTCATGAGAAACATCATTTTAATGGGAAATGTTTCAAGAAAAAATTTCTGTCACTTGACAACAAGCTAAAGATATAATAAAAAATATGTCTTACATGTTCTCTATACAACCAAATTCTATTATTTATGGGTAGTAACCTTAAGGGGACCAGACACAAAATGAAATCTGGCAGAGGGATGTTTTTCATTTTGCAAAATTTGGAAAACAAAGATATATACACCACACCATTGATTCATACTCAGGCTGTCAATGGGCAACTGCTTTAAGTTCTGAAAAGGGTGAATGTGCAATTATAAACTTGTTAGAAATAATGGCAATTAAGGGGATACCTTCACAAATGAAGACCACTGATGCTTCCTCATATGCAGCCAATAAGAGGAAACCATTCTTTGCATATTACGATAGAAAGCACACTACAGGTATTACAATCCTACAGGCCAAGCAGTTGAAGAAAGAGCCAATCGCACCTTAGAAGAGATGCTTATTAAACAAAAAGGAAGAGTGAAAATCCCCAGGGACAAACTAAATAATGCTTTGTTAACTCTAAATTTTCTTAATGTTGGAAAAAAGGAACAACAGCACCTGAGAGTCACTGGGTTACAGAGAAAACTGAAGAGCTAGGTCAACCAACATACTATAAGTTTGTGGTATTAGAATGGAAATCTGCAATAGTTTCTAGAGGGGGATGTGGTTAGGCTTATGTATCTACAGGGAATGACAAAATATGCTTATGAGCAAAACTTATAAAGATTATAAGTTTGACCAGGGAAAACCTCTTATCACCTGAGACTTGAGTGTCTTCACAAAGCAAATAGCCCAGGTGATTCACTCCTGCAAAGTGTTTTGTTTTGTTTGCCTCAATTACTGATTTTTCTAAAATTTGCATGAAAATCATCTTCAGAAAGGCTAGCTCAAAGGACAGACAACACAAAGACTGCACAGACAACACAGAGACTAGACAGGTCACACAGAGAATGGACAGAGAACACAGAGACTAGACAGGCAACACAGAGAATGGACAGAGAACACAGAGACTAGACAGACAACAGAAATAATTGACAAAAACAGATTCAGCTACCTTTCCTGGGACTTGGCCAATATCCCAAATTTTCATCGGGCACTCAAAAGATACCTTGCCAGAGGACGTCCCCATTCACAAAAGGTAAGGAGGATGTTTTCGTTTTCAGTTATTTGATGATTTACTTTGCCTAGGTATGAATTAATGTATAATAGAAATTTAAGGTTATTTTGTGTAACTATTGTATATTGATAGAAATTCAGGTTATTTTCTTTAACTTTGGAAATTTCAAAGCTATTTTGTTTAATTATTGTTTATTGATAGACATTTAATATTGTTTTGTTTGACTATTCTTTGATACATAGTTCTAGTCTTATGGTTCCCATAATTATCCTTATTGTGTGTAGATTGTTAATGTAAAAGGTAAAAATACATTTTTCAAACAAAACTAAGGATATGAAGTGGAAGTTTCTGGTTTCCTTGAAGACTCAGTTTTGTCATATGAAGTTTTACTGCGAGCTGGGCACATGATGTTTTGCTATAGGTTGGCTGGTGAGAGGGTTGGTGATATTTTGCTCTAATTCCTCAATTGCAAGGGTTGTGACTTTGGACAGCTGAGAACATCTGTGGGAGGATATGAGGAGAGGTATATATATATAGGCCCCCATACAGTGAGGCTTCATTTTTGGGTTGACATGTCTGTGCTGGTCTTAGCACTCTGACACTTGACTTTGAAGAGAGAAACATTCCAGAGAACTTCTCCAAGGAATTCAACTGAGTCTTGCAGCTCTTTCTGACTTCATGTTGCTGCTTGGTGATTGGTCTTTGGACTGGACCGTTGGTATTCTATTAACTTTGTTTTGGTAATCCTCTAAACACCCATTGACCCTCACCAGCAGGAAATAGATAAAAGAGGTCTACAGCCCCTCTCCCTACTAATCTTCTATTTAGGACAGGGGTGGGGGTTGAAAAGGCGTTAAACTTGTAAAAGAATCCCAAATAGAGTAGGTTTGGTGAAAAATCTAAGCCTACAAATCTAAGATTAGGATGATTATAGCTCTTGGTGGTGATTTCTGAATGCCTTTGTTGAGTAGTTGTTCTGTACCATGGTTTCTATTTCTGCCCTGGATTTTTTAATATAATTTTTTATTTATTTCAATTGAATCAATATGTATCCCAGCTGTAGCCTCCAGCCTCATTCCCTCCCAATCCTGCACTCTCTGCATCAATCATCTCCTCCCATGCCCTCCTCAGTCCACTGATAGTCATCCCCTTTCATCTGACCCTCGCCTATCAGGTCTCATCAGGACTGTCTTTTCAGAATCTTCTCTGAGGCCTGGTCAGGCTGCACCCTGCTCCCTTAGGGAGAGGTGATCAAAGAGCCAGCCACTGAGTTCATGTCAGAGAGAGCCCCTGTTCCTCTCACTAAGATTCCCATTTGAAGAATGAGCTGTGCAGGCTGCATCTGTGCACAGATTCTAAGTTATATCCATAAAAGGACCCTGGTAGGAGTATCAGTCTCAGAAAAGACCACTGGGCACAGGAGTTTTGATTCTGTTGTTCTTGTGGAGCTCCAGACACTTCCAGGTCTTTCTGTCTCCCCCTTCTTTCATAAGATGCCCTGTACTCTGCCCACAGTTTGGCTATAATTCTCAGCATCTGCTTTAATATCCTGCTGGATAGTCTTTCAGAGGCCATTTGTGGTAGACTCCTCTCTTGTTACTTGTTTTCACTTTTTCTGATGTCTGTCCCATCTGCCTTTCTGAATGAGGATTATTCATCTTATGATGTAAAGTCAACTAACTAAGTAATGAATGAAGGAAGGTAAAGGGAGTTGCAGTAGTAGACACTGAATGTGAGGAAAGAGGAGAAAGGGTTTAAATAGGGCGGGGACTCTGAGGAGTCTGCACAAACATCCACAGCTGAGCAGAGCTGCATGCACTAAACTTGACTTCCTTAAACAAAGAAACTGCAAAGAAACTCCACAACTAACTTCATAATTTTTATTCGCTTTATCTTTTTTTCCCTAAGGTTTGGTATACATAGAAGTATGTTCCAGTGGAGATAAGAAAGTGCCTCAGATCCTGTGTATGTCCAGTTACAGATGGTTGAAACTTCTCCTATGTTTGTTGGGAAACCTCTAGGTGCCCTCTGCAAAACAACAGTTGCTCTTCCCAACTGAGTTATCACTCCAATCCTTACAAACTGAGCTTTTAAAAAAAAAGTCCTCTTGGTCTGTCCCTTCTCATTTCACTACAGGTTCATGTTGGTTTTCCTCATTGCTCTGAGCCACTGGTCATGGGTACTGCTCAATCCAATCCAGATTGCTCTTGCGCCACACCAGCCCTAAAGAAACCCTGTTGAGATGCATTTGTTGCAATCAACTAAGTTCCATCTCAGTTTTTACCTCATGGGACAACTATAAAACCAGTACAGCAAAAATGTAGACATGAGGTAAAGTAAACCAGAGTCCAGGACTGTCCAGTAGGCCTGCATTCCACCTTCTTCCAGCTGTTTGAAATCCTGAACCACAATGCTGTTCTTCCCCAGTTTCACTGAGAATGGGACAGCAACACTGTAGTCTACCTGTGAGTAGCTGGAAACAACAGTAGCTGCTGCTTCAGGAAGACAGGTGTAGGTCACAAGGGAGCAGGTGTTAGGATCTCTTCACACGTTTGAGAGGGGTTTCCAGGAATAAACTCTGTGCAGAAGCCAGGGCATGGAATGCTTCAGCCAGCAAGTGGGGATGGAAATCCATCATGAGCTTCCACCCTGAGGTATCAGAGACCTCAGAAGCATGAACTGTAATGAAATCCAGTGCCTGCATTTTCAGCTGCTCTGAACTGTGGAGGTCAGCCAGGATGAGAGTGTGAGCAGTATTCTCCACAGAGAGGTCTCTCCAGAGGGCATCCTCACACATGACCTTCAAGTGCTCCAGGTCATACCTGTCAGCAGCTGCCAGCAAACCAGTGGCCATTGTGTGGAGGTTTGGTGCCTTCCCCATGTAAATGAAGCCCATCATCTCCTTGAAGACTTGAGGCTCTATGTCACAGATCTCAATGTGGTTCTTTTGCCTCTTCTCCAACTCATCTTCAAAATGGCTTTGAAAACTGGAGAGCAAGCTGCTAAGATGGCCTTGTGAGTCCGGAATTCTTGACCAGATACCAACAGGCAGCAGTCTGTGAAGAGGGAATTCTCCCACAGCTCTTCTAGCACATCTGTCAAAGTGCAGCTTAGAACCTTGGTTTCCGATGTCGTGTTCTGTCCTGAAATGCTGCAGGAGTCTTGAACCACATACACATCACATGAGAGGGTGAGGTGGTCCTCAGGGAGAAGATGTGCCGGGGACAAGAGGAAATCTCTAAGGATGAACTTTTTGAATCCTCAGCCTCCACCAGGCACAAAGCGAAAGGCAATTCGGCTCCACAGTCCTTCTCATATCTCTCCTTCAGCATATATGATCCAAAAGTGGGTCTTTGCCCAAACAGGGCTTTTTGGACAGTGAAGCAACACTAGGAAAAATGATAGGTAATCTTTGCTATCTTCATCACTTCCATTGGGATGTACTCTCAAATGCCATTGGAGTTCATCTTCAGCTCCTGATGAAAAAGTTGCACTTTCAATGGCTTCCCTCATTCCCTCCTTGCAAAAGGAAAAGTTGATGATGGTCCACCTGTAGGAGAATGTTTGGAAGGCAATCTGCGTGGAGCCCCAGCTCTCAGGTGCTAGGTCCTCTGACATTTCTGCTGGGGGCAGAAGTTAAACTGGACCAACCCCCTAAAAAAACCCCAAAATAAACAAACAGACAAACAAAAAGTACAAGAATTTATTTTCTCTTTTTCATGAATGACACAATTATAGATAATTATTTAAGTTTAGTTTAAAATTCTTCTAGATTCCCCCTTTTATGACTTTGGAAATTTGTATCTCTCTGAAAACATTTATCTAGATTTGAATATTAGTCAGAAGTTAGTACCACCCAGTAGCCAGTGCTTAATTGTGTGTGAGTGTTTATGTTGACACTGAAGTCAATAATAAGTAGGTTGGGCTATCATATACAACTTCTTAAGATGGAAAATCTCATTTCATTCCTGTTGTATTGGTGAAGGTCCTCTAGAGTAACCACACACAGAATGATCATATATACACAGAAAGGGTAATTATGACAATGACTTACAGGCTGCAGTCCAGCTATTCCCACAAGAGTTATAGCCAGTACGTACTTAATCCACACGGCTAGAAGTTTCAGGTGGTCTTCAGTATATGCTCAGACTCCTGAAGAAGTAGGCTCTAATGCCAGTGATCTACTTGCTATGAAGTTGAGGGCGAGCAGGCAAAGAACCAAGATTTCCTTCTTCCATGTGCTTATATAGGCTTGCAGCAGAAGGTGTGGCCCAGTTAGAGGTGTGTCTTCTAGCCCCAAGATCTGGATTAAAGGTGTGTGCTTTTCCTACCTCCAAAGTCTGTATTTGAATTGGGTCTACCCAATACTACTTTTTAATACTACTTTCTGTATATATAGAGAGAAGATCATTCTGTGCATTGTTACTCCAGAGGACCCTGACTAATAGAACTGAGAGTCTGTGAATTTTTCCACTCTTCAGAAGTTCTATATGATAGCCCAAACTAGTTATTATTGGTCTAAGTGGAAACACTTGCATGCGCACACACACAAACACACACACACACATACACACACACACACACACATGCTTGCACGCACACATGCAAGCACCAACACACACACATGCAGTCAAGCACAAACACACTCATAAATTTTAGCAGTGGCTATTGTTCTGTGCTAACTTCTGTGAAACGAATATTGAAGCCTACATAAATATTTTCAGAGAGATATAAATTTCCAAAATCATAGAAGGGGGAACCTATGAGTATTTGCAACTAAATTTTAATAATTATCTATAATTGTGTCTTACAGGGTGAATAGAAAAACACCATAGATTTTTTTTTTTTTTTGGATCGGGGTTAACTTCTCAACTACCCCTAGCAGAAATGTCAGAGGACCAAGCAGCTGAGTGTTGGGGCTCCATGCAGATCCAGACATTTTCCTAAAAGTGTACCATCAGCAACTTCCATTTTTATCTGGAGCGAATGAGGGAAGCTATTAGAAGTCCACTTTTCTCTTCAGGAACCAATGGCCAAGCAAAATGGTGTTTCACACTACACCTGAGCAGGTTCGATGAAGGAAGAAGAGACTACCTTTCAGTTTACCTGGCATTGCTCAGCTGTCCAAAGAGCCCCTTTTGGGTAAAGTTTTAGTTTTGGATCTTAGATGCCAATGGGGAGAAAAAGATATAATGTGGAGAGCCAAAGTGTCAATAGTTTCCTGCCATACCAACACAGGGGATACAAAAAGTTCATCCCTCAAGATTTCTTCTTCTCCCGGGCCCAATGACTACTACCTAAAGGCAGACTCTCTTCTGCAAGGCAAGTAAGGGCCAAGATGTCTTCAGCCTTTCTTTTGGGACATCTGCAATCAAGGTTCCAAGCTGCACTTTGACAGATGAGCTAGGACAGCTGTGGGGGAAATTCCCACTTGACAAACTGCTGCTTGTTGGTATCTGGTCAGGAAATCTGGGCTCACAAGGCCATCTCAGCAGCTCATTCTCCAGTTTTCAGAGTCATGTTTCAACATGACATGGAGGAGAGGCGAAAGAATCGGGTTGAAATCAATGACCTGGACCCTCAAGTCTTCAAGGAGATGATGGGCTTCATTTACACGGAGAAGGCACCAAACCTCCACACCATGGCCAATGGTGTGCTGGCAGCTGCTGACAAGTATGTCCTGGAGCACTTGAAGGTCATGTGGGAGGATGACCTCTGCAGGGACCTCTTAGTGGAGAATGTTACTCACACTCTCATCCTGGTTGACCTCCACAGTTCAGAGCAGCTGAAAATGCAGGCACTCGATTTCATTACAATTCATGCTTCTGAGGTCTCTGAGACCTCGGAGTTGAAGCTCATGGTGGATTTCCAATGAGTTCAAGGCTCTTCCCCAATTATACCTGAGTGACCCCAAAAACTCTACCAGGGAACTCCTACAGCTGATTAAAACCTTCAGCAAAGTGGCTGGATAGAAAATTAACTAAAAAAATCACTAGTCTTCCTTTATACAAAAGGCAAAAGGGCTGACAAAGCAATTAGGGAAACAACACCCTTCACAATAGCCACAAACTTCGTGAAGTACCTTTGGTGTGAACCTAACCAAGCAAGTCAAAGACTTTTATGAAAAAAAAAAATTCCGTTCTCTGAAGAAAGAGTTAGAAGAAGATATCAGAAGATGGAAAGATCTCCCATGGTCATGGATTGGCAGGATTAATATAGTAAAAGTGACCATCTTACCAAAACAATCTACAGATTCAATGCAATTCCCATCAAATTACTGACACAATTCTTTTCAGAACTTGAAAGAAAAATTCTCAACTTCATATGGAACGAAAAGAAACCCAGAATTGCTAAAAACAATCCTCTACAGTAAAAGATCTTCTGCAGGTATCTCCATCCCTGATCTCAAGATGTACTATAGAGCATCAATACTAAACACTGCATATGGTACTGGCACAGGAAGAGAATGGTGGATCAATGGAACTGAACAGAAGAGCCTGAAATAAATCCACACACTTAAGGATACCTGATTTTTGACAAAGATGCCAAAACCAATCAGTGGAAAAAAGACAGCATCTTCAACAAATGGTGCTGATCTAACTGGATGTCTACATGTAGAAAAATGCAAATAGATTGATACTTATTGCCCTGCACAAAAGTAAAGTCCAAGTGGATAAAAGACTTCAATACAAAACCAGACAAACTAAACCGCTTAGATTTCTTTATTTTCAATTGCTGAATAATATTCCATAGGGTAAAGGTACCACAATTTCCGTATCCATTCTTCAACTGAGGGAGGTCTGGGTTGTTTCCAGCATCTTGCTGGAAATACATAAATAAAGCTGCTATGAACATGTTTGAGGAAATGTCCTTGTATTCTTGAACATCTTTTGGATATGTGCCTAGGAGTGGTATAGCTGGGTCTTGAGGTAGCACTATTCTGATTTGTTTGAGAAAGCACCACTTTGATTTCCAAAGTGGTTTTACAAGTCTGCATTCCTACCAGCAATGGAGTAGGCTTCCTCTTTCCCCACATCCTCTCTAGCATGTGTTTTCACTTGAGTTTTTGATCTTAGCCATTCTCATGGGTCCAAGGTGAAATCTCAGGTTTGTTTCGATTTGCATTTCCCTGATGTCTAAGGATGTTGAGCATACCTTTAAGTGTTTCTCTGCCATTCTATAGTCCTCTACAGAGAATTCTGTTTAGATCTGAAACCCAATTTTAATTTGAATACTTAATTTGTGGCAGCCCATTTGGATATAATGGCAAACCAGAGTGCGCACCTCAGCAGTGGAATTCGGCCTTTTGGCCCTGGTTCCTATCTAAAGCTTGGTGTCTCAGAGAGTCACCCTGCCAATTCTACAGCAGAGGGCTCTGATCCTGAGAACTAGAGAATAAATTCCATGCAACCATGGTAACCAGACAGCAGGTCCTGGGTAACTTTGAGTGAGTCCTGGTATGTTTTGGGCAAGTAAAACTGGCTCTGTGAGAAACTG
Organism: Pachyuromys duprasi; assembly: GCA_028658305.1. Taxonomy (NCBI): domain Eukaryota; kingdom Metazoa; phylum Chordata; class Mammalia; order Rodentia; family Muridae; genus Pachyuromys; species Pachyuromys duprasi. The sequence goes on along the minus strand of CM053744.1, from coordinate 99,395,379 downwards.
CTTGTACTTTCCTGCAATTTAAGTGTTAACCTGACTTTCAGTAAATGACACCTAGATCAGGGCCTAGTCTTGGTGTCCTTCTTTGTGTCAACCTGTCCTCGTCTCCCCAGCCCTCACTCAGGTGGCATCCAGATTTCACTGTGGGCTGGTGACATTAATTTGTTGCTGTTTAACTTCTTAAGTTCATTATATATTCTGGATATTAGCCCTCTGTCAGATACAGTGTTGGTGAAGATCTTTTTCCAATCTGTGGGCTGTCGTTTTATTCTGATGACAGTGTCCTTTCCTTTACAGAAGTTTCTCAGTTTCATGATCCCATTTATGGTTTTCGATCTTAGAGCCTGTGCTGTTGGTGTTCTGTTCAGGAAGTTGTCTCCTGTGCCAATGAGTTCAAGGCTCTTCTGGGGAAGGTTTCTTATATGATTTTGTTTAAAATATTTTCTGGACCATTGAGCTCGGAGTCTTTACTCCTTCAATTCCTATTATTAAGTTTGCTTTTTTCATAAAGTCCAAGAATTCCTGGATGCTTTGAGTCAGGAAATTTCTTTTGGAGATAATATTTTCATTTTCTGGTATTATATCTTCAGTACCTGTGATCTCAAGTCCTTACCTTGTATTCTCTTGGTAATGCTTGTGTCTGTATTTCCTGTTCACTTACTCCATTTTCCTTTTCCAGAGTTCCCTCAGTTTGTTATCATTAATTGCATCTCTTTCCATTTTCAGGTATTCAAGAGTTGTATTGGGTTTCTACAACAATTTGGTTTTGGTTTTGTTGTTGGGTTGTTGTTTTGTATTTACTTACCTCATCCAATTTTTCATTGTTTTTTCTTTTAATTATCTAATTTATTACTTAACTAATTAATTAGTAAACTCCTCCTTTTAACTAATTAATTAGGACCTCCTCCTTTTCCATCTTACTCTAGTCTATCACCTCTCATGAAGATTATCTTTCATAGTCTTCCTCTGCGGCCTGGTCTGGCTGCTCCCCCAACAGGGGGAGGTGATCTAAGAGTCAGGGACTGAGTTCACGTCAGAGACAGCCCCTGTTCTCATTATTAGGGAGCCCATTTGGAGACTTTGCTGCCATGAGCTACCTCTGTCCTAAGGATCCAGGTTATCTCCATGAATGTTCCTTGGTTGGAGTATCAGTTTCAGAAAAGTCCCCTAGGCCCAGAACTTTTGGTTCTGTTGTTCTCCTTTTGGAGCTCCAGACCCTTCCAGGTCTTTCTTTCTTCCACTTCTTTTATTAGATGCGCTGCACTCTGCCCAAAGTTTGGTTGTGAGTGTCAGCATGTGCTTTAATACCATACTGGGTAGAATGTTTCAGAGGCCCTCTCTCATAGACTCCTGTCTTATTCCTTGTTTTCACCTTTTTCTGATGTCTATCCCATTTGCCTTTCTGAATGGCAATTGATCATCTTTCCCGGGGTCCTCTTTTTCGCTTAGATTCTTTAGGTGTATAGATTTTAGTATGATTATGCTAGATCATGTCTAGTAACCACTTACAAGTGAATATATACCATGATACTTCACTCGGGATGATCTTTTCCAGATCCCACCATTTGCCTGTAAATTTACTGGTTTCCTTGTTTTTTAATTGCTGACTACTATTCCATTGTGTAAATGTGCCACAATTTGTGTATCCCTCCTTTGAGGGATATCTGGGTTGTTTCCAGATTCTGTCTATAATGAATAAAGCTGCTACAAACATGGTTGATCAAATGTCCTTGCTGTAGACTTGAGCAACAGTTTGGATATATGCCTAGGAGTGGGAAAGCAGGATCTTGCGGTAACACTGTTCCTAATTATCTGAGAAAGTGCCAGACTGATTTCCAGAGTAGTTGTACGAGTTTACATTCCAACCATAAATGGAGGAGGGTCCTCCCTGGATTTCAAAAGCATGTGATTGCTACGCATTTTCTAAAAGAAAATGTTCCTTTGATCTGGAAGTTCTGACCACTGGGAGGTTCCAGATGAACTGTGTTTCTGGTTATTGGTCAGTGATTCTTAGGAATGGGCATCGGCTAGAGGTCTGAAGGGATTCACAGGAGCTTTTACTCATTTTGTCTCTTTGCAATTTGGGGAGAAAAGGACAGAAGGTGTGCCATAGTGTCGGGGATGATATTGTTGATTGTGGATCTACAGGCACTGAAGGAGACGGTAGGATCTACACACAGAACTGTAGCACTTGCAGGACTGGTGTGTGGGTGATCAAGAAGTGGATGCATAGCTGGGGGCTGAAATAAGGCAAGGAGTTGTGGAGAGGAATTTTAAAAGGGATTGTCTGTGAGACCCACAAGAGATGTTGGCAGGTGCAAAGGAAGGCTGCAGCTGGTGATTAGACTGGAGAAGTGGAATTGGAATGGAGGAAGAAGTGCTGAAATTCTTCAGTTGCTTTACCAGCACACCTGCAGCCAAGGTGTGTAGGTTTGGTGCCTCCCCCATGTAAATGAAGCCATAATATCCTTGAAGAATTGTAGTTTTCTGTGAGGTATCTCAAAGAGGTTCTTTCACTTCTCCTCCATCTCATGTTCAAAAGTGGTTCTGAACACTGGTGAGCAAAGAATTCCTGAGCAGATACCATGGGCAGCAGTCTGTGAGGAGGGAACTCTCCCATAGCTCTCCTAGCTATGTGTCAATGTGCAGCTTGGAACCTTAATTGCCAATGTTGTGTTATGTCTTGGAATGCTGCTGGTGTCTTGAACCACATTCACGTTGCAAAAGAGGGTGATGTGGTGCTCAGGGAGAGGGCATTTCTTTTAGACAAGATGGATGCTCTAAGGATGAACGTTTTGAGTTCATGTTTGGTACAAGGCAGAAACCTACAGATACTATGATTTCTCAGTCCTTAGGATTTCTCTCCTATGCCAGTTATGATCCCAGAGTGGACTTTCCCCTCCTACCATAGACAATAATCCTTGGAATCCTTCTTCCAGATCCACTTAAGGGTAATGCTGTGAGTATCCTAAATGTGTCAATTCAATAATGTTAGTTGACAGGATTAAGCATCTCGGTACTTCATAACTTACCTCATCAACTGATGAGTTTGGGCCTCTTCAATTTTGAATTTCCATGCTTACTCTGCTGGGCCTTAAAATCGAGATTTGTTCTGTTTTCCAAACTATGCAGAGTATACTCATTGGTTACAGAAGAAGGGGTTTTGAGGTGGTTCCCCTTTGTAATGTACTGAATAATACTCCCTACTTCTCTCATTTCTATCCTGTTCATTGTGTCTTGGAGAGACTCACTGATCCCAGAGGACATGGAAATAGCTTCAGTGATTCAGTCAACTTAACATTTCTCCACCCATCCCTCTTTATATCTCTTGAATGATTCTCATTACTCAATATAGCATCAACTGATGATGAAAATCAACTGATCTACACCCCTGAATTTTTGTATCTGTCAGACCTTTTAAGGGTAGGGCTAGCTTTTAGCATTAACACTCTTTCCCAGGTCATTTTAGGGTCAGTGTAGGAGGTACCCCTTCCTTCAAATCTGTCATTTGAAATGAAGGTGGGTCCTCTTTTGCAAGAAAAATGCAGTCTTACTATCGCCCTTCTTTCATAAGATTCCTTACACTCTGCCCAGACTTTTGTTACAAGTCTCAACATATGATTTGATAGATACCCTGCTGAATAGAGTCTTTCAGAGGCCCACTGTAGTAGACTCCTGTCCTGTTTCCTGTTTTCTTCTTCTTCCAATGTCCAGGCCATCTGTCTTTCTGAGGGAGGATTGATCATCTTATCCAGGGTCCTCCTTCCTGTTTAGCTTCCTTAGGTGTACAGATTTTACTATGTTTATCCTATAATATATGTCTAATATCCACTTATAAGTGAGTATGCATTGTGTGTGTCTTTCTACTTCTGGGATACTTCACTCAGGATGATCTTTTATACATCCCATTATTTGCCTGCAAATATCATGATTTCATTGTTTTTAATTGCTTGGTAGCAGTCCAATCTCAGTATCCTTTCGTCAACTGAGGGACATCTGGGTAGCTTCCAGGTTCTGGCTATTATGAATCACCACAGGCTGTATGTTCAGCAATCATTAAGGGGGGCCACATCAAACTGAAAAGCTGATGTAAAGCAAAGGACACTGTCGTCAGATAGACTGGGAAAGGATCTTCAACAATCCTATATCTGACAGAGGGCTAATATACAGAATATTTAAAGAACTTAAGAAATTAAAAAGCCACAAATCAATTAATGCAATTAAAAACTGGGCTACAGAGCTAAAGAAAGACTTCTCAATTGAGGAATACTGAATTGCAGAGAAACAGTTAAAGAAATGTTCAACATCCTTAGTCATCAGGGAAATGCAAATCAAAGCCACCCTAAGATTTCACCTTCTACCCACTAGAATGGCTAATATCAAAAAACTCAAATGACAATACATGCTGGAGAGGATGTGAAGAAAGGGGAACCATCCTCCTTGCTGGTGGGAATGTAAACTTGTGCAACCATTTGGAAATCAATCTGGCACTTTCTCAGACAATTAGGAATAGCTCTTCTCCAAGATCCAGCTATACCACTCCTAGGCATATATCCAAAAGATGCTGAAGTACACAACAGGGACATTTGCTCAAAAAAAAAAAAAAAACCAGATGTCCCTCAATGGAGGAATCAATACGGAAAATAGGGTACATTTCCTCTGATAAATTTACGGATATTACACTGAGTTTCCAGTGACAAACCTCAAGGACTGGGGCTCTCATAATCCTTTTAATGGCCAAGAGGGCAGCAGTCAAAGAATTCCTTGGGTGTGATCATCCTGAGTTTCAGGTACCCAAGACTCAGTTGATGAATTTTTGTCCAAAAACTTCACAAGAATTTGACACCTCCATTCCCAAAGAAAAAAGGAGATAGTCCCCTAGTCTTTCACCTCTGGAGTTAAGTCTGGTCATGGAGCCTTCTGTGTAGACACACAGGAGAAGGCCTACACTGATGCTAATCAGGGCTACTTAAAGGAAGGACACATCACTGGGTTCCCCCTGTGTGCTCTAGTGTATGAATGTGTGGTGGCCACCCATGGTTGTCTTTATAGTGTGTCTGTGTGTCTCTGGATCCAAGGGAATAAGCCAACAACCCTAGACAGTGAAGAGTTTAGCCTGGGTATAACTCCATTTTGAAATAAAGAGCCATCTTGACTGGAGCTGAATTCAGGTACCAAGAAATATCACAGAATGCACACTTGGCAGACAACAAAGTTAACTCTCCTAGGAACGGCCTCCAGGAAATATCACAGAATAAATACTTTATAGACAATAGAGACAAACTGTCTGAGAATAACCAATGAGAATCAGCTGGCCAAATTCTCCCCAGTGTTTCAGATATAGTGCAGAAGAATAGCAATTGTGCTTGTATGCCTTGGGTAATTGTGATTCAAAGAAGGTCACCTGGCACTTTTACCTAATCATGTAATGTC
>CM053744.1:99370981-99389449 GCA_028658305.1 Pachyuromys duprasi | reverse complement strand
AACGGTCCCCAGCCTTTCTCAGACTGGGGTGGCTCTGGCGATCCGTTCGTGCCCGCCGCACACCCGTGGGTTGAAGCAGAACCCGGGTGCAGTGTGTGCTCGTAGGGTGCAGTTCGGTGAACATGGCACCAGGTTCCTTCTCAGACTGCCCGAGAGACTGTGTGATCCAGTCTATAATGGCGGCTGCGGGCGCCCAGCGCAGCGGCTGCTCGTTCTGATCAGAGCTGTGCGCTGCTGGTCACCCGGAGGTTTTTGCGGGGAGTAACTGGGTGTCCCTTGGGTTTTCCCACTTGATTTTCTCACCGTGGGAGTTCTGCTCATTTGGCAATCACGGGTGCTGCGTTTTAGGTCCCAGAGTTCAGTCTCCTGGTCGCTGCGTTATTTCTGTTGTCCTACTCCTCAGACACAGTGTCCTCTAGTGGCAGCCATCTTGGATCTCCGCCGCTGCTGGAGTCTTGAACCACATTTACATTGCATACAAGCGTGAGGTGGCATTCAGGGAGAGGGCATTCCTTCTAGACAAGAGGGATGCTCTAAGGATGAACCTTTGAGTTCATATTTGGTAGAAGGCGGGAACCTACAGATACTTTGATTCCTCGGTCCTTAGGATTTCTCTTCGAGGTCAATTATGATCCCAGAGTGGACTTTCCCCTCCTACCAGAGACAATATTCCTTGGAATCCTTCTTCCAGATCCACTTATGGGTATGGGATATGAGTATCCTAAATTCGTCCATTCAATAATGTTAGTTGACAAGATTAAGCTTCTCAATACTTCATAACTTACATCATCAACTGATGAGTTCTGGCCTTTTCAACTTTGAATTTCCATGCTTACTCTCCTGGGCATTAAAAGCGAGATTTGTTCTGTTTTCCAAATGGTGCAGAGTATAATCACTGGTTACAGAAGAAGGGGTTTTGAGGTGGTTCTTCTTTGTAATGTGATCTGAATAATACTCCCTACTTCTGTCATTTCTATCCTGTTAATTGTGTCTTGGAGAGACTCATTGATCCCAGAGGACATGGAAATAGCTTCAGTGATTCAGTCAACTTAGAACTTCCCTGCGCATCCCTCTTTATATCTCTTGAATGATTCTCATTGCTCAATACAGCATAAATCAATCAAATGATTTTCATCCCTGAAATTTGTTTCTTTGAGACCTTTTACAGGTAGGGCTAACTTTTAGCATAAACACCCTTTCCCAGGTGATTTTAGGGTCAGTGTAGCAGTTACCCCTCCTTTAAGTCTGTCATTTGAAATGAAGGTGGGTCCTCCTTTGCAAGAAAAATGCAGTGTTACTATCTCCTTTCTTTCATAAGATTCCTCACACTCTGCCCAGACTTTTGTTATGCGTGTCAACATCTGCTTTGATACCCTGCTGAACAGAAACAGAGGCCCTCTGTGGTAGGCTCCTGTCCTGTTTCCTGTTTTTTCCTTCTTCCAATGTCCATGCCATGTGTCTTTCTGAGGGAGGATTGATCATCTTATCCAGGGTCCTCCTTCCTGTTTAGCTTACTTAGGTGTACAGATTTTGGTATGTTTATCCTACATTATATGTCTACTGTCAACTTATAAGTGAGTATACACTGTGGGTGTCTTTCTACTTCTGGGATACTTCACTCAGGATGATCTTTTATAGCTACCATCATTTGCTTGCAAATTTCATGATTTCACTGTTTTTAATTGGTTGGTAGCATTCCATTGTGGAAATATACCACAATTTCTGTATCCTTTCCTCAGTTGAGGGACATCTAGGTTTCTTCCAGGTTCTTGCTATTATGAATCAGCACAGGCTCTATGTTCAGCAACCATTAAGGGGGACCTCATGAAACTGAAAAGCTTCTGTAAAGCAAAGGACACTGTTGTCAGAACAAATGACAGTGTATAGACTGGGAAAGGATCTTCACCAACCCTATATCTGACAGAGGGCTAATATCCAGAATATATTAAAAAAAAACTCAAGTAATTAAAATGCCACAAACCAAGTAATCCAATTAAAAACTGGGCTACAGAGCTAAACAGTGATTTCTCAATTGAGTAATACTGAATTGCAGAGAAATACTTAAAGAAATGCTCAACATCCTTAGTCATCAGGGAAATGCAAATCAAAACCACCCTGAGATTCCACCTTCCTCCCACCAGAATGGCTAAGTCAAAAAACTCAAGTGACAATACATGCTGGAGAGGATGTGAAGAAAGGGAACCCTCCTTTTTTGCTAGTGGGAATGTAAACTTGTGCAACCATTTGGAAATCAATCTGCCACTTTCTCAGACAAATAGGAATAGCACTTCTTCAAGATCCAGGTATACCACTCCTAGGCATATATCAGAAAGATGCTCAAGTACACAACAGGGACATTTGCTCAAAAAAAAAAAAACAAAGCAAAACAAAGCAAGCAAGCAAACAAACAAACAAAAAACAATAACCCAGATGTCACTCAATGTAGGAATCGATACAGAAATTAGGGTACAATTTCTGTGATAAAATTACAGATGTTCCACTGAGTTTCCAGTGACAAATCTCAAGAACTGGGGCTCTCAGAGTCCCTTGAATTGCCAAGAAAACAGCAGTCAAAGAATTCCTAGGGTGTATTCAACCTGAGTTCCAGGTCCCCAAGACTCCCTTGAGGGATTTTTGTCCAAAAATTTCAGAAGAATTTGATACCCAAAGAAACAAAGGAGAAAGTCCCCTAGTCTGTCTCCTCTGGAGTTAAGTCTGGTCATGGAGCATTCTGTGTAGACACACAGGAGAGGGCCTACACTGATGTTGATTAGTGCCACTTAAAGGAAGGACACATCACTGGGGTCCCCTGTGTGCTCTAGTGTATGCATGTGTGGTGGCCACCCCTGGTTGTCTCTATAGTGTGTCTGTGTGTCTCTGGTTCCAAGGGAAGCCAACAACCCTAGCCAGTGAAGAGTTTATGTTAGCCTGGGTATAACTCCATTTTGAAATAAAGAGCCATCTTGACTGGAGCTGAATTCAGGTACCAGGAAATATCACAGAATGCACACTTGGCAGACAACAGAGTTAATTCTCCTAGGAACAGCCTCCAGGAAATATCACAGAATAAACACTTTATAGAAAATAGAGACAAACTCTCTGGCAATAACCAGTGAGAATCAGCCAGAAAAATTCTCCCCAGTGTTTCAAATATAGTTAAGAAGAACAATTGAGATTGTATACCTTAGGTAATTGTGATTCAGGGAAGATCACCAGGCACTTTTACCTAATCATGTAATGTCAAGGGATGTTACCCCCTGCCCTGCTTGCTGTCATGGTAACCCCCTGATCACAGACTTTCCCTTTAAAAGCCCTTTTTACTCAGGGCTCTGGGTTCCACTTCTCTCCTGCTGCTCCAGTGAGACTTGGGTCTCAAGTTTGATTGCTCAAGTAATAAAGCTCTCTTGCTATTGCATGGAGTCTTCTCCTGGTGGTCTCTGAGGGTCCTGTGAACCTGGATTATACCAGCAGGAAGCAGCTGAGAAAGAACAGCACCCCCTCTTCCACTAATCCTTTCTCTCACAAAATCTTAAGTAAATAATGAATAAATGAATGAATGAAGAAAAAGGGAGTTGCAGCAGTTCCTTAGAACTCAGACACTGAATGCTAAAGAGGAGAAAGGGTTTTAATAGGGCAGGGACACGGAGGAGTCTGCACAAACCTCCACAGCTGAGGAGAGCTGGATGCACTGAACTTGCCTTCCCTGACCATGGAAACCTCGGAAACCAACAAGTGACTTCATCATTTTTATTCATTTTATATTTTATTTGTAAAGTTTTCTTTACAGAGATTTATGTGTTCCGTTGGAGACAAGAATGTGCCTCAGATCCTGTATATGTCCAGTTTCAGAAGGTTGAAACCTTTCCTGTGTGTGCTGGGAAGCCTCCAGGTGTCAAATGAAACAGTAACAGTTGCTATTCCCAATTGTGTTATCACTCCAGTCCTTACAAACTGAACTTTAAAAAATGTCTTCTGTGTCTCTCCCTTCTCATATCACTACAGGTTCATGTGTGTTTTCTCCTTTGCTCTGAGCCCCTGGTCATGGGTTCTACTCAGTCCAATACAGATACAGGGCTGTCAATCAGGCCTTCATTCTACCTTCTTCCAGCTGTTTGAAATCCTGAGCCACAATGCTGCCCTCCCCCAGAATCACTGTGTTGTGGCAACAACATCATAGTGTACCTTGGAATTGCTGGAAAAAACAGTAGCTGCTTCAGCAAGACAGGTGTAGGTCACAAGGAAGCAGGTGCTAGGATCTATCTCTTCATTCCTTTGAGAGGAGGTTTAGGGAAAGGCCTCTTTTCATAAGCCAGGGCATGGAATGCTTCAGCCAGCAAGGGTGGATGGAATTCAACCATGAGCTTCTACCCTGAGCTCTCAGAGACATCAGAAGCATGAATTGTAATGAAATCCAGTGCATGTCACCAGCTGCCAGCACACCAGTGGCCATGGTGTGGAGGTTTGATGCCTTCTCAGTGTAAATGAAACCCATCATCTCCTTGAAGACTTGAGGCTCCAGGTCCTTGATCTCAACTCGGTGCTTTCGACTCTCCTCCATGTCATGTTGAAACATGGCTTTGAAAACTGGAGAACAAGCTGCTAAGTTGGCTTGTGAGCCCAAATTCCTGACCAGATATCAACAGGCAGCAGTCTGTGAAGAGGGAATTCTCCCAAAACTCTCCTTGCTCATCTGTCAAAGTATACCTTGGAATCTTGATTGCAGATATTTGTCCAGAAATGCTAACAGCATGGAGGCCCATACTCACCCTGCAGAAGAGTGTGAGTCTGCCTTCAGGTAGTAGCCATTAGGCCCAGGACAAGAGGAAATCTCGAGGGATGAACGTTTTGAATCTTCTGTGTTGGTATGGTAGGAAACTATTGACACTTTGGCTCTCCACATTATTTCTTTTCTCTCCATTGGCATCTAAGATTGAAAACTGAAACTTTGCCCAAATGGAGCTCTTTGGTCAGCTGAGCAAAGCCAGGAAAACTGAAAGGTAATCTCTGCTTTCTTCACCGAACCCATTCTTGTGTAGTTTCAAACACCATTTTGTTTGGTCATTGTCTCCTCAGGAGAAAACTGGACTGCTGATGGCTTCACTCAGTGCCTCCAGTGAAAAATGGAAGTTGCAGATGGTCCACTTGTAGGAAAATGTCTTGATGGTGATCTGTGTGGAGCCCCAGCTCTCAGCTGCCTGGTCCTCTGACATTTCTGCTAAAGGCAGTTTAGAAGTTAACCTGGATCAAAGGAAAGAAACAAAAAAGAGCAAGGATTATTTTCTCTTCATGCTGCAGGATACAATGACATAGAATTCTTAGTTTCAAATCCTCCTAGGTTCCCCCTTCTATGACTTTGGAAATTTGTATCTCTCTGAAAATATTTGTCTAGATTTGAATATTAGTCACAGAAGGTACCAACAATCACTAGCCACTGCTAAATTGTGTGTGTGTATGAATTGACACTTAGCTCAATGGTAACTAGTTTGTGCTATCGTATCTAACTTCTGAAGAGTAGAAAATTTTAGAGACTCCCATTTCTTATATGTTGTGTTATTCAGTGTCCTCTACTGTAGCAAACCACAGAACAACCTTCTTTCTAGATATACAGAAAATGAAATTTGAACAATGACTCACAGGCTGCAGTTCAGCCAATCCAATCATAATTCAAGCCAGTACTTACTTATTCCACAAGGCTAGAAGTCCCAGGTGATCTTCAGTATGTGCTGGACTCCAGAAGAAGTAGGTTCTAATGCCAGTGAAGTGATCCACTTGCTATCAAGGTGAGGTCGAGCAGGCAAAGAACCAAGGTTTCCTTCTTCCATGTGTTTATATGGGCTTGCAGCAGAAGGTGTGGCCAAGTTAGAGGTGTGTCTTCTAGCCCCAAGATCTGGATTAAAGGTGTGTGTTTTTCCTACCTCAAAAGTCTGTATTTGAACTGGGTCTGCCTACTTCATCATAAGCAAACATTTTCTAATAGGTGTGCTCTCACATTTAGAATTTTACTTAGTTCCAGAAGTCATCGTATTGGGAACAAAAATGGACATCACAAGTGTATTGTGCTTATGGTGGTCGATGTTCCTTAAAAAGGATGAAGTCTGTATATGTCTAGCTATTGTTTATCCTTGTGATGGTGTTACTCTTATTCCTGCCAGAGAGTTAATCAGAAAAAGGGTGTTTTCTCTACCTTTTCAGGGATCTCAGTGTTCATAGCTGGAGGACAGGAGGGAGACCTCATATATGGTGTGCCAGAAGCAGATCCAGGAAGCTGAGAATGTGGGGTTCTTCTTTCTGCCTTTTATTCTAAAGAGACTGGCAGTCTGTGTGATGTCTCCCCCCCCCACCCCCCATGTTTGTTGCTGGTCTTATGCTTTTACCTCAGAGAATAAGCCTTAGAAATATTTTCCCAGCTCTACTTGTGGGTGTGGTTTATGAATATCCTAAAGTTTTCTTGATGCAATCTTAGAATACAGGTACTCAGTACCTCAGGTTCTACAGCATCCAGTAGTGATATCTGTCCACTTCAACCTTAGAGCTGTCATGCTTACTCTGTTAGGCCTTAGTAATGAGAGATTGTTCAGGTTTCCAAAGGTGCAGTGTATAGTCAACTTAACCCAAGATTGGGCTTTGTGGTGTTTCCCTTTCTCTAAAGTGATGTATAAAATGCACATCTCTTTTCTCTGGTCATTTCTTCACATCTTGGAGAGACTCACTAAGCCTAGAGTTTCAGAAACAGTTTCACTGATTGGATCAATTCAGCAGTTCCCTGCCCAGTTCTCCTGTGAGTCTGGCTCTATTGCTGGTCTTATAACAAAAATCAGTCAATTGGCTTTGATCCTTTGACTTTTGTCTCCTTAGGTAGACTTCCTGTGTGTCTTTACTACTGTTTCCCTAGTGCTTTTAGGGGTAGGATAACTGGTACCCGCTTTCTCAAATCTATCCTTTGAATGTTCGCAGCTGATTATTGCAAGCCACCTCCTGTGCAAGAAATGTGCTCCTAATTTTGCTTACTGAGCACAGAAGAGCATGCTCCTGGAGAGAGGTGGTAGCCTCTCACAGGAAAACTGGAATCCTCTGGAGCAAGAAACTTAGGCACTGATGATAAAGTTTCTCATTCTTGGAGTATGAAAGGGGCAGGTGTTCTTTGTGGAATTGTTTATTTTAAAAAATGACTGAAAAAAGGAATATGGATTATAATGCCAGGTTTATGGGACCCTGAGAGAACACCATGACAGACTCAAAGCCAGAGCAAGAGCGCTTTATTAGGAGAACGATTGAACTCGGGACCCATAGTGTTGGGGTGTTGGAAAGCATTGGGATGGAGTACAGAAAAAAATATATGAGAAATGTTAAAAAAAAGTTTGAAAATTTTGTTTATACATTCTGTGTGTGAGTTTGTGTATGTGTTTCTGTGTGTTTCCGGGCAGTTTTGTATTTCTTGAATGGCCAGTGGTTTTCTGTGCTATGAGGACCCCTAATGCCTTAACATTGGTGGACCCCTCATGTTGAGGACCTGAATTCCTTTTGTCAGTCAGTTCTCAAAGAGAACAATCCCACAAATAGAACCTTCCCTTTCTTACTCCAAGAATGAGAAACTTTATGATCAGAACCCAAGCTTCTTGCTCCAGAGGATGGCAGCTCTGCTGTAAAAGGCTGTGCCCACTCTCCAGGAGCATGCTGTAAGAGGCTGCTCCCACTCTCCAGGAGCATGCTGTAAGAGGCTGCTCCCACTCTCCAGCAGCATGCTCTTCTCTGCAGAGGAGGCAAAGTTTGGGGCACATTTCTTGCCAATGAGGTGGCTTGCATTGATCACCTGCAAACATTCAAAGGACCGATTTGAGCAATCAGGTACCAGGCACCTTATCCCTAAAACCACCTGGGAAACAGGAGTAATGTTGGACTCCCAAGGTGGGGAGACCCTCCATTCCTCGGGATGGACTCCAGACCCCAATAACCCACAAAGACAAGGGCTTGATTCAACAGCAAGAAGTTTTATTTAGTAGCCGGCACACAGGGGCTCTGCACACAGCTCCCACGCTTGGGGATGGAACAGAGCCCTGAGCTGCACAATCAAAGAGTTTATAAAGGCAAAAACTGCAAAACAGGAGGGGGTCTAGAGGTAAGGGATTTTTCTAACGGGGCAGTCAGTGATTGGCTGTGCCCAGGTGTGGTGAATACAGGAAGGTAAGGGACTGGTTGCACTTCTCAGTCCAGGAACAAAGAAGGGTGTTTAGGGCCATGTTAAAATTTCCTTCCCTTACAGTCCCCCCATCTTCTATTAACTGCTTCAATCATGAAGAGGCTGTGGGGTGAAGGTGACTTGCCCCCCACCTCCTGCCCTTGATTTAGCATTTTATCCTGTAAGGTAAGATTTGGGCCAAAGGTCCATCTTCTGGAGCTTTTTCTGTGCTGATAATTGGATCGTTGGCATCAGAGGCTAGGGAGGCTGAAATGGTAGTCAAAGGCTGGACATTGGGGCACTCCCAAGCATCTGGTTAGTTTATCCTATTGACGACATTGGTGGCGATCTTGTCAGCTTTTAGCAAGTCCAAATTTTAGCTCACAGTCCATAGCTGATACAGGGATAGAGTCAACCAGATGAAGAGATGCTGAGATAAATTTAGAGTAGAGACAGAAGTTAAAATTTCTCAGATAGTAAAAATACTATAGTCATACAATAGTAAAGGCTATGGCTTTTGGGTCAGATAGACACATTAAACAGATGTTTTTAACATGACAAGAAGTATCTTTAAGTTTATCTCCAGAAGACAACCGAAAAGAAATTAAAATTTTCAACTGGTAACTCTATAGTAAGCAGTCAGTGATTCATTACCTTATCAAAACTCTATTGATCAATGTCAAAACTCTGAACTTTTGAAATCTTATAACAACACACACACACAACAGTAACAAGGGGGGAGAAATCTAAAGCATTTTTATTTTTAATATGTCTTAAATTATTTTTATAATATAACATATTTATATACCTTAAAACACATAGACTCTCTCATTTTTTGTATTTGTCATCTCTGAAACATTTTTTTCAGACCAAACAATATTCTTTAGATTTTTATAACTTAAACTTATATCCTTAGACCTTACATAAGCTCTTTTTATCTAGCTTTTTAAAATCTTTTTATCTATCTATTTATTTTAAGACACAGGCAAATGACATGAAGCCTGTGAGCAAGGCAAACTTGTTTTTTTTTTTTAAATAAGAGATCTAGTACCTAGTAGTTCTAGCTAGCTAATGAAATGACCAATGGGCCAAGAGTGGATCTAATTCTCTGCTCTCTAGCTGAAAAGCTACAATTAGCTTAGCATAGCCGCCAAGGTGATCAGAAACCTGAGAAGGATAAATTATAAGCTAAATAAATAATCTATGTAACAATCAAAATGACAGAGATGACGAGTTAGTCTATCACCTAGGCAGTGTCCCTGGCTCCTGTTGTCTCATGGCATCATGAGCAGAGGCCGTTCAGCCAGGCACAGATGAGAGACTGTTTCTGTGGAAGTTGGAACACAAGAGAGATTGATCTCACCTTGCCTCTCTCAATGTGAAACAATGGCTCTCCAGGTGTCCACAGCTTTGTCCACAGGTTAGGCTGGGCCCTAGCAGTGGGCAAGTTGAGGCAGTATCACCCAGTGGTTAGCATACCATAATCCAGAGTTGTAGTCATCTGTCCTGTCCAAATCTTCTCAGAGACCTTGGGGAGCTACTTCTAGGATTTTGGGACTCTCTGTGGCAATAAGCTTACACATGTTAAAATGCCATATTTATCAGATCAGTGACAAGCCTGAAGGCCAGCATGTTTACCTTTATCATCTGCTCTAACCTGTGTCCTATAAAACAGAATGCTATAATCTTTAATTTTGGTGTATTTTTAGATGTTTATTTTAGAACTATATTTGAAATGGATCTACATAGGCAAGCTTTACAGTTACCCATCCTAGGCTTAACCTTAAAAAAAAAAAAACCTAAACAAGGAGACTAAGTAAATCTTAACATTTTAACCAACTTCAGTTGTTAATATAACTTTAAATCTGCTCTTTTGAACTAAAATCAAAGCAAACCTTTTAATCATATACAGTTTATAGAGAGGCTAGTAAATCTTATTGATCTTACCACTTGTATTAAAATGTGAATATCAAAAAGCTTTGCACTTAGCACTAATCAGAGGACTGAATGTAACTGATAGACCTAAACAAAGATATTGGCAAAACTCATGGCTTTTTTTTTCCCCTCTGAACCAGCATGGTGCCTGGCCACTATGTAGTTAATGATGGCACTGTTACCTCCCATGATAGAGCAGAAATCTCTGGCTCTTTATACATATATTCACTAACCTTCTGCAACATTCTATATACCTTCAAGATTCTAACTTTGTTTTTTTTAGGCTTAACCAAACATTTTTACTTCAGAAAATATCTCTTGCTCTCTCTCTTGCTTTATAGAAAACATAAAAACTCCCATCAAAATCTTTTCTGTAGCAGATATGGTCTAAGGTCACATGAATAAACTCTTAGTAACTTGGAACAAGTTTTAAGGAACTTAGTGAAACTTTTTTCCTTCTGTCTCAAGGTGCAGACCAGGGTGGAAACATGTTTTTCGATAAACAAAGCAGCTTAACAAACAAACAGCTCTTTACAAGATATACTGTAAAAACTATATTAATTTTTTAAATTAGCTCAAACCCTAAGGCTTGGTTTTATTTAGTAAAATTAATAAAATAAATACCAAAGTATTTTTGTCTTTTCCCATAGGATTGAGACCAAGATTATTATCTGATATTAAAACAAAGTACTATTTGGTAGGAGAGAAATTATAAAGCATAACCAAGCTAAGAGTGAAATTTTAAAAGTCAAAACTAGATTTTAAAACCAGAATTTACCAGTGCAAACATTTTGATTTTTAAAATTAATACCAATGTAAACTAAGACTCATCAGTAATTTTTTTTGAAGCACTCTATGTGGCTATCCCAAGATGGCAGACTCATTACATACCACACAGGAATCTCAAGATGGTGGTCCCATTATCCACTTTGCAATCTCAAGATGGTGGTGAGTCATATCACATACCACAAGGAAACCTATATTGTTGTTACTTTAAACATATGCATTTATAGACGTTATAAACACATAGGCACATATATACATTTTTAAATACGTTTGAATTTAACCTTAAATATACCCAATTATTTTTGATCATGTTAACCATTTAAGATCACCTGAAATCAATCATATGATGGTCATCTATTTAAACAGATGGAATAAACTCTTTTTGTTGGACTGAGCTGTAGTCTTAACCATTATAGTCAAGTGTAGTTACCTTTCTCTAATCACTGCATGGTCTGCGGAGCAGTAATTAACTTAAGCTCCATGGATGGAAGAGGAGGAGGTGGAATGAGCTCTAGCTGGTTCTGCTCCAAGTCTCTCCCGATCAGGAATTGGTAGAGGGGAGGATCCAGGCAGCTCTGCCTGATGACTCCCGTGTACGCAGCCAGCGGAGCCCCAGCCCTGTGGCAGCTTGATCCATGTGTCTCCCCAGCCACTTGCAAGCACTCCCAGTGCAGTGTGTGGGACCTCCCCATGCCAGAGTGGCCTCCCTTTGAGACCAGCAGCAGTCCCTGGCAGATTGAAGTGCAGAGCTACAAAGTCAGAACGAGAATTTTTTTTTTTACAGAACGGGACTCCATCTGAGTCCACCAGATAGGGGGTATCCGAGTGTCCTTGGCCCCCCGACCCCCTGGGGCATTCTCCAGGGCTACAACTTGTGGTCCTCTGGGCACATCTGCTGACCACCTCTTGTGACTTCAGCAAGTCACCTGAGCAGTCACACACCTACAGTGCGCAAACGGAAAGCACATTGAAACAGACAAAACAGACAGCACAGAGACAAACATTTGGCGCATTTTTCTCCTCCAATGTCGAATTTATGGGTATGGGGTCTGCACTCATCCCGGATGAGCCCCCAAATGTTGGACTCCCGAGGTGGGGAGACCCTCCGTTCCTTGGGACAGACAGCAGACCCCAATAACCCACAAAGACAAGAGTTTGATGCAACAACAAGAGGTTTTATTTAGTAGCCAGTACCACCCCCTTACATGGGAGCTGTGCACTGCTTTGGGAGTCCAACAGTAAAGACACACAAGAATTCTAACTAAGGAGTCAAAGGTCAAAGGACCAAAGCCAATTTACTGCTTTATGATGTACTGAGGGATGAACAGCATTTGAGCCAGACTCACAGGAGAGCTGGGCTGGAAACTGCTGAGCTGATTCAATCAGAGAAACTGTATCTGAATGCTCGAGGGTTAGCGCGTCTCTCCAAGATGTGAAGAACAGAGGAGAGAAAAAAAAATATAGGGAGCATTTTACACATCAGCTTACAGAACAGAAAACACCACAAAGTCCATCTTGGCTTCTGTTGACTATATGCTGCACCTTTGGAAACCTGAAAAATCTCTCACTACTAAAGCCCAACAGAGGAAGCATGACAGTTCTAATGTAGAAGAGGACAGAAATCACCAGTAGAGGATGCAGAACATAAGTTTTTGGTACCTGAATTCTATGATTGAATCGAGAAACCTTTAGGATAATCATAAACTTAAACCATGCCCTCAAGTAGAGCTGGGAAAGTATATCCAGGGAGGATTCTCTGAGGGAAGAGTACAAGACCAGAACCAAAACTAGGGAGAGCCATCACACAGACTGCTGGTCTCTTTGGAATAAAAGACAGAAAGAAGACCCCCACATTCACAGCTTCCTGCTCTGCTTCCTGCACACCATATATGAGGTCTTCCTCCTGTCCTGCATGCTGTGAACATTCAGACCCCTGACAAGGTAGAGACAACACCCCTTACGTGATAATGTTTCTGGCAGGGATGATTGTAACACCATCAGAAGGGTAAACAATAGCTGGACAGATACTGACTTCATCCTTTTTTAAGGAACATTGACCACCATAACCACAATACACTTATGATGTCCATTTTTGTTCCCATCAGGACAACTTCTGGAACTAAGTAAAATTCATACTGGGAGGGCACAACTATTAGAAGATTGTTTGCTTGACATGAAGTAGGCAGACCCAGTTCAAATACAGACTTTTGAGGTAGGAAAAATACACACCTTTAATCCAGATCTTGGGGCTAGAAGATACACCTCTAACTTGGCCACACCTTCTGCTGCAAGCCCATATAAGCAAATGAAAGAAGGAAACCTTGTTTCTTTGCCTACTGGACCTCACCTTGATAGCAATTGGATCACTTCACTGGCATTAGAGCCTACTTCTTCAGGAGTCCAGCATCTATTGAAGACCACCTGAGACAGCTAGCCTTGTGGATTAAGTAAGTACTGGCTTTAACTCTTGTGGGATTAGCTGGACTGCAGCCTGTAAGTCACTGTGATAATTCCACTTTTTGTGTATATATATATATATATATATATATATATATATATATATATATATAGAGAGAGAGAGAGAGAGAGAGAGAGAGAGAGAGAGAGAGAGAGAGAAAGAGAGAGCGAGAGAGAGAGAGATTCATTCTGTGCATTGTTACCTCAGAGGACCCTGATTAATACAACACATACAAAATGACAGTCTCTAATTTTTCCTCTCTTCAGAAGATCGATGTGATAGCCCAAACTCATTATTATTGATATAAGTGTAAACATGTGCGCACACACACACACTTATAAATTTTAGCAGTGGCTAGTGTTCTGTGTTAACATCTGTGAAATAATGTTGAAGCCTAAATATATATTTTCAGAGAATACAAATTTCCAAAATCATAGAAGGGGGAACCTAGGAGTATTTGCATCTAAATTTTAATAATTACCTATAATTGTGTCCTGCAGGATTAATAGAAAATAAATCCTAGATTTTTTTTTGGATCTGGTTTAACTTGTAAACTACCTCAAGCAGAAATGTCAGAGGACCAAGCAGATGTGAGCTGGGGCTCCATGCAGATCCAGATATTTTCCTATAAGTGGACCATCAGTAACTTCTGTTTTTATCTGGAGGGAATGAGGGAAGCTATTAGAAGTTCAGTTTTCTCTTCAGGAGCTAATGACCGAGTGAAATGGTGTTTCACACTACACCTGAATGGGTTTGATGAAGGAAGCAGAGACTACCTATCAGTTTACCTGGCATTGCTCAGCTGTCCAAAGAGCCCCATTTGGGCAAAGTTCCAGTTCTGGATCTTAGATACCAATGGGGAGAAAAGATATAATGTGGATAGCCAAAGTGTCAATAGTTTCCTGCCATATGAACACAGGGGATACAAGAAGTTCATCCCTCGAGATTTCCTCTTGTCCCGGGCCCAATGGCTACTAACTGATGGCAGGCTCTCTCTTGTCTGCAGGGTGAGTATGGACCAAAATGTCTTCAGCCTTTCTCCACAGACATCTGCAATCAAGGTACAAAGGTGCACTTTGACAGATGAGCTAGGACAACTCTGGGAGAATTCCCTCTTCATAGACTGCTGCCGATTGGTGTCTGATCAGGAATTCTGGGCTCACAAAGCCATCTTAGCAGCTTGTTCTCCAGTTTTGAGAGCCATGTTTCAACATGACATGGAGGAGAAGCAAAAGAACCGAATTGACATCAAGGACCTGGAGCCTCAAGTCTTCAAGGAGATGATGGGCTTCATTTGCACGGGGAAGGCATCAAACCTCCACACCATGGCCACTGGTGTGCTGGCAGCTGCTGACAGGTATGGCCTGGAGCACTTGAAGGCCGTGTGTGAGGACACCCTCTGTAGGAACCTCTCCATGGAGAATGCTGCTCACACTCTCATTCTGGCTGACCTCCACAGTGCAGACCAGCTGAAAAAACAGGCAATAGATTTCATTACAATTCATGCTTCTGAGGTCTCTGAGACCTCGGGGTGGAAGCTCATGGTATAATTCCATCCCCACCTGCTGGCTGAAGCATTCCATGCCCTGGCTTCTGCACAGAGGCCATTCCTGGAACCTCCTCTCAAATGCCTGAAGAGATCCTAATACCTGCTTTCTTGTGATATACACCTGTCTTCCTGAAGCAGCAGCCATTGTTTTTACCAGCGACTCCCAGGTAGACTATGGTATTCCTGCCATATTCACAGTGAATCTGGGGAAGGACAGCATTATGGCTCAGGATTTCACACCACTGGAAGGAGGTGGAATGACGGCTTGCTGGAGAGCCCTAAACTCTGCTTCATTCTACCTCATGTCTACCTTGTTGCTGTACTGGTTTTATAGTTGTCCCATGAGTTGGAAACTGATATTGAACTTAGTTGATTACATAAAAGATTCTCAGCAGTAGTTCTTTGGGCTGAGACATGTCTGGATTGGACTGAGAAGAACCCATGACTAGAAGCTCAGAGCACAGTGAAAACATGCATGAACTTGTAGTGATATTAATAGGGAAAGAGAAAGAAGATGATGGGCTTCATTTATACGGGGAAGGCTCCAAACCTCCACACCATGGCCACTGGTGTGCTGGCAGCTGCTAACAGGTATGGCCTGGAGCACTTAAAGGTCATGTGTGAGGATGCCCTCTGCAGAGACCTCCTGGTGGAGAATGCTGCTCACACTCTTATCCTGCTGACCTCCACAGTGCAGACCAGCCTAAAACACAGGCAATGGATTTCATTACAATTCATGCTTCTGAGGTGTCTGAGACCTTGGGGTGGTCTTTTTTTTAAAGCTCAGTTTGTAAGGCCTGGAGTGAAACCTCAGTTGGGAAGAGCAACTGTTGCTCTTGCAGAGGACACCTGGAGGCTTCCCAGCAAACACAGGAGAGGTTTCACCTATCTGTAACTGGACATACACAGGATCTGAGGCACTTTCTTGTCTTCATGGGCACATACACCTCTGTACACCAAACCTTAGAAGTAAAACATAAAATGAAAAAAAAATGGTGATGTCAGTTGTTGGTTTCCTGGTTTACATGGTCAGGGAAGGCAAGTTTAGTGCAACTAGCTCTGCTGGGTTGTGGATGTTTGTGCAGACTCCTTAGTGCCCCCCACTTTATTAAAACCCTTTCTCTTTCTTAGCACTCACTCTACTGCTCTAACTCCTTTTCTTCTTCAGTTATTACTTAATTACCTACTTAATTGACTTTACACCAGGATGTAAAGTCCCCTACGCCCAGATATTTTGTTTCTGTTGTTCTAGTGGAGCTCCAGACCCTTGCAGGTCTTTTTCTTTTTTATCTCCCCCTTCTTTATAAGATGCCCTGCACTCTGCCCAAATTTTGTTATGAGTCTCAGCATCTGCTTTGATACCCTGCTGGGGGGAGTTTATCAGAGGCCCTCTGTGGTAGGGTTCTGTCTTGTGCCTTGTTTTCACCTCTTTTCTGATATCTGTCCCATTTGCCTCTGTGAATGTGGATTGATCATTTTACCCATGGTCCTCCTTTTTCTGAGCATCTTTAGGTGTACAGACTTTATTATGATTATCCTATATAATATGTCTAATATCCACTTATAAGTGAGTATATACCGTGTGTGTTTGTCTGCTTCTGGGATAACTCACTCAGGATGATCTTTTCTAGATGCTACCCTTTGCCAGCAAATTCCATGATTTCCTTATTTTTAATTGCTGAGTAGTATTCCATTGTGTAAAAGTACCACAATTTCTGTATCCATTCTTCAGTTGAGGGACATCTGGGTTGCTTTCTTTTCTGGCTATCATGAATCAGCACAGGCTCTGTGATCGGCAATCAATAAGTGGAACTTCATGAAACTGAAAAGCTTCTGTAAAGAAAAGGGAAAAATGACTGCCTACAGACTGGGGAATGATCTTCATGAACCCTAGTTGTGACTGAGGGCTAAAAAAATCCAGAATAAATAAAGAACTCAAGAAATTAAAAAGCCACAAATAAAGCAATCCAGTTAAACAATGGGATGGACAGCTAAGCAGAATTCTCAATTGAGAAATACTGAACTGCAGAGAAACACTTAAAGAAATGCTCAGTGTCCTTATTCATCAGGGAAATGCAAATCGAAACCACCCTGAGATTACCTTGCACCCACCAGACTGGCTAAGATAAAAAAAAACTCAAGTGACAATACATGCTGGATACGATGTTGAGAATGGGGAGCCCTCCTCCATTGCTGGTGCGAGTGTAAACTTGTGCAACCGTTTGGAAGTCAATCTGGCACTTTCTCAGACAATTAGGAATAGCATTTTCTCAGAATCCAGCTATACCACTCCTAGGCATATATCCACAAGATGCTCAAGTACACTACAGGGACATTTGCTCCACCATGTTCGTAGCAGCTTTATTCATAATAGCCAGATCCTGGAAACAACCCAGATGTCCCTCAACTGTGGAATGGATACAGAAATTGAGATACATTTTCTGTGATAAATTTATGGAGGTTCCATTGATTCCCAGGAACAAACCCCAAGAACCTAGGTCATCAGAGTCCCTTGAATTGGCAAGAGTATAGCAGTCAAGTAATTTATAGGGAGTGCTCAACCTGAGTTCCAGGTACCCAAGACTCCCTTGATGAATTGCTGCTTAAAACTTCACAAGGATTTGACACCTCCACTCCCAAGGAAAAAAATGAGAAAAATCATCTGCTCTGTTAATCTCACAGTAAGTCTGATTATGGCGCCTTCTGTAGACACACAGGACAGGTCCTACACTGTTGCTGATTAGGGCTGCTTAAAAGTAGGAGACGTCACTGGGTTCCCCCTGTGTGCTGTAGTGTACAAATGTGTGGTGGCCACCTCTGGTTGAATTTATAGAGTGTCTGTGTGTCTCTGTGTTGTGGATATAAACATGTTAATGTTCTGATCCCTCATAGGAGATATGAGACTGTTCCAGGTGGTCCCCAGCAGCAGACTGCCCGCTCTGCTTCGTTCAGGCTCTGAGAAGCACACTTTGCCAGATGCAGGTAGTTTAAATCTGAGGACTCTCAAGAGAGAATAAATGCCAGAGCCCAGAGAGTATGAAGATCAGAGAAAGAACAGTGCTGCTGCTGCTTCCCCCTTGCTGCTCCTGGTGGCTGTTGTGAGACAAGAAGATGGACATCTCCTGAAAGAAGGACTGGACTGGCTCCAAGGAACCTGACAGCCCTACGTAGCCAGCACAAAGCAGCTAAGAAAGAATTGTGCTCCCTCTCCCTCTGACCCTTTCTCTCTCCTATAGAGTGTTGAGGTGATGGAAAACATTGGGGTGGAGTAGGGAGAAAAAGATATAAGAAAAGTAAATAAAAGATTAAAGAAAATGTTTAAACACTCTTGTATGAGTTTGTGCATGTGTTCCGGTGTGTTTCCAGTCCGTTTTGCATTTCTTTAATGACCAGTGGTTAGCTCTGGTATGAGGACCCCTAGTGGCTTAACACTTGTGGCCCCTCCAGTTGGGGACCTGAATTCCTTTTGTCAGTCACTTCTCAAAGAGAACCATCCCACAGATAGAACCTTCCCTTCCTTGCTCCAAGAATGAGAAACTTTATGATCAGAGCCCAAGCTTCCTG
>CM053744.1:99351573-99370481 GCA_028658305.1 Pachyuromys duprasi | reverse complement strand
AGACTGCATGACTTCTGCCCAGGCCCTTCTGGCTTTCATAGTTTCTGATGAGAAGTCTGGTGTGATTCTGATCAGTCTACCTTCATATGTTACTTGACCCTTTTCCCTTGCTGCCTTTAATATTTTTTCTTTGTTTTGTAGGTTTAGTGTTTTGACTATGATGTGACAAGAGGTATTTCTTTTCTGGTCTATTCTATTTGGTGTTCTGTAGGCTTCGTGTATGTTAATGGACAATTCTTTTTTTAAGTTGGGAAAATTTTCTTCTATGATTTTCTTAAAAATATTTTCCGTTCTTTGGAGCCTGGAATCTTCTTTTTCATCTACTCCAATTATTCTTAGATTTCGTCTTTTCATTGCATCCTTGATTTCTTGGATGTTTTGTGTTTGGGACTTTTCCGATTTTATTTTTTCCTTGAGTGAGGAATCCATTTCAGCCAGTGTATCTTCAGCTCCCGAGATTATCTTTTCCATCTCTTGTATTTTATTGGTGATGCTTACCTTTGTGGTTCCTGATCTTTTCTCTAACTTTTCCAGTTCTAGGTTCTTCTCTGTTTGTGTCTTCTTTACAGATTCTAATTCTGTTTTCATGCTTTGTATCATTTCCTTCATCTGATTGACTGTGTCTCCTATTTTTTTGGTTGTTTCCTCTCTGACTATCTTTAATTGGTCCTATATGTGGGCAGTTAAATTCTTCTTAATTTCTTTGATGGCCTTGTTCATTTCCTCTTTTTTTCCCTCTTTTTGTTCCTCTAATATCTGTATAATCATAGCTTTAACATAATTTTCCTGTGTCTCCGCTGAATTAAAATCTCCATTGCTTTTGGGTGTTTCTAGTGGGGCCATGATGTCCTGATTTTTGTTGGGTGAGTTCTTATGTCGACTTCTGGGTATTTGTTTATATAATCAAGGAGCTGTTTGTGCTTTAAGGCTGAACTTCAGACTGGAACTGTCAATCTCTTGTGTCAGGAGTATTCTTCAAGAAGATCAGGGAATTCCAGTGGCTTGATAGTGTGTTTTGTTGCCTCAGTTGAACTCTGTTGTGGGATCTGTGGCCTGGCTCTGTGCTCTGTGCTAGAAGCTATGAGCACCACAGGCTGTTCACCCCTCTGGTCTGGAAGCTTGGCTCCTCACTCTGTGCCAAAGACTGAGTGTCTAGGTTTGAGATGTCAGCTG
This sequence comes from Pachyuromys duprasi, assembly GCA_028658305.1. Taxonomy (NCBI): domain Eukaryota; kingdom Metazoa; phylum Chordata; class Mammalia; order Rodentia; family Muridae; genus Pachyuromys; species Pachyuromys duprasi. The sequence continues at coordinate 99,369,308 of CM053744.1, read as the reverse complement.
AGGGTGCCGCTCTGGTCTGGAGGCTCCATGCTCCCACCTAGGCTTGCTGCTAAGGGCTCTCCTCTGGACTGGAGACTTGGCGCCTCCTTCTGAGCCAGGGGCTGTGTACCACTGTCTGAGATGGTATTTGGGGACATCTCAGTCTGGACCTGATACTGTGTGTCCCAGCGCAGAGTGGCGGCTGTTGGCGCCGAAGGTTGTGTGCCCACCCGGTGCAGCCCAAAGTATCTGGGTGAATCTCAGTCTGTCCCAGGTACTGTGTGACCCAGCCCAGAGTGGTGGCTGTTGGAGCCGAGGGGTGTGGGCCTGCCCGATGCAGCGCCCAGTATCTAGGGGGGATCTCAGTCTGGCCCGGAGACTGGGTGACCCAGTCCGGAATGGCGGCTTAAGCACCCAGTGCGGCTTGCGTTCAGATCAGGGCTGTGTGCAGCCAGTCACCCACCGGAGGTTTTCTGGGGAATAGCTGCGTGTCCCTCTGTCTTTTCCACTTGATTTCCTCACCGTAGGAATTCCGCTCACCTGGCAATCGCAAACACTGGTGTTTTAGGTCCCAGATTTCAGTCTCCTGGTCGCTGTGATGACACTGCTGTCCTGCCCTCCTGGGGCAGCCATCTTGGATCTCCTGGCCTGGGTTTTCTTGCTTGTGTTCTTACACTGACCTCTAGCCCTCCTATTGTCCCTGGTGTTAGCAGCCCTGATGGTAGTAGTAGGCTTCTAGAATTGTAATCAAAGCTGTTAGTCCCAGATAACATTAGTCTTCTGTTTTTCCTGGGTGGTAGCAGGCCTATATTACCAGCTGGTAGTCTCTGATGGCTGCCAGTCTCTGGGATTGAAGGTGAAGATGGAATCTCGGGTCCCTGATGGCTACTGGTCTCTGTTGCCCCTAATGGTTGCTGCTCTCCAGGATTGCAGGTGGAGATTGGGTCAAGGAAATGGAGCATGCCTGAGAGATGGAGCATGGAGCCCACAAGGAGATGGAGCATAGAGGGCCCCGGGACAGATTTCACTTCTGCTGTTGGGCTCTAGCAGGACTTTGGGGACAGTTCTTACCTGCTCCCAGATGGCAACTGGATTGCAGGAGGTGATGGGGCCCGAGGAATGGAGTATGCACTTTTGACTGCTGAGTCATTTTTCCAACCATCATACTTTCTTGTAAATGAGGAAACAGTGCTAAACAACTGGTCAGTTCTTTAAAGCTTTTATATTCTAAAATATTTTAGCAGAAATTATGAAGTTATCCATGATTTGATTCATGATTCCTTTTGGACAGCTCATGACTCTGTATGGCTGGCTGTCCAGGAAGATGCACCGTAACCAGATTGGCCTTAGACTCATACAGGTGAGTATGCCTCTTCTTGCACAGTCTCCTTGAAAGCCATGGAATACCATGTTATTCCTAGTTCATGAATTTCTGTTTACTTATTGCAACTACAATGTAAGACTTTTACAAATGATGGTGAAAGGTTGTCTTTAACATTAATTTAAGAACACTAAAACCTTATTGCTATTATTATTGTTTATTATTAATATTAGTTTAAAATAGGGTCTGAATAGGTAGCTTTTGCCGCCTTGGTATTCTTGATGTAGATAGGGCTGGCCTCCAACTCATAGAGTTCTACCTGAATTACACTCTGGAGTGCTGGGATGAGATACCTGAGTCTTTATGTCCTGATGCAACAAAGCATGAGTAACATCAACCTCAGAAGCACAGTGAGATAAACTCTGTTTCCTTACAGGACCTGGTTTTTTAGTGGGAAACTCTGACAAGCTTAAAGAAAGTGAAGCTGTCTTAGTTAGGGTTACTGCTGCTGTGAAGAACCATCATGACCACAGCAACTTTTTCCCAGTTTTTTGAGAGAGAGATTTACTGTCTAAAAGAGCCCTCGATGTCCTGTAACTCGCTTTTTGGACCAGGCTGGTGTTGAACTCACAGAGATATGCCTGCTCTGCATCAGACTCTGCTGGGCTTATAGGGATGTATCACTATTCCAGGCTTGAAAAAGCAACTCCTATAAAGGAAAACATTTAATTGGGGCTGGCTTTTGGTTTTAGAACTTTTGGAGGTTGGTCTGATGCATGTTACTGGCCATCAAGATCTGGTTACATACATCCTTGTTTTGTAAACTTGCCTAAGACATACCTAATTGGTTGATTAAATGGCCTATACCTAGGCAGGACAGAATGGGATAAGTGTGGCTAAGGTTCCTGGTCTTGTGGGTCAAGTGAATCACGGGAGACAGGTGGATGGAAAGAGAGGAGGAAGGAGAATGCCAAGGATCGGTTAGCGTGGAGAAGAAACCACATGGGCTGGGAGAAAGGACTCCAATAAGGTGTAAAAAGGCCCAGATGAAGAATACAAGCTTCCTTCTTCAACGTTCTTACATAGGCTTGCAGGAGAAGGTGTAGCCCAGTTAAAGGTATGTCTCCCAGGCTCAAGACTCAGATTAAAGGTGTGTGTCTCCTGCTTCCAGATCTGGATCAAATGTGTCTTTGAACCTCCAAAGTCAATATTCAAAGTGCATCCACCTACTTGAACTTAAGCAAAAACTTTCTCATGTGTGCCCTCCGTTTTTAAGTTTGAGTTAATCCCATATATAGTCAAGTTGGAAACAAAAATAGCCACTATAACTGTATTTTGCTCACTGTGGTTAATATTCTATAAATAAAGGGATTATGTCAGTTTCTAAAAAGCTATTATTTATCCTTATGATGGTGTTACAATAATTGCTACCATAGATGTGATCAGGAAAGGGGTGTTTCCCTTACCTGTGAGGAGTCTGAGTATTCACAAGATGGAAGGCAGGAGTAAATGCTCATATATGTTGTCTCACAAGCACTGCCAGGAACCTCTGACAGTGGCTGTCTTCTTTTCTGCCCTTTTCCATCCAGATTCATAGTCCCTGGGGTAGCTCCACCAACTTTCTTGCTTCTCCCTCTCAGATAATGCTTCTTGGAAACAGTCTTCCAGATCCACCTAAGGGTGTGGTATATGAGTACCTAAATGCTTCTCATTTTAATGATCTTGACCAACAAGATTTGGCTTCCGATTACCTCTTAATTTGCATCTCCCAGTGGTGAGTTTTGTGCTCTTCAAGCTGTGAACTTCCATGGTTTCTATTCTGGGCTTTAAACTTGAGAGATAACTTCCAAATGTGCAGAATATATTCAATTATTATAGAAAAGGAGCTTATGAGATGGTTTTCCTTTGTAATATGATTTGTAAAATGTTCCCTACAATTTTCATCTCTCCTTATTTCTTCGTGTCTTGGAGAGACTCACTCTAGAGGAGTGAGTTTCAGTGATTCAATCAGCTCATCTTTCCCAGCCTAGCTCTAAGTCTGCCTTCAATGCTATTCATCCTTCAATATAGGATATATCAATCAATTGTTTTTGATCCCTGAAGTTTTGGTTCCTGTTAGAATTATTACTGGTGGCTAACTATAAGAATTAGTGACTCTTCTTTAGGGGGATTTAGGATCATGGTAGCAAGTACCTTTTCCCACAAATCTATCATTTAAAATAAAAGTAGGCTATCACTACAAGACTCCTCATTTGCAAGAAGAAAAACAAAAACATTCCACATTGTGAGTCCTGAGTGCCAAGAACATTCTCCAGAGAGTGGGATCAGCTACTCACAGGAGAATTGACACACCCTGGGACAGAATGTACAGGGCCTGCTAATAAAGTCTCTCATACTGGGAATGGGCAGGTAGAGGTTTTACTTGGGGTAGGCGGTTCTCAGGGCTACCTGACAGCCCAAAGCTTCAGGTCCATAACAGACAGTGGCACAGAACTTGAGCTGAAGGTGTGTCTTTATGCCAGAGAAAGCCACTGGTCATTACAGGAAAACAAAACTGACTGAAACATGTAGAAAATATGGAGACACAGAGAGAAAGGGTGAGAAGGGAAGAGAAAGACAGAGAGAAGAGAGAAATACTATAAAATAGCCATTGGTGGTCATCACATAGTCATGTGGCTGAATGGACAGAGAGAATTTAGTGACTTCTGTCACTTTCTGGACACTGGACAGTGGCCATGTGTGAATTCTCCTATGTGTCCAAAGAGAAGATACCTTAATCACACTTAACTCCAGAGCTAACAGACCAATCAAGTTTATAATTTGGGGGGGGGGGGGCGGGGGGAAGGTAATAGTTGTCACATCCCAGCAAAATCTAAGCAGCAATTGATCAAAGAGAGACTTGGGGACCTGGAACTTAGGTTGAACACCCTCTAGGAGTTCCTTGTCCACTGCACTTTTTCCATCTTTGAGGGGCTCTGACACCCAAAGTGTCTGTAGGTCTTGTTCTGGAATCTCATTTAAGCCTTCAAAAATGTAGAGTAGCCACAAGAAAAGACTGTATGAACACAGATTTAACACAACAAAAATTTTTATTAGCAGGCTGGAAACCACAATGACTATTCAGGACTCCAGTGTAGCACCAAGCCTTTCTCAAGGCTAGCTTTTAAGCACAAAAGCCATATTATGGATTGACACACTTCATTTAACGAGAACAGTTAACCAAAAGCCAAAAAGTTAATATATTTAGAGCAAGGTTTAAATATTTAGAGATATTCCCAGAACTATAGACTTTGATGGATTGAGCCTTTGTTTTAGTTGTGGCAGGGAACTCAAATATTAATGTTGTTTTTATAAAACAGTGTTTGTTTCTTAGTTTCTTTCTTAAGCTGGCTATCACACAAATAATTGAGACTCTTTTATGTTTGCTTAATAATAAGTTTCACAACACAATAACTGAGCAGTTATTACTCTATTAATAACCCTCCAAGCTAATATGGCTTTCTCCCAATGTGCATCCCAGAGATACTAGCACTTTGTAGCTTTTCTTGTGAACTCCCTCTCTTCCTCCCTCCTGGACATCTGCCTATGACTGAATTCCCTACTTTCTTCTCTAAATCTTCTTCCCCTGACTGGCAGGAAGTTTAGCCTTATTACCTCCCCTACTCACTGATTGGCTGTAAGCTATTTATTGGGTTATCGAGGAGAACTGACAAGCTGTGTTTACTCAACACTGAGACAGAAGATTCTCAGAACAAGGATTACAATCAGATATGGGGAGTATAGAAATCAGCATTTGAATTACACAATAACCTTATGCCTACACTCAAAGTTGGCTCAAGACACCCCAAGACCAAGTTATCAGCAGAAAGAACATTTATTTACCCTTTGGAAAGAAATGTCAGGGATAAGGGACCAAGACAGGAAATTGATGAAAAGAGAGAAGGGTAAGAAAATATGGGAAAGAGGAGAAAAATAGCAAGGGAGAGGGGCAAGGGGTATTTGTCCCTGAAGTCAGGGTGGGGCAAAGGACTGCCTCTGTATAGAGAGAACACAAATGTGGTCCATAGGCAAATGGCAGCTTATAAACATAAAGGGGGGAATCCCGTGTTGTAGTACATTTGATTCCATTGTGAATTGCAGGATTGTGAACCAGAAAAACCTGTTTCTTGTTGTGGTGTGGCTGGGCCCTAACACACACCTTTAACCCAAGAGCTCTCTCTGAACAAATTAAATAAAGTTAACCCTAGATCAAGAAGTGGAACAAGCAACTAGTTGACAAGAGAGTATGGGGGAGGAAAAACATAGGGAGCGGGAGGAAGTCCAGAGGATGGATAGAGAAATTCACCTGAAGTATTAAAAGGGGTATGAAATTTAGAGCATTTTAAGACAGTTTTGGAGGAGAAGGGGCTTTTTCTTTCTTGAACATTGGCTGAGTAGGAAGGTCACATGGATGCTTTCTTTGCCTCTCTGAGCTAGCAAGTTTCCACCCAGCATCTCTCTCCTCAGTCTTCATTAGTAAAATTGAACAGCTGGGATTTTCTTTCTTTATAACAACATTTTGGCATGACCCCACAGAAAGATCACTACAGCTGCAGACAACCTGAGGAGGCATCAGATTTGTTAAATCATCTGGGAAGTCCTCATGGAAAGAACTAAGAATGAAAGTACCATAAGAGAAGGTTCTAGGACCCTGTATAGTGCTACTCTAGATAGTTTGAAAATAGAAGCAGAAAATGAAAACCTAAATAACCTCACTGAAATTGGCTCAATAATGATTTTGATTATTGTCATTTTGGTATTTTATACTTGATTCTTAATAGATATAATGGCTTTCTGTACCTGCTCATAGAAAAAGTGGAAGGTAATATAGAAGGTAAATTAGAGAGACTTACAAAGACAATTAAAACATACTCAGAAAGAGAGGAATTTAGACAAGAACCTACCATATCACCCCATAATGAAACTGAAAAGTGTAACCCAAGGTTGTTAGAAAACCAACCTTAGTTTATCCAGATACTATAAAGACATTCCAGGAGAAAGTAAATGCCCCCAAGGAGTCCTATAGACATATTAGATTTGAGAAGATTTAAAAAAGTAATTATTTCATCTTATGTGAAGCAATTATCCCCAAAGACTGGAAAAACTTGGAACAGTAATATTGAAAGCTGGTCCTCAGTTAAAATGGTGAACATGGTGGAAAGAGGAAGCTAAGGACATAGAACAATGAAATCAGGCCAGAGGTATTGATCAGGATCAGTAGCTAAGTGAAAGTCAATATGCTGTTTTACAAAGGCAGCTTGAATTTGATGATCACACCTAGGTGTGTCATTTAGCAGATTTAAATGCTTGGAATAAATTTGAAGAATCAAGGAAAAGGTCTGAGTTTTTAAATTTTTACTAAAATTATACAAGGTCCAAAAGAAGCCTTCACTGGTATTTTGTGAAGACTAACTTCAGCTGTCAATAGAATAATATCAGATTCAGAAGTCAGAAAAATACTGATCAAATCTCTGGCTTTTGAAAATGCTAATTCAGAGGGCAAAAGAGTGATTAGACCTTTAAGGCAGCACCAATAAATGAATTTTTAATTCAAAAGTCAATGCACTAGCCCACTCTTGGTTGCTTAGCCACCTGTTATGCCATCATTGCTAGCAGCTTCCAGGGGCCAGGGATAAGAGGACCCCTGCCTCTCACTTCTCTCTCTCCCTCTCCCCTCTTGCTCTCTCCCCTTTTGTCTGTCAGGGTGTCTCCTCCTCCATGTGTGTCTCTGCCCTCATGGCTCACTCAGACCTTAACTCTTCTGCTTCCTTCTCCCCAAATAAATTCTTTCATATAAGATTGGTTGTGCATATAACATTTTTATATAAATACTTACATTTGGTGCCAAAACACAATGAGCAACCCCATAGTCTTCTGTTGTTGAAGGTTAAAGTTTAATATTGATTTATCTTTTAGTTAAGCAGCAGTTATTCCTAAATCAGCTGTACCCCCAAATCACCACACAGAGACTACGATTTATTTAATTAACCTAGAGCACAATGCTGGGCAATAGTTACACCATCCTAATCCTCCAAGCTTGCCTAGTTTCCTCCCATTCAGGTTTCCCATATTACACTTGCTTTTAGTCATATCTTAGATCTAGTTCATCTCTCCTCATGGTTCCAAGTCCTCTCCTGCTGATCTCTGTTCTCCAACTCCTCCCACTTGATTCTCTCTTGTCTCCTCCAGAGCAGGATGTCCCACCCTATTTTCTCCATTGCTCAGCACTGTGACTGGTTGTTTTACTGAAAATATAGAGAACAAATGGTGGCATGTTTACACAAACTTGAGACAAGTGATGCTTAGAATAAACATCACAATGCAATGTCTGGATTGAAACCAGATAGTGGGGGAGTGAAATCAGCATTTGAATGAACAGGGGTAAACTGTACATTCCACAAGAATGCTATACCAACATTTCTCCCTTTAAGTACAATAAAGGGTTCCTTTTCTTTTAATACAATAATAATTATGAAACAGTTAGGAAAACTATTATGTAAGATTTACATGTGCAACGTTCAGCCCATGTGTATTTGACAACTTAGGAGAAAGTATTTGATTATCCTATCTTGACAAGTTTAGAATTCTATACCTAAATTAACTTTTATCCTTATTGGTAGTACCAATATGAAAATATTTCATAACTTCTAAACTAGTTAAGCTTAATTGTGGCACTATAACTATTTGGTCTTCAACCCCACCAGAGACTTGAGAATGAATAAAATTAGTTACTGGAGTAAATAGGGAGTGCATGTTAGCAGCTTTGAAAAAATAAAAAATTGACAGAGACAGTTCGCTGCCTGAACAGTCACCCAAAATGATGTTGGAGCATCACCTTCTGGCTCAGTATATTTGAAAGACATGTATGTAAAGCAGGAACTATTTAGGATTTGCCTACTCTGCCTTGGCAGAGTTCAGCAATCGACTTGTCCTGCATTTAAGCTTGCCCATTTTGGGCAGAATTCAGTCTGTCATGAAATGAAGGCATTTTCTTTTTGCCTGGGGGACTCATTTGCCACATTTGAAGCCATTTCCATATGGAGGTTCTTCAATGCTCATCATCTTCTTTGAGGTAGGCTGGGTACTGCCAGGAGATGACCTGTCTCATTGTCAAAAAATCTTTAAAATAACAAAGACATTTTTTAAATGCCATATTCTGTAGGTCTCTGAAGTTTTTGAAGACCTGCCTATTTTTATATAATATCTATCTGTTAATCCTAGGGATGTATACTTCTGTGATTATTAGACTAGTGTCTAATATGACTGACTTAATTAACTAACAATTAACTTGCATTACCTAATACCCTAAACAGTTTATAATAACAGTTTAAAAGTATTGGAAGTAACCTTGAATTTGTATCAACACACTGAAATTTACCAGTGTATTAAAAATAGACTTATTTTTGCATTAATATATAAAATCTTATACTAAAGTTAAAAATAACTTTATTTGAGAATAGCAAATAAAACCTTAAGTTGAGTAGATTCAATAATCTACCTTTTGCCTTATTTTTATAAGATATCCCTGTATTCCCCTTTCTTTCTTTTTAATCCCTTTTCTCCTTATCTAAGAAAGATAGAAAAAAGAAAAAGGGAAAGAGAGAAATACCTGAGTCTAACCTTGTTTTCTCTCTGAATAATACCATTAAAATGTATAACCATCTCCAAATGACAATAAACATTCATAGCCCAGAGCAACCAAAAACTTACCCAACCTCCCTTAAAGAAAATTGGACGTCATTCTCATGAATTTTTCGTGCTGACTTTTTGGACACACAGAAATCCTGTTAGGGGGCCCAAAAGAAACTGGGAAAATGGTTAATTAAGCAAGCATTAACATTTGTGGTCCAGTCTTTGAATGTTGAGAAATTTTAGGCTTAATAGAAGTCCTGTTTGGAACAGACTAGAATGCTGGACCAATTAAGATTAGTAGCTTTCTTCAAAGCTCTCTTGGGAACAGGCTTTGATTAGAAACAGCAATTGAAGTAATTGAGGCAGGAACAAGCAGAATGCTGGAATATGCAAGATGCTGGATCTGTCAATGTTAACAAATATGTCAATGTCTCAGTATGCTGGAAGGATGAAATCTGTTAGGTTTGATCCAGGGTCTCCTGTGTCCAGTCCTTTTGTTCTGCAAACATGTAATTTCCTCCAAGCATTATACAGTTCTAAATTTATAAATGAATGAGATGTGCAGGATGAAACTAAACTGTAAACCAGTTTTATCTATGCCAATTAAAAGGATCGCACAATAAATTTCGAGAATATCGTAGCCAAAGATTTATTGGCCATGTATTGTTGAAGTTCTGGCTGGACACATTTTTTATGTCTCAGTCAGTTTCAGAGTTGTTTCCATGTGAAGGGATCAGTACTATATGTTACCTGTTCTTTTTAGTCTTCTTGATTTCTTTCTTCTTGTGCGTGGCCAAGTCTTTAGGTGGTATTCCTCTGTCATACCTGATTTTTATTAGTTTTGATGGAACACATAATTTCTCTTCTCCTGAATGAACATATGCAAAACCTCTTCCCCAGCATAAAACATTCCCTGCTCTCCATTGTGAAGTTAGGGTATCTTTGAAATGTATAGGCTGAAAAAACTCGGCAATTTTTTCTATAACCCAGTGTCTCTCTGCAGCTGTTGTTTGTTGTTCATTAACATTTAAGAAAGTTAAGGTCATATCAAAGCAGATATTAAGACTCACAACCAAGCCTTCGGCAGAGGGCGGGAAGTAATAATAAAAACAGAGGAAGTTAGTAAGACCTGGGGGGAACAAGAGCTCCACAAAGACCAAACTGAGCAGGGCAGAGGGGTCTTATACAAGACAGTTTCTCCAACCAAGGACCATGTATGGATATGGCCTAGAAACCCCGTTCAGATGTGGTCCATGGTAGCTCGGTGTCCAACTGAAGACCCTAGTAAGGGGAACAGGGACTGTTTCAGTCATGAACTCGATGGCTGGCTCTTTGACCCTCCCCCATACAAGCCAGGGAGTAACAGCCTGGCTAGATCCCAGGGGACGACATTGCAGCCAGCCCTGAGGAGACAAGATGATCTGGGGTCAGATGGAAGGGGAGGAGATCCTCCCCTGTAGGTGGACTTGGAGGGGGCAGGGAGGAGATGAGGGAGGGATGGGGAGAGTGGGAGGGAATGAGGGTGGGGGCTATGCCTGGGATGCAAAGTACCTAACCTGTGATTGATATAAAAATGAATATATTACATTTAAAAAAAAAAGAAAGTTAAGGTCAATAAATCATTATGTAATCTATCTCTGGTATCTTTAATACCTGTCTCTGTTTGTTAGGTGTGTCCCTTAAAGTACGATTGGATCTTTCAATGACTGCTTGACCAGTAGGGTTGTGCGGTATACCTGTAACATGTTTTGTCTTATAATATGTTCCATTAAAAAAAATCATTCCATTTTATTAGAGACATAAGCTGTAGCATTATCAGTCTTAACTTGTTTAGGATTACCCATAACTGCCATCACTTCTAATAAATGCATAATAACTGGATCAGTCTTTTCAGAACTTAAGGCTGTTTCCTATTGAAACCCTGAATATGTGTCTATAGGATGGTGCACATATTTCAGTTTACCAACAAATTCATTTACCAAATTTCATTTCTTTGATTACCTTTAGGAAAAGTGGGACATTTTCTCATAATCTCTTTGGCTTGTGGTCAAGTGATAGAAAACTCTCTTTTTAAACCTTTGCTGTTAACATGGTGCTCTTTATAACTTCTGGGGTATTACAATTCCATTGTAGATGCTGGTCAGGCATTGCCTTAGCCCTGACCAAGTGTGCTGAGTGAGTTTGGTGAAACTCTCCATATATATATTTATATATATGTTTATATATATATGGAGAGATTATAAGACTGGAAATATTGAAATTCTTTGATAAAACTAGAAGGATTAGAGGTATAGGATCCCAGTCTCCTCTACTTGAGAGAGTTCAGTTAGTGAGAAGGGAATATTCACTTTGACTAAGCCATCCACCCCAGCCACCTCCCATAAGGGAAGAATTGAGGCTGGTTTACACTGAGTAAAAGGTTTACACTGAGAAAAAGAGGGCTTTGTTACAATGTGAGAGTGGGTAGCAAAGGGTCTAAAAGCTGTTGGTGAGGTGAAAGTGGGTGCCACAGTAGGAGGACTAGGATGACCTGTTGCTGGGGTAGGGGGTCAGGGTTCTGGAGAAGCCAAAGAGGAAGAAAAGGAAGCTGAAGAGGAGGGGGAAGATGGAAGCGGTGAAGTTGTAGGGGAAGGGGGAAAGCTGGAGGTGGAGAAGAAGCAGCAAGGCAGAGGTTCATGAGCAGGATCAATGGTAGAGGATTCTTGAGGTTGAGACTTTCTAGCTAGAAGTTTGGGTGGGAGAGCAGGAAGAACAGAAAGAAGCTTTAGAGCAGAAAAGAGAGAAAGCTTGAACATAAGAAACTTCCTTCCATTTACCAGATTGCTGACAGCAATTAAAAAGATCCCGTAAAATATTGGGATTTAATGTGCCATTAATCAGCCAATATGAACCACTGTCTAAGGACTCTTTAGGCCAAGTTTTATTACAGAGGCATATGAGCTTAGAGGCCTTTAAATCAGGCACCATGTGTAGGGATTTAAATTTCTCCAGAAAAAAAAAAATTCTCCAGAAGACACCCCAGTGGGGATGCTGGAGGAATGGAAGAATGGGCTGTTCCCACTGGGCAGGTAGAAGTTAGTGATCAGCTAGAGGCATCCCAAAGGCAAGTTTTGGCTCAGTAGACTGGTATGGTACTATCTGTTCCAACAGCTTGTCAGCATTGTCCAGGGATCAAGGGTACATTTGCCTGGTCAGACATGGTTACCATAGCACTAGGATTTTGTAGACAAGGAGAAAGAGAAAAACCCATGCTGGTAGAGAGAGATCCCACCCAAGGAAAAAAAGAAGCCCTGAATGGAGGTCATCGAAAAAGTTTATGCGTAGCCAATAAAGACCATGTTTGGGTGTTCCTTCGTTTCAAAAGGTACTAGGAAGTTGCCAGACACTCAACGGCCAATCTCCCCTGACCAAGAAGGTAAACTCACCAATCCAATGTTGCATGTAGAAGGATAACTGTCTGGTTACCGGTGTATCTGAAATGAAACAGGTTTCAGCAGTTCTAGCAGCAAGGCTGGTGCCAGGAGCCAATGTATACCAATATTAGGATTTTTGCAGAGAAGTATATGGTGAGTTTATAGATCAATCCATGAGACAGGTTTAACATGGGAGGTTTTATTAGGGATGGGGAAGGGGTCACAGAGACTGTCTCTGGATGAGGTGGGAAAGAGGACAGAGAGAGAGAGAGGTAGAGGGCCTGCACAGGACAGACAGACATTTGTGTCACAGGTAGTACTTTTGCCAGGTGGTTCTGTCACCACTGAATTTCTGAGGTAGCATCACAGATGCCTGATGTCCCACTTGTCAGGTCCCTTGGGGGCTAGCCATAGAGATACCTGTTTACCAATTCCAACAGGAATGGATTAGAGATGTGGCTGATATTGGATCTCATGTTTATGATGTTAATCTTATTAGGGAAGTAATTTCTAGAAATCAAGAAAAATCAAAATGGCAGATGTTTCAATTGTTCAAAAACAGATTGTAAGCAAGACCTTCCTAAAAACAATGTTTTTTCTAGAAATAATCCAAAAAGAAAGCCTTAGCTTTTAGAGTACGCAGAAGCTGTGGCAAAGGCTGGCAATGGACTAATAAATGCAGATCAACAAGAGATAGGCAACGGTATGCCATCAGGAAATGCCCAAGAGGGCCTCTGGGAGGCCCCAACACCAAATTTTATTTGTTAGTTCCCAGTCAGCACTGGAGAAACTCATACACAGAGCAATTAAAAGACTTAACACCTTTTGTTAAAAACAACATTTCTCTGAGCCAAGCATGGTGGTGCACATCTGTGATCCCAGCACTCAGTGAGGAAGAGGCAGGAAAATCTCACTGAGTTTGAGGTCAGTCTGATCTACAAATCCAGTCCAGGACATCCAAGACTACACAGAGAAACCCTGTCTCAAAAAACAAACAAACAAAAGCAGCAACAACATTGCTTTGGATGAAATCAGAACAGCTTCAACAGAGTGAAAAAAAAAAAAACTTGAGAGACCAAAACAAATATTTTGTCAGAATTACTGATCAGAGACCAAAACTAAAAATACAAATAAATGACATTGAAATGGAAGGTTTAGTAGATGCGAGCAAATAGAGCAATACTTTCACCAAAATCTTAGCAACCAGATTGGCATCTTCGGGAGGTAAATATTAGCTTCTAGAGATTGGAACTCTATCTTGGGTAAAACAAAGTGCAAGATAGGTTGAGTATATGGACCAGAGGGACAAATATCCCTCACTTATGAGGTATTAGCCATATAATATTTATTAAAACCCACAAACTCAAAGAAGCTAAATAAAAAGGAAAGCCCAAGAGAAGATACTTACATCCCACTCAGAATGGGAAATGGAATAGACAATGGAAGTGGATGAAGAGAGGGAATTTGGGGGGAGGAGGGAAGGGAGAATGAGACTGAGGATCAGATGTGGGGAGAGTGGGGAGGGACAAGAGGGTTAGGAGAGAGAAAGGACACTGAGAGGAGGGCCATCTCTGGGACAAGATGGAGGCCTATGACAGGACAGGCTCCTGGGAGGACATGGGGGTGACTCTAGCTGAAACTCCTAGCAGCAGGAGACATGCAGAATGAAATGGCCATCTCCTAGCCAGGCAGGACGTCCAGTGGAGGGAGGGGGACACCAACACAGCCATAAAACCTTTGAGTGAAAATTTACTTTGCCTACAAAATGTGCAGGGATAAAAACGGAACAAAGTTTGAGGGAAAGACCAACCAATGACTGGCCCAACATAAGACACTATTAATGATACTATTAATGACACTATTAATGATGCTCTGTGATGCTTGCAGACTGGAGCCTAGCATCGCTGTCCTCTGAGAGGCTCCACCCAGCAGCAGGTTGAAACAGATGCTGAGACCCAGGGCCAAGCATCATGCAGAGCTCAGGGAGGAGATAGAAGGACATGGAGGGGACAAGATCTCTACAAGGAGATCAACAGAGTCACCTAACATAGGCCTGTGGGAGCTCACAGAAACTGAAGGACCAATAAAAGAGCATGTGTAGACTGTACCTAGGCCCCTGACACATATGTAGCTGACAGGTAGCTTGGTCTTCATATGGGGCCCCTAGCAAGTCAAGTAGGGGTTGTATATGATATGAAGTCTGTTGATCACTTTTAGACCATGTTCCCCCATTCTGGGCTGCCTTGTCTGGCCTCAGTGGCAGAGGAGGCTCATAGTCCTGATTCCACTTGAAATCCCTGGGCAGGTTGATATGGAGGGGCTCCCCTTTTCTGAGCAGAAGTGGAGAAAAAAGGTCATAGGTTGGGACCTGGAGGAGAGGTGAGAGGGGGCTTCAATCAAGATGTAATATAAATAAATAAATACATTTAATTAAAAAAAGAAAAGAAAAACTAAAAATAAATAAGCAAACAAATAAACCAGAAAAAAATCTCAAGTGACATCATATGCTGGAAAGGATGTGGAGAGAAGAGAACACTCTTCCATTGCTGGTGGGAATACAAACTTGTACAACCATTGTGAAAATAAGTCTGGCAGTTCCTTCGAAAATTGGGAGTAGTTCTACTTCAAGACCCAAATATACCACTCCTGGTAATATGCCCAAAAGGTGCTCCATTATACCACAAGAACATTTGCTCAACTATGTTTGTAGCAGCTTTATTTGTAATAGTCATAAACTGGAAACAACCTAGATGCCCCTCAGCCAAAGACTGGATAAAGAAAATGTGGTGCATTTACACAATGGAATACTACTCAGCTATTAAAAACAAGGAAATCATGAAATTTGCATGGATGGAACTAGAAAATATCATCCTGAGTGAGGTAGCCCAGACCCAGAAAGACACACATGATATGTACTCACTTATAAGTGGATATTCGCCATAAAATAAAAGATAACTAGGCTACAATCCATAGACCCAAAGAAGCCAAGTAACACAAAGGGCCCAAGGGAGGATGCTTAAATTTCACTCAGAAGAGGAAATAAAATAGATGTCTGAAGCACATGAAGGGATGAAACTGGGTGGGAGGGGAACAAGGTTGGGGATCAAGAGTGGGGAGCGAGGAAGGCTGAGAGAGGGAACAGAAATCTGTGTGTGGGTTCATCTCTGGGTGGGGGGAACCTTCTGGAAGTCCGTGGGGGGCGACTACAACTGAGACTTCTAGCAGCAGGAGATTTGGAGCCTGAAGAGGGCACCTCCTATAGCCAGGAGGGACTTCCAGTGAAGGAAGAGAAACACTAACCCACCTACAAAAATTTTGACCCAAAATTTGTCTGGTCTACAAGTGGTGCAGAGATAAAATATGGAACAGTTAAAAAAAAAAAAAGGCAGTACAAAAAAATGGTTTTTGTCAGTGGCTGTGATGTAGAAAATCCTGAAGTTCATAAAAGTACACTCTAGAGATCCAAGATGGCTGCCAGGAGAGGACACCTTGTCTGAGGAGTAGGACAGCAGAAACGATGCAGTGACCAGGAGACTGAACTCTGGGACCTAAAACACCAGCATTTGTGATTGCCAGGTGAGCGGAACTCCTACGGCGAGGAAATCAAGTGGGAAAATCCTAGGGACACCCAGTTATTCCCCGGAAAAATCTCCTGGTGACCGGCGGCGGCACACAGCTATGATCTGAATGAGCAGCCACGCGGGGCACCCGCAGCTGCAATACCAGACTGGGTCTCACAGCCTTTGGGCCAGATAGAGGAGGAACCGGATACCGTTTTGACTGACCTGCACACTGCGGGTCCGCCAATAACCACCTCAGTCCATGTGGGAGTCCAAAGGCCAGTCTAAGAAATACCCCGGTTCTGTCTCAACCAGCGGGCGTACAGCAGGCACATACCAATCCCGTCCGTCGGATACCACCTCAGTCCCTGTGTGTGTGTGTGTGTGTGTGTGTGTGTGTGTGTACACGAACCAGACTGAGAGGGCCTAGGAGACCATTTTGACTGGCCTGCATACTGCAGGGCTCTTCAACCAGCAGGCATTCAGCAGGTGCACACCAATCGCATCTGCTGGAAACACCTCAGACTGAGAGGGCCTAGGAGACAGTTTTAACTGGCCTGCGCGCACAGGTCTGCCAGCGACCACCTCAGTCCATGTGTGTGTCCACAGGCCAGTCTGAGAAGGCCTTGGGCACCATTTCAGACAGGCCTGCATACAGCGGATGCACATTGCTCTGCCACGCCTGCAACCAATCCAGACTCACTGTGTGTGCCCCAAATATCATCTCAGACCGTGGTGCACAGCCCCTGGCCCTGAAGGGGCTGCCAAGTCTCCAGTCCAGGGGAGATCCCTTAGCAGCAAGCCCAGGGCAGAGCGCAGACCCCCCAGCTGACATTTCAAAATGGGACACTCAGCATCTAGCACAGAGTGAGGAGCAAACCTCCAGACCAGAAGGGTGACCAGCCTGCAGGGCTCACAGCTTCTAGCACAGAGCACGAAGCTGGGCACAAAGAGCCCACAACAGAGTTCAACTGAGACAACACACACACACTAACAAACCACCGGAACTCCCTGATCTTCTTGAAGAATACTCCTGACACAAGAGATTGACAGTTCCAGTCTGAAGTTCAGCCTTAAAGCACAAACAGCTCCTTGATTATATATAAACAAATGCCCAGAAATTGGTGAAAGAACTCACCCAACAAAAATCAGGACACCATGGCCCCACCAGAAACACCCATAAGCAGTGTAGATTTTAATTCAGCAGAGACACAGGAAAATTATATTAAAGCTATGATTATGCAGATATTGGAGGAACAAAAAGAGAGACAAAAAAAAGGAAATGAACAAGGCCATCAAAGAAATGGAGAAGAATTTAACTGCCCACATAGAGGAACAATTAAAGATAAAAATAGAGGAAACAACCAATATAGGAGACAAGTCAATCAGTTGAAGGAAACGGTACAAAGCATGAAAACAGAATGCGAAACTATAAAGAAGACACAAAGGGAAAAGAACCTGGAACTGGAGAACTTAGAGAAAATATCAGGAACCACAAAGGTAAGCAGCAACAATAGAATACAAGAGATGGAAGAGAGAATCTCGGAAGCTGAAGATACACTGGCTGTAACGGACTCCTCACTCAAGGAAAAAGAAAATCGGAAAAGTCCCAAGCACAAAACATCCAAGAAATTAAGGATGCCATCAAAAGACAAAAACCTAAGAATAATTGGAATAGATGAAAAAGAAGACTCGAGGCTCCAAGGAACAGAAAATATTTTTAAGAAAATCATAGAAGAAAATTTTCCCAACCTAAAAAAAGAATTGTCCATAAACATACAAGAAGCCTAC
>CM053744.1:99314508-99351073 GCA_028658305.1 Pachyuromys duprasi | reverse complement strand
TTGGAGGGGGCGGGGAGGAGATGAGGGAGGGAGAGGGAGGGTGGGAGAGAATGAGGGAGCGGGCTACACTTGGGATGCAAAGTACCTAACCTGTGATTGATACAAAAATAAATAAATTAATTTTTAAAAAAACGCAGTTTGTTTGACTTTGCTCAGTAGAGCTCACAAGTTCATTCTAGTGAGGCCTTTTGCTCTAAGTGTTTTACAAAACCTGAACATGAACAAAATTGAGTTGAAGTGTGTACACAGCAGTGCTACATGTGGCAAGCACGTCGTCCTTCCACACATACCATATTTCAGATGAGATGATGGGACACATTCAGGTGAGTTGGCTGCAGACATTCACCCAGCTGCAAATTCCTTAAACACAGCTGAACACAAAGTCCTTATTCCAAAACCAAAAATATGTGGTAGGGTATTCCAGAACCGTTAAAAGCACTTGTGGTGAATTAGTTTCTTTAAGTGCAGTACCTTAACAAGGAAGATCATGGCTGGGCATGGTAGCACACACCTTTAATCCCAGCACTCAGGAGGCTAAGGTCAGTAGATCTCTGAATTCCAGGCCATCCTGGTCTACAAGTCCAGGGCAGCCAGGGATTGTTACACAGAGAAACCCATTTACAGACAAAGAAACTGAGGTGCAGATTTTGCCTAGTCAAACAGCTCATAAATAGCAGAGGTGTTGGCACTTCAGACCTCCAGCTACAGGGCCTGCCCTCTGATTACAACATTTTTGGCAAGCACAATTTGTTGACCTCCCTGAGGCAGGTCTAGCCAAGTGACTAGATTAATCACACTGGTTTATTGCAGCAGGTGGGTTTTGCATGTGACACCACAGAGGTGTAGTGCTTCTAGTAGGATGTGTAACCCAAATTATACATAAGAGAAGAGATGCAAGGGTAAACCATACTTGGTACGTACACAGAACTGAATGCCTGAAAAAAATTCTTTTATTTGTGACAACGTGGAAGAACACAGAAGATCTTGTGTTAAGTGAAATAAGCCAGACACAGCCACGATCTCATGATCACATGATCTCATTCATGTGTGGAAGATGAAAAACCTAACTCACGAAGGACAGAGTAGAATGGTGGTGAAGAATTGAGAATAAGGAAATGCAGAGATGGAAAACAGATAAGTGATTGCCTGGGCTAGAGAGGCAGGTTGTGGTAAAACTTGGGAATAGTTGTCAATGGCTATGGTGTTTCTTTCCTGGATAATGCTCTGAAATCAATTGTAGTGGTGGGTGCAGAACTCTGAGTAAAGTGAAAACCATGGGTTTGTGTACTTTCGAAGGAAGGGAACATCGTATGATGAACATGATACTCTGACTTTTAAAGGAGAAGGAATATTAACAGACAAGGATGGGGTAGCTAAGCTACCTCCAGGCCTAGAAAATAGCTTGCTTCTTAGATGCTAGATGAAAGCAGGAACTATACCTTCTTCACCTTGAGCCTCAGACAAAGGCTCTGGAGTCAGAACTCATAGACCAGACTCAAGCAATTCAAGTGGCCAGCTTGATGTCTCTGCAAGTGATCACATTCATAAGAGGCTTAGGAAGGGGCAAGGTTGTACATGGTGCCTCAGTGGCACCCCCTGGCCGTAAAGGTCAGTTCTGTACTTTCTGTTTTATATCATGAGAGTCAGATGCTGACCTGCCCACTGCAGAACCCCATTCTGATGAGAGGTGTGCTGGCTGAAATGCCTCGCCCAAAGTCAGCAACAGTCACTGTAAAAGCAGAGAAGCTTCTGTAGAAGGAGAGATATAGTTGATGGCCCAAAGATTTTACCATGCCTCGGAGTGGGTTTGTCCACCTTAGGAGCCAGGTTTCCATTAAATACGTCTGTGTTTGCTTAGCAGAAAACTGCCTATTTTAAAACCTACCCTCCTTAGTCTCTGAAGCCTCTATAAAAAGAAAACTGTAGTTAGAAAAATCAAGCAAACTCAGGATAACTTGTGAGGCTCTTCTGGTGCTATGGGGGGGGGGGTGGGGGGCGCGGTGATTAGATACAACAAGGAAGAGCTGTAACCAGGAATGAGAGAAGCTGATCAAATCCTGTCTGTCACTCACCTGGTGTGCCACCTGAAACTCTGGGCTTCTTCATCTGTGTGCTGGGAAGCTAAAGGTGACCGGTTTTCAGGCTTCAGCAATTACCAACTCTTTCCCATTGTTCCAGCGCTGCCTGTGGCTTAATAAGAAGCAATTGTGTTGTATTTGGGCCTCCCCGGTGTTCCCTGGCTCCCTCCACTGTTATGGGGCAGCTCTCCTCTGGAAGAGGTTACATTCCTATGACTAATGGTTCTAATTTATAACTAGTCAGATTTCCCCCTCCACAGCACTGAGTCAATTGAACGAGGGAGGGCAGTGTTGGGTTGTTGCCATGGAGACGCAGAATATTTTGTAAAAACACTTTGGCCCAGATGACAGTTGGTGAGTCACACTCAGGGATGGGTGGGGAAAAGGCAACTGCTTTCAATTAAACCTTCAGGCTGAGAGTTCAGTGGGAAACTTCCAGCAGCGACTCAGAGGCAGCCAGGACTGGGAGGTCAGGCTTGTTCCTTTTTTACGTGCACATTTTCTCTAACTTCTTACTCTGGGTACATGTTCTGGGTAGACAGTCTTTTGCACTACTACATACGTTGAGAAACTGCAAGATTATTTCCAGTAAAATAAAATTTGCTTCCTTCATTCATCCTAAGAGTCACAAGAGAAAATTCAGTTTCTCCACAATTTTGAGCCAAATTTGAAGCAAGCTTTAATCAAATACTGACCAGGATGAACTCTGGCCAGGTCCACTCTCTGGAATCCCAGCAAGTGGCAATAGGACTCGTGTTGTATGGGCTTCTTAAGGACAAAAAGATAAGGTCATTGTATTTCCCATATGGCTTTGTTGATTCCCAAGAACTACAACTCCCAGCCTTCCAGGAAGTTATCTGGTCCTTGGGCAGGTGGGGCTCACAGGTTAACTTTGGCTCTTACACTTGTAGCATCTCCATTCAACTACCCTACTGGTGGGGGGGGAATATTTGTGGCCTCATTCTGTCTCCTGTCCACAAATATTACTCTGCAGAAGTCAGGCATAGTGAAACACATTCCTCAGTGGTTTCTTTTTAGTTGATTTTGAGTGGGGTTATTTTTCAACCAGAAGGATCTAAACTGTTGGACGACATGATTTCAGGCTGGAAAATCCATGCCAGACAGGACTACTGTGCAATATACTAACTGGCTGTAGTCAGAAAATCTGTATCAAGAAGTCAGAGAAGCAGTGTTGCTGGCTGCACCCTGGGAAGATGTCACAACCTCAAGTAGTTAGTTTTATACTAATATCACTCAACCTCATTCACTAGCATGGCATACTAGGCAGGAAATAGACTTGGCCTTTAGGATATGACAGGATAATAAAGCCAGCCAATCAGTTGCTTATCTAGTTTGTTTTGGGACAAGATCTCAATCTACAGTCCTGGTTAGCCTGGAACTTGTTATTTAGCCTAGACTTACTTTCAACTTGTGGTGATCCTCTTGCTCCTAAATGTTGGAAGTACAGGTACAAGCCACCACAGTGGTGAGTTTTGTTTTTATTTTTGACAGGATTTTGCTATGCAGTTTTATATCCTTGAAATCAATATCTTTGTGAGTTTTTAGAATATGGTATTATACCAGTGCATCTAACCCAGTTAGGTCTAACTGCGCTGTGGCCACAGAAAACAACATGCTGAGACTACATGCAAATGTAAAAACATTGTAACGACAGCTCTTGCCTTCTAGCTGTTTATCGTCTATGTAAGACAGAAGATTAGAGGCTGTGTTAGTCAAAGAAGGTGGGACATGACATGACATCCCTCCTTAAGGGATGAGGAGCAAAGAGAGAAAATGCATCCAGGGAAGAGACAAGAACAGGACAACACAAGAGAGGTCGGGTTCTAACGCCAGAATCTGGTCCAGTAATGACAGGCCAAAGAAAAGTCAGAAGCAGGGAAAATCATGATGTGGAGATGCTGTTAGAATATGAAGTTCATTAGCAACACTGCAGTGATCATGGAGCCAACTGAAAAAACTGCAGAATCCAAACAGAAGTAAAATTGAACATTTGGGAAAGCTGGGCACAGTGGCTCTCATAAGAGAATTGCCCATGGGTTTGAGGTAGCATGAGCTACATTGTGAGTTCCAGGCTAGTTTGGGCAATAGAGTAAAAGATCGTATATCAAACAAAGAAAAGCTCTGTATATGAACCTGTCAAGCTAGGAAAAGGGGAAAAGAATATAAAATTGAGCCATTTAGATCACTATACGAAAGTATAAAATCTCAGCATAATCCTGTAAAGATCGAACGATTGGATAAATTATAACATTAAAGTGATTTGAGAGCCAAGCAGAAGAAAAAAAATTTAAAAGGCAAAGAAGATACACTGAAGTTATAAAGCCAAGCACAAAATCTAAGAGCATAATTTGTTTATGATGCTACTTCTCAAAAATAATCATTGAATTTTTGATGATTAATAACTAGAATGTAAAGATTTATACTTTAAATAACAGAGATTAATAACAGGATTTTAATTTTTCATCTTCTTTCTGTCTCTGTCTCTCTCTCTCTCTCTTTCTTAAGAAAGGGTCTCCCTCCATATGTGGTTCTGGCTGTGCTAGAACTCAATTTATAGATGAGGCTGGCCTTGAACTTTCTGCTAGGACTGAAAGTGTGCTACCATACTGGAAAATTTAACCATTTAGATATATGTTTGCCGTGCGAATATGTATGCATGTATGTGCCATAGCAAGTGTGCGAAAGGGAGAAGGTAACCTCACTTGTCTGTCCTTGTCTTTTATCTTGTTTGATGCAAGGTCTCCCTGTGGTCTGCTTCATAAGCCAGGGTAGCTGGCCCATAAATGCCCGCAGATTCTCCTGCCTCTGCCTCCTGAGCTCTGGGATGACAGGTTCCTGCTACTGCACCTGGCTTTATGTGGGTCCTGGGGACTGTATAGCCATCTCCCTATTTCTCCTGTCTCAGCAGAGCAGGTAAAGCCACATTAGATTAGAGCACAGCATTGCAACTTTTTAATGAATTTGTCAAATTTGTTGCAGCTGAGGGGGGGGGGGGACTTGATTGTTCTGCATTGCGCTGTACCTACAGCAGCTGTTGTTACAGCTCTTGAGCTTAAGGCATTGGGGTGTTTTGTCCTGGACAGAAGCCAGTGTCACAGCTCTCAACTCTAGAGTACTAGAAGCCTTGGGCATAGGCTTAGAACCTCTCTGGAACTTGCCCAGCAGTTAGGACTGTAGTCTCCCTCTCCACTTTTCCATATTCCCCTGGTCTATAGTCTCTGCAGCTTCTGCTCTCTTGTCATGTCTGCCCCCAGTTGCTGTCAGGAATTCATCAGCTGCCTTCTTGCTTCTGCCCAGGGGCTGCTTCTGCTGTCTACTCTTACTGTATTAGCCCAACCTATACTGCTAGAACACCTGTGGGGAGAGAGCTAGCCAATTCTCCTGTCTCAGCAGAGTAGGTAAAGCCACATGGAAAAGAGCAGAGCACAGCGTAGGGGCATCCATATTCTTAAGTAGCCCAGAGGCAGCTCTGGCAGACAGGTGTGCACAACAGGGAGAACTCTTGTGAAGATGTTTGAAAAGTCACTTTAGTCTCTAGGCATTGAAAAGAAAGAAGAAACCTTGGTAGTTTGGTGGTAGGGAAGTTAGACTGCAGAAATTAAAGTTGCAAAATGTTCTGTTTTGGGAAGAAAGTCAATAAAAGAGAAATGGTACTTAGGAAGAACCATCAGAAAGCCAATAAAATACTTCACCTTTACTTTGTGTCTAACGAAATCCATAGTTGTTTGGAATAAATTTGGTCTTGGTCACTCTATATTACATTGTGTGTTTATTATCATTTATACGGACCTTTCAGAAGAATTCAGCATGTGTTGTGGGTCAAAATTTAGAAATATCTTGTAAGGCACATTAGAACAGGAACAGTTAAAAAATATACATCTAGGGATAACATCCCTCATCTGACTGTCTAGGCATGTCTTCATGTGGTCCTGGCACCATGTCCAGAGGTAGACACCTCAGGGTAACAAAAACTAAACCCTGAAAATAGAAGGGACATGAATGAAGGAAATAGGACAACTCTCTGCTGGTAAGAGTTGTCAAGGGAAGTAGGGACCATAGCGCTTTAGTAGCAAAGGGCTGAACTCAACCAAAAATCAGAAATGGGCAAGAAAACATCCTCCCTTAGATCTTGCAACTGTGTCCTGTAGACACCTGGAAGCCAAAAGACCAAGCCAAGAGTCCAAGCTCTGACACAGGCTGCATGTGATCTCAGGGAAGTCATTTGTATCTGAGCTTCCTTCACTATAAAATACAGCTCAACTAGATGACCTACGTAACTCTAGCATTCTGTGACCCAGAGAAAGGGAAAAACTTTACTAGCTCATTCATGCTCTGTTCACATCACCACCCCAAATGGCTTACTCGTGAATGAGTAACTTCATGTGGAAGAGAAACTACTAGCTGCCACTCTAGATAGACCCAGACCAAATTTTATTGGGTGGTGGGGAAAACAAATGAGAAAATAGCGAAGCAGGACCAAGTTCCCTGCCCCTTTCTTGTCCATTGTTGTCTGTAAATTTGAGCAGCAAAACATTAACTTCAACCTCAGATACAAGCTTCTCTCCTCATTCATTTTCTTTTCTTTTTTATTTTTTGAAACATGTAATCCTGGCTGGCCAGCCAGGAACTTGCTACGTAGACCAGGCTGGCCTTGAACCAACAGAGATCTACCTGTCTCTGCTTCCCAAGCTCTGGGATCAAAGGTGTGTGCCACCACCCCAACCTAGTTTTTTATTGTAGACAAAAATTCAGCAGCTTAGCTGACACTTATATTGTCTTACAGTTCCATAGGTCAGAACTCTGGCATAATCTTATTGAGCTAGAATCCATGTCCATATGATTTACCCCTTTTTAGAGACTTCCTGAGGTGACAGGAAGCATAGTTTGAGGTCTGTATGGGCTGCATAGTGAGTTTGAGGTCAGCTTAGGCAACTTAATAAGACTCTGAGTCAAAATAAAAAGAGGTATAGCTAGTGCCTGGCATGTGCATGGTCTTGGGCTTAATCTCTATCATCAAAAATGTTTCCTTACCCATTATGTTTCGTTGAATTTGGCTCTTTGTATTTACAGCATTGGAACCCCAGTTCTTTGCTCTTTGTTGTCAATTAAGGGCTGCTTTGAAGGTCACCCACATTCCTTCATTGATGGTCCCTTTCTCTTTTATTTATTTTGAAGATGTATTTGTTTCTATTTCCTGTGTATAGGTATTTTGCCTGTGTGCATGTCTATGCACTTTGTGCATTCTTGGTGCCCATGAGGCCAGAAGAGGGTATCAGATCACCTGGAACTAGAGTTACAGATGGTTATAAGCTGTTATATGGGTGATGGAATTGAACCCTGCTCCCCTGGAAGAGCAGCCAGTGCTCTTAACTACTGAGCCATCTTGCTGCCCCTTTGCTCTATTTTCAAAGCCAAGAACTGGTGGCCAGTTCTCATCCTCCACCTCTATCTTTCTTCTTCCTTCTCAGTTTTTAAATGAAGCTAGGCAAACTTCTTTACTTTCAGAAATTAACATGATTAAATCGGTGCTTCACAGACAAGACCATAACCTCCCATTTCATCATCCTTGGCCATTAAGCATACCTGTAGTCTCTGACAGATAAGATAACCCACTTGCAGATTCTGAGGATTCAATATGGGTCTCTTTGGGAAAGGGAAGTATTGTTGTTAATACCCCCCCCCCCACTGCCAGTCTCCAGGTAAAGATTCTTTTTTTTAAGTTAAGAAAACAAATAGATGTGGTAGTGCGTGCCTACTTTCCTGCGCTGAGGAAGCCAAGGCAGAAGGATCAAGAGTTCACATGTATTGTGAATACAATAGTAAATTTGAGGAGAGCCTGCCTATATACAAAACTGTAAGAAAAAGAAGGAAGAGAAAAGTCAACTACAGCATCAACAGAAGGAGAAGCAAGAATTGTGGGGCAGGAGAGACAGCTCAGCAATTTAGAGCATGAACTGTTCTTGCAGAGGACCGGAGTTTGCTTCCCAGCACCCACATTGAGCAGTTCACAAATACATGTAAGTACACAGCCCCACGGAATCTGATGTCTCTGGCTGCTGTAGGCACTCATGCACATACCACACGTAGATATACATATAACTAAAAATAATAAAGTCTTAGGGGAGAAAAAAATAAGAGTTACTTTTGTGGTACACACTAGGCCATAGGTTGCCTTCTGAGTGATTAAATATTGATCCTGGGAAGATGAAGATATTGTTGTGCATCAGTTCTTTTCCATGAGGTAATGAGTATTCTCCCTGGGTTAGGTAAGACATAATCCTAGACACTGAAATGTCTGGGTCTCTTTCTTTCTTTCTTTCTTTCTTTCCTTCCTTTCTTCTTCTTCTTCTTCTTCTTCTTCTTCAGCACAAGAGATATAAAAATAGCATGCCTAAGACAGTGGGTATATAAGTTCCTTGGAAGCAGCTCTAAGTAGCTGAGTATACCCTGGAGCTCTTCACTGCTGACCCATGAAATTCTCTGCATTTATAGGAATATTTTAGAAAGAAAGTCTGGTCCTGCTTCAGAGTTTAATTTGTTTCTTCCTTCAGCAGTAGTACCACCTGGGAATGGGATCTGCAGTACTAACAAGAATGAATTCTTTAACACGAGACCATACATAAAAGATTTTACATTTAGATTGTTCAGGCTTTCCATCTACTGAGGCTGTAAACTCCAGATTAGATGGTTTGCTGTTATCAGTTTTGTCAACGTGACACAAACTGGTGTCACCTGGGAAGAAGAATTGCTTTACTCAGATTAGTCCAGGGGCATGTCTGTGAGGTATGTTCTTGGCTGATATAGGAGGGTCCAGATCACTGTGGGTCATGTCAAAGTGGGCAAAGTGTCCTGGGCTGTATAAGAAAGCAAGCTGAAGTCTAGGACAGCCAAGGCTACACAGAGAAACACTGTCTCAGAAAACCAAAACCAACCAACCAACCAACCAACAAAAGGAAGCAAGCTAAACAAGCCCTGGTCAAGCAACCCATTACATAGTAATCCTTCATGGTCTCTGCTTCTGCTCCTGCCCCCTGTTCCTCCTTCAGTTCCTGCCCGGGCTTAACCTCCATGATAGATTATGATGTGGAAGTGTAAGCCAAACAAACTCTTTCCTCCCTAGATTAGTTTTGGTCAGAGTTTTATCACAGAAAACTAACACAGATGGCCTCTCTATCCCTAAGAACGGAAACGAGGCCCTTATAAATGCTGGGGAAATGCTCTACCACTGAGCTACACCCCCAGTCCTCCTTCCTGTGGGAATGGTAGAAATGTATGCACTTAGCATTTATTGGCTACATGTCCAATCAAATGTAATCCTGAAGCATCCCAAAGCTGGCTGAAGGAGAGGCATGCTTTCCTAGTGGCACATATCTGCCAGCTCTGTACTCACGTGGACAGTTTGGCCCTGCCAGCCTGGAACTTGTGTACTTCCCATCATTGTTCAGTGATGAGACAGGAACCCAAGTTTCCTTAGGATGATGTCAGTTTGGTTGATTAATTATTAAAAAAGAGTGACCCCGTTTTACAGCAGCAAGGAAAACAGGCACCATTCTTTAACTTTTTCTTAGCATCTCCTTGGAACAACATATTATCTTGCATGCACTGGCTCACAGAGGAAACAGATTTTATAGTGAACAGGATGGAAATATTACATTCCAAAGCTCTCTAACTCTAATATTTGATTCTGATAAATTTTGTGGGGGAAAGGGTTAAAATATACATAGCTTTTCTGAATATTGCTGTGACAGGGTCTTGGTTTTGGCACTTTTTCTTTCACGGAGAAGAGTATTTAAATTCTGATTGTTAGAGAACACTAAGGAAAGAGGCCAGACAAAAAGGACAAGCAGACCTGGGTCTAGGTTCAATCCTACTACTCTAGCTAGAGTTATTCCTCTCTACATATTTTTGTTGAGACAGGATTTCCTATGTATCTCAATCTAGCTTTGGATTCATAACAATCCTCCTGCCTCAGCGTCCCAAGTACTGGGAGTACAGGCTTGAGCCATCACATCTGGCTTCTACATTCTTTAAGATTTTTTTTAACTAAGTTCATGTTACTAGCTGATCAGTTTTCACATCAGACTTTGCCAGTTCAAATGGCCACATGGTTTCTGTCTCCTGATTGATACAGTCATCAAGCACCAATTATCCTCCTTAGGTGATCAAGTGTCTAACAAAGATATCATAGCCCATTTTTAAAAGTTCATTAACACATTGATTTTTTGTGTGTATAAAAATAGAACTGTGGTTCTATTTAGAAAGAAGCAGCATTGTTCCTTAAAGCTACATACTGAAATACTTGCAATGCATGCCTGCCAATATTTGTTACAAAAATAACCTGGGTAGGAGAAAGAAAGCTTATAGATGATATAAGGTTGTCCTTGAGAAACACATCACATTTTTATATAAAGACTACTTAATTCTTGTCTATTTTGGAAACTTTAGATAATACAAAGCAAATACAAAAATACCTTAACAGCCTTTAAGTTGGTTCAGTCTCCAATAAACATGTTACAAATATTTATGAATGAGAAAGAATCCATTATTCATTCACTTCCATGTGCTTCTACTCTAGCTGGTGGACCTCAGTGATCTCTAGGAAAAAGGTTAGCTCAAAACTGAAGATCAGTATTTCTGAACAGTTATCCCAATGACTGCCTGAAGATTGTTCTAGCGACTGGAAAGATGAAACATGCTTTATGCCTTGTCAGTAATTGTAGGGACTGTGCTCAACTGTACCAAAAGCCCTCTTCACCCAGGAGGCTCACTGTGTGGGCTACTCCACATCCTGGAGTTGGTGCACAGACATGGCTTCCTGTGGTCTCAAGTCCATCTCTGCTCTTCAGACCTGGAATATTTCCATATCTACAAATAGAATAAACTATTTTGGTCATGGAGACAATACGATGATTAAGCCACCCCTACTGGGAAAACTGTAACCTTGCCAGCCCAAATGCTCTTTTGTTATGTGCAACAAAATGCTACTTGGCCTTTGCAGCCCTGAAAGGCTTTTGATCTAACTGGCATCAGGGAGCTCATTTCAGCTTCTGCTCCTGCCCACTGTTTCCCACTTGCATAGCACAGAAGCAGGTCAGTTCTAAGGTGCTTCCTGAGGATCATAGTATTTGCAACACCCTCTCAGGCCTTGATTACAGTTCTCTCTTTGAAGACACTTTAAGGGAAAGTTTGGGCAGTGTCTTAGTTACTATTATTATATTGCTGTTACCAGATACCATGTCTAAGGCATATTAAAGGAAGAATTAAATTAGGAGCTTACAGTTTCTGAGGGTTAGTTAGTTCGTGACTATCATGGCAGGGATCAAGGCAGCAGACAGGCAGGCATGGCGCTGAAGCATTAGCTCAGAGCTTATATCCTTATTCTCAAGTTGGAGGCAGGGAGACTGGACCTGGAATGGCTTTGAAAACCTCAAAATCCACCATGAGTGACATACCTCCTCCAACAAGGTCATATCTCCTAATCCTTCCCAAAACAGTTCTACCAATTAGGGACCTTGCATTTAAATAAATGAGCTATGGGAACTATTCTCATTCAAACTACCAAAGGTAACACACACATATACATTTTTGTCATTTTAAGGGTGATTCCCCCCAACCCGAACAATATTAAGGAGTAATTTCTGTCTTTTTGGCTCCATTTAGCTTGACTACCATTAGTCAATTTCTTGTCACCCAAGTGAAACAGCAATTAAAACCCACCACTGGTGTGTATGCAAAGTGAATCAGTGTAGTCTATTTCCATGTTCATTTTACCCCAATATCTGTCTGCAGAGTCTTAGTGTCTAATTGTATAAACCATCTTTCCTTGAGTTTGCTTTATAACTCATACGTCACCTGGCACACACAGTAGCTTCTGATTCTACGGTTTTTACTGATAGATGGGGCTTAGGTCTTGTGTTAACTTCTCAGCAGTAAGGAATCTTAGATAGCCTTTGCAGAGAAGGGAAGCCTACTGCCAGGAAGACTAGGGCAGTAGACACAAACCTGTAAGGATGGCTAAGGTTCTGGGCAGCCTAAAATAGTAAGCAAGCTGACACAAACACAGCATCAAATATAATATATATTATACATATGTTATGTAATGATATATAATATTGATATATGCACATAATCTAATTATATGTAATATAATCTTATATTAATATAATACTTATATATTAATATAGAATATAATACCTGGCATCTATTACAGTCAATACATGCTATTTTCCAGGGTACTTCTGATTGAAGTACAGAACAGGATAATGAAGAATGTATAGTTAAACTTAAGCTTTGAAACCAGAATGCTTGGTTTAAGTCAATGTCTGATTTTAAACCAGGCTAAAAAAGGCATACTAAGTCGTTATTTTCCAGTACTTAAAAATGTCTATTTTTGGTAAAAACATTGATATTTTAATTGAAAAGAGTATAAATATGAAAACTTACCCCCTACAAAGTTTTTTAATGAACCAGCTGACTTAGTTTTCTTAATTATAGAAGCCTGTTTCTTTTTATAAAAATGAAGTAAACGAGAAACTAAGCAGAATTTGAATATCCTTTTATTTCTAGAAATTGTTCAGACTGGTCCTAAGTTGAATTGATTTTTCTTAGGACACTAACTCCTGCCTACTGTTCCATTTGCATGTTTGTTTTGAACTCATGAACATAAGTAAAAAAAAAAAAACTGCCGTAGAAATCAAAATGTTTATATCCCTACATGAATTTAAATGAAATTGCATATGGATTTTCTAGTCACAAAGTACTCTGCAATTAGATGCCTTGGAGGCATACATTTGGCTTAGAAATATTATCTGCTGGCTTCCTTGAGCAACAAAAGAATGTCACTACTCAAGGTTCACTTGGCATTATTTGTGGCTCCTTCCTATACAATCATACTCATTAATCCAGTCATCACATGTTTGCTGAGGTTCCAGCACATTTTGAATACCAATTAAAGCCACAAAAACACAGAGATGGTCCCTGTACTTAAGTTGTTCACAGAACACCAGCTAAGATGGATAGATCAGTGATCAACTGTAGCAGAACATGACAGTGTGGTTATCAGTGTGTATACAAACAAAAGGAGTGCCTTGAAGATGAAAACAGTCAGCTATCACAGAGGAAGGACTAGCCTGTTCTTCAAGGAGAGAAGAAAGGTTGCCTAGGAAGAGGTGTTCCCTGAGGGAGGTATGGCATATGCCCTGGCAGGAAGGCACAGAACATCCTTAGGCTTTGGGAAATACCAGAATAAGGCCTGTAGCTATACTTATAAGGACCACATCAGATTACATTGATTTCTAAAAGTGAAATCCTACTTTGGCATCAGGGGCTGCTGACCCCAAGGCTTCCCTTGCGTACTATAGATCTGTTAGGAAGCAGATGTCCTACCCAGAAATGTATTATCTTGTGTCCCAGTGGGATTCTGTTACCCAGTCTCAGCAGACGCAAGTAAATAGAAGGAAGGAACAGGACCAAACTGAGTGTGCATAATATATGCACGTAGGGCTTGTCATTCCTCTGATCCCCACGCATGACCGCCCCCACCTCTTCTGGCTGTCACCACTGGAAGGACAGAAGTCAGACCTGAACTGTGCTGTTTGACTCAGTGGTTGCACTGCTAGGATGTGGCCTCCCTCTTCTGTCACCAAATCATAGAATTTGTTAGTAGACTTCGGGAACTTGTTGCTCAGTTATCAAGCCTATCTGTTGATCAGTTCAAAATTATAAATTATTTTATATAATTTATATATTATATTTTATATTGTCTTCAAAGACAACATGGTTTCTGGCATTTATTGTTGAAAGCTATTTTATTCTTTGAGTTGGAGATCTGTGTTCGCAGAATGGCTCAGGTGGGGGCTGGAAGGAAGTGGGTCACAGCATCCCCATGCCCGTCTAAGGCATGTCTTTTTTGTCCAGCTGCTAATGTTATTTGTAACTAGTTTGAGCACAGAGCTGGTTCTTTGCACTCGTAGAAAACACTGCTGGTGCCTGTTGTATCTCAGGGCTTGTTTACAAAGCTCTACGTTGTACCTGGAAATGCAGTACCGTGGAAATGGTGCCATGATGAGTACCACTGATGGTCTGACCTCCGAAATTTACACGGTGCTGGTAGAAACAGATAATCAAGGGCATTTCAGCAAAAGATCTATGCATTTCAGAAAAGAACTGGACACTCTTAGAGCAGATAAACAGAGCATAGAACCAGAACCATGGACTCAGAATGTCTTCCTTCATTACAACTGAGGAAAGAACCCAGAGTTGTGCACATGCCCTGCCTTCACTTCCTGGTACCGCTGAATTCTGTACCCAGCCAAGGGTGATATTCAAGCAGGTGATTCAGCTTTAGATCAGTCATATGATAACTAGTGGGGAGTGTTCTAGGAAGACCGTATACAAAGACCTCAAGGAAGGAGAGCATGAAGTAGCTGAAAGAAGTTCTGTGGACCATCGGATAGTGTACAAAATGGCAGACACAGCATTGACATTGAGAAAACACTTTGAAGCCTGGTGATGAAAGGACTTTTAAACGATATCCAGAAATCTGTCTCAGAGCAGAAGATACCAAAAGGAAAAGCTGAGCCAAGGGTTTAAATTATCTGTTTATTAACAGATAAATAAATGTGTGTGTGTGTGTGTTAGACAAGGGTCTCAATATGTTGCCTTATCCATTCTTGAATTCCTAGATCAAATGATCCTCCTGCTTCAACCACCCAAGTAGCAGGAACAATGTCTATGTCATTGCTTGGCTTGGGTGGTTTATTTGAAAGGTAATTCTCAATAAATGCAGCAATGAAGACTCGAAGAAATAAGACAGGAAAGGAAGAAAGCACATATATGCTGTGTTGATAGCCTGCCCTCTGTCTACTTGAAGTTCAGTCACTGAGTGGCTGTATAGAAAAGGCCTCTTAAGCCTTGATGCTGAGTTGAGGAGTGGGGTTGTTTGGCCCATCCTACCATCCCTTGCTGTTTGGGTTTGCTCCTGAGGCCTGCAGTCCCTGGAACTGTTGGCCTGAGCTCCCAAGAGAATGCCTCAGGCAGAACAGCCCAGAAAGCCACTGAGTAAGGGAAGGGTGGGCAGGTGATAGCTTGTGCCGACATGGGGCAGAGCACACTGGCAGCTGTTCTGGAAAATTGGCTTTGTCCTGGGGACATGCATAACCATTGCAACACACTCAAGAATGTATTTCAGAAAGTTTAGTTTGGCCCAATGAACAAGATAGATTGGAAAGGGACAAAACAAAGTAGGGAGCTGAATGAAGAGTTATTGTGTTATAATTTCCTTTCTGCTTAGGCCTGTGTGAGTTTTCCTGAACCCTAAGGTCAGCGTTCCCACCTGTCTAGAGAGATAGCATGTGAAGATGAGGAATGTGAGAGGCCTGTGGAATGTGCAGGAGGGCTATCATTATCCTGAGATGAGTCGCTCTGATTCGCTCAGGAATGGGTTCATGATGGAAAGACAAGAGGACCTCTGTATTGTCATTGAGCAAGACAACACAGGAGGAAGAAAGGGAGATACTAACAGTTTAAGATGTTAGGGGATTGTTGATCCTAGAGCCTGTGCTGTTGGTGTTCTGTTCAGGAAGTTGTCTCCTGTGCCAGTGAGTTCAAGGCTCTTCCCCACTCTTTCTTCTAACAGGTTTAGTGTGTCTGGTTTTATATTGAGATCTTTGATCCACTTGTACTTTAGTTTTGTTCAGGGTGATAAATATAGATCTATTTGCATTTTTCTACATGTAGACATCCAGTTAGACCAGCACAATTTGTTGAAGATGCTATCTTTTTTCCATTGTATGGTTTTGGCATCTTTGTCAAAAAATCAGGTGTCCATAAGTGTGCGGGTTTATTTCTGGGTCTTCTATTTGGTTCCTTTGATCCACCATTTGGTTTCCATGCAGAAAACAGGGAACAAGTTAGGAGCCCAGCACAGAGTTCCTCTGAAAGGCTCTGCCTTGCAGACTATCAAAGCATATGCTGAGACTTATGACCAACCTTTGAGCAGAATGCAGGGAATCTTATGAAAGAAGTGGGAGATACCTGGAGAGGACAGGAGCTCCACAAGGAGAGCAACAGATACAAAAATTCTGGGCCCAGGGGTCTTTTCTGGGACTGATACTCCAGGCAAGGACCACTCCTGGAGATGGCCTGGAACTCCTGCACAGATGTAGCCCATGGCATTTCAGTGTCCAAATGGGTTCCATAGTAATGGGAACAGGGACTGTCTCTGACATGAACTGATTGGCCTGCTCTTTGATCACCTCCCTCTGAGGGGCGAGCAGCCTTACCAGGCCACAGAGGAAGACAGTGAAGCCACTCCTGATGAGACCTAATAGACTAGGATCAGAAGGAAGGGAAAGAAGACCTCCCCTATCAGTGGACTTTGAGAGGGGCATGCTTGGAGAAGAGGGAGGAAGGGAAGGATTGGGAGGGAGGTACAGGAGGGATACAAAGTAAATAAAGTGTAATTAATAAAAAAAAAATTAAAAAGATGTTAGGGGAAGCAGGGCGTGGTGGCATACACCTTTAATCCCAGGATTTGGGGAGGCAGAGGCAGTCGGATCACTGTGAGTTCAAGGCCAACCTAGTCTACAAAGTGAGTCCAAGACAGAGAAAGCCTGTCTCGGGCTGGGGGTGGAGGGGGTGGATATTAGGGGACCAAAGAGTGTTTTAAAACAGGAAATGACCAACAAGAATGGACTTTGTGGAAGGCCAGAATAATTAAGACAATAAATAAATAAAATTAAAAACAAAAAGAAAAACACCTTTCCCTTCCCCCCACAAAGGGTGCTTTATGGAAGCTGAAAGCACTTTCACTGGACTGAAGAGGGCATAACGCAGATCAGAATGAAGTGAGAAAGAGGAAGGGAATTTGATGGGTTTGCCTTTTCTTTTAATGAGAGAGGCTTACAGGTACGTATTGGTGGGAATGAGTTGAGTGACCTGGTAAAGTGATTGGTGGAGAGAATATCTAGAAAGAGTGCACAGGGATATTTATTAGAAGGCCAGGAGTTGATGAGAGCAAAAAAGAAGACTATCCTTAGAAGGGATGTGAGGTGCTGGGCCATTTTAGTAGGAGAGGAGCCGAAAAGGTAGAGTGTGGGTTCTGTTTCATGCTGTTTAATACTTACAGAACTCTGGGGGTGGATACCGTTTCCATATACTTGTATGTCATAAAGTGAGGCCCAGAAAAGTTGGCTAACTTGCCTGGAGTTACACAGGAAAATGTGAGCCTGACCCAAATCAACACTTATTTACCTTCAGTGTTCTCACACCTCAAGTTCTCTGCAGCAGGTGCCCTGAAACTGACGGAGAAGTTCTTGGGTCCCTGTTTTATGACTTGATAAGCCAGCATACAAAGAGCTTCTGCCAGAACATGATGCTATTTGGTGGAGATCTAGCCTTCTCTTCATTAATGTTTGACCAGCTTCCGTACCAAAGTTCTGCCTAGAACGATCCACCTTTCTTTCCTCCCTGTGTGGCACATTTGAGAGAATCTCCTTGTCCTCCTGCAAACAGCCCTGCCACACAGATATTATTGTCTGTTTTGCAAATAAGAAAACAGAAGACCAAAAGGCTCAAGAATCTTGCCTGAGGCCACGGAAAAGGTGGTGAAACAAGAATTTGAAATTAAGTCTTTCTGACTCTAAAACCCTTTCCTTTCCAACAAAGCATTGTTTGTCATGTCACTTAGGGGCAGGAAGGGACCTGCTGGTTGGAGCACAGATTATTATGCTTTGTAATAGTCCCTGGCACATAACTTGCTTCCCAGGATTTTGCCTTCAACCATTTGAACCTAAACTTAGAAAGAGTAACAAATACTTATATAGCTCCAATCATTGTTCCAGGTGCTAGATGGATAATGACATAATCCTAGATCAATCTTCTGAAGCAAGTTCTATTATCTCCACTTCCTGAGGGAAGAAAAGAAGCACAGAGAGAATGAGTACTTTGCTCAGGGTTATTCAGCCTTGAAGTATCAAAGCTACCTGGGAACTCTGGCTCCTAAATCTGGGATTCTAAATGATTATTATGCTATTATGTCTCAGGCAGAGATTAATGGTCTCTAATAAAGACAATGACAAAACTTTCCTGGTTTTCTGTATTTCCTGTTTTCCAAATCTACTCAATAGTTATTTGGCTAAAGGCATAGGGTCAAAACTGAGTGTGGATCATAGCTGTACTACTCAAAATACTGTGTTGCCTTGGTCAGAGTTCATAACTTATTAAAGCTCAGTTTCTTCTTCAGAGATGTGGGGATAATAAAAATACTCAGATCTTCCTGTGAAGATTAAATAAGGATTGTGCCAATAGCAATGGAGTACTACTGGTCTATTGAAAGTGGGCAATAGATTGTGTGTGTGTTACATGCCTGGGTATATACATGTGTGTGCATGGGTGTGTATGTGCAGTGTGCACATGTAGAGAGGCCAGAAGAGGACTTTGGATATTAGCCTCTATTGCTCTTACTTAATTAGTTTAAGACACGATCTCTCACTGAACCTGAAACCCACCATTTTGTTCTTGTTTTGTTTATGGAGACAGGAATCCTCTTTGTCTGTATCCCACCCCACCCATCCCCAAGCACTGACTGCAGGTGTTCACACCAACACTTGACTTTTTCTGTGGTTGGTGAAAAATTGAATTCAGGTTCTCTGCTTGCAAAGCAACTGCCCTGTAGAGGACTTTTAATTCAGAACATGGCAGCTCTGGCAAGAGATCAAATCCAAAAGCTTTCTAGATCCGTATGATCCAGCTGGAATACAAACATGCCTTTAATCCAGGAGATAGAGACAAGCAGATCTGAGCTCAAGGCCAGCCTGGTATAGAGCGTGTATCAGGTAAAGAAAGTTTAGGTCCAGGCTTGGTGGTACATGCCTTTAATCCCAAACAATGAAGATAAAGTTAGTTTGTAGAAGGAGGCACCCATGTTTGAAAGTGAGGTCTAATTGAGTGGCAGAAAAAGAAAGTGATGGATCAGAGAAGATTTGACAGAATAGGATATGCCCAACTCTCACAAAAGAGAAAAAGGAAGCTGCTTAAGGGCAGTGCAGAGAGAGGGAGGAGGTAGTTTTGCTGGGACAGTAATGGAGAGACAGGTTGCAGAGAAAGATAGAGCGAGATGCAGATGAAGACTGAATGAGCCAGAGAATGAGAAGGAGCCAGGAGGTTGGAGCAGATTGCTGGCGTTAGTTTGAGGCCAAGCAGATCAATTCAGGGGCTGAGAGAGAATAAGTAGTCAGCTGGGAGAGAAGTTTGAGCCAGAACAGCTGAATTGAAACAGCCAGCTATGAACTCAGTAAGAACAAGAAAGGGTGACATTACTAAGCAGTAAGTCTCAGAGACTGAAAACGTTCAGATTGTATAGAGCCTAGAAACTTCCAGGACTAGGCCTTATTAGCAGACAGAGGTAACAAGCCTCAGAGACAACAACTGAAACAGGTGAATAAAAGTTCCTTTTACACCGCTCTTGCCCACTGAGCCATCTCCTCAGCTCCTGGTGTTTCCTGTTTTTAAAAGCATGCCCCAAAGACCATCACAGGGAAGACTGGAGCACAGGTCTGTTTGGCTTCAAAGCCCAAACATCTAATCACTGTAGAAACTGAGTCTCATACACCTGTTTCACAGCACTAGACAGTCCTTCATTGGCTTCCTTGATATGATCAGTAGGTTTGTAAGTCTTTGCCCACTCAGTGTCTTTGCCTCTTGCCCCTTTCCATCTTACTATGATGAACAGTCAGAGCTGGGAAGGCAGCACCAGGACCAGAATGAGTGCTAGAGACTATAGAGAAGGGACTTAAAGCTGAAACCAAATCTGTGAGAAACAGGTGGAGATCACAATAATTGCCAGGAGCACACGGAGGATCCCCAACACTGCCAACAGATTCCCAACAGGCAACTCACAATCACAAGCTAGTGCCTGGTCAAAGTGAGGGTTTGATAGATGATAAATCCAGCAGATAATGAAACCTTACTAGTCATTACAGGCCTTTTTATTTCTATCCATTTATATTACTCATTAAACTACAGCACACTTGAAAATTCTTTACACTAACATAAAATGTAATGATTTAATCTTTTTTGTTGTTTTGTGTTTGGAGACAGGGTTTCTCTGTATAGCCTTGGCTGCCCTAGACTTGCTTTGTAGACTAGGCTGATCTTGAACTTACAGCAATCCACCTGCCTCTGCCTTCCAGAGTGCTGCAATCACAGGCTGGCACCACCATGCCTGACTAATTTAATCATTTTTAACCATACCCATCAGTGGCATTAAGAATAAGCACACTGTGTAACCAAGCTCCAGAGCTCTCATGATCTTGCAAAGCTGAGACTTGAAGCTCATTAAAGAAAAGCTTTTTGTTCCTCTTCCTCCCATTCCAGGTCTCTAGTGACTATCATGCCAGTGTCTATGAGTTTGAGGGCTCCAGCTGCTGCACGTTAAAGGTGTCACTCAACATTTGCCTCTCGATGGCTGGCTTATTGCACCTAGCACAAGGTTCATCCATATTATATTAATAAATATAGGAAATATCCTTTTTATGTTTAAATTTAACTTTTTGTTTTATCCTGGACTTTCTATCTGAGACCAGAGAATGGTACTGAGAATTCTGCTCCTCAGAAAGCTGCATTAAGGTAAAGGTTTCTAGAATTCCCAGAGTGGTCAGGGTTAAGAAGACAAGTCAAGACTGTTAACATATAAACTAGGGGTGAACTCTGTGTTCTAAAGTGAAACAGGGGCATACCCAAGAGTAAATATAAAGTGGTTAGAGCTTAGAAAGAAGGGTGCTGGCAAGACAGTAAAGAGCCTAGAGCAGGCAAGAGGTGCTAGAAGCTTGCTATGTGTAGCTGATGGGCACGTTGTTGTTCTTAGCAGAGGAAAGGAAACTTTATCTGTCTGTCCATCTGTCCACCCGTCTGTCTGTCTGTCTGTCTGTCTGTCTCCCTCCTCTCTCTCTCTCTTTCTGTGTGTATGTTTTATGGAAGGTAATCAAGAGTGCAGCCAAAAGAAAAACCCTTCCAGGAAGGCATTTTATTTGAAGGACCATGGTTCGTACACAAGCTCTATTTTAATATGAGTCTATTTCAAATGACATTTTCAGGCAAAGAGGGTGGTCAAGAAAAGTGCTCCTTTTTTAAAATGTAACTTGAATGATCACTGCCCCTCCCTTACTCAACATCCTGGGGGTGCTGTGCAACGCATAGACTAAGGGACCCTGGTGATGGGATGTTTTGTACCTTCCTCACCCACATCCTGGATTTAGTACACTGGTCTAAACTTGTTTGTGTGATCACTATACAATAGATTGTTGAACAAGCACACAGGCATATGTTCACTAAGGACAGCAAAGTTCTTTAAAATATATAAAAATATCCTTGTCAAAACCACAGGCTCTAGAGTAGAAATTGTTATTGGTATTTTGTTAAATCCTCATGTTGTCAAGTGCCTTTTAAATATTTTTGTATATACCCATAGACTTAAGCTGCTCTAAACTTTGGTCAGAGAATCTACTTTAAAAAAAATTAGGATTAGTTATTTTATTATTTTATGTGTATGAATGCTTTGGAGGATATATGTGTGTGCACTATGTACACTGGCTGGCACCTGTGGAGGCCAGAAGAAGGCACTGGACCTTCTGGGACTGATGTTACAGATGGCTATGAGCCTCCACATGAGTACTGGGAATGAAACAAAACACCTTTTTTTTTTTTTTTGAGACAGGGTTTCTCTGTGTAGCCTTGGTTGTCCTGGACTTGCTTTGTAGACCAGGCTGGCCTTGAACTCACAATGAACCACCTGCCTCTGCCTCTTTGAATGTTCTTAACCACCAAGCCATCTCTCTAGCTCCAAGAGAAATATTTTTTTCCCAGCGGGTAGCAGTCAATGCAAAGATGCACAGCTGGTCAAAATACTGAGAATAAGAGAGTAAATGATGAGCCCTAAGGCTCAGGGAACATAAAGGAAGAGGAGGCTAAAAGAATACAAACTGGAGAATAAGGAGGAGAGTTTTGAAATGCTATCTTCTTGACTTGACACAGCTATTATACTCACAAACTCACAATAGCTGTGGCTACCTGTGTATGACAGACACAAGATCAGCCAGCCCTAATCATCACATAGATGAAGGAAATACTCACAAGATCAGCCAGCCCTAATCAGGACATAGATGAAGGAAATACTCTCCAGGTCTGTTTTTGTTTTGTTTGTTTGGTTTTGCTTTTGTTCTTTTGTTGCTGTTGTTTTG
This sequence comes from Pachyuromys duprasi, assembly GCA_028658305.1. Classification (NCBI taxonomy): domain Eukaryota; kingdom Metazoa; phylum Chordata; class Mammalia; order Rodentia; family Muridae; genus Pachyuromys; species Pachyuromys duprasi. The sequence continues at coordinate 99,328,737 of CM053744.1, read as the reverse complement.
GTTTTGGTTTTTTTTTTGAGACAGGGTTTCTTTGTGTAACTCTGTAGAGCAGGCTGTCCTCGAACTCAGAGATCTGCCTGCTTCTGCTTCCTGAATGCTGGGATTGTATGAGGTTTTTGTTTGTTTGTTTGACTTTAAGAAGACATGAAGTTGGAAGGAGAATGTGTTGGGAGGGATATGAATGGGAGTTGAAGAGAGTAAATGCGAGGTGATATGATCATATTTTATTGTATATGTGTACTAAATTTTCAAAGAATGCAATTATACTTAATATATATCCAAAAGCTGTGAATTGTTTTTAAAATTGTACTTTTATTAATTTTTGTATACATGGACTCAAATTCTAATGGTACAAAAGAATACATAAATGCTGTCCTCATGCTGGCTTTCATCCCAGCTACACTGCTTCTTGGGAAACATTCAGTCTTCCGAGTTTCATCTGTATTCCTTCAGAGATATTTTTAGGCATGTCAAAGTAATTATGTGTGTATATTCCCCATTATCATTTTCCTCAGCTTTGTTTAATAGACACAAATATGCCAATTCCTCTTTCACTCAAACGTGTCTGAAGACCATTTTGACAGCACACATAGCTCTTCCTCAATTGTTTCCACAGATGTACCATGATTCGTGCCACTCCCATGTCAGTTCAACCGTGGGTGTCCCTCGTTTGCACACATTTCTTAGAAACAACTCAAGTCCATATCCACCCCTTGTCTAATAGTTCTCAGTCCCCACCAGCCCTGGCTCCTCTATTTTTTGCCCTTCTCCCACATTAGCCTGTCCAAAGTGTACCTTCCTCTATTTTTTTCTTTAAAATATTTGTATCACAATTTGTTCACTTTGTATCCTAGCTGTATCCCCCTTCCTCATCCCCTTCAGTCCCACACACCCTCCCTTTTCTCCTCCCATGCTTCTTCCCTAGTCCACTGATAGGGGAAGTTCTCCTCCCCTTCCATCGGACCATAGTCTATCAGGTGTCATCAGGACTGGCTGTATTGTCTTCCTCTGTGGCCTTGTAAGGCTGCTCCCTCTCAGGGGAAGGTGATCAAAGAGCCAGCCACTGAGTTCATGTCAGACAGGCACTGCTTCCCTTAATAGGGAACCCACTTGGAGACTGAGCTGCCATGGGCTACATCTGTTCAGGGATTCTAGGTTATCTCCATGAATGGTCATTGGTTGGTGTATCAATCTCAGAAAAGATCCCTGGGCACAGAAGTTTTAGTTCTGTTGCTCTCCTTGTGGAGCTCCTGTCCCCTCCAGGTCTTTCTATTTCCCCCCTCTTTCATGAGATTCCCTGCACTCTGCCCAAAGTTTGGCTATGAGTCTCAGCATCTGCTTTAATACCCTGCTGAGAAGAGTCTTTCAGAGGCCCTCTGTGGTAGGCTCCTGTCCTGTTCCTGCTTTCTTTCTCTTTTAATGCCTATCCTGTTTGCCTTTCTAAATGAGCATTGAGCATCTTACCCAGGGTCCTCCTTCTTCCTTACCTTCTTTAGGTGTAAAGATTTTAGCATGATTATCCTATATTATATGTCGAATATCCACTTATAAGTGAATATATACCATGTGTGTCTTTCTGCTTCTGGGATACCTCACTCAGGATGATCTTTAAACCCTTCTTCATTCATCATATCCCAACACTCAGAGCTACACCAGCATTTGCCATGCATCATGGTGTTTCTGTGAGCCACATACTATTGGGTATGTGCTTTGAAGCATGTGCCTCTTGCTCCATCAAACTGTAAATGTGTAAGACAGGGGCCACATCCTCTGCATTCTACAGTGTAACAAACCCATCATTGAAGGTAAATGTCAATTGTGTAAGTTTCTTGGAAGGCCAAGACTGACTCACGCTGGCATCCTATAGTGGCACATCATAGAGCAGAGTCCAAAGATGAATCATCTGTCTCTTCTAGAACATCAGGCTGGAGGCTAAGTTCTCTGCTGCTCACTAGGCTGTGATGGACAAGCTTAAAAGAGGCCAAAGGGTAGGGCCACAGAGGTTGTAAAACCGCAGTTATGAAAGGACTCGTCCCTTCGTAGCTCTGAATAACAAGGCAAATAAGGTTTAACACTGTTCTCTCCAAGTTTTGTGCCTGAGGCCTAATGGAAATCATTTCCCCCCTCACAGACAGGTGATGCCACAGTATTTAAGAAATCCCATTGTTGATGTGACCACTCTCTCTTTTGCACAATCTCTTTCAGATTTTGCTCACACTCACCTATTAAAGATACTGTTCAGTAGCTACAGACCAGGCAGACAGGGTACTTTGCAGGCCATGTAGGTCTTGATAGGAAACCAGATGATGAACCTTGGTTCCATAAACTGAGGTCTTTCTCACCCAGACCCCAAGGTTTTGTCATCTTGAGTTTTTCCCTTGTGAATTTGTCATGGCCTGTCTAGCTTAGTTTTCTTCACTTCTTCTGTTCCCAGAACAGCTCAGAAAGACAAATACGAATCCCTACCCTGCTTCTTTTCCACTTGAAACAGAATTGAAATGGATGAGTAGGAGGAACACTGATGAAGAGAGTGTGATCTGATAAGCTTCTTTTGTGTATAAATCATCTATTTCTCCCCCCACCCCCACCACCAAAAAAATAATAATACTCAAACTTTGGATCTGTAGTATTTTCAACTAAGTTACCCTAATACCAGAGCACACATACCCTTATTTTTCACTCTTTGTTTTTCCTTCAGCCTCACTTTCCACGTGAGCACATTCCCTTTCCGGCAGCTACACTTTGCCCTCCTAGGTACTTGGTATCCTGAAAATTCCTTTGTTTCTTCCTGCTCTGTCTGGATGCCAAAGGGGAGGGAATAAACAAGTTGTGAGACAGCTGGGTGTGGTGGTCATACTTTTAAGCTCAGCACTCGGGATGCAGAGGGAGGTGGATCTCTGTGAGACTGAGATCAGCCTGGTCTACAAAGCAAATCCAAGACAGCCAAAGCTACACAGAGAAACCCTGTCTCAAAAAACAAAAACAAAAAATCTTAAGCAGCCTATATCCAATCCTGCTCCCTCACCAGTCACTTCTGCCCTTGATCAAATCACCTAAAAAGCAAGACCAGCATAGCAACTACCTACTTGTGAAACAGTCAGCAAAGCCTAGGACAGAGTGAACACAATGACTGTTAGCTGTTGTCCAAATTTCTAACTTCCAAGAACTAGAGAGCTCCGACCTTCTGACTCTCCTTTGATTATCTCACCTGCCCACTAACCTTTTATTTGATTGAAAATTTTTCTACTGGTTTACTGAAATCATACCTTGAGACAGGTGCAAAGTAGAAGAAAAGAAACAGATCTAGTATCAAATGTTGACACTGTAAGTGGGTAGTGAGTCTTGTCACTGATTCATAGTAGCTTGTCAGTAAATACACATTTTTTTTTTAAGGTAGAGTCTCACTTTCCTATATAGGTGAGGTCGGCCTTGGTCCACATCTGTAGGCCAGAATGTCTTTGAACTCCTGATTCTGTACTCTATCTTCCTTAGTGCTGGGATTGCAGGCAGGCATTCCCAACCACATAAACTCCAGCTCGTGTTTGTTTGTTTGTTTGTTTGTTTGTTTTGGAGACAGGGCTTCACTAAGTACTCAGGCTGACCTTGAACTCCAGGCAATCCTCTTGCCTTAGTCTCCTAGATTTTTGAAATTACAGGCATATATAATTATGCCTACAATGCATACTGTTCAAAATATGCTATTTAGAGTTTTTGCTTTGCATATTGTAAAAGTAGAATTATTGCAGGAAAAAGTAGATGACATAGCAGTATAAATAGAGAAAAATTAAAATAATAACATATTTATCAATACAACAATCCCCTCCCCCAGCAATTCCTACTCTACAAACAAAACCTAGGTATAGTGCTTCCTCTAATCTCTGCTGTTCATGTGTGCATATACAAGAATAAAACACATTTTTTTAAAATGAATGGAATCCTGTTATGTACTAATTCTGCAGCCCACTTTATTTGGTATAGACATATCTCCATTTCATTTACTATTCCAAAGTCATGGCTTTCACAGCTGTGTGTACAACTATATAAAGTAGTTTCACCATAAATCAGGTTGTGCCTATTCTAAGTCATGGTGGATCAAATGTCTTCATCTATGAATATTGTAATTTTGCTTACTTTGTTAATATAGTTTAAAAATACTGAATCAAAGAAAGCACATCAAAGAACCACAGTATCAAAGGATCCTGTTTTGCCAACTTTTGCATTTTCAAAGGTTGTAAAGATTATATTCCTGTCAACAATGACCCAGGATGCCCATCACACATCATTTTTTGCCAGTGTTATAAAACTTTTCATCTGCTTAAATCTAGCATCTTGCTACCTAGATCTCAATCTTGAGCAGCTGCTGTGGCCACCTGCTTCTCTGTCTCTGCCATGAAACTCTGCGTAGCATCACTCACACAATGCCAGAGTGAATGAGTACATTGTTATCCTCTACTTTCTCTCTGGGGTTAAAAGCTGGATGAAGTACTTAAGTCAATTTGGAAGAAAAGGTTAAGGCCTGGTCCTCAGTCTTCCAGGATGGGGAGAAAAAGACTGAATCACAGATTGTTGGCTAGTGTTCAAGGGGTACACAAGGGAACAGGTCTGAGAAATAAAAGGAACTGACCAGATCAGTTCTGAAACACGTTTGAAGTGGACTTTCTACACTGCTGTCTGTTCCTCCTCCTGGGTGTGGAGAGGGTGGGATCCAATTTACAACTCAGCCATGTAGTAGAATGAGTGGAATTTTCCAGCTGTTTCCACTTCTTGGTGCTTGGCAGACTTACAGCTTTGCCTTCTGGGAGCTGTTAGACTGTACAAGCCCCAAAGCTTTGCCGGCTGTTTCAGCAGGTCGGATTGTGGGAACTCTGTTTTGGTTGGCACAAATTCGAAGGATTCCACACTGTGCTTGCTTTTCCTGTGCTAGCATCCTAGTAAACATGTTGACCAATGGGGTTAAAGTTAGGAAGGTATTGCAGCCCTCCCATCAATGCACATGGGCACACCCATTCTGGGCACAGATTCCCTGGCAACAGGAACCTCTCTGACTGCCAGAGTCTGGAGGGATCTGCTGAGAAGAACACACTGCTTTGAATTTTCCCAAGTCTCCAGATCCACTATGAAGAGCAGTTGTATTGTTTGGATTCCCTTCCTCACCGGACCAACAGCTTCTCCTTTCAGGGATAGTCCGTGTTCTGTGGTCAGGGGTGTTCAATCACTGGCCACATGCAGCCCAGGAGGACTATGCGTGTAGCCCAACACAACATGATAAATTCATTATAAACATTGTCCGGACTTCTGTGTATGTGACTTTTTAAAAACTTGATTGCACTAATCTTGAGTATGAACCCTGCAGATGACAATACAGATGTCAAAGGTTGGTCACCCCTGGCAGTGTGAATGTGCTCATGGATTGGGGCATCTGGGCACATGCTTACCATCTTGTGTTAGTTTTATCTGCCCACTTGTGGATTGACCACTAACCATGCTCACTAAAAGCAGTTCCCCCAAGAGGCAGGTAAAGCCAAGTGGTACAACCATACCAGGACACATTCCCATGGAAGAGAGGACCTTTCCCACTATAATGGGCCAGTTGGTTTCTCTAATGTCTGTGGCCTTCAAAGACTTTACTTTTTAGAGTCTTCTCTCCTCAAAGCCACAGCTTAACTTCCATATTGGAAGCTCTCTTCCAATTACCTATAATTGGTACTGGAGAGATGGTTCAGTAGTCAAGAGTGCTAGATGCTCTTCTGGAAGACCAGGGTTCAATTCCCAGTACCCACATAGCAGATCACAACTCTCTGTAACTCTAGTTCATCTAGCTTCCTGGGGCATACACATGGTGCACAGAAATATATCCAGGCAGAACAGTCATATACATAAAATAAAAATAAATCAATTTTTTAAAACAGGCTCATTATTATGAGAAATGAAGACACTCCCCCACCCAAAAAAAAAAAAAAAACATACACACCTAGTAATGAGCACTGGAGACTCAGAGCAGCCAAAGTGATTCAGTTTATTTTACAACTTTGCAAAGCTGGCTGCCTCCAACAGATAAAACTGGTGGGGTATTACAAAGGAGTGCAGAGAACAGTTCTTAAAGCCCTGAACAGAGGTCCCTCCTGGCGTTTCTCATTGTCTGAGCAATCAGGGGTGTGCAATTCTCATTATCTGCCCCTTGCATTTTTCCTGTTTCTCAATAAAGTCCTACTGGGTTGATCTCTGTGTTTTACATCCCATTCATTTTAAAGCTTGTCAGACGCACAAACTTGTTATATCTGTGGGTTGTTAGGCAAGCTTGGTTATTAATAATTTTTTTACTCTAAATTTCTGGTTTAAGCAGGGGTATCTAGACTGGCAAACATTAGGAGGGGGCCGGTGTTTTCATCTATAGCTAAACCTAAGTAGGACTCAAGGCACTTTTGAAAATCAACCATTACAAACCAGGCATGGTGGCCCATGCCTGTAATCCCAGCACTCAGGGAGGCAGAGGCAGGTGAAACTCTATGAGTCTGAGGCCAGTCCGGTCCACAGAATAAGTCCAGGATAGCTACAACTCTATTACACAGAGAAACCCTGTCTCAAAATAAATAAATAAAATAAAAAGAAAGAAAATCAACCATTACTTTAGGTTTTTTCACTATGACAGGTAAGATGGATCTCCAAGCCAGCAAAAGGGTACAGAGTCTGATAAAGGTCAAACTCTGATTCCCTTGAAGTTAGAACTTTGTTGATTGAAGCTTGGATATAGAAACAAATCATATATGGAAGGAGACAGGGCAAAGGGCGTCTCCTGTCTGTGTCTCAGGTTCTGGGGTTGCCAGCTGTAGCTATGGCTTCTCAGTTTAGCAGCTTTCCGACCCAGGAGCAACCTTGCTGTCTAGCTCTAGAACATGGATATGGGAGACATTTATGGGTCAATCTAAACTCTTCAGCCAGCTGTCTCCCTCCTCCATTTAATCAGTGCCTTGGTAAGCCAGCTGATAAAACCTTACGGTTGCAAAGCTGTGAATTTTCATACTTTGTTCACCTAGGGACAAAATAGTTTGGATTTTCTCATCTTTACTATGCATTTTTCTCTAAGCTTTGAACTATCCAGTTCCCTTTCATGAACTTTTCCACACATTGGTGGATGGCTTTGTACTGAACTCTCTCCTAGGATTACATTGGAAGTTTCCCCTGGAATAATGGTGAGTCCAATATTAAAAGAGACAGTTTTGCTGAGCATGGTGGTGTGTACCTGTAATCCCAGCAGACAGAAGGTAAAGACAGGAGAATCAGGAGTTCAAAGTCACCCTCAGCTACATAACACTTCAAACAACACATTTGAGGCCAGGTTGGAAATGTGAGACCTGTTTCTAAAAATTTGTTTTAAATGTTCCCATTGTCGTGAACCTAGTTAACTGGAACTGTTCAATGTGTCAATTCATGGAATTCATATATTGCCTCTTCGTTAATAAGCATATAACATGGAATATATATGTACTGGAACTTATAACAGGCACGCAAAAGGCTGGGGGAGACATTATTATTTATCAGCATCAGTATTATCTGATTTTCATCCAAAAGCTATGCAGTGTATATATGTCACATCTTGTGTATTCCTTAACATCTGGAAGTTAACTAAATCACTGTTGTCAGATTTTTATGGAGTCATTTTATATCTCTCTCTCTTTCCTGTTTGTTTTTTGAGACAGGGTTTCTCTATATAGTCCAAGCTGTCCTGAAACTCACTCTGTGGACCAGGCTGGCCTCAAACTAAGCTGTCCTGAAACTCACTCTGTGGACCAGGCTGGCCTCAAACTCAAGAGATCCTCTTGCCTCTGCCTCACAAGTGCTGGGGTCAAAGGCGTGTGCCACCCCTATGAATTTTGGCTCATTTTCTGATGGGCTTATTTTGACTCTAGATTTTGCTGTAGTTTTTGCAATGAGAAAATGGATTCAGACATCATGGGCTTCCAAGGTCCTGGCTAAAAAGGCACTCATTTAATGGGATAAAACTACACTGAGGAATTACAGAATTAAATGTTCTTGAAAAGGCTTCTTATAACTCTTTGAATTTTGGTCCTTCACTTACACATAGTTTCAAGAGCAAGCAGAAAAGTCAGACTCCAAGCTGGAATGAAGAGTGTGTTCTCATTTTGCTGGTCCTACGGAAGGCCCTGCTATATGCTGAGTGTCCCAGGTCATGCTGACTGTTCCTGAACCAAAGAAGCAGGAAGCAAGCATTTCAGAAGGAGCAACAAACACACCAGCTCAAAATCAGAACTTTAAAAAAAAAAAGAGACTTTCTTTATTGAGGGCAGCAGGATGCGAACAGTATAAAACTCAAAAGCTTCTTTCTCTGCTTGTCGAATTGGAGTTGGATGTTATTTGCGCATTTCTTAAGGGTCCCGATCAGCTCACAAGGAGTAGTGGGACAGATTCCTCAAGTGATGCTGTAGGAGAGCATGCATCGGGGAGGGAGCATCAGCGCTCCATTCAGCCTACTTCTTTCCCTTCTGCTTCATGTGTACTACAAAATAGTCATTGCACGCAATGATGAGACCTGCAACTAGTGATAAAAAGCTCTGGAAGCCCACTCTGCCATCTCGGCACTGGTCCAGATCCTTCATTATTTTGTCCACAGCCAGAGGGTCCTTTTGATTCTAGAGAAAAAAAAATCAAAAAGAAAGAACAAAGGCAAACAACCAGTTAATGATGTAGGCAACTATTATCTTATCTGATCCAAACCGCTGACAACCATGTGCAGAAGCACAGTCTTTCAAGTTCTTTGTCTCTTATCTTAGCTCCTAAGTGACCTTTGGGAGTCATCATCAGCACATTTTTTTGTTCTTTTGTTTTTTGTTTTATTTTGTTTTGGTATTTCTTGGGAATGCATTTTTTAGTAACTTCATATTTAGATTGTGCCTAAGAACCACACTCACCATTTTCAACTTCAAATTTAGATTTAAAAAAAAAAAAAGGCAAATTTTCATTCCTGACATCACAGCCAGATCCTTAAAAAAGGAACTCTTCATGAAAAAAGTGCCTCAGCTCACTCAGATATTAAGTATTGGGTCACTGTTGTATCAGTTCTAAGCAGGTGCCAACAAGGACACTGTTTTTGCTTCAAAGAAGATGCAGAGAGCTCTCTTTTCCCCTTTCACAGCTGGGGTCAAGCCAGCATGATGTCATAGCTATGTAGCCTGAGTCCATCAGACAGTTTAGTTCGTCTTCAGGTATCAAGCACAAACAGAGGGGCTTGGGTGTGAGTGCCCTCTCTAGGATTCCTTCCACTCTTCATGAACAGAAATGCTAGTCACACACTCCACCCTCTTTCCATTGTTTGAGTGGGTAAACCTGTCATCTTAAGCTTATCATGGATGTTATATATTGGACACATTTTCAAAACAAGTGAGCGGGGCTGGGAGGGTGACTCAGTGGGTAAGGTGCCAGCAGGAGAACCTGGGTTTGGATCCATAGCACCTACATAGAAGCTGATACAGCAGTGCACTCCTAGAATCCCAGTAACAAGGAGGCAGAAACAGAAAGATTCCCCCGGCTTATGAGCCAGACAGTCTAGCCAAATTGGCCAGCTCCAGGTTCAGTTAGAGACCTTATTGCAAGTGTGAAGCCCTGTGAGATAGCTCAGTGGAAGGGTGATGACTACTGAGTCCCATGACTTAAGATGGTCCCTGGAGCCTACATGATGGAAGGGGATCACCTACTTCCCCAAGTTGTTCTCTGACCTCCACATGCAAACTATGGCACACACACAGACACATACAGACACACACACAAAATTTAAGGCAAAGAGTGATTTAGGGATGATACCTAACATCAAACTTTGGCCTTCACATACACACACACACACACACTCAAAGTAAGTATGTATGATAGAATCATAAACTCCTTAACACATAGCATGAGTGTGTGGGGCAAAGACAGACAGGAAGATGCCTTGACTTTCACCCGTTTCAGTGATGACTAGCTTAGTTATTCCTTTTGCTGCTACAGTGGTTAGATGTGCAAAAGTGTGGTTATGCCTATGTCCATGCTATCTCTGAGAGGAAAGTAACCTCTAATGCAGTAGTAGTTGTTAAAGGGACAAAGAAAATTATGAATTCCAGTGACCTCATAATTAGTGGGGATACTGACTGACGTTTAATATTTTAAGTGTGCAAGATGCCTAGAAATTGCAGTCAGAGATCTCTTATGGTGACAGAGTCACACTGTCTGCCTGAGACTGCACACTTCTACCCTTGGCTATCAACCGAAACCTGCTCTATGGAGCTAACTCTGGCCTCACCCCCAGCTTCCTGGCTGTGGTCAGAATGAGTGCGGTGTGGATGACATAAGCCATCCACTTTAGAGGCAAAGCACTGTTGACGAAGTGAGCACAGGTCTAAAGCCATGACCCTGTCTGTGCTAATCTGCCGTGTTCAGCACACACCCCGTACACATCCTTATGTTCCTCATGTCACAAAGCCTTGAGAATGGGAGGGTCTGTGTCTTAGGTCACCCAACGAGTATTTTAACATTGACAATGCCTCCGTCGATGTGATGGGCTGGCTTAAAATGACACATTTTGTTTTTGCATTTTCTGTCTGTCTAGAAAGATCATAACAAGTTAAAAATGGGCATGTGAACAACTATGTCCAACCCTCTCATTTAGAGAGGAGGTGACCAGAAATAGAGAGTGGAAGCCACTCACCATTGTTCGTCTTCTGAGCCCTTCTCTGAGACTGCAGCACAGTCTATGTCAGCCTATGGCAGCAGAAGAACCAAGTCACTGAGAGGGCACGGGGTGACTGTAGCCTAACAGGAGGAGCAAGGTCACTTACTTAACTGATATTGATGCTGTGTGAGAAGAGTCCCCTGCAAAGGTCTCTGTTTATTAGTATAAGTGCCAGGGCCTTAGATAATGTGCTATTTATCAAGCAGTTGACAAGTTGAAGGGATCCGACCTTTTACTATCACTTCAGGAGTGACACTTTGCTCTTATTCAGCCAACAATTAACATGACCCCTTTATAGGTTAGAGCTGGGAAAAGAAGAAAACTCTTTTTGTCCAAAGGGATTTAAGGAGATTTGAGTAGAGGGGAGCATGTGCTTTACATGAATGAGTCTCGGGTCTCAACCTGTAGCTCACTTCTACACATAATGGATATTTGAGTTGTTCTAAGTGACATATGACAAGAATATGGAAGCTCCATCTCAAGGGCTATAGAACTGAGGTCAGCATCCCTTGATCCAGTACACCCTTGTGATAAGCCTTACCCCCTGTGTCATGCCAGTGGGTTTGGGTATTTTCACTTGCAGACTGAGAGCTCTCTGAGAGAAGGGGTGGAGTCTTTTCCACTCTGCTACCCCTGTGACATCTTAACACACAGTAGGTACGGTGTACTAAGTAAACGGATGACACACTTCCAAGTAGTGAATCTACAGGGAAAGGATGGAGGAAGAAGGAAGACCCTCTATGTCAGGTTCTGAGAGTTTCAACACTCACTTCCAAAAACCCAGGGAACTCCCTCTCCATGAGCACTCTAAGGTCCTCCTTTGTCAAGTAGTCTTTGTCTCCCGCAAATCTGTGAAATGTAAGCATCATGGTTTCCATGGCATGCTCCATTTGAGACGGCATTTTGAAGACTCTCTTGAAACCTGTCAAAGGACATAAAGAAACAGAATTTGTGTTAGCTTCTAAACCACATGTACTGAAAGTCTGGAGAGGGTAATTGGAAAGGATAAAACAGAAGGTCTAATCACCTCTCCAATAAAAATCAATCTAAGGCCCTGTTTGGGGGCTTTTGTTGGTGGCAAAAGACATTTCAAGTATTGAATCTCAGAATGTGGGTCTATCTGGATGCCAGCTACTCTACATGTTCCTAACAAAGAAAAGAAGGTATAAATTCTGGAAAAGCAAGAAAAGAGTTTCTCTCTTCAACTGGAAAGCACCAAATGAAAGAAGACATTTCCTTACTTCCCTTGGCGCTGAAAATGTAACTCTGAGAAATGGCTGAACACCAGCAAGCCACAAGCCAAACCTACTTAATATAGACTCAGGTACCTGGACCAGTCTGACTCTAGGCATCACAGACTTGCTTGCAGATGGGCCTGCTGGACATGTATACTAGGACTCTGAACTCATCATCTAGCCTTTCATCAGGAACTGTTTAAAGAGCAGGAAGAAAATGTTAGGTTATTGTATTCTGATACAATGAACTGGGGTAGATGTTTTGTCAAGACCCAGTGCCCGGCACAGCTCAGTGTCCACACAGAGGTTGGGTGCAGATGGTAGGAGAAGCTGGCAACTTTCCCTGCTGAAGGGCAACAACTGCTGAAGCCTGGGGTGTGCTTAGTATAGATCCCAAAATTCTGTAACCCACCCCCAACATATACACGGAACCCTAGGGCCTTACTTACTCATGCCATACATGTCTTCCATCACTGAACTCTATGCCCTAGCCCTCTGTTCACTTTTTATTTTGAGACAGGTCTAACTTGCCTAGGCTGGCCTTAACTTGATATTCTCCTGCCTCTGCCTCCTGAATAGCTGATATTGCAGCTCTGAGCCACTAGGCCTGGCTTCTAAATACTGTCTTTTACAGAGTAGCATTGAAGAGTTATATTTAAGCATTGTAACTTCTGGACAGGAGGAACAGGGTGCCAGGCCAGTCTGGGTTACATAGACCCTGTCTTAAGAGTCAAAACAAAAAACAAACAACAAAAAAAGTAAGAGAAAGGAAAAATGTGGAAATGTTTTCTTGGATGAATGAATCGTGTAGTCCTTCTCTGGCAAAGTGGTCTCTGCCCAACCTCCACTGCGTGAATGGGCTTGCCTTACAGGGCTCTCACTACGGCTCTATAATCAGTTTCTATACTAAAAGCCTTTCAGGAGCTTGAATCAGGCACCTCCACTCCACTTCACAGCCCACAAACGCCATTCCACATGCGGTGGGCTTCCCCTTCTGGTTGGGTAATGCTTTGTCATGAAAAACTGGTCTGAGAGTCAGGGGAATGCTTCCCCTTCTGGTTGGGTAATGCTTTGTCATGAAGGCCTTGAAAACTGGTCTGAGAGTCAGGGGAATCTGTTCAGTGCCCTGGACACCACACTCCATACCTGGTCTATTTAGTCAGGTACATGTGTTCATTGTCTGTCCTGGCTCTAAAGCTGTCTTGGTCAAGAATGACATTTTATTCTGCTTTAACTGAGAGACCACTATATCACCTTTGTTAAATGAATGCCTCAAAGTAGCTGAGACACAGATGAGAGTGCCTTTAGGCAGTTGACAACTTTGTAGCTCAGCAGCTAGAGGACATGAGTTCTGAGAAGAGTGGGGGAAGGGCCCCACAGGGCTCACCTTCGAATGGAAGGGCAGAGTGCAGAGAGCACATTCCAGACACACAGGGAAAAAACATGTGTCCTGCTAGGCAAGTCTGGTCAGATTCACACGGGCTTCTCACTCCTGCTGTTTCTCTTTCAATCATGACACCTTCCACTGCTTCGCCAGCTCTGCAGGATGGACTGAGCTCCTAGCCTACTCACCTCTTATTGAGCTATTTCATTTTGGTGTCCGTGTATGCCCTTCACACGTTAGCCTGAGCAATAGGTCTTAACTGTTTCTTTCTCTGAAGAAAGCAATTCTGGCTTTTCTTTTACACCAAGCACCTACTCTGCACATATCACCTACGTGGTAAGAACCAACAATGTTCTCATTCTCTCCATTGGTCCTTCAGGTGCCGGGCAGCGGGCAGAAGTCCCTCTTCCTGAGCAATCCCAAATGTCTGCTCTGGACCTATGGAGGTCTGATTTACTTTGTTCATCTGTATATTGTCCATATCTTACTTTTCTTGAAGCCACCAAGAATTAATGAGGGTGTCAGTGAACATAAACATCCATTATTTTACAACTTGCTTACTACAGACATGGTCTACATAACAAAGTTCCAGATGCATTTCAACAGAAAGAAAGAACTGAGCAACTTACTCTCACCCAACCAAGAACGCCCACTTTTCCATGAGGAGCTGTCAAGAGTCAGCCAAACCAACCAACAGTAGCTACAGTGACAAGTGGAAATTACTTAGTTGAAGGGGCACAAAGTCTGAAAGTTGTCTTTAAAAGTAAGGTCCTCCCTCCCTCCTCTCTCTCCCCTCCCTCCCTCTTTTCCTCTGTTTGAAGAGGAATGCTGGCTGGGAAGAACTAGAGCCTCACACATGCTAACCATGTTACTTCCTTTGCTTTTGAAGT
>CM053744.1:99279232-99314408 GCA_028658305.1 Pachyuromys duprasi | reverse complement strand
GCCCCCCCCCCCCCCCCCGTCAGTGGAAAGCAGAGAAACAATATAGTCTCAGCCCCACCCAGCCCAAGGCCTAATCAAACTGAGGAGGCTGGCCAGAGGCCAGGAATAGGAAGACAATGGCCCATCTGATATTGTGTTGACGAAAAGCCAGGGAACAGCATCACCCAGAAATCAGAATGAACCCAAATAACTGCTCTATGCCAAGCAGGCAAAAGAAACAAAAAGGAGTGATCTGAAATGAAAGCTCTAAGCGCTGGATCAAAGGTTACAGTGAAGAAACTCCTCCCGGGCTGTCAGGAGGTGGACATTACACAGGAATCTGTGGGGGAGGACTGAGGAAGGCAAACGAAATTTCAGTGAGTTGCTTGAACTCATTCCTGCTCCAGTTCCTGGCATTATCGTTTGCAGTTTGCTGAGACACACTGAAAGCAACGCTATCTGACAGGGTGTTTCCACCTGACCTGAAATACAACACGTAAAAAATCCACTCCTGGAAGCAAAAAACTCAAGCTTCCTCCAGAGGAAACAAAAATGCAGCACTAAATGCAAACGTGTTTTACCAGAGAAGCAACCTCCCCAGTTGAGGCCTGCTGCCATAGGCCAGTAACCTGATGATAACCTCTCAACGGTCTTAGCATGGCCCTGCCATTCTACTACCCTCCGAGCTAGCTCAGTCGAGAAACCACTCCTGCAGATTGGTGGCCAGTTAGTGTGACTCACTTCCTCTTGGAAAATGCCCTGGAAGATGGCACAGTTCCTCTTTTCCTTCAGGGAGTGATCTGTTCATACCATCCGAGGGAGTATCTGCAGCCAGCTCGGCCACACCCATGGTCGAGGCTGAGTCACAGGCCTCAGATCACCAGGAGAATCCAGGAACCCTTTGTGCTAACCCCACCCTGAAAACTGGGTCTGAGCCTTCCTCGGTTGCGGGGAGGAGACTGAAGGGAGGTAGGTTTTAGTGAATTTCAGAATTAGCCTCTGGGCTCTTTGCTGGCCTGTTATATTTCTGTTTACCCTGCCACCCTCTCTGCAGTTTCTCCAGAACCTTCCCAAATTGGCCATCTCTGTGGCCACGAAGCAGATACATACCCCTCACTGCACCACATCAAATTAATCTGGGACTGAAGATTCTTCTCCAAGTCCACTGTCACTCCACCTCTTTCTAGTCCCTTTATTTAACTCAAGCAGCAAGAGGGAAACTTGTCAGAGAGAGAGAAATCACCTCACTCCCTCTCACCCCCAGCACCTCTTCTTAAAGACAACAAACAGCAGATCCCGCCTTAAAGATCCTTCCCAACCAACCTACAGTTAACTTGCACTGGAGCTAAGGCATCTAGCAGAGCAGGATCCTTTAGAAAGGGAATCCTCCAGCTGCCAAGCCGCCAGTTCTTTCTGGCCCAAAGTGGCTCAGGCAGCCTGGTTGGGCGGAGACTAAGCACATCTGGACTCAGGTCTGCCTGCAGTCCAGGGCAGCAGGGAAAGCCAACTGAGACAGACCGAGAGCGAGTTCTGCTAAACTCTAGTTAACTCTTAAGACTAGTTGCAAAGCAGAAAAGGTGAAAATGAAGAGCCATAAGCCTTAAGGGAACTCAGAGAAGCAGCCGCCCTAGATTCCAAGGTGGGGTGACCTCCTCCGCCTCAGCGGTTCTGAGGGCGTCAGAGGCGGTTTTCGAGCTGGAGGGTGGCCCCACCCAAGGCTACGGGACACTGCACCTCGCCAAGCCCGGCTAGAGGCCTAAGCAAGAGCCTACGGGGTTCCCCAATGACAGATGTGAGAAGCTGAACTCACCTGGGCCCCGAGGCGCAGCAGTGCTTGGAAGAGCTAGGCACACAGCGGTGAGGCCAGCACTGAAGACCGCGGGTCTTTGTAAGAGGGGCGGGTACGGAGGGCGGAGGCACCCCGGAGCGGGAGGAGCCTGGAGGTCAGGCAGCTGCGCTCCCCACCCGCCCCCGCCCCTCCCTGCCTGCCCCACAACCCGCCCCAGAGCGGCGCGCCGCTCTCTCTTCCCCTCCTTCTCTCCCTTCCTCTCTCTCCCAGAACAACACACACACACACAGTACCTTCTCACTATGAACAGACTAACTTCACACACACACACACAGTACCTTCTCACTATGAACAGACTAACTTCGCCTGTCCCCAGGGACAGCCCTATTATAAACGTCCCTGCGAGCTGAAATGCTCTTAGTCATTCCCACCCAGGGCAGTGCCCTTCCTCTAGGGTTTGGTTTTAAAAAATGGGTGAGTATAGAAACACGAATCCAGCCGTCCTGCAGGCGGTGGCACACCGGCCCAGAACTAGAGCCAAGTGCCTTTGCTGGAACTTACAGTTTTAGGAATAATTTTCTAGACAAGGAGGAATGTTCTGAGCGGCTCTCAGCCTGGGCCACCTACTTTGCTCTAGGATCTGGTCTTGGGGTCTCCTGTGTTGAGTGCAGATGCTGGTCAGCTTCAGATCTCAGATCTCTTGAAACGGGGTTCACCTTTCCTGGTACAGCTTGTTGTTTCGCTTGGTCCATAACTGAGTTTCAGTTGTGGCCAATATTGCTAAAACCTGTTTCACGCCTCCTTCTTGACTCTGCTTGGCCCTAAAAAGCTGCTTGGAAAAAATTTCTGGAAGATATTTAGAGAAAACCGAAGTGTCTCCTGATGATCAACCCCCACCCCCACCCCCCAATACTTATTTGTGGTTTGGAGTTGAATGCAGACTCTTCGAAGTATTGGTGACACAGCACAGTATGTGATACTGGGGTTTCCCCTGTCTCCAGGGGAAGTCCAGGGAGGAATGAGAGATTCCAAAGGAATGAACACAATGAGGGACTCCTCCAAGTGCCACCTTGGCAGTGATGGGGGTGGGGAATCCACTTGGGTCAGCTCTCTTTTCTCCAGGGTCTCTGAAATCTCAGTTTGGTTCTCCAAGGAGCCAGTTCTTCCAAATTTTCCTACAGGCCTCTGAAGCCCCAGGTCACCCGGACCAGTGGAGGAAATCCTGCACCTTCCCTTTGGTCTCAGGAAAGATGCAATTGGATTTATAATATCCCTACTCACTGGCTTTCTTCAGCTGGGCCACAAGCCTTAGAATGTTTAGTGTGTGTAAGGCCCTGGGGATTCACAGACTGGAAATTGGTCTCTTCTCTCAAAAGGCTCCAAGGTTTCTGTGGAGATAGATAGTAAGCATAATTCCCAGTGATGGGTGAGCAGGACAAGAGTGTTGGACAGGGGCTTCCAAGGCCCCCTAGGTGAGCAACAATCTGTTTCATGGAGAAAGCAACTTTTGATAAGAACAGAAGAAATAGCTTGTCATTGTAACTCTTTAATCTGAAATTTTTTACAATCTTTTAAAAATGCATGAGTGCTCGTGTGTCTGAATGGTTGTTTTTTTCAGTTATTAAGTGCCTCCACGTGCACATGTGCCAGAGTACATATGTGGAGGTGTGAGAACAGTTTTCAGGAGCAGGTTTCTTCCCGGTACTGTGGGATTTGGAAATTGAAGTCAGGTCATAAGGCTTACATGGCAGGCACCTTTACTCTCTGAACCACTGATGACCCAAACATCATATTCTTTTTGTCGAGGGCTTAGAAAACATAGCAACTAAAACAAGAAATAATTATTTATGAATGCATGGACCAAAGAATAAACATTTTCATGTATTCCTAGTCTTATGTATACTTTACATAATTATACTCCTACTGATTTTTAAAAGATGGTGGTATTCTCTTTTTGTTCTACAATATTCATTATTTCACCAACCCTTCTGTTTCTGAGGTGCTGGGGATTGAACCCAGAGCTTCTCACATACTAGGAAAGCACTTTACTACTGAATTACATCTCCAGCCCACTTTTGCTTTTTTTGTGTGTGTCGTTCTCTGTTAAGAGCACCAGGTTCACTCATTCATTTCCCCTCTTCTCATTCATTTCCCCTCTTCTCATTCATTTAGTAGTCACTTTTTCCTTCAGTCTGCTAGCAGAACTCTGGGATTCTGGAGCCTAGTGGGTGCATCCCTACAAAGATGCTGAGATTTTGAAACACTGTGCGAATGCTGAGGGTACATGCTGAACAGAGCCAGCAGGGTGGGCACTAACTCCAGCATGTGCTCTTTCACCAATGCCCCATGAAGCTTCTCAGCTGTTCTGTGCACTGATAGCTTCACAACACTTGCAATGCTTAAAGAAATCTTTAGGAGGGTGGGTTTGGTGGCACATGTTTGTGATCCCCGCACTTGTGAGGCAAGAAGATTGTGTATTTGAGGCCAGCCTCAGCTACACAGTGAGGCGGCAAAAAACAAACCAAAACCAAAGCCCTCCAGTCCAGGAAAGGCCACCCCTGCCAAGTTCTTTCTGCAGGAAACAGCTATTCCTTATCAACCACATGGATAAAGTGAAGCCAGCCCTGTGTCCCTACTAACTGTTGACTGTAATGAAACTAGCTCCTGAGCTGGAGCTGCTCTGTGAAGGATGGTATTGGAGCAGGCAATGAAGGGGAGATGTGGAGAGAGCAGCAAACTCAATGACACCGGAGGAACCGGGACTCAATGTAGTGTGGTCCCTAGAATGAGGAAGAAGCAACTTACAAGTTGTCCACCGGGGACCTTCCAGTGTGAAGAATGCTAGCAGGAGAGTTGCTCTATTTGTAATCCAGTACTAGAGATTCCTCCTTCTTCTCCACGAGGCAAAGCAACAAAACCCTGCTACCAGTGGCAACCAGTTTCTCTTCCATGGGGCACTGTTTCTGGGAAGCAGCTGCTCAGCCTGGGATTAAGTCTCTAGCACTTCTTGCATCCAACTGGGACTATGTGACTACTCACCCATAGAAGGTGAGGCATTTCCAGATTCAGGCAGCGAAGGTGACTTTCCCATGTTTCTGTTTATGTCTGCCAGAACTTCCATGGTCTAGAGGTAGAGGAACCTTAGCTGGGAAGAGCTTATGTCCGCAAATCAATATATAGCAGAAAATTACTTGTTGACTGGAAACTCATCACTGGGTAAAAAAGACCCAAGAATTAGTGGGTTTATTTGCTAAAACATAACCTTCGTGAATAGATGGCATTCTTTTGAGTGCTAGTGTTTTGGGCAGCACAAGGTCATTGACCAATCTGTCCTAGACACTGATGGGATGACATGTTCATAGGTCCTGGAAGTTAGACTGTTTGTAGCAGTTTGTGCCCTGTACCATGTAGAACCTGTATAGCCCAGATAAGCATTCTGTCTACCCAGATTTTAGGTAAGCATAAATCACGGCTGAAGAAACTTTATTGGTCAATTTCAGTGCCCCTGGAGGAGTCACAACAGTCTTGCAGGGCACTTGAGTTATACTGATTTGGCCAACACTTTTTTTTTTCTTCTTTTCTTTTTTCTGGCAATACAAAAGGAAAAGAAGAGAAAGTGATCTAAATAAATATGACTGTACTAGCTTACTCAGAATAGTGAGAGTTGAACATTTAGGGTTTTTTCTACATTATTATAAATAATAAATCAAACACTATATAAAAGGACTCATTTTGAACAGATATCTTTGCCCACATGCTTTTTTTATATGGACTCCTGCAAGGAAATTTTTTGTGAATTTGCTTACGAGATTCTTAAAGGGCCAATAGCAAAGAGGCACTTTGGTGGGAGGGGGAGGTAGATGAGAGGAAAAACCAGCTCTTGGTCTGGACTCAGGAGTGTACTGATTCCAGGAACTGCCCCAGAGGTGTGGGGAAAATGCCAAGTCCTTAAAGCTCAGGGTGCTGACATGGGTGCCTCCTTTGACAGCTGCTTAGTAAGTGGGAGCTTGTGTCTAAGGTAATGAGACACAGCTGAAGAATGTAAACAGGAAGTGAACAGCTCTCTTAGGCTCTAGGCCCATCACCACAGCCAGACAGCATTTCCTTGCCGGTAAGATGGGATGGATTCATCTCTTATTGTACAGGGCAAGACTGAGCTATCTAATGAGCATGAAGTTGTCCATCTCAGTCTCCTCAGGTCCTACCTCTTCTGTGTGATCTTCTACTTTTCAGGAAAAGTAGCTTTAGAAAAAGCCACTACCAAAGAAGAGTGGAGGACTCAGCCAAGGCTGCATAACTTTTCTCTGTCTTAAAGTGGCAGAATTCAAAAGACTAGTGCTTTGTTTTCCCACAGAAGTTCCCCCATTAAAAAGAGGTTTATTATTGATGTGTATGTATGTGCTCCATTGTGAGGGTATGCCATATGTGTAAAGGCTCCTGCACAGACCACAAAAGGATGTTGGTTCCCTGGAGCTGGAGTTACAGGCAATTTTGAGTCACTTGATGTGGGTGCTGTGAATTGAACTTGTGTTCTCTGAAAGAGCAACAATATCTATTAACTCCTGAGACATGTTGCCTACAGAAGTCCTCTTAGCTCAGGGTTGGAAATCACCACTTCCTTCTGTAGGAAAGATGCAAATGCCAATGGATATACTCTACCGAATATTTCCTGAGCGACTTATCAATTCCCACCATGATTTGGCTACTGGAAATATGCCAATGACGAAGACAGAAAATATCTGACCTAATGAGCTGTGCTAGTTTTATGTCAACTTGACAGAAACTAGCAGTCTTCTGAGAAGAGGGGATCTCAGTTAAGACTCTTCCTCCATAAGAACAGGCCGCAGGCAAGCCTTTAGGACTTGTTCTTAATTAGTGATTGTTGGGGGAGGGCTAATGTGGACAGTGCCACTTTGGGCTGGTGGTTTTCAGTCTATAAGAGAGCAGGCTGAACAAGCCAGAGGGAGCAGCCCAGTAAGCTGCACTCCTCCCTGGCCTCTGCATCAGCTCCCGACTCCAGGTTCCTGCCCTGACTTCCTTCAATGATCAACAATAGTGTAAAAGCATAAGCTAAATAAACTCCTTCCTCTTCAAACTGCTTTTGGTCATGGTATTTTATGAGAGTGATACTAATTCCAACTAAAACACAAGCCTTTCCTAGTGGAAAGGAAAACTGAAAATGGACCAGTTTTAAGTAGGAGATTAGAGAAGGCTGCTCTGAGTTGGGGACATTGAAATCCAGCACTAGGGTTGCTAGAAGCAGGAGGTTTGGGGGGGGGGGGAAGAGAGGTGGGTGAATGCTAGACTGATAGCAGAACATGCGTCTGAAGCACACTGAATAAGCGGAGTGGCTACATGAGATGAGCCCAGAAAGGCAGCGTTTACAAGAATCTGTTCAAATATTTTACTGGCAATAGAAAAAAACAAAACAAACAACAACAACAAAAAAACAACCAGCTACCAACTAGGGCAGGCTCTGCAAATTAAGATAAATTTGGGAGTGAATCATATTTTTCTGTTGTTTATTATCTATGAGAGTTTGACTATGTTATCCAGCCTCCCAAGGCCCAGCTTTTTCTTCTGGAAAGAGACTTGACAGCAGACACCCATCTCACA
This sequence comes from Pachyuromys duprasi, assembly GCA_028658305.1. Lineage (NCBI taxonomy): Eukaryota > Metazoa > Chordata > Mammalia > Rodentia > Muridae > Pachyuromys > Pachyuromys duprasi. The sequence continues at coordinate 99,307,024 of CM053744.1, read as the reverse complement.
GGGATTTTATGAATATAAGTAAGAAAATGCATGTAAATACTTAACAGAGTGTCGGGTATATAGTAAGTACTCCATACTTGAGTTTCACAGGCCAGGCAGATCTGTACCAAGCAGATTTCAAATTCCTACGGTGGAGGAATTTGGTGATAATGAGGATTATGGGAATTGTATTTGGTGATCTACATGCAGCCGTTTAAAAATACTTTCAGCCGGGCAGTGGTGGTGCACACCTTCAATCCCAGTACTCAGGAAGCAGAGACAGGCGGATCTCTGAGTTTGAGGCCAGCCTGGTCTACAGAGTGAATTCCAGGACAGCCAAGGCTACACACACACACACACACACACACACAAACAAAAAAAAAAAAAAAAAACACCATCAATCTCTGAGAAACCAAGAAAACAACAACAACAAAACCCTGGATCTTTTCAGTCTTTTTACCTTTAGCAGCTTTTTAAATTTTTATTTTTATTTTATGCAGATGGACGTTTGGCTGCATATAGCTGCATATAGCTCTGTACCACATGTATGTGGAGGCAAGAAAAGGGTTTTGGATCCCTGGGGCTGGAGTTACAGAGGGGTGTGAGCTACCTTGTAGCTGTTGGGAAGCAAACTGGGTCCTCCGGAAGAACAACCAGTGCTCTTAACAACTGAGCCATCTCTCCAGTCCTCTTTTCCAGTTTGTTATAAGCCAGGGGTGGGGGAAATATATAAAACCAGAATAAAAATCAGTTCTAACATTTCAGCTTGCTTTTGTCACCAGCTGGAATAGCTGGCAAAGGGAAGATGGAATTTTCTACCATTTTCTAGTCCTGAGCGAATCTTATTTCCCAGTTCTTGCCACAACTTTTTTCCAAGGAGAAAACGTACCTTGTACCTTGACTTGAGTAATTAGGCTGGAATGAAACGCTAGCTTGTCCAAATCCCAGTGCTTGGCTCTGAGCTAAGAACTGCAAGACAGCGAGTGTGCCCACTGAGGATGTCAGCTGCCAGCCTAGCGTCCCCTTAGTTAAAACAAACAGCACTGCTGGCGGAAACCCTGGGCCGCAACAGAGGAAAACAGTTACTTCAGCTATGGCTGCTCTTTGTAATGTGCCTGGCAATGGTGCTGGCTCAAAGAAATCTGACTCCTTGGAACTCCGGTGGCCTAAACCTTTTGTAAAATGTAGGCTCAAAAGCAGACCTCAGGCCTGAATTCCCAGCGCCTCCCATTGGCTGAAAATTGTTAGGGAAGATCACAGGCTTGTACAGGGAAAGGGTGCGGCCTTGCTTTCTAGTTAGTGCTGTGGAGCCCTCTGGTGGCTACAGGGTGAATAGCTCTTCGGTGAGGTTTGCTCAATCTTTACTGGCTGAAGCAGTCAGTGATTGCATTCCGAAGACCCATTATGGAGCTGGGGAAATGGTCTACTTGGCTGAACATAGACTGATGCAGGTCTGCACCCTGTCTTGTGTGCTCTTGTGTCTGGTAAAATTTCTCAGGAGAAATGTTGAGGAAAGGAATGGTGTGTGCACCAGGTGTTTTTTTTTTTTTTTTTTAAAAAAGGTGAACTTAGAGGATTGAACTCTATTTGGCTCCAGATGTGTCAAAACTCAGTTTGGGGATGGGATTCAACCAGTTTTATTGGTGGACTTTTAAGTAAATTCATTCTCGTCTCTTTGAGCATAGATTCTCTGACAACCAAGAACCTCGATACTGAAGGCTATAGTGGTTGGTAATCCTTGCGGCACTGCTGAGGGGCATTTTAGTCATGTCCTGCAAGAACCGAAGAGTAGTGTATGTCTCTCCTACTAAAGGTTCACAGAATGATTTAGGTTTCGGGGTTTTGGTTTGTTTTGGTTTGGTTTTGGTTTGGTTTTTGTTTGTTTGAGACACTGACAGATTTTTTTTAATATATCATAAGGCACTGTTATCTCAAAAGGGACTGGTAGTGTAGCTCAGCAGTAGAACTCTAACTTGGGACCCTGGATTCCACCCCCAGCACACACACACACACACACACACACAATCATTTTAGGTTAGTTAGTGTTGTAATTGTAGTAACAGTTCATTGTATCTTACATGTCTTTATTTTAAGATATATTTTATTAAACCTTTGAGAATTTAATACACATATACAGTGTACTTTGACCATTATATTCCTAATCTTCCTAATGCCTCCCAGATCCAACCCTACCCCTCTTGACTTCATGTCCTCTTTTTAAAATTTTTCCTTAAAAAATAACCCACTGAGTGCAACTTATTTTTATATTGAAGATTTTTTTTCACACAATATGTTCTGATTACACTGTTCTCCTCCCCCAACTCCTCCCAGATCCTCCTACCTTCTCATTCACCCAATTCCACACTCTTTCTCTTTCTCTAAAACAAATGCAGCACCTCCTTAAAACAAACACAAAATTCCCCAACAAAAATACAAAAATGGAAACCAAAATAAATAAGCAAAAGACCAACAAGATTTTTAAAATGTCCAAACTGTAGAGGAATTTTAATCTAGCAACATGGCTGCTCTGTCAAAGGATCATATCCAAAGACCTAGGTCTGTATGATCCAGATGGAATACAGACATACCCTTAGTATATACCTTTAATACTAAACAATGAGATTTAATTGAGGAATAGACAAAGTGACAAATCAAAGAACAATTGCTCAGAATGAGCCAGAGCTCGGATATGACCAATTTTCAGGAGGTCAGGAAAGGGAGGCCAAAGAGAGAGCAAGAGGTTTGTGGACACAGCACAGTAGAGTTCAGGAGTACAGTACAGTTTGGTGAAGTTCAGCTGAGTGCAGCTGAGTTTGTGTAGTTCAGAGGCAGTTTTTCCAAGCAATTCAATCAGAAACCAATAGAAGCCAGTTTGAATCCGTCAGCTTGGAGAGGAGTTTTAAGCCAGAACAGCTGAGCTGAACCAGCCAACCAGAGTTCAGAACTAGAAATGGTGATCTTATTCAGCAGTAACTCTCAGAGACTGAAAACATTTTAGGACTAGGTTAGCAGACAGAGGCTGGACACTGAAGCCTTAAAGGTCTAGCTCACAGAAGATTAGACTGTATAGAGATGAGAAAATTCTAGACTTAGGCCTAGGGATAGGTAGATAGAAACGCTCTGGGCTCAGCCCAAGCCATGAACCAGTAAAACTTGGGTTCAGTTCTCATCCTAGCATGAGGAAATAAAAACAACATTTACACCAAAAAAGCAACATTAGAGAAACAAAACAAAAACAAAATCTACAAAAATATCATTGAGTTTGTTTTTGCTGGTCAGTTATTCCTGGACATGGTACCTAGCCTGAAATGTGGTTAATATACTCAAGGAGACTCCATTAGAGAAAACTGATTTACAAATAGCTTCTTGTTTGGGGTGGACAGATGTGTCCACTTCCCTGTCTCAGTGCCCTGAGCTTGCTGCCATAGCTCTCTCTGAGTTATTTGCTGCATGTGCATCGCAGAGAGCAAGAATACAGGTATGGATTCCTCCCTTGGACTGCATTCTGTCTCAGTGTGAGTGCTGTCTGTCTCCCTCTCTCCCTCAGCTCTTGAAGGTAGTAGTGTATGTACTAGCCTGAGCTTTGCCAAGGTCTGTAAAGGGCAGAGTGGCTTCCCATTATGAGACATCTGTCCAACACTTTGAGCCAACACAAAACAAAATATTTTTTTCTCACTAGTACTCAGTGGGGAAGCTGTTAAGATAAAATAATAAAAATTTAGGATTTGAGCTCAAGGACTCCCATTCATTAGATTTGTAACTTAGGAAAATTCACCTAACATTCATTTCTTTTTTTATCTTCAATTTGAGGATACTAACCAATAAAGTTGGCCCTCTGAAACTATGAGTTTTGCAGGTACAGATTTACTAAGTACAGATGGTAAATATGCAAGAAAAATTTAAAAACCGGTATCAGCATTGGATATGAATAGGTCATTATTCTCTAAATAACACAATGAAACCATGGTTTACCTAACTCTTATAGTGTATTATATATTATGAATAGTCTAAAGCTGATCTAAAAAATATGAAGGACCGTGCATAGGTAATATGCAAATACTGTGCCAAGTCATTTTGAACATCTCTGAATTTTGTCCCTAGGGGTCTTGGAACTAGTTGCCCTTTGTATACTGGGAACAGATTTATTTATTTATTTGAGAACCTCAGGTATTTGGGGGGGGTACATTTATTCACATGCTAACTGAGTGGCAGCTATGTGCCGAGAACTATAGAAACATGTAGATAAAAAATAAAGATACAATGTTTCTCTTGCAGTAATCAAGCTAGGAGGAAGACAGACCAAAACAACAACAGCAAAAATGTGTAAGGTCAAATCTTTCATGGCTAAGGGACTGTGGTTACCTGCCTCAGTGCAGAGATGTGGGATCTTCAAGAGTTACGAGAGGTTTCCTGAAGGCTGAACCATGTGAAGATAATCTTGAAAGACATGAAGGAGTTAGCCAGGAAAGGACGATGGGGAAATGAAGCTGGAAAGGAGAAGCAGCTAGTTAGGAGGTGTGATTGTTAATCCTGGATGGTCAACTTCACAGGATGTAGAACCACCGAGGAGACAAACCTCTGGACCCTCTGTAAATGTGTCCTTAGATGTGGCTAACTGAGGTGGAAAGGCTTACCCTGACTTTGGGTGGCACCATTCCCTGGGCTGACTGTGAACAAGGTATGACCATCTGCCATGTGCCTCTGACACATGCCTTCCCCGCCACAGTGGACTGCAGCCTTGAACTCTGAGCCGAAACAAACCTTTCCCCCACTGAGATGACTCTGCCCTGTGTGTTGTCACAGCAACGTGAAAAGTGACTAACATAAGAGGTTTGGTGACTGGGGGCTGGAGAGGTGGCTCAGAGGTCAAAAGCACGTTCTGTTCTTCCCAAGGTCCTGAGGTCAAGTCCCAGCAACCACATAATAGAATTGTAAGGGTAGAAAATTTTAACTTGGCCCTAACCATGAAAACTTAAACTTGTTAAAACAACAACAACAACAACAAAAACACCCTTCTTTGTTCCTGGACCAAGACGTGCAAACAGTCCCTAACCGTCCCGCAGTCACCACACCTGGGCACAGCCAATCACAGACCGACCCTTTAGAAAAATTCCTTGCCCCTAGACCCCCTCCTGTTTTGTGGTTTTTGCCTTTATAAACTCTGTGATTCTGCTGCTCAGGGCTCTGCACCACCCCCTTGCGTGGGAGCTGTGTGCAGAGCCCTGGTGCGCCAGCTACTAAGTAAAACCTCTTGCTCTTGCATCAAGCTCTCATTTTCGTTGGTTATTGAGGTCTGGCATCTATCCCAAGGAACAGAGGGTCTCCCCACCTTGGAGTCCAACAGAATCAGATCTGGTGCCCTCTTCTGGCATGCAGGCACACATGCAGGCAGAATGTTCTATACATATTTTAAAAGGAGGACTGGTGATTATGTGCTTGGTATTTGAGATAACCCATAGGAGTAACCCATCTAAAAAGCTAGGCCCGGTCACCTGACCTGCTATATATCACTAGGAGAAAGAGACAGGATTCTGGCAACTAGTGGCTTGATAGAATATCCAATCAGAGGGCTCCATTTTCAGTGAGTGGCCCTGTCTCAAAAAATAACATGGAGAACAATAGTAGAAGACATCCAACATTGAACTCTGGCCTTCACATGTACATGTATGGCATGTCCCTCCAATACACTTGTTCATGCATGTGCATGCCCATGCACACGTGGGTGCACACACACACACACACACACACACACCATGGGGGCAGGGAAGCTTTCATTAAGAAAAAATGAGCCCGGTGCTATGGCTCACTCTTTCCAGCACTCAAGAAGCAGAAGCAGGCAGATCGATTAATATGAGCTCAAGGCCAGCCTAGTCTATAGAGTGAGTTCCAGGACAGCCAAGGATACAGGAAAAAACCCTGTCTCAAAAAAACAAAACAAAACAAAAAACCAAGTGTATATTACAGAAACACCAAGAAAAAAAAAAGGAGACCTTCAGAGACAATTATTATTTGTATTTTCTTAAATTATTATCTATATTTTCTGTATTTTATTATCTGTATTATCTGTATTTACTTACTTGGTAGAAGTGTATATATCTGTCTACTAGTGTAATGCCCAAAATTAATCTGTAAGCCTCACCTTCTCAAGAGCCAGGTGAGCTCCAGACATGCTGGGAGTTGTAGTTCTCAGAAAATAACAACCCCTCGTGTGAAAGTATGGTGGCATATAGGTTTGTCCTTATGAGCCCCTGCTACATGTGTCTTGAGGCCATTCTCAGCTGGGAAATGCCTGAGAATGGTCCTGACCAAAGTCTAGCTCTTGATGGGTATTTAATATTTAATAAAGCTTGCTTTAAATTTGGTCTAAAATGGTAGAATTTTTTTTCCTCTGGAAAACCTCAGGATTAACACTAGATCCTGGCTTCTCCACGTAAGGCCCATGGACAGGCAGCAGACAGTTCCCGACTGCCTCACAGTTGCCGGAACTGCTGTACCTCAGGCCTCACCTGGCCTCAGAGATCTAAATCTACCGCTGAAGGAACCCACAAAAGTGTGCCAGTGAGCTCTGACGTGTTCCACAGACCATGCTGAAAGAGTTTAGAGCAGAGGCATTGCTGCCATTGGCCGAGCTAATAGTATAGGACTGTTAAGATGAGTAACAGATGACATCTGAAAGTTCCTCAAGTATACTATGAACCATCAGTGAGTTATTAGCTATGACCATTATTACCATTAATATCAATAGGAAACATGAGAGTCCTGTGAGCCAGATTACACTTTTAAATTTTGTAGAAATCTTTTATGATAAAAACAAAAGGGGGACAAGAAGTTTAAAAACAACCAGCCCAGGACACTGGGGAGCTGGCTGGGTGGTTAAGAGCATTCTTCCGGAGGACCTGGTTTTGATTCCCAGAACTGGTGTTCTTCCTCTACTGAAAATTAATCTGTTCATGGACTTGCAACATTCCTGAGTCCTTGCCCTGTCTGTCTGTTTTTCTGCATTCCTGCCAGAAACCATGGTGACTTCTAGGCGAGGTGTTGACAGAGCTGACATTAAGCTACTGGGACGATAGGCGGTGACTCTGGAACACAGGCGTTGCTCATCTTTGGATTTGCTCTGACTGAGGAGGTGGTCCAGGCTCCTTTCTCCCCCGGCTGGCTGTGTTCCCAGGCTGCTGAGGTCACTGAGATGGCTGTTTCCAGCCAGTGCAGACTTGTCTCTTCCTCCCAGCATTCCTTGTTGACTGTAGCCATCGAGGAATGTCTCAGTGGTTGTAGAGAGAGGCTTATGAGAGTAAAAAGAACCAGAAACAAAGTATGCATTGTCATAGTTACTTACTCAGGTGTGGTCCTCCCATTGCTGACCGAATTCCCATCGTTCCTATGACCACGTTACTAGACAATAAGGTCCTTATGAGGTGGGCAGAGATGATGAGTTACTCAGGTCTTCCTGGGCTCAGTGGGGAGGAAGAAGTCTTCCCTTTATCACTGGGACTGGGCCATGAACTGGTGGTGGAACACTCAGTTCAGGAGTCTTTATCTATTTCCTAATGATCTAATTTATAGCACCTTTATTTGGTTCTTTTTTTGTGTATTCATATTCTTTTTTTAAATTCATATTCTTATAGTCAATGCATTTGATTTTTTTTTGCTCTACTTATTTGAACTTTTAATCATATGCATGCTAACTTTCTTTCAGATTGATCTCTCTTGTTCTGGTGAGCATATCTTACTTGGCAGGTTGGCAAGGTGGTGTTGAAAGTTAAAGAGTTCTCTGCTGTGTACAACTGGTGCCTTTTCTCCCTCATGGACCTACCTAGCAGAACAGGGCTTTTTTTTTTTTTTTTCAATCTTCCTGTCTTCATTCTAGATAGAAGTCTCATTATCATTATTGTAGTCTTAACCATGACTAATCTTTGCTTGAACTTGGGGTGATGATTTCTTGGATGTGACATCAAAAGAATAAAACATAAATATTAAATATATTAGGCTCCTCTAATATTAAACACTTCTGTGCATCAAACAACACTACTCAGCCAGACATGTGTGCCTCTCATCCCAGGAAATGGGAGGCTAAAGCAGAAGGACTGTAGCTCACTGGCAAATCCCTCTGCTAATGTGTGTGAGGTTCTAGTTTATCCTTTGTATTCAAAAGAAAGGACTCAGACCTGTAAGAGTGTGTGTGTGTGTGTGTTCGCTATTTTATTTGGGTTCTTATATCTCTATCTCCCTTCCAATCCTCATTCCACTCTAATCCCTTCAAACCCCACACCCATCCCACCTTCAAACCCCACACCCATCCCACCCAACATTAGGTAGGAGAGAAAGAAGATCAGAGGGGACAGGGGGCACTGAGTTCATTTTAGACTACTTCCTGCTGATTAGGAATGTTGAGTTCCTTGGGGCCAGTCTAATCTTTATCTTGTCAGGATATCTCCAACTCTTGTTGTCTCTCTCTCAACCACTTGACAGATTAGCAGCAGCAGGAGGAACAGCCGAGCCTCCTCTCTTTGGTCTCTGGTCTTTTTATATCCTCTCTAGAGTCCAGAGAATTCAACTATCTTCAGCTAGCAGAATCACACTCCTGCCAAAGCATACATGAGGCAAATAGTCTCCTGCTGTGGACAATTTAAAGCAGCCCAATATGCCACACCTGGGATATGAGAAAACAAAACAAAACATGTTTATAAAACATAACTTGGGTTTTAAAGACACCAAAATTCTCACTGCATATACATTTTCCAAAGAAGATACACAAATGGGAAAAATGCCTGTTGGTTCTCCTCCTGCCTCCCAGCAGCCCATGAAGTCAGGAAAGGCTTGAGAGGAGAAATGTGCCTGAAATGGTCAGCAAGCACCATACAGGGATCACACACCTGGGAACCAGCTGGTGGCTAATTCAACTTTAATTCCAGACAACAAAGCTTATATCCCCCTTGGGGAATGGTGGGGGCTCCAAGAATAGGTGTATAGAATTGATACTTGATTTGCATTATACAGCATTCTCCTATCATATGAATGGAAGCACAGTACCTAATTAACATAATGGCACAGGAGGGGGAGAGCTAGCAGGGGGATATATGGCCTGTGTCAGAGGCCATATATCAAGTGTGGTTAGTGGAATTTGTGTTTAAAGACACTCTCCAGATGAAATCAGGCAGAGAGCAGGGACCCTGCCGAGGGGAAGGAGTCCTGCCTTTACCGCAGAGCTCACAATGGCTATCCAAACCAGTGGAGAACTGCAACCTCAGCTAACAAGGTACCTCCACAAATGCCCAGCACCTTAAACATCTGGGAAATGCAGGCTAACCTCAACTAACAGGGTACCTCCACAAATGCCTAGCACTTTAAACATCCAGGAAATGCAGGCTATAACCTCAATGAGGTAATGGTCATTATTGAAAACAAAAAACAGCAATTATTGGCAAGGATGTGGAAAACTGTAACACTTGTGCATTATTGTTTGTCACTGTAGACACCAGGAAAGATGGCATGTATACTAGTTGCTTTTTGTTGCTGTGATAAAATTTATGAACAAAATAAGTTATAGACAAAATGATTTATTTTGGCTTATGATTCCAGAAACTAAGAGTCCATCATGGCTTGAAGGCATGGCAGCAGGATCAGGAAGCTGAAAGATTGTCTCAGTGACTTGCTTCCTTTAGCAAGCCTGCATTTTCTGTCAGTTCTATAGCCTCTCCAGACATTGCCACCAACAGGGAACCAAGTATAGTACATAGCTACGGAGGACATTTTTAAATTTCAATTGCCATATATTAATCCATGATCCTAATAGGATCATTCCCATATCATAATTTAAAATACATTTGGTTCAAATTTCCAAGTCTCCATGATATTTAGCAATTTCAACATTTATTAAAAGTCCAAGGTCTCTTTTGAAAGTCAAGGAAGTGTCTTAATTGTGACCTCCTGTAAAATAAAAAAAAATCAAGTTGCATACTTCCAACATATAACACATAATATGCTTTACCATTCAAAAAGGAAGGGAAGAATGCATATTGGGAAATACTAGACTAAAGCAAGACTAAAACTCAGCAGGGCAAACACCAAGTCCTGTAGCTCTTTGTCTAATGTTGGGACTTTACTTTCAAAGGGTTTAGATTGATTATGTTCTCCAGCTTTGATGCCCACAATATCTCTCTCTGAACATTTTTCTACTCTGTGTATATGGGTCTCCTTGGTGAATGTCTTACAGCTTTGAAATCATTAACATCTTGGGATCTACATTTCAATCAAGGTTCACTTGTACAACTTTATGAAAATGGACTTTCATACTTTATATGGACTCCAATCCTTCCACACATTTCTGGCCTTCTGAAACCACAGGAAAAAGATCCATGACCCATTTGCTCTTACATCTTTCATGTCTTCAAAGCCAATTTCACATTGGTGACCAAGTATGGCTATCAAGTTAGTATGGATGATAATCCCCTCTAACCCCATTAGCAGAAGCTTTAATATGTTTAAGCAATTGCTTTCTAGGAGCAAGCGACTTTTTTGAATTTCTCCTTTCACAAGTTGAAAGTTCAGTTGGGTGGAGTCTTGCCCTGTGGACATGCTTCCCATTGTTGGTTCATCTCCTTAATAGTTCATCTCCTTAATGGTTCATCTCCTTAATCTTCTTAATAATTAGAGCCTCTGTTCCAGCACATGCCTTGGCTATGTTAAGTTTGTTAGTGCTCCTTTTCTCTCCAAACTGTGCTTTTGTATTTCTTTCTGTTCTACCTGCTCTTTTTCATTGTATTACTGAGAACTCGTGTTATCAGTAATAGCCATGCCTCAGACTCAATCTTATGCTGTCTTGAAATTTCCTCTGCCAAAGAAATTAATTTATTACTTTAAAATTTAACCCCAGGCTAGTTCTTAAGATGTAGGCAGAAAGCAGCCAGATTCTTTGCCAAAATAATCGTAAAGGCAGCAGCTGATGTAGAAGGCATGGAGAGGTGCTGTTTGTATAAAAATGCCATGCACACAAAAGATATTATATAAAAGAGGTTTATGGATGGAGATGGAGAGAGGGAAGAGAGAGTGTGTGGGGGAGGGGCACCTCGACAGAGAGAGGGGAGAGAGCAGGCAAGAACAACAGCAAGAGAATAAGAGAGAGGGGGAATGGTGAACTGGTCACTATGCACCTGGCCCAGATGATGTCATAGGTTGCAGGTACTGACATAGGATGTTGTCAGGACCCTAAAGTTCCCTAAGGAAAGGCCAGTTGCATTGCCTGCACAACTTAACACTGTTTTTTGGCTTGCTTATCATGGCTTGCTCTGCCTGCTCTCTTATGGAACCCAGGACCTCCAGCCAAGGGATGGCACCACCCACAGTGGGCTAGGCCTTCCCCCACTGATCACTAACTGAGAAAATTCTGTATAGCTGTATCTCATGGAGGCAGCTCTTCCACTGAGGTTCCTTTTTCTCTGATGGCTCTAGCTTGGGTCAAGTGGACACACAAAACCAGCCAGTACAAGGAGGAAAGGTCAGCATGTACACACATGTGCTCTCACACATACACATGCATGTATACTGATGCATGGGTACATATTCTTGTGTGCATACTTGTCTCAATTTGGGGTGTTCTGCAGTGCTTTGGGAATATGCTAGCAAGAAAAACATTATTGTCTGTGGCCACCAAGGCCTTGGACTAGAACTGTGAGCCCAAATAAACCTGTTCTTTATAACTCACTTAGGTTGTGTTATTGACAACAAAAAAGGATCAATACTACTAGAGAGATGAAGCTACCCTGGTAAAAGAAGAACGTGAGAATCAGAAAGAGTGGATGTCAAAACTCCCCGAGTACTCCAAAAAGGACAGACTTCACTCCACACTGTAAAGAAACCAAGTCCCGGTCAATAATGGGGTTGGCATCCACGAGTTTCTCTTTAAATGTCCTCTTCAGTTAGGGATGGCAAAGAGAGGGAGAGGTCAGAGGGATACAGGGAACTGAATAAGAAGGTTTACTGTCACTTGGCAAAGGACCTCTTTTCTAAAGTGTAGCAACTAGAAGTTGGCTTGATTAATATGTAAAATAGCTATAAAGATTAAACCGAATGTTCATAGAATCATAATTTAAGAAGATTGTTGTTCATACTTTTAAACTATTTTTATTTGGATTTCTTATGCCTCTACCCTCCTTCTTCAACCCTTATCCCTCCTAACACCCCAAAACTAGGTAGGAGAGTTGTCCAGTTCTTTGGGGCAAAACCAGTCTCCGTTGTCAGGTTATCTAGCTGTCCAGCAAACCAGCAAACAGCAAGCACAGCAGCAGGATGAAACATCACCCTCTTCCTCCTCTGATCATCTCCTTAAAGCCACTTTTTCTCTCTCTGGGGTCTGGTATTTATACCTTCTCAGAATTCTACTAACTGCAGCTGGCAAAGGCCACGCCCCTCTCTGAGCTGCACTAGGCAATTATCAGCTGTGGATAAACCAAGACAATCCCATATCCCACACTTGGGATTAAAACAAAAACATATTTATGTAACATAACTGAGTTTTAAAGAAACAAAAACTTCTACTACAGTGGATAACTTAAAAACGTGTATACATACCAGTATTTGTTATATTAGCTTTCTGACATGTAATACTTGCAATGATTTTCAGTTACATCTATTTATTTATTTATTTATTCATTCATTCATTCATAGGCAGAAAAACAATGTACTTGGCATTCTTTTTCTCTTTATTTGGAAAATAACCTAAGTTATTGACCTTTTCAGTGTTTTGTTGTGTTTTGCTTTGTATTTTAAGACAGGGTCTTTCCTTGTGTAGCTGTGACTGGCCTGGAATTTTCAATGTCCATTGGATGGCCTCAAACTCACAGACACCTGCTTCTGCCTTCTAACTGCTGTGACTACAGCTTTGCACCACCAAGCCCAGCTACTCCTTCGTTTTTATGGCTTGTTTTCTCCAGTTGTCTCAACTACACCTTCATTAACCACAAGAATCTTCAATGAAGCTATCTCATTGGGTCTTTGAAAAGAGCTCAGTCTGGCTTTAATAAACATAGCAAAGGCATGCTTCTCGGAGTTGTCTGGAGGCCATCAGTGTGAGGGTGAGTACACTGGGCAGAGCAGTCTTGTTGCACAAATTTATTATTCAGACAAATAAGATGACAAGGAGTTTGTACCAGCATGTCATGTTGCCCAAAGACGTAGCCAACCTGGTCTCTAAAACCCATTTGATGTCTGAATCTGAAGAGAGATGCCTTGGCATGCAGCTGAGTCAGGGATGGGTCCATTATATGGTCCATGAACCAGAGCCTCACATCTTACTGTTCCAGCAGCCACTACCCAACAAGCCAAAGAAATGGAGTTGACAGACCAGCTTCCAGCCTCAAGCTCTTACACAGCTGTCCTCACTTCTGATAGTGTGATCCTGTTGCTTTATTTCACACTTTGATATTTAAAGGATGTCTATTCAATACACTGTTTGAATGTGCTGGTACCTGCATTGCTTTTTGAGTTGAGCCAGCAATGCCACAGCCCTGTCAGATAAGTGTGACCTCAAAGCCCTAGTGTGCTCTGTGCAGGTCACATTCGCCATCTCTTAGAAGCATGTGAAAACCAGATTGTGGCTTTTACAGGGATGCTGTGAATTTGTTGTTGTGGTTTTTACTATTGTATTTATGGTGACCTGTGGATTTATGTCTCAATGTATTGGAAACTGTTGGGACCAATTAATGACTGATGAGGCTCACAGCAGATCTTGTATGAAAGAGTTTTATTACATGGATATGAAGAGAGGGAGAGAAGGGAGAGCAGGACATGATGGGGAGAAAGAGAGAGATGGGGAAAGGGGGGGGGGCGCCCCAGTAGAGAAAGGTCAAGAGAGGCCAAGAGAGTGAGAGAGCAAGAGCCAAGAGAGAGAGATCACGTGTTGGATTGTCCCTTTAAGGGGCAAGGTAACCACACCTTCCAGGTGTGGCCACTTGGCAGGTGGCGGCAACACACGATGACATAAGATGCTAGGTAACCAAGAAGCAGGTTTTGTTCCAAAATCCTAACAGAAACTTCCCAGTTTATCTGACAAGTTTCTTCCGTGTTACAAGCCTCGATTAAAGAAAGCTTTATTTTTAGTTAGTTAGTTTGTTTGTTTCTTTGTTTTTCAAGACAGGGTTTCTTTGTGTAGCTCTGGCTGTCCTAGGAATTCTCTTTGTAGATCAGGCTAGTCTCAAACTCAGAGATTGGGCTGTCTCTGCTTCATGGGTGCTAGAATTAAAGGCATGTACCACCACACCAGGCTCTGTTAAAGGAAGTTTTCATGATATAATATGATATAATGTAATATATAATATAATACAAATACCACAAAGCCATGCAAGGCAGAGAGGTAGGAGGACTGCCAATTAAAGGCCAGCCTGGGCTAACAGAAAACAAGCAAAACCAGAAACTAATTTTTAATATTTATTTATATGTGTATATGAATGCAAGCACAGGTGCCCATGGAGGCAGAGGAGTGGCATCTCCCTGGAGCTGTAGTTATTGGCAGTTGTGAAACACCATGTGGGTGCTAGGAGTCAAACTCTTGTCCCCACAGCACACTCAGGCATGGCAAGGAAAGGACATGGAGGGAATTATACAAGCTCCATGTACTGGAACTTCACAGGGTGGGAGCAGGAAACAGGATGCAACAAAGTCAAGAAAAGGTGGTGAGCCAAGGGAAGTGGACAGTACATGCCCACAGTACATGCCTACATGCCCAAATGCAGAAGAGAGCCTCCTGCAGCCTGCAGCTGGCCAGCATTCTAATCAAATTTGCAGGAAGGGCAAAGCCAGGGCAAGGGCCAGTTAGGAAGCCACTGCCATATCTGACAAGAGGAGGTAGTCTGGGTCAGGGGAGGAATCAAGAAGTAATCTGGGAGAGTTGAATGGGCTTGGGGATCTGATGGGAAGTAAGGAATGAAGAGATGAAGGTGGATCTCTTGTGTGGGGCCTGAGATGCCACCAAAGTTGAGGATGAGCCACAGGGGGTGGGGGGCGGCGGTCTGTAAGCTCAGCCTGGGATATGATGAACCTGACAGTCTCCTTTCCTTCACAGAGATCTGCCTCCCTGAGAGCTGGGATTACAGGTGTGCACCACCACCACACTCAGCTGAGTGCACGGTTCTTAAGAGAAGTGATCTTCTCTGCTTTTTCCACTATTTCGTTTGCGGTGCTGTGAACAGGGTCCTAACAGTCAAGTCAATATTTGCTTAGTTTGTGAATGCATGAAACAAAACCTCCTTGTACTGTTTTGTGCGGAGGGTCCTAGGGGATAGTTTGAAGTTCAGGTGGCAGGACCTAGACCTTGGCACACCCTGGTGGAAGTTCTGGTGGCACCCTCAGCACAGCACTCTGCCGAACTCATCAGCTCCACTAAACCAGCCCCTCCTCCGGGCAGCTCTCCAACTCTCTCTGCAGGTAGCAGGCATTCCATGCAGGTTGGTTGTTGGAATCTTCAGTTAGCAGCTGGAAACTAATTGGTCTTACTTCTTACCATAATTTGATGTCACTAGACAAGTAAAGATCTCCCAGTTATTTCCCTTGAATCCTCAAGTCTCAAATAAGAGTCACTGGTTTCTCGTAGAATAGCCAAAACACCAACATAACCTTCATATGTTTGCTATTTTTCTATCTTTTCACTGGGGTAATGTGAGGGTTTTGTTGTTATTGATTTTTTAAATGCATGGTGCCTCTGCAAAAGGAATATGGAGGCCTTTACACATTCCTCCCGTATTCATATGCTGCCAGCCAGTTAAGGAAGTCCTTCAAAGGAAGCTACACTCATACCTAAAAAGCATGGCACTCCTTAGTCTGAAGCACTGACTTTCATTTTGGACCTTCACAGGCTAAAATAACCTCACAAATAGCCTCGTCCATTTTTGCTTAATTTCTTGACAAGGATAGTATACTTCTAAAACCTGCTTCTCTCTCCTCACTTCTCTCAAATCTTTTATCTCCTGGCTTCTCGCCATCCAGGCTTTCTCCATCCTGGTTAGTCAGGGGGCTTAAAAATTGAAGACTTCTGGGATGCAAAGTGCCTAACCTGTGATTGATATAAAAATAAATAAATTAAAAAAAAAAGAAAAGTAAAAAAAAAATTGAAGACTTCATATCTGCTAAAGCCAGTGATAGGTAAGGAAGTCCATGCCAATCATAAAGCACTGACACCTCTTTGCACTGTTGTCTCTTACCCTTCCCAGATCCTTCTCCTGAAATGTCCTTCCGTCTTTCATGTCAGCAGCACACCATCCTGTCACAGCAGCACGCCCATCATCCCTCCTCACCCGGAGAAACCTTTCTTCTGGGTCTTTTCCCCACTGGAAATCAGAGGCGGGACCTTGGCTGTCTGACATACCCTCAGGGCCTATGACATAGCCATTTAATTTGTGAATAATGAAAACAAACGGCCTCTGTCCAGCAACCTGAGAAAGCAGAGCTGTTTCTGGGTGCATCATTCATTGGTCATGATTTTGTGCACACCCAAGAGACATCCTACTGTTTCTAGGCAGCTTCTGCTAATGGCTTCCATTATATTCTTCCTACATGCCACCTTCCCTTATACAGATCTACCGACTCTCAGTGTATGTTTTTTAAAAATGACATTTTATTTTTATTTCTGCCAGCAGGCATGGGCTGCATGGTGTGGTGGGCTCAGTGCAGGTGTGGATGGGGGAAGAGGTGAGTGGAAGGGGGATGGAAGGGTTAGATCCGCTTCTGGGAAGCCTGGATGAAGGAGTCATGGCACGCAATAGCTAAGCCACCAATAAGATTGAGAAACTCTTGGAAATCCAGCTGCCCATCACTGTTGAGGTCCAGCTTCTTCATCATGCGGTCAAGGACACCAGGGTCCCTCTGATTCTGCAAAGACAATGACACCTTTATATTTCACTTTCTATAGTGCTCTTTCTATATGCTGCCACGTTTTACTCTCAGTGAAGTACAAGGTTCAGGAAAGAGGTTACTGATACTCTTGTTTTCAGTGTGAAGCAGCAGATTCAAAGAGATGAAGGGGCCTGCTTCAGAGCATATCTGGATATGAACCCAGACTTCTTTGCTCATTGTCCTATATTCCTTCTGTGACATTAATTTTTTGTGTTATTCAACTTTGGAAAAATATTGCATGAAAATCCCACATGTAAACCATATGGAAGAGAGTGGTTTCAGGTAGAAGTCAAAGGTCCTACAAAGAAGTTTCATCTACCCATCTCCTACACACACAGAACCACTACCTACATTTACATTTGGATTAATTTATAAAGTAATTAGCCATATTTCAAGTGAGTACAATGAGGGTCTGGTACAACCATGTGACTCAGGATATTAATAGTGAGAAATAAAATATTATTCCCATCATTGCAGAAAACCCTATTTGGCAGGGCTTCCCTACATCCTTTGTGGCAGAGAAATCAAATTTGAAATGATTATTATGCTACATTCCATTTCACATGCCACTCCCTGTACAGGGGAAAAACCAAATCACCATTTTCAGTGCTAGGCAAATGGTATGGCTCAAATGGAGTGCACCCCAAAATACAGGGTGTCAGCAGGGGCTAAGAAACGGACCCCACTTCCTCCTTGAGGAACAAGGAGGCAGCTACTGATCCTTCATGCGTGGCCATTCTGCCAGGCTGTTTTGTGCAGTAAGCAATTAGGATACGGGGACGGGGACAGGTACCTTCGTGAAGGCAGCCAGCTCTGTGTTCATGAAGGCAAGGAATTCAGTTTTGGAGAGTTGACAGCTGTTCCCATCCTTCCCACTGTACTTTTGGAAAACAGCAATCAGGGACTCGATACATCGCTCAGTCTCTGTAGGCTTGGACATTTTTGCCTTTGAAGAAAATAAAAACAACAACACAAAACTGAGGTTAAAAATACTTTGAGAATTAGCAAGGCTATAGAGAATGGAATGTGTCAGAGGATCAGAGTGCCTCATTTTGGTTGAAACAGTTTCTTAAAGTCTAGCTCATTTATCAGGGGCCAGAGAGGTGAAGACACCACAGAGAGTGACATTCTGCGAACTTTGTTTTCATAGCTCCAGTATATGCAGTAATGTGTTCCACATGGAAATCTTCATGCTTGAAAACACTAGATGAGAGAACTTTCCTAATATTCTGAGACAGTGTGAGAAAATACATGAATAGCCTACACACCACCCCATACACATATGTTCTGAACTGGGGAGGAAGGTCACAGTGACCTAAGAGCAAGTGAATGCGGAGTCAGAAGATTAGAACAGATTGCTGGAGTTAGTTTGAGGCCAAGCAGAGCAATAATTCAGAGGCCAAGACAAACGCCAGATTGAATAGGTCAGCTGGGAGAGAGGTTTAAGACAGAATAGCTGAGTTAAACAAACCAGCAAGAGTTCAGAAAGAACTAGAAAGGGTGAGCTTATTCAGCAGTAAATCTCAGAGGCTGAAACCATTCTAGGGACTAGATGAGACTGTACAGAAACTTCCAGAACTAGGCCTAGATTAATCAGGAGAATAAAAGGTACTGTTACAGTATTCTGTGTGTGTGTGCAGCAGACAGCTAGAAACCATTAATTTTACTTGTGCAGAACTGAGGCATGTGAGGGTAATCAGCATGGCGGTGTCACTCCAAGATTCTCAGCTTGAGAATTCTGCCTGTTTCATCCAAGTGCCACTGGTTTCCACAGGTATGGTGGCCAGCATTTCTTATTACAGAGTTGAACCAAAGCTGTGGTTACACCAGGAAGTGCATCAATTCAAAGTCTGTGCTGGACTCTGCTTTTCTCACAGCGAAATTCTTAAAGGAAATTCTACTGGGTTGAGTCACTCCAGCTGAGATCTGAGCCCTGAACTCAGAATTGAGCTGTTGTCCGCCCCCTGGTGGATAAAAGCGCAACTGCAGCATTTCCTGCCCCACCACACCCTGAGGCTTTCTCAATTGATGTTAACTAGATTTGGATGTGCGTTAACAATTGCAATTTAGTATTTAGCCTTTTATTTCCCTCTAAAACGGACTTTCTGGACACATAAGAATAAGTTGGATACACTGGAAGCTTTAAGGCTGTGTGATAACGAGTGCTAAAGATGACAAAAGCTGCCAGCCCCAAAGTCTCTGGTCTTAGGTACTTTACCATCCAAGTTGCACTACTGTGGCCTGCTGCACCTACAGATGTTCTGAGATCCTTGTTCTGGAGACAAATTCTTTCTAAACAGTCACAGTGCTGGAGACGTACTCTCCCCTAATTGGAACTTTTACTGAAGGAGAGAAAAGTGTTGGTAGGCTCAGGGCATGGAGAAAAAAACAGAACACCACAGCCTAGAAACAAATGTTTGCACAACATGCTCCTATTCTCAGAAGTAAAATCTCGCTGCCTTATTATTAGCATGACACGTGATAGCAGGAAGGGTGACTTGGAGGCCATGTTAGATGGCTGGGGAACCCAGCATTGCAACTGTTTTCATACCTACAGAGGCTTCTTTCCCCTTTCCCTATAGAACAGAGTGCTAAGATCCGAAGGTTGTGCCCATCTGGAGCAGTGCTGAAAGAGAGGGCATGCTCCACACCACCACATGATGGGAACAGTGACAGCAAACAGAACACACGGTGAAAGGACACCGTAAAATAAAATTTAAATGCACCCTAAACATTCAACATTCCAGGAAAGCCTCCCCTTGTCAGAAATACGTGAAAAAGAGATAACCACACCAATTAACCATCTTATTCTTAACACCAACACGAAGGCTGTTCCTTCTAGCATTCAGGGTCTCAGCCAGCCAGCCCAAGATACACTGCGTGATGAAAAGTGGTAGAAGGAAAGAATAACTAGGAAGTGATGGAAGACTGACACACCAAAGCAGGAGTCTGCAAGCTTTTCTGCTGTTGTTAATAAAAGCACAGCTGTGAGTATTTATAGCCCGGCAGCAAGGAAGAGAATACATAAAGCAAAAGGGTGTGGCAGTACCTGTAACTTTACACACTTGATTTTCCTGGATCACAGGAGATCATTTTCCTTTCAATTCTTTCAACCATTTAAAAACATAAAGCCTATGCTTAGTTTGGGGCTAAAGCAGAAACCTACTTGGGCTGCTCTTCAAAATGTGCTGATCCTCTTTGGAAAGACAAAGGACAGAGGTAGACTTTGGGGGTGAATTAGTGGAAATTAGTGGAATTAGTCAGGAGACCGGAAGGTGACACAGGGAGTGGGAGTTAGGGGGAGAGGGACGGAGCGGGCTGGGAGGGACCTGCCGTCTCCCACATTCCTGCTCACAACAGGCTCCAGCTTCCGTGTGCGTCCTGGCCCTTTGCCGGCGGCTTCCCGCCGCTGATTCACCTCCAGACCTCAGGAAGGCTAAGTTCTGAAATGTTCCCTTTCTGGTCTGCAGAAACGCCAAGCAACGACGCCCCAAAATTCCCACCCAGTCTCCAGTTCTCTGGAGTGTTTCGCGGCCTTCGATGAGTTGGTGGCTTCGGCCGAGGTCCCCGCCGCCCGCTGGGTGCAGGGGCGCAAGGCCCCGGGACTCGGGCGGCCACACCCAGCCCCAGCTCGGGCCAGACAGGCGGCGGCCTCCAGCCCTAGACCACGTCTACGCAGAGAGAACAAAAGATGCCGGTTTCTTGCCTCAGGCTGTCATTAGAGTGTAAATTTGGGGCTTCGTCCTGCTCCCCGCTCTTCTCTAATTGCCTCCCACACGGTTTTTCTTCTTCCTGATCTATTTTCCGCCACGTCCGCACGTTAGTCTAGGATACACCTAGCCCAGAGCATGCCTAACTTTGCCCTTTGTTGTTTCATTGAAATGGGGGAAAAATCAAAGTTCAAAAGTTATGCTTACCAAGTTGAGGAGCGAGGCCGGGCTGCGACTGAGGCTGGCGGCGCTGGGACGGGAGTGGCGGGTCCGGGTCCGCCCCTCAGCCTGACTTGGCCTCGCCCGTCCCGCCCCCGGCCCTCCGCAGGCCTAGGCCTGTCCTCACTGCCTGCCAAACTGTTTCCTGGGCTCCTGCACACCCACTGTCCTCCCTGGACTCAACAGGCCTCTCTCCTGGGAATCTCAAAGACCTTTGGCTTTGGGGGAAGTTCATATCCCTCGCTCTTTTTCTTGCATGGGTCTATTTGCATTTCAGAACCAACAAGCAGACAGGTCCCTTTAAAAAGAATGTGGGTCATAGGCATCAAGTAGGTCCCTAGGAGCCTGGGCAGTCTATTCTGCTTCACTGAAGATATTTAATAAACAGCAGTGATAGTAAAAGTTCTATGAGACACGGTCTTCCTATGTAGCTGAGGCTGGCTTTTACTCTTTTTGTAGCACAGGCTAGCCTCAAACTTAGGACCCGCTTCTCCCCCCCACGCCCCCTTCGTTTCCAAAGTGCTGGACTTACAGGTGTGCACCACCTGGCCTACCTACTTGTAGTGAGTATTGCCAATAGCATATTGGCGATTATTGTCCAGGGATAATTTTCACCCTGCTCTCCAGCATTAAAATGGCAGTTAAGAAAACTGAAAAGAAAATCAACCAAACCATTGCAGCTAAACATTGACCTGTGCTAGTGAAACTGTTTCCTGCCTGCATTTCAAAAAAGCATGAAATTCCATGAAGCACTTCCGGCTTCTAATCCTAGGTCAGTAACATCACGGCAGTACTTTGACAAGACTCCTTGCCCCCTCTGTGCTTCTATGTTTCATCTATTAACAAGCCATGTCGTCTTTACTGTTTAGTTAGAATTTTAGGACTGTCACTTTAAGGGGACTCCCCCGCCCCCCCCCCAAAATAACAGAGTAAATGGGACTGGGAAATGTGTGAATGTGCCTTGGTGTCTGCTGTCACCTTCTGCTACTGACTCCTGATTACAAGAGACCAAATCCTCATATCCATTTCATCTTTGGTTCAGACTCCCAGTTCCTGTCACTTATTTGGGAACCCTTGAAGTCGGAGGGGTGGCTTTTGCCTGTAATCTCAACACTTGCAAGGCCTGCTACAGGAAGCCTGCTGCAAGATTGAGACCAGCCTGTTGGCTACATAGTGAATTCCCCACCAGCCTAGATTACAGAGTAGGATCTTGTCTTAAAAGAAAACTAAAAACCAAACCAAAGCAAATGCACTTGAAAGCCCTGTGTTCCCAATAATGGCCATTTTTTCCATTTTCCTTACTTGCAAATATTAGCACCATGCTTAAAAAAGTTATTTCTTACACATTTTTTTAATCAAGGCCCTTGTAATCTCGGCTTTATTGAATTTAAACCCACCCATCCTTATTCTACCATACTCCCCTGATCTAGTTTACATCCCCACTCCCTTTTTCCTTTGATTTCATAACTGGACTCTTGCCCTCCAATAAAACACATTTAATCAGTGAGAACACCTTTTTCTGATGTACAGCTCTGATCAACTGCTTACTTCAGAACAAAGCATGATGCAATAAAAGAAACAACGTTTCTTTTAAAGTTTCACAATAAAAGCCAACAGTTATTTCTACTAAGACTTTTACACCAAACCATGCTTCTGGGGCCAGTGAGATGGCCCAGAGGGGACAGTGCATCCTCCAAGCCCAATAACCTGAGTTCTGTCCCTGGTACCCACATAATAAAAAATGAGAACCAACTTCTACATGTTGGTTTTTGACCTCTACATGTAGCTAATGACAAAATAAATAATTTTTTTAAATCCAGCTTTCTTAGCTTCTTTGTGGCCCTGTTCAGCCTTAATGAATAAATTAAAATATCAACTTATTCCTTTGATTCGATCTGAGAAGTTACTATGTGCCAAGCATTGCTCTGGGATCTACAGATACAAACACGAGCATGACACATGACCTGCATTTGAGGCGCTCCGTGGATGGACTTCACACAGATGGGGGTAGAACATTGTAGATAGTGCTAGGATTCTTTAAGATCTTAAAGCTATGTGTGAAGTTTTCTTCTTAAGAGATTGCTTTTCCTAGAGGAAGATCTATAGCTTTCATCAGGTTCTTAAAAGCTATTAAGCCAGGCATGGTGGCACACACCTTTAATCCCAGCATTCTGAGAGGCAGAGGCAGGTGGATCGCTGTGAGTCCGAGGCCAGCCTGGTCTACAAAGTGAGTCCAGGACAGCCAGGGACACACAGAGAAACCATAATTGAAAAAAATAAAAGAAAACAAAAAGTTATTAAAGAGCAATTAGTCTAAATCACTCTATACCCCAATAGAGGACATGTCCACATCATAATCTTTTTGAGATCACTTACAGTCTCTGCTGAAGGGACAGAATCAGTGACCACAGATTGCATGATTTGACATTGTGTCCATTTTCACAGCTGATTGGATTCAAGGCCTGCTAGTGCATAGGATAAGAGTAGTAAAGTCTTCATGATAAGATGAACGGGGACAAATCAGTCCTCTATTCAGGGAAGCTGGAATTAGAACCACATAAAGAATTAGGCAGTTAGAACTGAGGCATCAGGAGAACTAGTAAGTCAGGACAAGTCAAATATGAACAAGACACCAAGAGTAAGTGGAAGTTGTGAGACTTGGAAAAGGTATGTGGCAGAGAGAAGAAAACAAGTCAGTTGGTAACTGAAAATAAAGAAGGCTCTTGTGTGGCTTGAGTGAACCCTGAGTAGACCTGAGGTAAGTGAATGTAAAGTGTCCAGGGCTAAGGTTGTTAACCTCATCTAGGGTTGCCTGAGGTGGTCACTTTCCAGGGCAGGCTGAAGAGGCTCAGTGCTGGGTTCAGACCAAGGTGAAAGCTTTTTGGAAAAAGGTTTGGCAAGGTAGGCAAACAATGAGTCAACCAAAAGGGCTAAGAAGTTGGGGGGGGGGTGAGAGCAGACAAATTAGTAGCAAGAAACAAAAATGAAGGAATACAGGTGAATGAAAGGACTGATCAGGAAATAAATGTGAGAATTCCGACAGGCCAGGGTAATTTTCATCTGCAACCTGATCTCTACCTAGAGCTGAGTACATCCCTCAATGCGCATGAGTACATTAACAGGATTATGACTAAGGCATTGCTGGAAAGGAAGTGAGTAATTAACTCTGGGGGAGGGAAGGAGGTGTCCTGGAAAAAGTGAATTTTTAGTTGGGCATTCAAAAATGGATAAGAATTTATCAGTTGGTGGGTACCATGGTGGAGCAAGGTGAGGTCTGGTTTCATAGGAGCATTTTAGGGCTCCATACAGACTGTGGTACTTAGACTAGGATTCAACTCTGTGTTTGTGATATATCCACTACACTGACTGATTTACCTGCTCTTAACCATACAATGGAGAGAGTAGCAGCACATGAATTAAGAGTTCATGTAGAATGCTTAAGGATTTGATCAGTGTATCCAGAGGAAGCTGGTTGACTTTGTGTGTGCGTATTTTGTTTCTGTTTGCCCTGAGACAAGATTTCCTGTGTAGTCCTAGCTGTCCTAGAACTCACTCTCTAGACTAGGCTGTCCTGTACTCAGATATCTGCCTGCTTCTGCCTCCCGGGTGCTGGGATAACAGGTGTGCACAACCACTTCCAGGCCTCATCCAGAGGAATTTTTAATGACTGTTGCAATTTTTAATGAATGGGGCATGGTGTGTTAACACACATGTAGGTACCACTGGGTCAGTGCTAGACATCTACAGATTAGGTGATGGTGAATAAAAGTAGGAACAGGTCATCCAGTGCTATGCCTAGAAATTTAGATTTTAACCAAAGAAGACTTTTAAGCAGGAGAGTGAGATGATCTTCTTTTGCTCTTTTAAGTGTGACAAATGTACTAGAAAGGAGAGACTAGAGGCTTAAAAAAAACATAGAAGGGCATTGTAAGAGCCAAAGTGGTGAAAGGAGCAGGTAACTGTGGTGATGGGAACAAGGAACTGCCAGACACTAAAAAGGCAACGCCAGCCTTGCTTGGTATGCTGGCTAGATTTTGTTTTGTTTTTAGCTTGACACAGTATGGAATACTCTAAAAAGAAGAAATATCAGGTGAGAAAATGCTCCCATCAGATAGGTCTGTAGGGAAGCCAGCAAGGTATTTTCTTGATTAATGATTGATGTGGAAGACCCAGCCAACCATGGGTGATGCCATCACTGGGAAGGTAGTCTTGGGGTGTGTAAGAAAGTATACTGAGCAATCCAGGAGAAACAAACCAGTAAGAATTCCTCTGTGGCCTCTGCTCCAGTTTCTGCCTTAAGTTCCTGCCCTGACTTCCCTTCATAATGGACTAAAAGCTAAAATAAATGTTTTCCTCAAAGTTGCTGTTGGTTACACTGTTTATCACAGTGATGGAAACCAAACTAGAACACTTGGCTGTTCTTTAGATGTGTGTTTGACAGAGGGAGGAATTGAGGTTTCAGCTGGGTATTCAGCTTGGTAACTGGGCATGGTAGTAGGATAGAATACAGTGTTTAACATTTGGGGATGAGTAAGATAAGAACATAATTGCACTTGAAGCCAAGACAGGCAGGCCAGTTCAGTGTTGAAAGACTTAAGGATGTCCTCTGTCCATCTCATTCTTCCATAGCTCCTGGTATCCTCATTCTTACTATATTTTGCTGTCATCTTCTATTCATGTAATTGTCTTCCTCTCTGGAAGAAGGGCAGAGATGGTGCCCTGATGACTACAGTGTTTCCAGAATTCAGCCTTTCACAGACAGGTCTGTGTATGTGGGGAACTGTGTAAGGACTGGGTGATGGTGACTGGCAAAGTCAGAAAATGCTCTGTTCTATAGTTGCACCGCCTAACTTAACACAGGAGAGTAAACAGCAGCTAAAGAGCAAGGGGGTAAAGATGTTCCAGCATAGAAGTAAGAAGAAGAATGATTGGGGAATAAAGGGAAACTTTGCTGGTGTCATCAAAGGACATCCACTGCATTTAGCAGTTATATCCTTAGAGGCGTTTGATGCAGCAGGTGTGGTATAGTATTTTAAAGCTTAATAGGGAGGGCTGAAAGATGGTTTACTGGTAAAGAGTGGTGATGCACACCTTTAATCTCAGCACTTTAATCCCAGAGGCAGGCAGATCTCTGCCAGTTGGAGGCCAGCCTGGTCTACAGAGAGTGTTCCAGGACAGCTTATACAAGGCTACCCAAAGAAACCTTGTCTTGAGAAACTAAAAACAAAAACAAAAAACAAAACAAAAAAACCAAAACCAAACCAACAAAAAACAAGAAAGGAAGAAAGAAAGAAAGAAAGGAAGGAAAGAAGGAAAGAAGATATAAAAGGGCAATTATTAGGACCAGAGTTCAGATCAGCACCCAAATAACAAGCCAGATAACCCACATCCCACAAAACACACTCAAGTAAGTTTGTATGTAGTGACAAAGCTATCAGAATAAGACTCCAGATGCACAGGAAAAAAAAAGTGAGTAAAATTTTAAAGGAGTAGCTGGAACGTCCCACCAAGGTGGAAAAGAAGAGCTAGGGACAACACAGGTGTCATCTAGCGCATCTTCCCTCACACATTATGACACCTGGAAGCTGAGGTAGGGTCCTCTCATGACACCTGGGGGTTGAATGGAATGTGAGCTTGCAAAGCAGGGTTTTGTCTAGTTTAACCATTTAAAAAATGGTTACCATTTTAAATGATACCATTTAAAAATCATGACATGTCAACCTGCTGCCCCAATAATTATTTAGTTCTTTGTATTTTTTTTAAAGACTCTCAGGATATTTCAAAAGATCTTAAATTTCTGATGCTTTATTCATCTAGTTATTTAACAAGTATTTTTCGAATAGCTAGGATTCAGAGTATACAAAGATTTTAAAAAGTCATTGTTCCTGTCTGGAATAATACTCAAGTGCAATCTGATTAATACACAAATGGACCCTTTTTAAAAACCAAGCCATCTCAATCAGGAGGCTTTGACCCAGACTTTTGGGTAGGCCTCTCTTCTCAGCTAGAGTGTTACTTCTGAAAGATGAGAACTATATGAGAAGAACTGCTAGATTTCCCCTCTTAATGTATAGCTGCTTCCCAGCATACTGAGGCCATTTCAGCAAAGCTGAGGAATGACTCCAGGGTCTCTGATGTCACCATGGAGTAAATAGACATGCTGCACAAGGAAAGCAAAGGTCTAAGTGAGTTGCAGCTGTTTTCTAATTCTGAGCTTCAGAATTTTAAATAGGGCTAATAATTAAGATCTTAAATATAAAAGAGCTCTTAAAATGGGGTAGTGTTATACACATGTTAATTACTACTCAGTATTGCTCTATGGATTAAGTGAAAGTGTCCTTTGAGCACTTTGCAGACTGAGGGAATCATTACTGTTGTTCTTCCCTCCTCTCATTTCCTGAAGCCCCTGCGTAACTGCTGGCATTCATAACTCTTTCATTCATCTGGCTGCAGCAACATCTCCAGGTCAGAGTCAGTGTTCTTATCCATGCTGCCCAGGGCTGAGTGTGTGCTTTCCTCTACTGCACAGTTACATTCCTTCATGTTCTTCCAGACCTCTTTTCTACTGCTGACTAAGAGGCCCTAGCACTCTCCCTTGAAAACTGCTGTTAGATCTTCAACTGCTGTGGGCAGAATTGGGACATTTTTTTCTTTCACAATGATCCACTGGAAATTGTGACATACATGTACTCCAAGGACATAAAGAACACATGTCCACTCCATTTTGAGCTGAAAATGCTTGTGAATTATTTTCAGATGGGTCTATATATTGCTTAAATAAATAAATATTTATTTATAAATATATATATTTAAGTATATATATTTAAATACAGTTTCTTCATCTTGGAATTCAAATTCTTTTGTGGCCTAATTCCAACTATTTTTGTTGTTTTCTTTTCGCTCACTGTGGATTCTAGTCAAGTTGAATCTTTGCCATCTTTAGGCAAGGTTGATTTTCTAGCTGCATTTCACTGTTAAGAACCAGTTGTCCAGACTGGCC
>CM053744.1:99258340-99279132 GCA_028658305.1 Pachyuromys duprasi | reverse complement strand
TGAGGAGACATGATAAGTTGGGGTTGGATGGAAGGGAAGGAGGTCCTCCCCTGTTGGTGGACTTGGAGGGGGCAGGGAAGAAGGAGATGAGGGAGGGAGTGGGAGGGTGGGAGGGAATGGGGGAGGGGGCTACGCCTGGGATTCAAAGTACCCAACCTGTGATTGAGATAAAAATAAATAAATTAAAAAAAAAAAAAAAGAACCAGTTGTCACTGGTTTCCAGCCACACTACGGTTAATGGACTTAGGGCTTGCGGTCTGTACCCTCAGTAAGCCAGGTTTGGCCACCTGTCTGCAGGGATTCAAAACAATAGTGAAAAGCAGAGAAAGAGACTTATTCAATGTAGACACATCAGGAAAAGGGACAAAGAGATCCAGTGACTTCCCCAAGTCCATCTTTGAGGGTCCTGACATGATGGTGTTAAGAAAAGAGTATTCTAGGTGTGGCATCAAAAAGAAATGCCAACTAAATGAAAGTAACCCAGCAAGGCAATTACTTTTTTAAAAAAAACAGTCCACTAAGAACACAACACTACGGAAGGATCACCTAGTTTCTAGTCTGATTCAGGCAGTAACTGTTCCTTACCCCACCAGCAAGAACTTGACCTCACAATACGATGCTATTGACTAATTCCTTGCTGGTGCAAAGGGGAAGGGTTTAATAGAGTCCAGTCTCAGGACTGTGCTGGCAAACATGCATACGTAAGAATTTCACAAGATGGGCTGTTTATAAAATAGCTGCCATTGGTGGGCTAGCCACCTTTAATAGAAAACAAAACCATTTCAAGAAAGGGTAGGGCTTAAACAGAAAGCAGGAGATTTGTGTAAGTAATGGGTTTCAAGGTGTGGCTTTCCCCTGTCCTGCAAGGTCATCTGAGAGCTGTAAATCCTTTTACCAGAGACAAGGTCCCCTTCTGGAGAGCCTCAGGGTTTCAGCTGTTTCCTCTACTAGCAGAAGGTTCCTAGAGAAGTGTGAGGTCCCTCAAGCTGTCTGGCTGTCTGATAGACAGACCCACGGGGAGGACTTATGACAGCTGGCTGACAGCTCCTAAGAGCCCTGTCTCAGCCATGTTTCCTCCAGCCTCAGTGTCACTGCCTGGGCTGATACCATATGAGGCTGGCAAGGATGTTTTATGCCAAAGTTATAGGCTGGTTCGTTATGTAGCAGCAGACAGTCGGAATGGGGGTGTGGTGTAGAAATCCCTGTTTCTTCATTGTTTCCTCTTGATTTTCACTGTCATTGACTTAGATGTCAAAAACAAGCCAAGAGCTGAGATGCTCAAGAAGAATTTGAAGTCTCAAATTGTATTGCTAAGCTTGAGCTATTCGTTGATTTTAGAAATTAGGACTGCTGTATCTTCAGGATTTGGGATTGACCTACCTGAGGTGACAGGGAATGAAGAAAAAGCACACATACAGAAAAGCTGTGATTGGTTAGGCTGTGTGTCTTATGGAGACACAACATCAGCAGCAACCTTGAAACATAACACATTTGTTTTACACATTTGAATCAAGGAGGCAGGTTTATTGTATACTGTGGACAAGGAGGCAGGTTTGGTTAATCTTGGTAGGAGGTTAATCTCTGTAGGAAAGCAGCCTCAGGCTCTGAACATCTGGGAGGAGGAAGCTGTAACTGACATTTTCTGCACACATTGTCAAGGTCTGCACATGGACCAGGGAAAAGTTTGCTACCCCTGTCAGTCTGAGACATTGGTCCTTGACATGGCCATACACATATTCACTCAGAACTTCATCTGCTTTTTCCACATTCAGGGTTTGTTGTTGCTGTTGCTCCCCAAAGGGTTTTGGGGTGGGGGCGTGTCATCAACTTTATAACAACAACTAATATTTTGTACATTTTCTTTGACAAGTTGCAGCGCAAGGTGACTGCTTGTAATTGAGATGTTTGGGATTCAAGGAAAACAATCATGATTAATATGTAGTCTTTAAATTTCAACAGCAGCCACCCTGGAAGGAGGATCCTTTTTAAGGTACTCTTCTTTCTCTTGCTGTGGGAGTTGATCTAGAGCCACCATTTATTCAGATATTAACTGCCTGCCCCCGAGATTCTTACTGTTTTAGGAGCAGACTATCGCATACCCCAAATGTTGCTATGTAACCTTGCCTCCAAAATTATCCTTGATTGGCTAAATGAAAAGCCTATACACCTGAGCAGGGCAGAAGTGAGAGGTGAAGCTAAGGTTCACGGGTTCTTTGAGGACAGAAGGATCATGGGAAGGGGAGACAGGGGGAGGAGAAAAAGGAAGCTGAGTATAGAATCTCGAGGTCCTGGAGAAGGAACTCTGACGATCAGCACGGAGGGAAGAGGGTCAGATGGAAAGCAGATGCAAGTGTTTATGGGATGGAAAATAGCCCAAATCGTAATCATTAAAGCAAATGGCATGGGATGAGGAGCTGAGAGTTAACAAGGTAGATTAGGGCGCAATATCTGCCCAGCCCCAGGTGAAACAATAAATACAACAGGTGTCTGAGTCTTTTATTGACATGGTAGCGGGTAAATAATCACAGGCTGCCGTAATAATTACAGGCTCTTAATAATAAAACTAATAGCCTATTTATTTCTTCAACACTTGCATATTCTAGAAACAAAGATCTGGAGTGTGGATGTCAAAAGTTTCCACATAGTTGCAATAGATATTCCTCAAATGGACTGACCTACTTATTTTATTTGAAGTAGAAAATACATGCTTAAGATAATCTATAAAAATAGTAAGTGATAAAACAATCCCTTAGGGATCTGGCTAAACTAAACTCAGTGTGGCTGAAGGAATCACTACCTTCTAGTCCTCTGTTTTTTGTTTGTTTGTTGTTGTTTTTATTAATTAGTTTATTCACTTTGTATCCCGGATGTAGTCCCCTCCATCCTCCCTCCCCCCCAATCCCACCTTCTCTCCCTCTTCGATGCCCCTCTCCCAGTCCAATGATAGGGTAGGTCCTCCTCCCCTTCCATCTAACCCTAGTCTTTCAGATCACATCAGGACTGGATTCTTTGTCTTCCTCCGTGGTAGGTCCTCTGTTTTACCATCCTGGATTTGTTCCCAGCCCTACTCCCTGGAAGGCTGTTTCCCCATCATTTGCTACAAATGGCTCCTTTCCTTGTATTTAAAGCATTTTTTGCAGAGAAGTCTCAATATGTCAGTAATTCTCTAAAGTTTAATTCCTGAGCCCTGTTGTCAATTATTTTATAGGTGCAGGTTTACACATTGCTCAAACATAAATTCAGCACCACTACTAAGTACATCTTACAAAGTCTATAGGGGTGACCCTTTCCTGAAAATGGCTCTTCTTTCTCTTCACATCCTTGGCCCAGCAATCTGGTATCAGTTGGGCAGATGTAGTACAGTTCAGCCGAAGGCAGGAAAAGGAACAGCTTCAGTGTTAATCAAGAATCTTCATCCTTTAAGGACCAAGTGTTGAGATGACTTTACTTCTTGTATGTCAAGGGCAGGCATTACTGTGGCTTTGCTTGCTCTGGCTTTTTACTATTTCAAGGCTTTGAAGAATCAACCTGCCTCCATCTTAGGCTTAAACGTCATCCTATGGGTAAAGACATATTGGACTCATTCCTGTTCATGATTAAACCTCTGTTTCTCACAGATTGGGCTATGCCCCACCTGTAACCTTAACTACAAATGGTGCTGTTCTGCCTGTTCCAGAAAATGACAACCATGTCTTTGTTCCAACCCTACTTTTGTTTCAAAGTGTTGTTATGGCTTCCTTGTTATGACTACCTGTTACTATGACCACCTTGCAATCATTTCTTTGTTTCAGGAGGTTGATACAACAGATTTCTTATGTTTATGTTTTGTTCCTGTAATCAAACCTACTTTGCCCAGCAATTCCCTCATTTGAAAACCCCTACCCCTGAGCTACGAAAATGTTGTCTTTCTCACATCCAATACCGACCTCTCAAACCCAAGAACATAAATAAAATAGCTTCTTTAATTAATTTGGACCTGATGGTTTAGATCAGCGGTCTTTCTCCTCCCATCTTTGGGATTAACAGCTTCTATTATCTATTATTATTATTATTTTTAATTAGGGGTGTGTGTGTCGGCATGTGGGTATATGCACATGAGTGCAGGTGCCAGTGGAAGCCACATGCATTATATCCCCTGTAGCTGGAGTTACAAATGTTTATGAGGAACCTGTTGTGAGTGCTGGGAACTGAAACTCTTAACCACTGGGAAATCTTTCTAGCCCCTCAAGGTTTCTTTTATGAGGATCACTGAGACACTGAAACACTTGCTGGGTGAAATACTTTTGCACTGGCTGCAGTCCTGCGGCTGAATCCATTAAAGATGTAGAGGATGAAGCCAGGTGTACTGCAGGACTTGGGAAGAAGCAGCAGCAGGTCAGAGCCAGGATTCTTGGCTTTAAATAGATTCCTGGTCATCTTAACCTGGCTGAGAGTCCCATCCTTTCTGGAGTTGACCACTATCTCCACATGTAGGGTTTCCCCACCCCCCACCACAACACACAACACACACACACACACACAGACACATGTCCTGAGCAATAACTGGGTATCCAGATTTTGATCAGTCAGCCCATGTGTTCTGTGGCAAGCTGGAACCCAAGCTCAGGCTTTGAACATTTTCATACACTAATAAAAATTTATAGCTTGTTGATCCAAAACACTGCAAGAAACTGCCCTGAAGTTCTGATACTTATTTTTCTTTTGTTTTGAGAAGGGTGCTGGTGATAGTGGTCAAATAATTTTATTCAGAGGGTTGAGAGCAGGGAGGAGCTAAAGTGTATACCACATGATCTGATGTCCTCGGTGGAACAGATTTTCCTGGACTCCTAATGGCTAAAAACCAAATTCTTTACATCTTAACATGAACTTCACCTGACACCAAATTGCAGACATAAGCATTTAGGACATCTTTCTCTTGTTGTCTGTAAGGAGGATATACACTCAAAAATTATTCAATAAATGTATTGGATCACACTGATTGCCCTGGGAGGTAATTTCATCTAGTTGAACATGCTGTTTTCAATTCTCAGGTTCAAGCCATTTCTCCTGCTTTAGCTGAGATTACAGACACATGCTCTCTTGTATATATCATAGTATTTCTTTGGAAAATACCAGCCCATCTTGAGAACTTTGAGAGCAGCTAGCTGGTTTTGGCCCAGATAAAACACCACAGTATCCTCTGAACATATGACAGTTCCAGGGCCCAGTTAGGTTATGCAAACACATCTCTTCATGAAGATATTGTAAGTTCTTCGAAAACAAAGGTCATTATCCCTGATTCTTCAATTAGCAAAATACAACACACTTCAGTTATAAACAAATGACCAGAAGGCCATGTATCCTAAGTTTCCCCTTATAATATTGATTTTTCAGCTTTTCTGTTTCTTCTTTTACTGATCACACTTGTCAGACCAAGTGCTTCAATAGTTTATAAGGTATTTTCCTTAGACATTGTGTATTGTGTGTCAACTTTAATTTATTTTCTTTTACTTATTATTTTTTAAGTAGACTTACCGGGGGAAAAAAGTCCAACAGAGAAAAGGCCTAGAAAGATGAACAGAAGCTTGCTCCTTTCTGAGCCTCACTGGACAATACTCACTTTCTTGTGGTCCCTTTTGAGGGTCAGAGTTTGTAAGAGGCCATGTATTTATGGGAAGTGCTTAAATGAGCATAAATAGTCCAAACCAACATGGAATAACAAGGGAACTCAAGCTGTACCAAGTGTTGGAGGCTCTGTAACCAATCAGCTCCTCATGAAGCAGCCAATTACATTGTCTCTAATAGCACTTCTATTTCCTGTAAATGCTATGTCACTGGTTGGAGTCCTCTGAACCACTGGATTGGGGGAAATCCCATGGTCTTAGATCTCTTGTTTTACTTTGTTCTGTTCATAATTCTTGAATAAAATTTAAGATCATTAATTGGGGTTGGGGAAACAAAAGAAGGCAACAGGATATATGTGTGTGAGAAAGGAATAGTAAATGGGAGAAGAGAGACAGGCAGTTCTGGGAGGGGAATGAAAACAAAGTAAAATGATATGCATGTGTGAAGCTAAATATGAAATGGTACACAAGTATTGTCTTTTGAAATTCACTTTTTGTTATGTTAACCAAAAACTTAATAGAGACAGGGACTTCTAGACTCATGGATACATGGTCACTGATGTACTCACCGAGCGATCTACATTAGACATCCTTTCACATCAGTACGCATTTCTATCTTCTTCGGATCTTTATTTTTGTTTTCTTGAGGCAGGACTCTGAATGTAGCCCAGACTGGCCCTGAATAGCACATCTTCCTGCCTTTACTCTCATATGCTGAGATTACAGGAAGGTACCACCATGACTGGGTCTTACTTTTCTCAACAACCAGGTTGACTTTTATTATATACATACAACAGCAAATGTTTAATGATGTGTTTTAATTGAAAGGCAATTATAGTTTAGTTTTCTCCCAAGAAATGCTCCAGAACATTTACCTAGACACCACTGAGGAAAACCTGCCAGAAGGAACACTGTCGTTTCCAGGATATGAGTGTTTCAAAATTTGAGATTCTACAAAATTGCCCTAAAGAGTTAATGCCTTTTGGGAGGGGAAACAGTCTGCTGGGAAAGCCAGTCATGGAACAATAGATGTCCTGTTTGGGCCTTGAGGAGATACTCAAAGAGCCATGGCCTCTGGACGCTGTTGAGGCAGGATGCCTCCCTCTGCCTCCCTCCCAGCCACCCTCAGAGTTCCCAGTGTTTCACCTGGGTAGAAATCTGGTTTCTTAGTCATCTCATGACACAGAGCCAAAGCGAAAAGCCAGCTAACAGGAATTACCTGTTGCTTACTCCCTGGTTGCTGGAACGGTCTGCCATTTCCCAGTTACATTTCTTAAAGAGCATTTTACTTTTGATCGCATAGTTATTAGTGCCTCTCCTTGTGGTTTGTTGGGAGTGGCCTACTGGAAGAGAGAAAATCAAATAAATACTGGTCTACAGCTAAGCAGTTTGAATTTTCAGTGCAAATGTGGGACTGGCAAGAGTTGGGGCGTGGGTTCAATGCCAGGCTGGATAACAGAGTTCCAGTGGCACACACACACACACACACACAGACACACATACAAAGTAGGCTGAAAAGGACTACAGTACATACTTGGGAGAATTACTTAGTAAATTTTTACAGTGTAGCTATTGGGTGCCAATAGAGTAGGATGCAGAGCAGATGAGGTCCAGGTATTCTTAGAGTGCGTACCAACGCCTGCTAGGGCTCCATTAGGTGGACAGTAGTAGACTTGAGCCTAGTGGATGCTCCAAACTGCTGTTGAGAACCATTAAAGAGAGATAGCTCCCATCCTGTTTCCTCTCTTCCACAGCTTCTGGTGTCTGTCTTGTTTGCCATTCTGAATGAGATTTAAGCATCCTCCCTAGGGTCCTCCTTCGTGTTTAGCTTCTTTAGGTCTATAAATGGCTGTCCTATATTACACAGCTAATATCTGCTTATAAGTGAGTGTATATCATGCCTGTTTTTCTATTTCTGGGTTACCTCACTCAAGAAGTTCTATCCATTTGCCTGCAAATTTCATGAATTCCTTGTTTTTAATATCTGAGTAGTATTCCATTGTGTAGATGTACCACAATTTCTGTATCCCTTCCTCTGTTGAGGGACATCTAGGTTGTTCCAGATTCTGGCAATGACAAATAAAGCTGCTATGAACATAGTTGAGAAAATGTCCTTATGAATGATGGGGCATATTTTGGGTATATGCCTAGGAGCAGTGTAGCTGGATCCTAAGGTATACTATGACAGAGTGGAAAAAATCCGTTTGATTCTACTGTGCGGAGTCCTGGAGCAGAGATGACATGTCTAAGCAATGTCCAGGAAATGACTCAGATCTGCTGAGTCAAACCATGGCTCCTTTCCCCAGCAAGGCGAATGGGTGGGTCACTGAGCCCCACCAGGTGCCATGGGTGGAGGGATCTCAGGGGCTTCCTGGCTTCAGCTGCCAGACTCAGATTTAGAGATAGCAACCACACCTACAGGCAACAGAAACTGCAAAAGCCGCCTCACCCACAGCCCCACACTCCCCACTCTTCTGCCCACGCATTCCCCAATGATGTTACAACTAGCAGCTACAGGGAAATGTGGTTGTGGAGTCCCATCCCCCACCTGCCTTCACAGCAGAGGACTGAGAAGCCCAAAGCCTGGTGGTCAGGAAGGGTGAGGTTTTTACACAGGCCACTCTGTTTCCTCCTTCCTCTACTAAAGAGGAACTTGAAAATTAAAGGAACCTACATACCCCATGGTGCAAAGCATTTATAAATATCAGATCAAATGGCTAACCCAATAAAGGGCTTCATTTCCGTGCAGCTCTTTCTACTAGTTGCCTAGTTACAGTTGTCTGTCTGGCACAACCTTCGGCACTTTCTGGTGCATGAACATATGAGATGAAAGAGTAACCAAAACTCTAAATTTCCTAAAAAAATGAGACAATTTGAGTGCTTGCACAACACAGTTTTGTTTTCTATGATTTATTTATTTTTACTTGATATGTTTTCCTTGAATGTATATACTGTGTACCATGTACATGCCTGGTGCCTGCTGAGGCCAGAAGAGATCATTAGATCCAGTGGAACTGGAATTACAGGTGGTTGTGAGCTGCCCTGTGGGTGCTGGGAACTGAACATGGGTCCTTTATAAGAGCAGCCACTCATTCTTGACTGTGAGCTATGTCTCCAATCTCAAGGAACCAGAACAATGTTCCTAAAAGTCATATTTTGTTTTCAGACAGTGTCCTTATAATATCCCAACTATAAAATTTGAGTCTCAACTTCATCCTAATGAGTGAAGAACATTAAAAACAAAAACTCATCTACTTGATGAAGTATTGGTGACATAGTGATGAGCATACCTGCCTTCCAAAACATTAGCTACATAAATATAATAAATAATGATTTCAGAATAAGAAAGAATACCTTAAAAATGAGCAACAGTAAAGAGTACATTTAAACAAAAAAAATTTCTACTCACAAGACTACCTAATAAATGTAAGCTTTGTGTGTGTTTCTATTTTTTAGACACATTTTCCTATTAAACAACTGAGGCCTTGGGGTGAAGCACTCTGGTCACATTTTTTGTCAGGTTAATACACATAAAGAAAATAATGAAATAGGTGTTCCCCTCTGTTGGAGTAACTTTTTTTAAAGGTAGTTTTCTCAGAGTAATGGAAGGCACTATGGAGACTGCAGGAGTTGGGGGGATGGAGGAGATAGGAGATAGGGGGCCATTAGAGGTTTTGCCCAGATGTAAACCTCATAAACCGCAATGCCAACCTGCCAGGCAAGACATAGCCACCTATGAAATGGTGGTTCGATTTCTTTCTTTCCTTCCTTCTTTCTTTCTTTCTTTCTTTCTTTCTTTCTTTCTTTCTTTTTCTTTTTCTTTTTCTCTTTTTGAGATATCTAACTGCTCTCTGATTGGATTTGAGGCCTGATCAATGAAAGAATCAGACTAGCCTTATAACTTATATTTTTAAATTATAGGCCCATGTCAAACTAAAGTCTCCCAGTACCTTTCCAGAGAACGAAAGAATTTAACAGCCCCTTCTGATCCTAGCCTTCTGCACGGACGGAGATAAGGAAATGAACAAGCAAAGACTTCCACTTGGTTGTAGAAGAAAATAACATTGTCTAGCAGTGGATCCAGATGGTCCTAATTCCCCTCCCAAATAGCCCCTGACCTTCTGACTAAAGGCATGTACCTCTGCTTCTCAGAGAGACCACAGGATGAGCAAATTGCTTTTCCCACCTTTAACAATGGCCTAGTCTGACCATAGGATGTACTAATTCTTTTCCCACCTTTAACAGTAGCTAAATCTGCACATATACCATAAATCCGCTCCCATGCTGTCAGACCTGTAATCCCCTCATCTACCCCTTTAAAAACTTTACTCTAGCCTGAATACAGAGATAGCACCAGTGAGCTGGTGTAAGTAAACGTCTTGTTAATTGCATCGATTCTGGCCTCCAGTTTCCTTCGAAGCACACCTCTTAGGTAATTAGGCTCCCTGCTGGGCCTAACAATCAACAGCAGGGAATCCATCCTTGGTATTGTAAACCAAGTAAAATGCAGACTACTGGGGAGGTTACAGCCCTAGAGGGAAACTTACTGCTGTTGCTTAGCTAAATTGACATATCATCAAACTGCCTTCTAAATATCTGTGTCTAAATTCAAAGACAAAGGCTTCTCTGGGTGTTAAGCAGAGGCGTGTTGCTTTGCTGTGAGCAGCAATGAATGAGGGCTCAAGGCTGCCCAGGATATTAAGATTATATGAGTGTTCAGGACTCAGTCCTGCATAACACATTTTTATCACAATCTCTAAGCCTCAAGGAATACTGCAGAAGAAAGAAGTGAAAGAACGTAAGAGCCCGAAGCCAGGAAGAAGGGTTGCAGAATGTCATCTTCCAGGTGTGACACAGTTGCAAGCAGGAACTCCAAACAGCTGTAATCACATACTGGGCCTGTGCAAGACTGGCCTTCTCAACAGCTGGCTTTGGATTTGGGAGGGGGCTGCTCATGAGGGTCCACTCAGTACTGTTACACTATTGGCTACTGACAGATTCTGGAACAGGGGAGTCATTATCTTCAGTCGTGGACCCAATGGTTTAGCCTATCAGACCTAGTGGACAGATCCAAAACCATGGTCAAATGGATGAGCACAGCTTTTGGGCCTCAACTAATCAAGGATAATATCTTAGGCAGATTTAAAAAACAGGGATAGGACAGTAACCAGATCTTGGCAGCCAGCAATTAGCATCAAAATACAAGGATCAATCCAATGCCCAACAAGCAACCAAAAATTGGCAGGAAGAGGTGGGGCCCCATGAAACTCTCCCCATCCACTAAAATTTTCATTTCCAGAATCATTTCAGCTTGGTTTTTCTTCTTCTATTTCTATCTCTTTATTGAACTCCATGTTCATATCCTGTACTAATTTTCTTATTTCATCCAGCTATTTGTCTGTGTCCTCTTGGAGTCCACTCAGGGTGTTATTTGCCTTTTATGTCCTTGACATATTTATCATACTCTTTTGAATTTTTTTGTATGAAATTTAAAGTAAACCATCTTACTGGGGGGATCATTACTCTGGGATGGGTAAATTTTGAAGGAGACAAGTTATCTTGGTTTTTCATGTCACTTATGGTTTTGCCTTGGGATTTACATGTAAGGAGTTAGATTCATTAATTTTTTTTAAATTTAGCTTCACCTGTTATCTTTCAGTTGTAAGTGTTTGAAATGTATGGGAGGGACTAGGTTGTAGCAGGGCTGAGGTATCATTTCCCTCTGAGTGTGGTTCTTCTCTTCCCAGGGGGTGGG
Organism: Pachyuromys duprasi; assembly: GCA_028658305.1. NCBI lineage: Eukaryota > Metazoa > Chordata > Mammalia > Rodentia > Muridae > Pachyuromys > Pachyuromys duprasi. The sequence goes on along the minus strand of CM053744.1, from coordinate 99,267,774 downwards.
GGGTGAAGGGGGTTGTTGGCCACCAATCCACAAAGGCAGGAGGAGCAGATGGTGAGGCACAGGGCTTGGAAGGCCTCAAAAATGATGAAAATGATCTCTGGGGACCACTGCAGGGAAATATGTCAATTTTCTGCAGGGAGAACAAAAGCTAAATACCCCTTGCAGAGAGGGAGGGGGGCTCTCAGGATAGATGTACATAATTGGTTAGAACTAGGCACTTCAAGGATGCTTGATTTGCATTAAACAGCACGTTCCTCTCACATGAATGGAATACAGTACCTAATTATCCCCTAGGCGCAGGGAGGGGAGAGCTAGCAGATAACTGTGCCCAAAGGTCATATATCAGATGTGGTTACGGGCATTTATGCCTAAAGATACTCCCCAGATGAGGTCAGGCAGAGAGCCGAAGGCCCTGCTGGGGAGAAGAAATCCTCCAACTAGCACCAAGCTCAGAATGACTATCTGGACTGGGAGGACTGCAACTGCAAACAGTAGGGTCCTTCCCACATCTTAGATTGGTGTTCTGGGTACCCGGCTCTCTGCCCAGCCCTCCTCTGTAATAACAGCTGGTATCCAGGAATAGACCCACTGTGAAAATAGAGCAATAGTTACCAGACACCAACAACTCTGTCTCAGTCAGGGTTTCTATTGCTGTGACAAGACACCATGACCAAAGAGCAAGTTTATTTTACATTGTAGTCCATCACCGAAGGAAGCTAGGGCAGGGACTCAAACAGGTAAGAGTCTGAAGTCTGGAGATAATGCAGAGGCCATGGAGGGGTACCCTATCTGCCTTCTAATAAAGCCCGGGAACACCAGCCCAGAGATAGTACCACCCACAATGGGCCACGCACTCCCCCATTAGATTACTAATTAAGAAAACCTTTTACAGCTGAATCTTATGGAAGTGTTTTTCAGTTGGGGTTTCTTTCTTTCAGATAACTCTAGCTTGTGTCAAGTTGACATAAAAGCAGCCAGCACAAAGCCCTTACTCACTAAAGGGACATTAATATCACTGTATGCACCAATAAATTAGCTATTGTGAGCACAGGTGGAAAGCAAAAGAAAATAGAAAGAAGTAAAAAGCAGTGAGGCTACTGATTAATGTTGAGCCAACAAAGAGAAACTATAGGAGGAGAACATAAGAGGGAAAATCTTAGGGGCGAAAGAGGTCAGATATGTGAGAGAATTTGGCTAAAGTTATATATAATGAAGAAAGGGAGGTAAAAAAAATACCGTGTAATGTAGAACAGCCCTGTCTCCCAGAAGACTGCGGCACAGGGACCCTGCAAACAAGGACACACCATATTGTTTGGGAGAAGTAAAAGTAAAAGGAAAAACAATTTGGGATAGGTTTATTGTCTTAGCCAATAAAGATTAATGGCGAGGACTCTCATGGCAGTATGAAAAGCAGAAGTACTTATGCCCAGTTCACAAACCCCAAAAGACCAGGAATAAATAGACTCCGCTGTAAATACATGAGGTTTTTTGTTTGTTTGTTTGTTTGTTTATTACAAGTTACAAGCTGCAGCTTGGGCCCACAGCCCCCGCCACCAAAGCGGTAAGAGCCAAGAGCCTCATGCTCAGGTTAGTTGGGTAAGTTAAAGATTCCGTTCCTTCCCAGCATGCCCATGGCAGGGGTGATTCCTGCCTGGCAAGCAAATGCTGCGTTTTGAATTGATTGGCTATACGAAGGTCCCCAAACCATTAATGAACTGGTGTCCCTCACTAGGGGGATGGGCCAGTTTCCTAGCTACTGTATCTCTAGTGAGTGGAGAAAGAATGTAGCAAGGCCAGTTCTTCCCCTCAGGTCCCCTCAGGACCTCTCCACCCATCTAGTTCAGGCCTTAAACTTTAATAACCACTGAATTTTAATCTTTCGGTCTCTCAATACTCAAAAAGTGAGAAATTGAAAAAAAGTAAGAAATTAAGTGCTTTAGGTTCATCTCTGTTGCTGTGATAAAACACTGACCAAAAGCAACTGGGGTGGGGGAAGGGGGGGGAAGTGGGAGAGAGGAGGTCGAAGGGGGGAAAGTGAGGGAAGGGAGTTATTTCATATTGCAGATCACAGAGCAGGAGCTCAAGCAGGACCTTGAGGCAGAAGCCGTGGAGAAACATTGCTTACAGCTTGCTCAGGATCTTATACAGCCCAGGACTACCTGCCCAGGGAATGGTGCTGCCATAGTGTGCTGGGCTCCCTACATCAATTAACAACCAAGACAGTCCCCCACATGCATACCCACAGGACCTGAGTAAGCCCTCAGTAGAGGCTTGCCTCCCAGATGACTATAGACTGTGTCAAGGTTATAGTTAAAACTGAGAAACTGAAGAAAAGTAAGAGAAACTTCAGAGAGTGGGAGAGGTTCCCAAGGGAGGAGAAAGCCAAAGAACTCTGATGTCTAGGGGTTTTGTAAGCTAATGGTGGAAACTGGACAGAGGCTGAGGCTAAATCCTATGGACCAAGCCAATGGATGACTTTCACATTCTGCACCTATTTCCTTTGCCCACTCAGACTGAGAACCGTGTGCTATTGATGCACTGACCACCCAGTTAGAGGTGGTTGAAAGCTCTTTTTGTCTATCTCATATTCAAAGACTCCTATTCAAGAGGTCACTAGTGTACTTAAACAGTAACTTTAACAGTCAGGGTATTGTAGGAGGTAGCTGCTAAGCCCACTATGAATGTCTTTAGCAGGACTTAGAGGAAAAACACTCTATGTGGTCACAACCCCTTTTGCACTTCTTGGGGGTTTTGGGAGTTGGCTCCCCTAAAAATTGCCTTCAAAATCATCTGGAATACGAGGAAAATACCATACCAAATGTCAGACACAGGGTCAAGGGCAGGCATAGAGGCAGGAACAGGGGTATGCTTGAAAGTAGGAGATCAATGTGGTAGTCAGCAGATGGAAAGGACCAGAACAGAATGGAAGTAAGCAGGCAGGGTGGCTCTGTTAAAGCACTGCTGCCGTGACAGAGCACCATGACCAAGCAGTATGTAAAAGAGAGCATTTCACTGGGGCCTTGCTCACAGTTCACAGGATGGATCCATGACTAGCTTAGCAGCAGGCAGGCATCTTGACACAACAACTATGAGGGAGAGAGAGAAAGACTAACTGGGAATGGCATGAACTCTGAAATTTTCAAAACACACTGCTGTGGGACCAAAAGAACCTCATTTTGCTTTCCAGACTCCATCTTGTAACTTAGTCAGGGTGAGTAAGTTCCCTCACTCAATTCCAAACAACAGAAGTTCACCCACCTGCAGATCCTGAGGCTAAGACCCCCACCTAGTTCCAGGTGTTCCTTTTAGATACTTAGCTTCCCACTGTGGTTTGGCCCAAAACGTCCCTTCTTTCCCCAATCAATAATTTTAAAAATCAACTTGCTTGCAACACTCCTACCCAATCACGTAACGCCAAGGCCTGGAATTCCCCGCTTGCAGTTTTTCCCTGTAAAAATCCTGAGTCCCCTAGGCTTGAGGGTGCTCTCCTAAACCTGCTGTGTCAGGGATGGTTTGCGATCCAAGATCAAGCTTGCAATAAAGGTCCTTGTGTGTTTGTATCGGACTTGTGTTCCTGGTGGTCTTCTGGAGTCTCGCAATCTGGGCATATCACTGACATTGGCAGTCTCTTCCAACAAGGCCTCCTAATCTTTCCCAAACAGTTCCACCAACTGAAGACCAAGAATTTAAACACATGAGCCTACGGGGACCATTCCCAGCTAAACTGCCACAGAGGGCTTAGTCACACCCACCAGTTAATGTCAGTGGTGCTCATTTGTACTGATTGGTGCTGTTAGGTGGTTGGTACATGGCAGGTCAGCTCATATCAAAGGTGTTGAGTTAAATAAGGTGAGAATTTGCAAAATCTCATGACATATATTGTATTAGCCAGACTTTCTCTGATTCTGGAGTCATCTCTTCACTAAGTCCATGGGAAGCAGGATGCTTTCCCCTTTTGAGTCATCTCTGCAGGCCTCCAGGGCTCTTGTTTTCACATTCTCGTGGTAGCCTTCCAGTGTGTGCTTTCTGTTCCTTGACCTTGACAATTAAACTCTCTGTCCTTAGATGTCTATCAGTCCTTCTTGGTGTGCACTGTTTTTAGGCCTGGATCTTCTAGGCAGGGTCCCGTCATGCCTTTTACAGCCTTCTGCAACCTCTGGGATCCTCTTCATTCTTTTTTATGCATGTAAAATATGCATTTTAAGATAATTATTGTATTTTTATTTTGTATGTTTAAGTATTTTGCCATGTTCGTGAAGTACTGAAGGAGGCCAGAGGGCACCATCAGATCCCTGGAACTGGAGTTACAAATGGTGACAAGCCATCCTGTGAGTACCGGGGACTGAGCTAGGGTCCTCTGCCAGAGCAGTCTGTGTTCTCATCTAACCTTGTCAGTCATCTTTCATAGCTGGTGCATCCTCTGGTTTGCCCTTCACTCTAAATTTATTTTTTTATTATTTATTTATTTTCATCAAATTTATTTATTTTTTCTTGGCAACTCCACTCATAATAAAAATAGTAAAATGATGATAACAAATGAATAATAAATATAATACATTAATATTATAATTGTTAAATTAGTAATATAAATAAAACAATGTGATAAATGTAAATAATGTAATAATATAAATAACATAAATAAATGTAAGTAATGTGAATAAAATAGATTAAATATAATCTAAACACTATGATAAAATAATAAGGTAATGCTTTTCTTATTGTGTTTGAGTTCCTCCTTTCGTGTGGCCAGCACCTGTGCAGGAGATAGGACGGGAAGGCCACCACTTCTGGCTCTGGGGCCACCACTCAGCAAGTTGTGCGAGGAGATGTGGAATTGATTGTCACATCTTGATCATGAGCAAACGAGTGGCTCTCTGTTACCTCACTACAGAACCAGGGGTGCTGAAATAAACACAGCCAAGACTGTGACTAACGATGACGTCCTGCCCAGGAGATGCTGAAAATTAAAGCAGCCTTGGACAACTCTTTTATTTACATTTTAGTATTTCTGAAATCCAGGTGTATCTATTCTCTTTTACTTTAAACCAAATCATTTATGTTAGGTTTATTCTCTTGCTATAAACCTGTTACTTCAGGTGTAGCCCCTCCCTCTGATGGAGGAAAAATTTGTTTTTCAGTGTGACCAGGAGTGTCATGAGTAGCATAATCCATCACAGGCTCTGTAGGTGCAGAGGCATAGCAGGGTGCTTTGTTTATTTAGATCTGGCCAATGGCTGAATAATCTGCATTTAAACCTTTAAATTTGTATGTTCCTCAGTTAACAGCATATGTATCAGAAAATCAGAACTCTTTTTGTGCACCTGACCCCTGTCCAACCCCACTGTTTGGCCTGGTCACATTTGCCATGTCTGCTACTGTAGTACTGGAACAACACACACAGGTTTCAAGTTACCTGGTAGCTTTAACTTTCTTTCTTTCTTTCTTTCTTTCTTTCTTTCTTTCTTTCTTTCTTTCTTTCTTTCTTTCTTTCTTTCCTTCTTTCTTTCTTACAATTTGTATCCCAGCTGTAGCTGTCTCCATCTCTTCCCAGTCCCACCCACCCTCCTTCTTCTCCCCATATGACCCTAGACCACTGATAGGGGAGGACCTCCTCCCCTTCTCTCTGACCCTAGCCTATCAAGTCTCTTAAGGACTGGCTGCATTGACTTCCTCTGTGGCCTGGCAAGTCTACACCCCCCAGGGGGAGCTAGGCACTGAGTTAATATCAGAGACAGCCCCTGCCCCCATTATTAGGGAACCCACTTGGAAGCTGAGCAGGGGGTCTAAGTCCTCTCCATGAATGGTCCTTGGTTGGAGTATCTTCTCTGCAGGGCCCCCTGGCCCCAGGTTTTCGGCTCTGTTGGTCTCCTTGTGCAGTTCCTGTCCCCTTCCAGGTCTTTCTATCTTCCTCTTCTTCTATAAGGTTTCCTGCACTCTTCCCAAAATTTGGCAATGAGTCTCAGTATCTTCTTCCATACCTTGATGGGGAGAGTCTTTCAGAGGCCCCCTGTGGAAGGCTTTTGTCCTGTTCCTTGTCTTCTCCTACTTCTGATATCTATCCTGTTTCTCCTTCTGAGTGAGGTTTCAACCTCTTCCCTAGGGTCCTCCTTGTTGTTTAGCTTTTTTAGGACTATAGATTTTTAGTATGTTTATCCTGTATTATATGGCTAATATTCACTTATAAGTGAGTATATACCATATGTGTCTTTCTGTTTCTGGGTTACCTCACTCAGGGTGATCTTTACTAGTTCCCACCATTTACCTGCCAATTTCATGATTTCCTTGTTTTTAATTACTGAGTAGTATTCCATTGTGTAAATGTACCACAATTTCTGCATCCATTCTTCAGTTGAGGGACATCTAGGTTGTTTCCAGATTCTGGCTATTATGAATAAAGCTGCTGTTGCTATAATGTTCTTTTGGAATGTATACAATTTACCCTTGTTCATTCAAGTGCTGATTTCTCTCCCCAACTACCTGGTTTCAATCCGGACATTGCATTGTGATGCTTATTCTAAACATCACCTGTCTCAAGTTTGTGTAAACATGCCACCATTTGTTCTCTATACTGTCAGTTAAAGCAACTAGCCACAATGCTGAGCAATGGAGAAGATAGGGTGGGACATCCTGGTAAGGAGTGGGAGGAGGAGGAAGGAAGCAAGAGAGAGGAGAGGAGGAGAATCTACAGGAGATGTCCTGGAACCACGTGGAGAAATGAACTGGACTTAAGATGTCACTAAAAGCAAGAATAGTGGATGAATCTGAATGGTAGGAAACTATGCGGGGTTTGAGGTTTAGGATGGAGTAACTATTGCCCAGCATTGTGCTCTAGGTTAATTAAATAAATCCTAGTCGCTGTGTAGTGATTTGGTTATACAGCTGCTTAGGAATAACTGCTGCTTAACTAAAATATATATCCATAGTAAATATTAATATTCTACAACAAGGAGCTATGAACATAGTTGAGCAAATGTCCTTGTTGTATGTTTTAGCATTTTTCAGATATATGCCTAGGAGTGGCATATATCTATATGCATATATCTATAGCTGGATCTTGAGGTAGCACTATTTCTAATTTTCTGAGTTTACCAGATTAATTCCAAAGTGGTTGTACAAGGTTATATTCCCATCAGCAATGGAGGAGGGTTTCCCTTTCTCCACACCCTCTCTAGCATGTATTGTCACTTAAGTTTTTGATCTTAGCCATCCTGATGGGTGTCCTGAACTGAACACCAACAGCTCAGGCTCTAAGATCATCAATAAATGGGACCTCATGAAACTGAAAAGCTTCTGGAAAGCAAAGGACACTGTCATTAGAACAAAGCGACAGCCTGCAGACTGGGAAAGGATCTTCACCAACCCTATATTTGATAGAGGCCTAATATCCAGAATATATAAGGAACTCAAGAAGTTAAACACCAACAAAAAAAGTAATCCAATTTAAAAATGAGGTACAAAGCTAAACAGAGCGTTCTCAACAGAGGAATGTCAAATGCTCAAAGTCCTTAGTCAGAGAAATGCAAATTAAAACAACCCTGAGATCCCACCTCACACCCATTAGAATGCCTAAGACAAACTCAAGGGTTGATGGACATTCTTAAAGTGAACCCAAAGATCTGAGCCTTTTGATTTATAGCACTTTTGTGGGTTTCTGGATCAAGAGAATAGAGAAATGTTCTTCAAAAATCACCTCAGAACCCATACATGTTTTAAATTGGAGATTTGTTTTTAATGTAATGCTCAATTCCTGCTCCCTAATGCTCTCTGGGATCTCATTTAATTCAGTATTTTAGAAGGAAGGGTTTGTATTCACAAAGGATCTGGATTTGGGGACTGTACAGCCTTTATTGCTTACAGTCTGTTATAGGTGAGCATGGGAAGGGGAGTCCATTTAAGTCCCAAGAAGAATCGGATGATATAAACCATCATGGTTAAGTCCTCCTTTCCAAGTGTTAGGTCCACATGGGACACTACATCAAATTACCACCAAGTGGCACACAAACCCAGGCCATGAGAACACATTTCTGTAATCAGGTATTTTCTGCATGATGGTTGAAAGATGTTGTATATATTGTGGGTGAGCTGGCTGACTTTGATGAGGACACACTCTGTGCAGCTGAGGATGTGTGGGTGGGGAGTTGTGGAGTGCTGCACAGCATGAGTGTGGAGGGAAGTCAGTGTTCATTTATAAAAGCAAAGGCATCTATTGAATAAATGCCTACAATTGACCTAGTTTATACAGATCAGAATACAGTAGCACTGGGAGGCTGTTTAAAAACCATGCTCACGGGGTCGGGATCTAATGCCATTCTAGAGATTATTAAAATGACAAGCACAGAGTGGATGTTTATTCTCTGTTTTGTTCAATGGTTTTGTGTATTTGATGGCAGTCACACAAAAGGGCTTCGGAAAATTGGGACTGGGCCCACTCTTCAGAGGGTATCAGGTGAGGACTGGGTGGGTGCTGAATGAAATTCTACCTGGTTAGTGTCTGTCTACAGATGACCTGACTCCGGGTGTTTGTTTCTCTTTGTGGTTCAGTGTGTTAACTTGCTGTGTATTTCTTGGCAACAGGCTTGTTCTCTACTGCACAGGACACAGGGCTGTTTCCCACAGACTCAGGTCCTCCTCACCCCATTCCACCCCAACCCCAACCAGCCTTGCTAGGACCTTCACTATGGGCACTCCCCCATGCCCTGAATCCATGCCACTCACTATCTCCTCGGCTTTCATTTTTACTAATTATCTCCATTATTTCCTTCAGTTTTCTACCCTCTGTTCTCCTTATCAAACAAGCCAGCCTCTTGATTTCTGCCTCTTTAGCTACATATCATCTTCTGTTTCTTTCTCACACAAACATCCCATACAAGCAAAAGGTTTGGCATCCTAATTTTAAAACATCTCTTCATGAAGCTATGCTTGGGCATAATCAGACATTTTTATTGTGTCATGCTGACTTTTCTCTTGTTGTTGTTATTATCTACCATAGCATATTACAGCTTTAATCTTAACATCTTTTTTTTTCATTTTTTAAAAATTTATTTATTTTTATATCAATCACAGGTTAGGTACTTTGAATCCCAGGCGTAGCCCCCTCCCTCATTCCCTCCTACCCTCCCACTCCCTCCCTCATCTCCCTCCTCCCCGCCCCCTCTAAGTCCACCAACAGGGGAGGACCTCTTCCCCTTCCATCCAACCCCAGCTTATTCTGTCTCCTCAGGGCTGGCTGCAATGACCTCCCCTGGGATCTAGCCAGTCTGTCACTCCCCAGCTTGTATGGGGGAGGGTCAAAGAGTCAGCCATCAAGATCATGACTGAAACAGTCCCTGTTTCCCTCACTAGGGTCTTCAGTCCTACACCGAGCTATCATGGGCCCCATCTGTGCGGGGGTTCCAGGCCACATCCACACATGGTCCTTGATTGTAGAAACCGTC
>CM053744.1:99212783-99257840 GCA_028658305.1 Pachyuromys duprasi | reverse complement strand
TATCATCTGCAAATAGTGATACTTTGACTTCTTCCTTTCCAATTGTATCCCCTTGATCTCCTTTAATTGCCTTATTGCTCTAGCTAGAACTTCAAGTACTATGTTGAAGAGATATGGAGACAGTGGGAGCCTTGCCTAGTCCCTGATTTCAGTGGGATTGATTTTAGTTTCTCTCCATTGAGTTTGATGTTAGCTATAGGCTTGCTGTATATTGCCTTTACTATGTTTAGGTATGTTTTGTATCCCTAGTCTCTCCAGGACTTTAAACATGAATGGGTGTTGGATTTTGTCAAATGCTTTTTCGGCTTCTAGGGAGATGATCATGTGGTTTTTCTCCTTCAGTTTGTTTATATGGTGGATCACATTGATGGATTTACGTATATTGAACCACCCTTGCATGCCTGGGATGAATCCTACTTGGTCATGGTGGATGATATCTTTTATGTGCTCTTGGATTCGGTTTGCAAGTATTTTATTGAGTATTTTTGCATCATTTGAACTTCTTTTTAATTTGGAGTTTAAGCATTGCGTACCTGTTTAGAGGTTTAGGCCTGGGTTTTTATATATGTTGTGGCTATTTTGTTCTATCCTCATTTCTATATGGAACGGACAGTTATGCCTTTAGCGCTAAACTTTTTATGAACTCCCTTTTACCTTTAGAGTTTAAGCATATCCTAGGCATCTTGTACCTGGGATTTTATGTTGGTTATAGCTATTCTTTGGCTTGTCCATTTTGTGATGCAGGATGGATCGTTCTGCCTTTTAAACATATGAATTGTAATATTTGACTTTTTTGGACTTAGCTAGGCTGGTGTGTACTTTGCTACCTGTAAGTCCCTTGTGACTCTTTTGCATCAGGCTTGACTGATATCTGTGCCCCGTGAAAATGTCTCACATTCTAAAGGACAAGCCACCTGCCAGAGCAATATGACAACATTTAATTTAGTCAACATTAATATTTTTTGATGTGGGAGTCATGCAATTTGCATGTTTGTCTTCCAGATCAATTTCCGGTCCTTATGTTCACCAATAGAACGTGTCTCTTAAGCCAAATGCCCTTTGGTGCCAGTTCTCACTTTCTGAGGAGATTGACTGGCCTTTTTAGAGCAGTGTGACATCATCTCTCCCTACATAAATCTGAAATAGATTAGTAAGGACATAATATCCATTATTAAGAAAAAAGAACTTACGTAAATTTAACCTAAAGGAAGTTTGTCATTTTGAATCCTAGACTGTATTTGCAAGCGGCTAACAGCAGGAGTTGTTGCCCTGGCTTTATTATGTAAATTAGGTTGATCTGGAACTCAGAGATCTGCCTGTCTCCTTTGTGTTGGGATTCAAAGTGTGTGCTATCACCATCTTGTTCAAATATTTTATCTCAAATCCATTATCATTGTAATTCAGAGACTTTAAACAAAAATCAAGCAAAGAAACACGAAATCCCCTTGCTGAGCCCATACTTCCTCTTCTAATTCTTCCTCTCCCGGCTAGCAAGATGTCCAGCCCTATTTTCTCCCCTGCTCAGTGACTGCCTGTTAGCTGCTTTATTGACATATGAGGAGACCATTGCGGAGCAGAGTTTATACAACATTAAGATAAGAGATTATCAGAACAAGGCTTGCAATCAGATATGGGGGATACAGAAATCAGCATATATATTTATACAATAACCTTATGCCTACAGACTAAAACCAGATATATCATGGGAAGGGCCATGTGCTGTGTGTGATCAAAGGCTTACATAAACCATACCTACCAGTCAAAATCAAAAGACCACCAACATCTCTCTATACCCACCAACCCTAACAACTCAACCAACTCTTCCTGGATCCACAAAAGAAAAGCCCCAGCAGGAATCAGGGGTTCTAGAACTTTCTAGCTCAAGTAGCATGCTGCTTCCTTGCAACATATATATCTGACCTGTATTTTGCTTTGCTTCTCAAATAAAATATTTTGCTGCTTTGAAGAACAATTCTATTTTAGAAACGTATGACCATGATTCTTCACCTCAGTTTTGAGTCTGAGTGGGAATACATTTCAAGATACAGGCACAACTAAGAACTTTCTGAACAAGGTTTCAACTTCTCTGAAAATAAAGCAATAATCAGCAAATGGGATCTCATGAAATTAAAAAGCTTCTGGACATTAAGGAATATCAATCAGTGGCAAGCACCCCACAAAATGGGAAAAACATTTACCAGCTATATATCTAACCAAAGATTATTAGTATGTAGAATATATAAAGAAATGAAAAACCTGAACATCAAGGAACCAATTCCAAAATGAATAAAGAAAACTCATTCCAAGCATGGGCTACAGAACTGAACAGGGAGATCTTAAAAGAAGAAATGCAAATGGCTAATAAAGGTTTTATTTTTAAAATATTTATTTTTTTCCATTTTATGTGTGTGAGTGTTTGGCCTGCATGTAAATATCTGCATCATGTATGTGCCTCATGCCTGTGGAGATCACAAGGAGACATTGGATCTCCTGAAACTGTAGTTACAGATGGTTGAGCCACTCAATGGGTATTGGTAACCAAACCCAGGGCCTCTACAGGAGTAAAAACTACTTCTAATAGTTGAGCCATCTCTCCATTCCCCCTAATTAACATTTAAAAAGTATTCAACATCATATGCCATCAAAGGAATGCAATTTAAAACTGCTCTTGAGATTACATTTTACCTCAGTCAGAATGGTTATCATCAAGTAAAAAGATGGCAACAAAATACTAGCTAGAGTATGGTGCCCTTAAACACTGCTAGAAAAATGCAAATTGGTGCTGACACAGTGAAATTCAGTGTGGAGGGTCCTAAGCATGCTAAAAATAGAATGACCATATGTTCCAACTATACTACTCAGTACTTGTCATATATCCAAAAGACTCCATATTCTACCATGGAGATTCTTTTACATCATGTTTACTGCTACTTTATTGGCAATAGCTAGAAAATGGAATCAGCCTAGATATTTATAAACTGATGAATGAATGGTTAATGAAAATGTGGTATATGCGTATAAATTTTATTCAGCAGTGCAGAAAAAGGAAATTATAAAGTTTTCAGGAAAATACATAGAACTGAAAAGTAGTCCACAGAGTGAGGTAACCCAGTCCCAGAAAGACAAATGCTACATGTTCTTTCTCATATGTGAATCATAGCTTTGGATTTTTACTCTTGGGTGTTTAACTTAAGAGTATTTACAGATGTCAGAAAGCTAGAAATGATTCATGGGAAGGGGAAGGAGAAGCAGCCTTAAACGTGGAAGAGAGAGTAGAACATATATGACGCAAAAGTAGCAGGGAACACTGGGGACTAAAGGTTTAACTGGGAATGGGAATAGTGACGTGAGAAGAGGAAGGGGTGAGGATACTTAACCAAATCTCAGAATGTGTGGAAAAAAGCTTCATGGAAACTGATTACTTTGTAAATTAATTAAAAAGCTGTAATAAAAAAGTTTGAAAGGGGATACCCTTTGTGGGTGAACAATATTTCCCCCAGAAAACATTGGCTGTTAAATATAAACCTTAGTTTCAGGTATGGGATACTTCTCTATAAGTTACTGATCAGTTAAATACTAGAGTTAACCAAGACAACACAGGCTATTGCCATTGCTCTTGATGGAACCATCATAACTAGATGACAAGACCTATTGTTGAAGGTACAACATGCTTTGGTGGTAGCATATAGAGAATCCAAGCCGAAACTAACCTGGAAACTTCCACCCTGCTGGATAGATTCCATACTGTTTGAAAGTGATACATAGGCCACTGGAGGAAAAAAAAAAATCAACTGACTTAGCTAGTGGTGTAGTCTGCATGCCTCAGTACTGACCTAAGAAACACTCTCTAGTGTAACAGTGGCATGGCTAGGACGGGGGTAACCAGCCCCTTTCTGATTGGATTTGAGGCCTGTTCTGTAGGAAGGGGATCATGTCTGGTTCTATAAACCTGCTCAAAAACTCATTAGTTAGAAGGGGTATCACAGGCCATCGTAGGAGAAAACCTACCGCCTCTGTTTTGCTAAATAGATACGTTATCAAATTGCTTTCTAAATATTTATGTGTATATTCATAGACCCAGCCTTCTCTCAGTCTTGATTAAAGGATCTGTTTTTGCAATGGGAAGGAATGAATGCAGAGACTTGTAACTGGCCAAAGTATTAAGAATAAGAGACTATAACTGCTCAGTCCTAAATGAGATATCAATATTGACCCCTGGCTCAACACCCAGGGAAAGGGGCAGAAAGAATATAAGAGCCAGAGAATAAGGAGAAGTGCTGTGTTCAGGATATGACGTGGTAGCTGTACTTGCAAACTCACTGCAGCTATGGTTACCTAATCAAGATCTGCAGAAGCACAAGCCAGTCATTAATTCCATCACGGAAGGAAAGGGCTCACAAAGCTTCACCTGTAGATGAAGAACTATTGGCAATTGATGGGTCCTGGGCAAGGGGGAGTAATTTTCTTTGGGAGTGTGGCTACTGGTAGTAGGTTCTCCATGCTTTTCAGGCAGTGCTAATTACACTCAGTGTGTTACACATTTTTTTAAAGGAACATATCAAGGATAGAGGAACACTTGTTGGGGAGTTAGTTACTGAGGTAACTAACAAAAAATCCAAATCAGAACTAGAAAATAGATACCATTTAACATTTCTAGGTGAGAGGACATCAGTGAAGGAAAAGTAAACGGTGATTAAAAAATGAATTCCTTTTTTATATTTTCCTCATTGAATGCAAATAATTCTGGAAAAAACAGAAAAATCCCCAGCACCTTCATTACTAAGAAAGTAAGTCACTTCAGTTAACTTAGTTTGCTGGTATTATGAGTTACAAAGCTCTGGTATATAGACACAAAATCTTTCTCAGCCCTGAATTAAAGGAAATAGGGGTAAGATATGAGAATCAAGGACAGTACACATCAAGACTCAAAATCAAGCAACTAGAGAAAGATTAACCAAAAACCCAAGAGTGAAATCAGAAATAACAAGGGGTTCAGAGTACAGACCCCAACACCCAGTAACGAGAGGAGTCATGGATTCCAGAAGAGAGATCTGAACCCTCAACTAGAAGACACTGGAAGTTAGTTGCACTCATTCTGAGTCTTGGTATTAGTCATTGCCCGTTGCAAAGACAGCTTCTCTGACCAATGCTGAGAACAGTGCTAGTCTATGGATATAAACACAAATACTTAGAAGGTAGTTTTATTACTCGTTCATTTAGAAAAACATCTGTAGAATGTTCCCCTACCAGGACTCTTCAGCCATAGGTTTTTGACCAGGTTTACAGTACCAAGCATTGTATTCCCTACTATGGAACAAGCCTTAAATAAAACACAGAAGTACTCTAATCCTGACCCTGGGATTTTCATTGTTTGGAAAAAAATATTTATTTATTCAATTTACACGTCAGTCATGGGCTCCTCCCTTCTCTCCTTCCAGTCCCACCCTCCCTCCTGCATCTGCTCTCCTCTATTCCTCAGAATAGGGAACCCCTCTACCCACACACCCCAGCTTATCTATGCACATGAAGACTGAGTTCATCTTCCTCTCCTGTGGCCTGGTAGGGCAGTCCCATCAGAGGGAAATGATCAAAAAGCAGGCAACAGAGTCCATGTCAGAGATTTCCCCACTCCCTTTACTAGTGATCCCACATGAAATCTGAGCTGCACATCGGCTACATATACGTAAAGGGCCTAGATCCCATCCATGCATGGTCCATGGTTGGTGCTTCAGACTACATAGGCCCTCCACCCCTGGCCCTGGTTAGTTGATTCTGCTGGTTGTCTTACGGAGCTCTTGTCCTTTTATCCTGCCCCCACTTTTCCATTAGGCTCCCTATGCTTCTCCCAGTGTTTGGCTGTGAGTCGCAGTATCTGTTTCCAAACCATTGCTGGATGACCTCTCAGAGGACGACTCTGATAGGCTCCTGTCCACAAGCTTAGTAGAGTATCATTAATAGTGTTAGAGGTTGGCTCTCTTCCCTTTAGTGGGTCTTAGGGTTGGGCCTGGCATTGGTCAGACATTTCCTCAATCTCTGCTCTATCTGTTCTATTGTTGTCCCTGCAGGCCTTGTAGGCAGGGTAAGTTTTGGAATGAGGTTTTTGTGGGTAGATTGGTGATCTCCTCTGTCCACTAGGAGTCTTGTTTCTAGGAGTCTCAGCTAGAGTCCCCCTCATATCCTCCCAGAGGCCTATTCTGACTTAGGTCTCCAGCTTGTCACGGAGATGCTCCCACCCACCATTTCTGTTTTCTCTGCAGATCTTCTGCCCTCTTGCCCCTGATCTCTCCAGTGCACATTTTAATGCCAGATACAAGGGAAAGAGGATCTCTGAGTTTGAAGTCAGCCTGGTCTACATAGTGAGTTCTAGGACATCTAGGACTACATAGAGAGAACCTGTCTTAAAAAAACAAAAAAACCCCTCAGAACAAAACAAAACCAAAACAAAAGCAAAACACAAACAAAAACTGAAACAGACAAATCTAAAACCCTTAAAACCAAAACAAAGCCAGGACTCCTGGGAGGATCCAGTCATCCAATCATGTAAGACACCTCTGTTCAAATTCTTTTTAAATTCTATTTTCCAGTTAATTTATAAAGTATTAGGTTTCTACATGGCTTTTCTAGCTATCCTTAGCTTTTGTTAATCCTTTCCCTCAGCTTCACCTTCCTTTATGCCCTGCCTCTGCCCCCACATTAAACTCCCTCCACATTCCCTTCATATCACACGTTTTTACTATCCCTCCCATCTTTACGATCTCTCCTCCCCCACTTGGTCCTCTTCTTGCTTCCTGGCCTCTGTAAACACTCCTACTTAAACACATCTAAGAGTTGAATGGAGGGTCTGTACACAAAAGGAACAGAAGCGGTTGGTTTATGTTTCCAGAACTGGGTTACCTCACTATGTAGAATATTTTCCAAGTCCATCCATTTTCTTTCAGACTTCACAATTTCACTTTCTTGTGCTGCTGAGTAAAAGTCAATTGCACATGGGTGCTATATTTTCATTATCCTTTAATCAGCTGATGAGGCTGATTTCATTTCCTAATAATTGACAATAGAGCAGTGGTGGACATGAAGTACAAGTATCTCTGTGGTAGGACATGGAGTCTTTCTGGCATATGACAAGGAGTGATACAGTTGGGTCATATGGTACTTCTCTTTTTAGCTTTCAGAATCCTCCACACTGACATCCATAGTGTCAGTACCAATTTACACCCTCTACATCACACATTCTCAACAATATTTGTTGTCATCTTTTTTTCTTTATGACAACCAGTCTGACTGTGTAGTAAGATGGAATCTCATGGTAGTTTTAATTTGCATTCCTCTGAATGCAAATGATGTGGACACTTTTTTAAAATGTTTCTTAGCCATTTGTATTTCTTCTTTTGCGAGCTCTGTGTTCAGGTCCATAGCTCTTTTTTTCCCTTCATGTTTAGTTGTTTCAGTTCTTTGCCCACTAGTTTTGCATTTGGTTTGTTCTTGTTTTTCTAAGGTCTTATAATACATCATTAAGTGATATAGCTGAAATCTCTGAGTTTTTTATATAGATACACAGAGCTATAAATGTCTCTCTTAGGATTGCGTACATTTTATCACTTAGGTTTTAGTATGTAGTTTTTTTACTCTTATTTAAGTCTAGGACACTAAAATTTTTCTTTCTGGATTTTAGTTCTCTGTTTACTGTTCAACCACCTTGCTGCCCAGCCATGATGGAAATGGGCTTTTATTCCTCTGATGTTGTTAGGCCAAATCAACTCTTCTTTCTGTGAGTTGTCTTGATCATGGTGTATTATCACAGAAGTAGCAAGATAACTGACATAAGGGCCTTTCCTATTTAGTTCTAACCATTTTATCACAAGCCCAAAAGGAAGATTTTTATTATTAAAAATTGTTTTAGAGCTATGGACGCAACTCAGTCAGAAAAGTGCTTGCTGACTTAAGATCTCCAGAACTATGCCCAGCATGGTGGCACATACCTTTAATCCCAGCACTTGGGAGGCAGAGGCAGACAGATCTCTGTGAGTTTGTGGCCAGCATGACAGCTTTTGCTTGACATTCTGATTCTGAGATTTCCCTACAATTGGCCTACTTCATCTCCATTTCTTATGTGAGAACATGAGCCTGGGAGCTGAAATTTCCCATAGTCACATAGGTTTAGATCTTAAATCTTTTGGCCCCTAAGCTTGTTTGATTGCTTGTTTCATGGTTTCCTCCACAAGCTCTGACTTTGTGTATAAAAAGGATATCTGCAATTTTCTTCTGGTGTTTGCCATGAGAACATGAACTCTGTTCTTTGTGGTTTTTCTTCTGAACAGCTCCATTACACTGGGCAGATAATTTTCCCAGAATTCACCAAGTATGTTGTTTATTCAAAACAATGAAAACAGCCTTTGTAAGAAGTTAGTCTAGTTCTATACACTCAACAATACTTCATTATTTATAGATATGCTACTTTTGTGAACAGAAGGCCAGCAGGGTCAGTTCACAGCGCTGACAAGGATATTGGTATGAGTCAGCAGAAACAGCTGACATCAGGCATCCTGGGACTAGGAATCAGCACAAAATGGCTAACAACTGATGTCTGGGAAACCATAAAACAAATAGTGATGTCATTGATTATGTAATTCCTTTTTAAAGGGTTACTTTTATGTGAGTCTGTGTAAATATGGCTCTGATATCAGAGGCCTGAGACTTTACCTTTGGGTTTGCCAGCCTGTGTGTTTGTCAGTAGGCCTGTGTGCCTATCACCATGTGGCCTGTGTTTACCCTCCTCTCCACCTCACCTCCACCGTGTGTCTTGCCTCTACGTGCTTGCTGGCAGCTGCCTGTATAGCAGCCTTCATATGGAGTAAATTGAATATGTCTTATCTGTCAGTGAGTCCTCTGATCTGTTCAGCCTCCCAGCCTCCCATGACTCTCCTCCTCCTGGCATCAGAGTGGTAACCATAACAGATGACCTCATTGATATGCTCCAGGCATGGGCTGAAATGTTTTCTGCTTTGAGGGAGGCAGAGGGGAGCCTGGCTCCCAACCCAGTATGACCCTGGGCTGGGTATGTGTGTCGGGGGGAGTTGTGCCTGAAGGGAAGGACTTTTCTTGGGCTAATTTATAAACTAATACAATGATAACTCTTCAAATATGTTTGTGACACCTCACCACTGTCATGGTCAGTCTTTCTTTGGCAATAGATCCGTTGTGTCTTGTTTACACAGGTCACAATTCACAGCTATCTCTAATGCTGAGTGAGAACATCTCTGAGTTCCAGGATCTAATTCCTGGTGTCCTTTCTGCTTTTCCTTTCTCATTGTCTCATTTTCTTATTGCTCCTGTCCATTCTCTTTCCTTCCTTCCTTCCTTCCTTCCTTCCTTCCTTCCTTCCTTCCTTCCTTCCTTCCTTCCTTCCATTTTTCTCTCCTGTCAACACTTCAAACTTTCTGCTTGTCACCTTTCTCTTTCTGCCTTTCTTCCCTTCTGTCTCTTCTTCCTCTTCCTCTGGTTCTAGTCCTTAATGAGCATCTGAGATATTTTTATTTTTATCTTCTCTTTCAGTCTCTTGATTAAAATTTAATTTCTTACAAGGGAAGATAATATTAACAGAACACTAGAAACAAATATGTCTGGTTTGATTCTGCAAAGGGAATAGGAGCCCTTACTGACCAAGCACTCTGTCCATCGAAGAGAGATCTTGCTAGAGCCTCAGGCATATCACATGCACGGCAGTGATGGATGATCAAGGCCATGCCTGACAACCAGGATAAGAACACCCCAAGACATCATGCTTTCCATGTTACCCCTTCATCATAACCTGGGTGGTTGAGTTCACCTTACAATTCCCCTCACAGGATAAAAGTCGACTAGAAGCTCTTTGTACTGGGCCATATCAAGCCCTACTCTCACAGGAAGTAGCTTGGCCCCATAAAGAGTACATTAATTTCCTCAGAAGGCTGGTGGTTTGAAGGGAAATGGCCTCTGTAGGCCCATATATTTGAATTCCTGGTCTCTTGCTGGTGGAACCGTTTGAAAGGGATTAGGAGGTATAGCCTTGTTGGAGGAATTGTATCACTGGAGGTGGGCTTTGAGGTTTAAAAGCTTTGTGATTTCCAGTATGTGTTCCTGCTTCTGTTCATGGTTGTGGATGATCAAGATGTGAGTGTTCAGCTGTTTCTTGCTCTGACATCATGGACTTTACTACACTAAGATTGTAAGCCAAATTAAATGCTTTTCCTTGTAAATTTTCTTGGTCACGGTGTTTGGTCACAACAGTAGAAAAGTAACCAATGTGATGGCTCCATTGATCTCATTCCTTCACACTCATTCTCCTCCCCTAATGGTCTTTATCATCTCTCACACTGTCGCAATGGTGACCAAGGCTTTAGCACATGAGCTTCTAGGGATGCATTGAAACCACATCCAAAACAAAACAACCTATGACTTGGTGGAGTCTTGGCAATCTCTGACCCCATTGTCTACTATCTCCATCATTACTCTGTCATCCTGGTCCTGCCACTCTGCCAGCCTTGAAGACCATCCACAGCTTTAGGACATGCTGTTTCCTCTGATGGAACCATCACAAGGTTTCCTTCTTCCTCTGCTGCCTTGAAGGTTTCCTTCAAGCCTCTGCTCAGGTGTCACCACACACACACACACACACGCACGCACGCACGCACGCACGCACGCACGCACGCTGTCCCTCGGTGGCTTCCTTTCTTCTCATTCTTTTATTTGTCCTAATGTGTTTCCATCTGGCACTCTATAGAACTGTTCTTTAAATCTGTGCTTTTTCTATTTTCTCCATGAGGACAGAGCTCGGGAGAACAAGGTTGCACCAATGCTGGTTCACTGCTTTAATCTCAACACCTAGAAAATGGCCACCTGCTGGTAGGCTCATAGTAGTTATCAACTGAACAAAGGAATCAGTGGCTTGCACTGGGCATGATAGTGCATGTCTTTAATCCCAGCACTTGGGAAGACAGAGGCAGACAGATTGCTGTGAGTTCGAGGCCAGCCTGGTCTATAAAGTGAGTCCAAGACAGCCAGGGCTACACAGAGAAATGCTGTTTCAAAAAACTAAACACAATAACAACAACAACAAAAGAAACAAAGAAAAAAGAGAGAGAAAGCTATCGGTGACTTTAACCATCTTAATATTCTGAACCACTTGTCAATGCCGTGCTCTGTTGAGATCCTGATGCTTTTTCATTCCTATACTCCTTAAGTGCATTTTCTCCAATTACTTATGGTAGACATCATAAATACAAGCACTGAGGTGGGGAAAAATACTGTGAGTGCAGTAAGACACCCAGACAGCAAAACAGTAAAAAAAAAAAAGAATCAGAAGTAAAGAAATGGAGAATTCAATTTGCCAACCCAATGGTAAGCATAATTGCTGTTGTTGTACCCCAGTTCTGGGTCAGAGAGTTTTGGCATCAGTTCCCAGGAGAAAACACCATCAGCCCTTTGGTCACAAGATAGGAAAGTAATAGAACTTCCATTCTTTTGGTGGGAAAAGAGTGATGCTTAATATTAAAATCTGAAAAAAAAGAATATTTCATATAGGAAAGCATAAAAGTGGGTCTCATGATAAAATAGATGAAGGTTCTCAACAGTGCTTTGCTGTCCAAGGTAGTGGGTACTGTCATGTGTCTTGAATATTGATGGTGTAATTGAGATTTATTCAATGAACATAAAAATGGAAGGTGTGACTTTAATGTGTAATACAGGATGGCGATTATGAAGCATGCGGATCAATATAGTTTCTCTTATGGCTGCATTAAGATTTAAATCCAATGCAATTTGGTAACACACTTGTAATTCCAACACTCAGGAGGATGAGGCAGGAGAACTGAAAGTCTATTGATGAGCTCAGAGTCAGCCTACACTACATAACAAGGCCTTGACTTACAAAACAGAGCAAGAGTTCCACCACTAGGTAGATTTTAGGATATTTAAAAAATAATGGATTTATATTTCACATATAAATGCCTATAAAAATATTTCACTCAGCAGAAGGGTCACATTATGTTTTTTTTGTGAGAACAGTGTGCTGGTTCTCTAGGTGTTGTGTTGGGGAGTTGAGTTTTATATTTCCAAATCCAAAAGAACAACTGTCAAGCAAGATGCCATGAAAATGGAGATGCTTTAGCATCTCCTGGATAGATGATAGCCACCTTTCTGTAGGGAGATGGGCACGGTAAAATTTCTGTCCATTAGAATCCCTGGCTTCCTGAACCCATGAGTAAGAGCATCAGGAATGACTGCAAGTGGCGTGAACTTTCATGAGGATCAGCGGGGCAAGCGGAGCGGGTATTAGGTGTAATTATGAGGTAGTACTGATTGGCTTTGGGAAACTGGCCTCCACCTGACCTCTTAGAAAGCTGTGATCAGGGCTACTATTCAGGACATTGGCATCTTCAACGAGCTTGTCAAAATACCAGGAGTCATCAGTGCTGTCATTGACTCTGCATGATGTCTCTTTGGAGAATCTGGACTGGAAGGAAAGGTGGAAGTACCCTTTGCCATTTGGGTAGTCTTCCATGTAGCTGTATGGACTCAGAAACTGAATGCCCCATGGCAGTGAAGCAGTGAAGGTATATGCTGTTGTATCCCCTGCCTAGGGAGGCAAATCTAAGAAACAGGTGATGGACTGGAGGTTAGGCAGCCTGTGGACAACTCTTGGCTCTGCCTGCTAAGTCCTAAGCGACCATGAGAAGCTATCTAACTTCTCTAGAATCCATGTAGTTTTTCAGCACACAGAAGTATGTTATTTCATAATATGAGGTTTAGGGATTCCTACAAACAGATTCCGAAGGTAATGTTCAGGGTTATTTGGTGAACCTGAGCTTTTATGCAACCTTTTTTTTACACGTATTTTATTTTACGTATATGAATGTTTTGCCTGCATGTATGAATGTGCACCCTATGAGTGCCTGATGTGATGCCCCTGGAAGTGAGAAGAGGAGTCTCTGGAACTGAAGTTGTGAGTCATTACATGGGCAGGAACAAGTGTTATAACCATTGAGCTATCTCTCCAGCCCCTTTATGCAATGTTTTTTAAAGATGATAAAAATGAGGGACAGAGAGGTTAAGGGATTTGCCCAAGGACACAGTACATCTAGCCAGCTTTACACCTGAGTCTACTCTGGGCACAGTCTGTGTTCCTAATCACTACTTTATCCCTTGTTTACTCTGTTCTTAGATACTTGCATTCAGACATTTTGAGGAGGAGCTGTGAATTTTTATCCAGCATTGTTAGGATAGTCAGTGGAAGTCATATGCTTTAAATGCTATAGAAATGCCACATGTTTTTGGTTTGCTGGGCAAATATTTTATTAAAGTATAATATCCAGATCACAAGTACACATTTTAATGAATTATCGCAAAGTAGACACTCTCATGTAATCGCCAAATAGACTGTCAAATAGATAAAATAGACTGTCAAATAGATCAACAAACAGAATGTCAACTAGCAGTCTCTGTACTTCACATGCTCTCCCTTCTTCCTAGTGATGGCATTGTCCTGAATTATAATACTGCAGCTTAATTTTTCTTTTGTTGTAAATCTTATGTAAATGTAGTCATTCAACATCAAGGCTTTTGTATCTGGCTCTGCTTTGTTCATCATCATGCTTGTGAAAGTCTGTTAAGATGCATAGGTTTAACTATTTCTTTGGTTCAATTGCTGTACGACCCTTCTCTCTCTCTCTCTCTCTCTCTCTCTCTCTCTCTCTCTCTCTCTCTCTGTGTGTGTGTGTGTGTGTGTCTTTTTCTTTTTTCAGTTGGTGGGCCTTTGGATTGCTTTTTCTTCTGAGCTGTTGTGAACAATGCTGTTTTTATTGTTGTTGTTTGTTTTTGAGAGAGTTTTGCTATGTAGCCCAGACTGACTTTGTTTGAACTCATGATCCCTTTTCGCTGTTTCCTGAGTGTTCATACTTGGATTAAAAGAATTTAGGGGCCAGGGGTGGTGACACACACCTTTAATCCCAGCACTCAGAAGGCAGAGAAAGGTGGATCTCTGTGAGTTTGAGGTCAGCTTCGAACTACAGAGTGAGTTCTAGGACAGCCAGAGCTAAAACAGAGAAACCCTGTCTTGAAAAACAAAAACAAAAATAAAGTAAAATAATTTTTTTTAAATGCACTCAGAGATGAGTCCATTTCTACAGTAAAATTGTATAGACATAAGACTTGTCCTATAGTAGTTATTGCCATATATGTTTCTAAAGGATTATGGTATGCTTACGTTAGGCTCAGCGGGGGAGGGGGGTGTCAATTACTGGGGAAGCCCAGGAAGGAGACTCTGAGGCCAGATCGATGAAAACTGCAAGAGGTTTATTCAGACCATCGCTCTATGGGGCTGCCCTGCATGCAAGCAATTGACAGCCCCAAGGGACAAAAGACTCAGGATTTTAAAGGAAAAAGTGTGGGGAAGTGTGGGGTGGGGGAGGGGTTACAGGCTTGGCAACACTGGATTGGGTAGGGTAGTTGGCTTTTTAAATGATTGGTCTATTTTGGGCGCCAGGTCCAGGCCTGGCCATCTGGAGGATAACTGATCATGAGCAATACCTGGAATGTCCTGGGGAGGAGGAGAGATCAGCACATACCCAGGACCCCAGTCATGTTACCCCAACATATCTTGGGTCCCAGCACTTTCCACCCATGCCCGTGGCTGGGGCTGGGAATCGTCTGTGATTTTTCTTGGAACTATTTTTGAGTCTGTTCTTCCTGGTAGGGTGGGGACTGGACCGTTAAATCCTTCTGCTTTCTGGAAAAGTACTGAGAGAACTTAGTCTGACATGGGGCCTAAAATTCAAATAGAATTGATTCTCTCACTTATGCTCCTGTTTCCAGGGTGAGAGTTCTACTTGCTTTACATCTCTGCTCACACATGATATATACTACCATGTTAATTTTACACATGTGTTGGGTATGACTAGTTCTTTGTGGTTTGATAT
Organism: Pachyuromys duprasi; assembly: GCA_028658305.1. Lineage (NCBI taxonomy): Eukaryota > Metazoa > Chordata > Mammalia > Rodentia > Muridae > Pachyuromys > Pachyuromys duprasi. The sequence continues at coordinate 99,242,889 of CM053744.1, read as the reverse complement.
ACATTCACCTGACCTCTATCTAATAGGACTGAATAAATTTTCACTGGTGTTTTGATTCTTTCATGTATTTTAAATACTTTTTTCCATTTTTCTGTTTTCCTTTTTTTTTTCAAATGGTTTTTCAAAATTTTTAAATTCCGTTGTCTAATTCTATGAGCATTCTTTGTCTGTTTTGGATACTATCTCTGCTTCTTCTGGTTCTTCAGGATCACTGTGTGCATTGGATGGCATTTATGCAGGTGGTGCTATTACAAGAGAAGTTAAGGAAGCACCTGGGACGCATGAGGCACTGGAGTAGTACAATTCTTTTTTTCTAGTACTTACAATCTGTGTAGTTGTGGAAATATTGTTTAGATAACAATTGGTAAGAAATATTGTATAGTAAGTACTAATCTGAGTGCTACAGGCTGTGAGTGGACCAGTGTGAGGGAGGTATGACTTAGTCTAGAGCTTTAAGGAAAAGGCTGGAAGCAGAGAGGAAGGGGAAGAGAGTTTCAGGGAGGGTGAGCCACAAGACCAAGAGACGTAAAGATGGGAGGAAGCAGCGTTATTGCTAACCTCTGGTTGTCTCTCTGCAGGCCTTTCCAGTTGACTCAGGACTGTATCCTTTATGAGGGTGGGGACCAAGACCTTCCCATTCACTTGAGCATGTCTATGTCTACCGCAGTGCCTGCCATGTACCTAGTGTTGGATAAATATGCTTAAATGAATTCAATCCCATTAATGTCTCTATAAACTTAGTAGGATAGGATCAAAGCAGTGGTTAGAGACAATTAGATGAGCAAGCTGTTGTTCTCAAAAAGATTTCTGCAGGAAGTCGTGGTCAATTGTAATTAGAGGGATATAATAGAGAGAGTCTGGTCAGTTTAGGCTTGATGTGGTATGTGGGAAAGTATAAGGTGTCACTAAGGGCTCTTTAATAGAGGGAGGTAAAGAGATGAAAACAGTGCCTTGAAAAATTCAAGAGTGACTGAATGGGAATGAACTAGCAATGGGAACCCAGCAAAGACAATGTTGAAATGATGCAGCTATTCATTTGCTTGCTCAACAAACACCTACTGAAACCGTAATAGATATGTGAAGTCAAAGTTCAGGCTCAAGGATAGTAAGGTGTTCACATTATAAATCTTGCCACCAAAGACTCTAGACACTGACAGGGATGCTCCAGCAGGCACACCATGACTAGAACTCAGAAGAAAGTTAAAGCAGAAGCACAAGTGGGGAGCTTAGATCTGCTCAGCAGGGGAATCTAGAAGGGTTCTGACAGCCTCCTCTACCACACACCGCATACTGTCCTCTTTATTACTGTCCTGCCTGGAGCTTTCTTATTTATTTCTTGTTTTACTGCTGTTTGACTCTCCCTTCTCTTACTTGAATGTAAGCTCCCAGGTAAAAAGTTCTTTCTTTCTTTGTTTTGAGACAGGGTTTCTCTGTCTCTGACAGTCCTAGCTGTCCTGGACTCACTTTGCAGACCAAGCTGGCCTCAAACTCATGGTGATCCGCCTGCCTCTCCTCCCAGAGTGCTGTGATCAAATGCGTGTGCCACCACACCCGGCTGGTAAAGAGTTTTCATTTGTCCTAGTTTCAGGACAAATGAAACTTTAACACCGTACCAAGTATCTCCATTACCATAACCTTTTAGAAAAGATTTCTTTATAGTCTTGTAGATAGATGTCTGTGTCGACATGTGGGTATGTATGTGAGGGCTAAGGCTGAGGAGGACAGAGGCGTAGGATTCCCCAGAGTCTGAGTTGCAGACAGTTGTGAACTACCTGATGTGGGAGCTGAGAACTGAACTTCGGTCCTCTAGAAAAGAAGCAAGTGCTCATAATCACTGAGTTATCTCTCCAACCCTACACTATTCATTAGAAAAATAAACATTTTAGGATAAATAAAGTATCAGGCTAGAGAGATGGCTCAGAGCTTAAGAACACTGGCTGTTTCTTCCAAATATTCTGAGTTCAATTCTCAGCAACCACACAATGGCTCACAACTATCCATAATGAGATCTGGTGCCCTCTTGGGCATGCAGGTGTACAATGCAGGCAGAAAACTGTATACATAATCAATAAATAAATCTTTAAAAAATATAAAGAAGGAATTAAAAATAAACAAGGTAAATGATGATCTCTGTATTCATGTCTTTGAAATCTGGTGGAATGGGGATTTAGGGAATGGAAGAAGAAAGGAAATGGAGAGGACAATTCTAGTTTGTGGGGCAATGGCTGACAAAATCTCAGAAGTGACAACTGTGAGCATTTGCAGGATGGGCTTCATGTGTGGAGTCAGGTCTGAACATGGCAGGCTGAGAGCATCACTGTAGAAGAGATGCTAATAACATACACGGGAAGGGGACAGACAGAGCAAGCTAAGAAAGAGAAGGGCCAGTAGTCTTGGAAACCGGAGGTGATGGGCTCATGAGGGAGATGGTGGAAAGTCTTGAAGAGAGCATTTCTGGACAGATGGTCATCAGTGACTGGTGCTATAATGTCCAAAGCCATGGAGGTTATAGGTACTTAGTTGTGTCAGGTGGAGGGTACCTAAATAATATATACATAAGTAAATATACACATATGATATATTCCTTGGCATGGTACCCAAGACAATAGAGAGGAGTATACATGTGTGTATATTACATTTAAGAATATGTATAATTCTTCCTTATCTAAAGAAAACTTCCTTGCTTTTCTGAGTTTTTGTCATTTCACATTATCTAGAAACCACAAATTAGCCTTTTCCATGCTGATAGGCATTTAGGTTACATCTGCACTCTGCTGTTTCTAATATGCTATACTCTACCATAGAGTATCTTTGTAGAAAAATCTCAGTCTATATCTGAGATTATTTCTTTGTGCTTCTGCCTGAGAAGTGTCATTGCATTTGCTCTCCAAGAAGATAGCACTCACTTATGCTTCTACTCACTGGATTTGATAATTTCTGTTTCCCCATACTTTCAACCTTATTCCTAGGGTATTAACAACAAATAAGAATATCACTTTTACTAATTGATAAATTTTTAAAAAGTAGAAATCTGGCTCTCTAGTTAAAAGTACTGGCTGTTTTATTCCCAGCACCCATGTTGTGTGGCTCACAACCACTTTTAACTAGAGCTGCAGGCTATCAATGACCTCTTCTGGTCTCCTAGGGCACCCTCACACATGTGACATATACTTACAGATGCATAACATTTAAAATTCTTGAAATAATAATACAATTATTTTCAATTTGGTTTTCCATGAAGATTTCATGTGTGTGAGACAACTTTTGATTATTATAACAAATTACTTATGAGAAGGCTTCTTTTGGCTCACAATTTTCAAAGTTTTAGTACATGACCAGAAGACTCTTTGCCTCTAGGCCTGTGAATGCAAATATACCATGGCAAGCACACACATCAGAGCAAAGTTCTCACATTATAGAAACTAAGAGACAAAGAGTCCCATGTCACCCTTGAAGAACACTTTTCCAATCACATATGATCTCCCATCAGGGCCTATCTCTTGAAGCTTCCATTTCTTCCCAATAACACCATAGGCCAGGTATCAAGCTGTTACTACCTGGGTATTAGAAGGACATTCCAGATATAAACTATAGAAACCTGGATATTGTCCATCAGTATACTTTCTCATGGATTTTTTTATAAAGTTGCTGATAAGCTTATGCTCTCATGTGTATATGTACGTGTGTGTGTGTGAGAGAGAGAGAGAGAGAGAGAGAGAGAGAGAGAGAGAGAGAGAGAGAGAACTATCTTGTTTAGTTGTTTGAGATTATCAGATAGGAGTATTCATTTACTCCTTTATTCATTTGAAGGTAGAATTCAAAGAACTGAGAGCTGGACAAGCTCGCATTATAGTGCCAACCATACAAGTGTGAGGCCCGGAGTCCAGATCCCCAGCACCTATGTGAAAACCCAGAGCTGGTGGCACACTTGTAATCCCAGTAACCGAGAAAGCAAAGACGGGAGAATCCCTGGGGATTACTGGCCAGACAGTCGAGCTGAACTGATTATTTCAGGTTCAGTGAGAGAACTTGTTGTCCCAAATAGGAGAGTGATTAAAGCAGACATCAATCTCGACTTCTGATCTCCACATGCATATAAACACCCTCGCCTCTCTGTCCCTCTAAAAGAACGAAAAGAGTTTAAAGCAGAGGTGGAGATGGCATATTCTTGGATTTTAACTTTTTAAAAAAATACACTTCTTCTAAGAGGTGTAAATTAAATCAAAAAAATATTGAGCCAGGGCCAAGAGAAGGGAGCTGATGTTTTGGCTTCAGAAAACATAACTCTTCCTAGGTCATTGCTAAGCTTAAGAGCATCATTCTCTAATTATGGTTTCAGAACACAAAAAACCAAAACCCACAAGTAATTGACTCTGTTCAGTGTTTCCAAGGTAAGACAGAGAATGAAGGAAGAAGTGAGCCAACAAAAGAAGTTGATCATTGGGATATTTAATTATCAACTTTACTTCAAAGTCTCCAGCAAGCCACATAGATAAACAGTTTCCATACTTATTGGGCTCCTGTATACTCTGCCTTTAGGGATTTTCTGTTTTCACTTCCTGCTGAGGTCTCCAGAACCTCCCCCACTTCGCCAGGCTCCACAGCTGCCTCTGGGCCTCTTTCAGTCCTTGAGCTCACACCACCATGGCTCTGTTTGGTAGTCTGTTCCTTTTCCTCTGGGAGCTGTCCGTCTTCCTGGATTGACAGCTCTACGTCCTCCTGCATTCTGCTTCTCTCATCTGGTGCTCCCTGCTTCTGGGAATCTGGGTTGTTATTGTGACTTCCATGCTTAGACTCTCCATGGGAGTCTTCCAGACTTTGTGAATCCCCTGTCACATGTGGCTCACCTGTCTCTGAGCTACTTTTACCTACCTCTTGAGCCAGGCTGTTGGGAGTTTCACAAGAGTCCTCCTCACTCTGTGTAACTAATAACTCAAGCTCCTCCCCCTCATTGTGGTCCTCTTTCCTGACTGCCTTGTCAGGCCTCCTAGGGGCCTTGTGACATTTTCCTTGAGATTGATTTTCAAGTGGTGCCAGCTCTTGGGACCTTTCTCTTGTTTCCAGTGTCTCTTCAGCTTCAGGGCTGTTTCTGTTGATCACAAATGCATCTGCTGTGTCTTCCTCGTTGGGTTTTGCCTCTTTTCCTGAGATGGATTCTTTCTTAGTTGCAGGGAGATTCTGATTTCCATCTTCACAGCTTGGATCTTGTGCACCAGAGCCCTTTTCAGCACCATCATCCTGTGTTTGGGTTTCTGGTGCTGGGGGCCTGCTTTTTCTTTCGTGTTCTTTCTGACCCTCTTCCCATTTGCCTCTGCTAGATGTTTCTGAAGCATTTCTGTTGTCACTCTGGATGGACTGGTCCCGTGTTTCATGTTTTCTTTCTTGTGCTGGCAATGCGTGGGTCTCGGCTGTTCTACTGTCAGCCTTAGGATCCCCTAAATTTGTTGTTTCAGGTGATATTCTTCCAGCATCCTTTCCCGGTTCTCGGGTGTCAGATATTCTAGCATCATCCATAGGCTCAAAAGATTCCTGTGTCTGTTTCCTGGTAGCAGCTTCTGCTGGCTCTGACTCAGCTTTGTCTTCTTGTGGGAATGGGTCTTGTGCTGGAGCAGCACGCTGCTCATCTTCAGATGGCCTCTGTGCTACATGGTCACTTATCATGGTGTTACTTTGCCTCCTGGCTGGCTTACCTCTCTCTCTGGGGATCTGCTGTGTTGGACTGCTGCTCTGCTTAGATACTTCTAATGGTGTATTTCTCTTAAATTGGACTCCATCGTATTCTGTTGCCGGTACCTCTTGTGCAGCTTCCTGATCATCTTCTGGCTGTTGGTTCTCAGGGTCAATGGGTTCAGACAACTCTCTTGGCAGTTGGTGAGTCTTAATATCTACCTGTGTGTTCATCTTAGTGTACCCACCTGCCTCAACTTCTTCATTGCTGGGCTGAGCTGATGATGCCATTTCTGATGGAAGTACCAGCCTTTCTTTAGTTCTAGTGATTGCCCGAAAATCCACAGCATCCATCTTCTCTGATTTAGACATCAGTCTTGGTTCAGAATGTAGTAATGGTATGTCAAAATAAAAGAGATTTGATAAGCTGAAGATTGCAAGAAGAAAGTCCTCAAAGCTGATGGTACCATCTCTGTCAATATTCAGAAGGTTCAGCTTTCTCTCCACAGAATGAAAGACATGTGGCTGCATGCAAACACAAAGAAAAGCCAGTTTATTCATGGGTGGGAATGTGTTCTGAGAATGTGTTCAGGTCTCCTGAGAGTCTTTAAAAATTTTTTAACCTTATTTCTCCTAACAGTGAAATTGCCTTAAACAATGAGAACCCATTTATTCTGGATCATGAAATCTGAATACTCTTTTTTTTTTTTTTTGTCTTACCACTACGCCTAGCACTAGCAATTCCATCACATGTGAGCTAAGTTAGAAGCATAAAGGGATTTGGCTCTGTTCAGAGGTCTGTCTTGATGAAGCAGCAGTTACATAAGGGAAACCTCCCTTTCTCTGTATGACTGACTAAGCAATTGCATAGTAGAGGCACCTGAGACAAAAACAAACAAACAGAAATGAAAATGTTCAAAAGTCAACAAAAGCAGGGAGGTGTTAGCCAAGTGCACACAGACAGACAGCCCATCCGGCTTGGGTTACAAAGTGGCAAGGGGGGGGAGGGGGGAGGGGGACTGAGCTCCTCACCTGAAGGAAGTTCCCGATTTCTCCCTCAAGGAGCTGTCTCAGCTCTCTGCGGGTCAGTGTTGCCTTGTTGTCACCATCCTCACTGGCATACTTGTGGAATGTCTCAATGACACAGAAGATACCTCTCAGGAGCCTTGACATCATTAAAAACTCAGAAGAGGCTGCAAGAAAGAGGAGGGGCTGAAGAGATGGCTTGGTAGTTGAGAGCGTTTGCTGTTGAGGATGTAACTGGGTTCAGTCCCGAGCACCCACATGGCTGCTCACAGATATCTGCAACTTCAGTTTCGGGAGATCCATTTCCTTGGCCTTGGGCACCAAGGTGGTTGGTGCACATACATACAGGCAAAGCACTCATGCACATAAAATAAAAATAAATAAATCTTCAAAAAGAACCAGGCTCATCTCTCATGATAGGTTCCCTAGGAAAGGGAAACTAAGGTCACCCTTTCTGCTCCTGCCTTACCCTGACCACATTGCCTTCAGTATGCTGTATATTAACTATTGTATTTGAATTTGAAAGGTGTTTTAGTTTTATAAGGGACATTGAGGTGTTAGAACACTTTATTCTATGCTACAATAAGCAGCAACACTCACATATCAAAGGAACACTTTATTTCAAGAACAGAGGGGATAAAAAAGAAAAAAAAAAAGGAAAAGAACTCAAGCCTAAGTACTATCATACACAAGTGAAGCCAGCAGAAGGGATTAAACCTCTGAACCCCATCTGAAGGTGTCATCTGCTGTCTTCTCACTGTTTTCAGTGGAGTCTCATTTGCTAAGAAAGAACATATCACTCTCAAGTTAGTAAAGCTTTTGGAAGGAAGAGAGGTCATGTTCATAACACCAACCCTTGTATAACACATCTTTACCAAGTGACATCGTTCCATGAGAACTCAGTGACTCTTCCTCATTAGCCATCATTTAAATTAATCTACCTTTTTCATCTTAATATAAATCTGCATTCTATATCTTATTAAGCGGAATTTATGGTATGGACCTTGTATTTTTTGAAAAAGAAAATGACTGAAGTTCTCTTTGCAGACTGTGTCTTGTAGGACTCCCAGTGTGACATTCTGAGCAGGGGCTGAGCCATCCGCACAGTCTCCTCAGTCTTAAGTGTAGGCACAGCAGGCAGCAGCAGAGACCCTGGGCATTCTCAAGTCCATGAGACTTACCTTGTTCAGGAGTTAGAGCAAGCGGAATGTGGGGCAGCGGGCTGTGAGCCATGAAGGCACTGGGACCTTTTTATTGAGTCTCTAATTGCTTACTTAGGAGACACCCTCTGGGTGTTAATGACCTGAGTCATCAACACCAAAACCAGTCTCCCCTCCTCCCCGGCCTCCAGCTCTCCCACATGTTGTTTCCTCCTTTAGGTAGCTTCAGTTAACTCTTATCAGATTCATCAAAAAGAAGAGGAAAGATCTCTATTCCACTTACTGATTTTTGTAGTTTATAATTTTGAAGTATTTTCAGGGCTTCAGGGTGGCAGATTTCCAGTCTTTCTGTTCTTAACCGGAGGACATAATTATATTTCTGGTTGACAAATCACAAGACTGGCAGGGACCTCTGAAGTCATATGATTCCTCCCTCTGCCTGCAGTCTGGCCTCTGTTTGACCTAACCTTGAGAAAGGGATGTCAATCATGTATTTAAAATAAAGCCCTGATTAATCATGGGGCAAGATTGAAGATACTGGTTGATTCAGCTGTTTTCATGTTCTGCTGTCCTTGCCAGATTAGGAAAAAAAAAATTCTTGCTTACCCAAGACAATGCTATTTTTAAAATATGATTGACATCTGCCTTTAAAGGGTATTTTTATTATTTAAGGAGATCAGACATGAGTGTCTACATTATTGCTTTTAGGACAGAAGTGGGTCTAAAAATGCTCATTGAGACTAGTGTTTTCATTGTCATGCAGATTTGGGTCCTTTTTAGAAATACTTAATGCTGTCGTCTTCTTAGATATTTTAAATGAGAATAGAGTATGTGTTTTAAGACATCCTTGACTCATTTTGAAAAAACATAAGAAGTCGATAGATTGGGGTTGGAGAGATGGCTCAGAGGTTAAGAGCACTGATTGTTCTTCCAGAGGTCCTAAGTTCAATTCCCAGTAACTACATGGTGGATCTCAACCATCTATACTGGGATCTGACGCCTTCTTCTGATATCCAGGTGTGCATGCATATAGAGCACTCATATACATAAAATAAGTAAGTAAATTTTTAAAAAAGTGGATAGATCTATGGAAACAAGAGTAAAAGACAAAGATAAAGTCAAGTAAAAGATGAAAATGGGAAATTAAGTGAGAAATCAGAGGCTAAAAGAGTTGTTATTAGTCTCAGCATCTGCTTTAATACTCTGCAGGGTAGAGTCTTTCAGAGGCCCTCTGTGGTAGGCTCTTGTCCTGTTCCCTGTTTTCTCTCTCTTCCCATGTCTATCCTGTTTGCCTTTCTGAGTGAGGATTGATCATCTTACCCAGGGTTCTCCTTCTTGCTTAGCTTCTTTAGGTATACAGATTTTAGTATGATTATCTTATATTATTTGTCTAATATCCACTTATAAGTTAGTGTAGACCACTGTGTCTTTCTGCTTCTGAGATACTTCACTCAGGATGATCTTTTCTAGATACCACGATTTGCCTGCAGATTTCATGATTTCCTTGTTTTTAATTGCTGAGTACTATTCCATTGTGTAAATGTATCACATTTCTGTATCCATTCCTCAGTTGAGGGACATCTAGAAGCAGATGCTGAGACTCATAGCCAAACTTTAGACAAAGTGCAGAGAATCTTATGAAAGAAGGGAGAGATAGAAAGACCTGGGATGGAGATGAGAGGACAGGAGGCTCCACAAGGAGAGCAACAGCACCAAAAACCTTGGCCCAGGGGTCTTTTCTGAGACTGATACTCCAAACAAAGATTGTGCATGGAGATAACCTAGAATCCCTGATCAGATATAGCCCATGGCAGCTAGTCTCCAAGTGGGTTCCTTACTAGGGGAACAAGGGCTGTCTCCAATATAAACTCAGTGGCTGGTTCTTTGATCACCTCCCCCCTGATGGGGAAGCAGCCTTACCAGGCCACAGAGGAAGACAATGCAGACAGTCTTGATGAGACTTGATAGGCTAGGATCAGATGGAAGGGAGGACTTTCCCTATCAGTGGACTATAGGAGGGGCATGGGAGAAGAAGAAGGAGGGAGGGCAGGATTGGGAGAGGATTACGGAAGGGGCTACAGCTGGGATATGAAGTGAATAAATTGTAATAAATTAAAAAATAAATTAAAATATGAAAAAAGGGGGAGTTAGTAAGACTTGGCGAGGACAAGAGCTCCACAAAGACCAAATAGATCAGGGCACAGGGGTCTTCTATGAGACTGTTTCTCCAACCAAGGACCATGTATGGATATAAACTAGAACCCCTGCTCGGATATGGCCCATGGTAGCTCAGTATCCAAGTGGGTACCCTAGTAAGAGGAACAGGGACTATTTCTGTCATGAACTCAATGGCTGGCTTGTCGACCATCCCCCCTGCCCCCCAGGGAGGAGCAGCCTAGCTAGATTCCAGAAGAGGACAGCCAGCCCTGAAGAGACCTGATAAACTACGGTCAGATGGAAGGGGGGGGGGAGGTCCTCTCCTATCAGTGGACTTGGAGGGGGGCAGGGAGAAGATGAGGGAGGAATGGGGAAAGTAGGAGGGAATGAGGGAGGGGGCTATGGCTGGGATACAAAGTATATAACCTGTGATTAATATAAAAATAAATTACTTTAAAAAATCTAAAAAAATAAATACATTATAAAATATTTTTAATTATCTGCCAAAAAAAGGGTGTTATTCAGCAAAACCTTTATTCTGAGTTTCCTGCCAGGTTAACTGAGGGTTAGAGCAATTCCTTCTGATCTTTTATGTCATCAAACAGTTTCTCAACATACCCTTCATCACAAAGAAGCCCTGCTACTGAAGGGTAGCAGCAGCACGAGGTCAGTTTGGTTTTGATTAGTTAAAATTCTACCTATACAAATCATTTTTCAAACACTTTGTCAGAGACTGGTTTATTTAGCATTGAACATGATGTGTGTCTTGCCTTGGAGTACAACGATCAGTCTCGTGAGAAGTGGTTGAAGGAAACTGTGTACCAGAGAGACTCAGGGGAGATATAAATAACTGTCTTTAAAAGCAGCCATTTCCATGGGTGTGGAAGAGAAAGGAATGTTCATGACATATCAGGTGCTTTGCACGGGCTATCTTATGCCTCACAGTGCTTGTGCATAGTTATTATCCTCTTAATAGATGGAGAAGTTAAGGTTTTTCATTGTTGAGCAACTTGTGTGTAGGCATGTAACTAGTAAATGGAACCATCAAGATTCAGAATCTAAATGTCTCCAAGACCGTAGCCCCATGCTCTGTGTAGTGCAGAGAGTGATTGCAGCTGAAAGATTACATGGCTGGAACTTTCAAGAAGCCAGACTCTAGTTCTCCATATGAACTTTCTAAGGAATAGAGTTGTCTTACAGTGAAAAGTGCTTCTCCTAAAGCATGAGTTCACTGTTCCTGTGTCTCTTCACAGAGAGGCTGAGTTGCTAGGTTACGGGAGAGGAGCCCTGCCATGGTAAGAATAAGTAGTTCATGAGGAAACACAGGCCCTTGATCCCTTGTCCAGACCAGCTATTATTCCAGTGTTCACTGAAAGCTGTATTTTAATACTCATACTCTGAGAGGTGACTTAGAAAGTGATGGCAGAGCAGGAAGGAGATTTCTCTGTGTCCTGTGTTTAAAGGTCTTTAGACTGTAATACAATAAGCCACAGATCCCTTTGTCATGACCCAAAAGAAGAGCCTGGTTACCCTTTCTTGTATTAAGCAGATATCTGGAATCATTCCTGGGTAATGTTCTCACCCTTATAATTTTGTGTGCATATGACATAAAAATGAAAGGGGGTGAAGGAAAGGAGAAGGAGGTGAAAGCAATAGGAGCAGGGAGAGGGCATATAAAGCCCAAGAACTATTCCTCATGAAAGGTCACAAGTTGAGTCTTGAATAAAAACATCAAGTACTTTGGAGATAATGACAAATAAAGTAATTTATAAATTTTAATGATTATAATAACGGAAAGTTTGGCGATGCATGAAGGTTTCAGCCTATTTTCACAATCTTATTTTACTTATTCTAAGTGTAATGAAAGTTTATTTCAGACTATGGTAGAATCCAGAATTGGGAGACAAGGTGGATGCAAATGAGAAGCACGGATGTAAACAGGTTTGTGTAAGCCATGTCTAAGTGGTCATTCTCCATCTTCCTCTTCCGTTTTATCTTATTTTATTACTTGTTTGGAATGGCAGGGTATACTAAATGCATATCTGCTAGTTTTACCAAGAAGAGATTTGTTGTTGTTGTTTTAAAGACTTTCATATATGAGTACTAGAGTGACATCATTCCCTTTTCTCCTTCGTTTTCCAGCACACACCATAGACATGTGGGTATTTACTATCTAACCTCCTTGGTAAAATTTTTTTCCTAGTACTTCATTAACTGGATCCTCCCAGAAGAAATTAAACATCTTCTAGAAATGTTAAATGTGAGATTTGGAAATGTGGAGATGGGACTCTACCTAGGTCAGTGAGAACTAGAAATATGGTGCTCTATTACACACACATATATGTATATGTCATATATATATGTATACATATTACATATATATGTTGACAAACTCATAGACCAACTGAGATCTAAAATGCCTACAATAGAGAAAACATGGTCCATTATGACATTTGGGAGTAGGGAGAGACTCTGCAGTCTGCCAGCCATTTAATACTTGTACATTGCACACTTTTATCCAACCCTGTGACAAATTTTGTGAAAACAAGCCTATTAAAGCACATTAGGAAAAACCCATTATTGTTTTACTGATGTAAGTGGGCAAATAAGAATATTCACATATATGAATGTCAGTCGCACAAAGGTAAAGACCAGGATATATATCACAATCCCAGAGAAAACAGATATACCTGACAAAACAGGAAAGAAATTTAAAAACTCTAGTTAACACTGATTCAATTCCCGGACCCCACATAGTAGAAGGAGAAAACTGATTACTACAAGTTGTCCTCTGACTTCCATGAATGCACCAAACATGAACTTGCCCCTCCCTCAATAATAAATAAATGTAGGAAAATATCTACTACTTTATGTTTTAAAATGATTTGTTCCTTTTTATTTATTTTAATTTATGCATATGTGTCTGTCACTCACTGAGTGTATTCAGGTGCATGTAGAAGCTAGAAGAGGGCACTGGATCCTCTCTGGAGTTACAAGTGGCTGTGAGTTTTCCCATGTCAGTGCTGGGAATACAACGCAGGTCTCCTTTAAGAACAGCAAAGGCTCTTAAATGCTGTGCCACTCCCCAGACCCAATAGTTTTTATTTTTGAGGAGTCCCTCTCCCTTTCTGGTTTAAACTAACATTGTGCCAGGCTCCCTTTTCTCCACTTCCTTCCCACATTGGCTATTTTTGTCCTTTTAACCCATGTTTTTTAAAGCACTAGGTAGAGTAGTACACATCTGTAATCTCAGCACTGGGCTATGGAGAGAGGTGGGTCTTGAAATGGTGGGCTTTAGGTTTAGTGGGAGACTAGTCTTAACAGCCAATCAATAAATCAGTCAATAAATAAAGTGGAGAAATGATTGATGGAGACATGCTTATGTCCACCTCTAACTTCTGCATACTTCCATAAAGGCAAGCGAACACCTCCAGGCATATATCACATAAGCACACACACATGTGCAGATGTGAGCATGTAGACACACACACAGACACACACACACCATTTCACCTAAGAGTATTTTACCTACAGTGGGGCAGAACACCTACTTTATTCACTGTTTAATAACATTTCCACTACTATGTAATATGTTGTCATTTCCATTCTGATCTGACTTAATAAGTGACTTCTAAAGTTAGGAATGTTTAATTATAGAAGACACAGGTAAACTGAGATTTGTCAGCACGCCTCCTGTGTGCATCAAGCACATCTTCCCAGCTCCATATACATTGCCTGGAAGAAGAACTTAGTTACAACTTCTTATGTGGTGAGCCTTCCTGGAATGCTGAGAAAGAAGGCTCACTTCAGTTAGCACTGGACAGACCGGGTTAAAAACCAGCCTCTAGCACAGACAGTTCACTTATCACCAGTGTTTATATTTTATTTTATGTATTTATTTTTCTTCTTGTTTTCCAGTTTATTGAATTGCTTTTTAATGTTCTGATATGTATGCAATAGTCTGTCATATGAATGTATGTATGATAGTATACATAATTACCTATTTGTAGATACTTTGGTTGTTTCCAGATTTTTATTATTATAAATCATGACATAATGCATGTCTTGTGGGTAAATCTTTGTGCACATCACACTCAAACTTTTAAAGTTATTGGCTCCTTCAAATTACCACTTAGCAAGCCATTCTTATCAAGAACAATTTTTTAATGGATTATTGATGTTTGTTACAGATGGAGGACCCTGCTGTTGGAGGTTGCAGTTCTCCCAGTCTGGATAGCCAGTCTGAGCTTGGCGCTAGTTGGAGACCCTCCCCAGCAGGGCCTCCTACTCTCTCCCTGGTCTCATCTGGAGAATGCCCTTATACATAGATGCCTCTAACCATGTTTGATATATGGCCTTTGTCACAGTTCCCTGCTAATTGTCTCCTCCCTGTGACTATAGAATAATTTGGTACTTACTGTGTTCCCATTCATATGATAGGAGCATGCTGCAAAATGCAAATCAAAGCACCTCAGAAATCCCTAGCCTTCACCAAGTATGTACACCTATCCTGTGAGCCCTCCACCTACTCACAAGGACTATATAGCCTTTGTTCACCCACAATAAAGTTGAGCTATCTTGTTGAGGTATTTCCTGGAGGTCACAACGATCCCAGGAACGAGGGAGACCCACAGATAACACACCATTTTATATTTGGATAAGAATATCTTTGTGTGGGCTATGTAGGCACTTAATATTATATATGCTAATTATACACATACATATATGTGTATAATCAGTGTGTACAGTGTAGTTAATTTATACTCACACTCCATGAACTTATCAGATGACTAAGGAATGATTTTGAACAGACAAATGAGGAGCTCTGTGGGGTCTAACTTTAAGCTTAATTTGTTATCTGACCTTTAGTAAATTTCTTCAGTGTCTGAGTTTGATTACCTTAGCCATAAATAAGGAGTGGAGGGTAAATTATCTGGAATCACAGGACTCTAGTGGGAAAGTAAACACATCTTACAAAACAATTGTCTTATAGTGTTTTCTGCTGAACACCTCTGACATGGGTGCCTTGATCACTGTTGTGTGCCAGGCCAGCTCACTGCCTGGAGCATAGTTCGTTTACAATAAGTGTTTACTACAGAAGACAAGATTGAGAGATATCTACTTAGATGAAAGTAGCAGAGTGAAAAGGGCTGGGATTATTCCTTCTATGAGGCTTACTTTAGTAGACTTTGTATTGTCATGACCACTGAACTACATAATGGGCATCCCCCTTTGTTTATTGATTACCCTCCTTATGCTTGTACAGGTTATTTTTACTCCTCATAATCCCAAAGGCTAGGATTTTATAAGGATACTGACATTAACGAGATTACATAAATTGTTTTATGTTACACGGATAAATTTGGATCTTTTTAAAAATTACGTTTTCACCCCCTCCTGGCAATGGGCAAAGAGGTACCTATATCAGTCAGGGCGGAGCAGATGGCAGTCCTTTGTTCATCCCAGCTTGATGTCTGGCTTAGTGACCAAAGCTGTTTTATGCGTAGGACTCAAAAATCAAATCAGATCAGATCCAGGCAGTTCAAGGTATGACAAGAGGAACACGGGCAGACCTGTGGACAGACTTGCCATCCACAAATCTGGCCTACAGCAAGGTGGGCCATAGACACCCACTTGCCACCATGCCACACAAAGGGGATGGAATATGTCTCCCAGGGGCCTGCCAGCCATGTGGCCAGCCTGCAGTGGAAGCCGCCAAAATGTACGTGTATGTAGTGGATAGATGGGAGAGAAAGAGATGTGGAACAAACTGAGCATTATGAAGAGAGATAGAACTGAAGACTCAATGGTGGAAAGGAGTAGCCTGTTGTGAGTGGCCAGCCCTGCAACCTAGGGACAGTGAGGTTCCAGCCCAAGCTCCCACTGAGGGCCATATTTGGGTCCATGGCTACATAGTGGCAGGGGTGTTGGTCATGTCTCATATTACCACTACAGAACAAATTAAGATGTCGTTGGTTGGGGCAGCTGCCAGGGACCACGTGGATGACCAGGGGCTGCCCAGAACTGGCTCCGCTCCTTGCTGGCTGCAGCTTTATGGAAAGTTGGGCTCATGGCAGCAGGACTTTGAAGAGCAGGCCCTGCACCTCAACCAGGCAGCACAGTGGAGCTGGCTGTGGTATCAGGGATGTGGGTGAGCTGGCCCTGAGGGCACAAGTGTGGGAGAGCTTACCTTGCCACTCATCTACTGTGGGGAGACACAGGCACAGAGGTGATACCTCCCTCTACCAACCTGCCCCTTGCCACCTCTGGCCATTGGGAAAGCTGCCAAAAGGGTCATGAGCTAGAGAGAACTATCCCTGCCTCTCACCAGCTGAAGTCTTCAGAAGAATAGGCCTTGAACCTCACCTGAACAGCAAAGCAGAGCAGGGAGCTTCTCTCCCTGTTTTGGGGGGCAGGGAGAGAAGCAGGTGAGCCAGCCTCCAACTGGGAGAGCTGGCCCTGCCACTCATCTGCTGTGAGGCTGTGAGGTGGCAGGGTGATGCCATCCTTCCCCCTCACCCCTCACCACCTGTGGCAGTCAGGAGAGTTGGCCCTGGGGTCATGAGAGTGGGTAAGCTAGACCTGTCACTCACTGGCTGCAGCACTTGGGAAAGCAGACCATGTACCTCACCTGGGCAGCATAGTAGAGCTGGTTCTAGTGGATGGGGAATGGGGTGCAGGTGAGACAGCCCTGAGGGTGAGAACTGCTGGGGAGAGCTGCCCCTCCCACTTATCTGCCATGAGGTGGTGTGGGCCTTGGTTAAAGCTCTCCCCTACCTCCTTCACAACCTGCAGTAGTTGTGGTCTGGAGGCATGGGCAGGACAGCAGAAGAGCTGACCCTCCTTCCAGTGGTAGCATTGGGTGGCCAAACTGGAGTAGTACTGGAGAACTTGCCCTGGTGGTGCAGATAAGGGAGAGACGGTGTACTGAGTAGCTCATCTACCACCCAGGCCCAGATCCAAGACACTGAGTTGGCCTGTCCCAAAATTTATACCATCTGTAAATGGTTAGCACATGTGAAAGGACCAGTCCAACTAATCCAAGGCTGCAGCATCTTCATGGCATAGGGCAACAACAGGATAACCAAGAGAAATCCTGATAAGGGTCCAATATTGATGGTGTCACAGAAGCCAAAGATCTCAAACTCATTGCAATGAAAATTTACCCGTGAAGATTGTGGACAGAGGGATATTCTGTTAGACACACTATAACATACTACAACTTTCATAATGAGATGTTTTCTATTCTATGCTTTGTTTCTTTGTTGACATGTTTGGGGAAGTAGTAGAGGGGGGTTGCAAGGGCAAAGGATAAATATGAGAGGATGGGGAGATAGTTGGGACTGAGGTGCATGATGTGTCACAAAGAATAAAACGCTTAAAGGGAAACAAAGAAAATTTAGTTATTAAAAAAAGTTACATAACCAAAGGACACCCCCCCCCTACTTCATTTAACAAGCATTTGCCAAGGCCTTTATCCTTACCCAGCCCAATACTAAGTGCAGTGTCAAAATACAGCCTGACATGGTGGTGTACAACTTTAATTCCTGCACTTTAGAGAGCTGGGTTCATGGTAGCAGCACTCAGGAGAGTTGGTTCTACACCTCTACTAAGCAGCACAGTAGAGCTGGCCATGGTGGCAAGGATGTGGGTGAGTTGCCCTGACTCCCTTCAGGATGAACTGTGATGTAGAAGTATAAACACAATAAACCCTTTCCTCCCCAAGCTGCCTTTGATCAAGTGTTTCACCACAGCAATAGTAACCCTAACTAGAACAGTGCCTTTGTGCCTTACTCACTTTCCAAGGGCTTCCCTTTCTATTGACATCAGTTGGAGAGTTAACAATGAATCAACATCGTTGAGCAAGTATCCTTGTGTTACGGTAGAACATCTTTTGGGTACATGCCCAGGAGTTGTATAGCTGGGTCTTGAGGTAGAACTAGTCCCAATTTTCTGAGAAAGCAGCAGATTGATTTCTACGGTGGTTGTACAAGTCTGTACTCCCATCAGCAATGGAGCAGTATTCCCCTTGCTCCACATCCTAGCCAGCATGTGTTGTCACTTCTGTTTACACCCATCATAGCCATTCTGATGAGTGTAAGATAGAATCTCAAAGTCACTTTGACTTAGATTTATCTGATAACTAA
The DNA here is from genome assembly GCA_028658305.1 of Pachyuromys duprasi. Taxonomy (NCBI): domain Eukaryota; kingdom Metazoa; phylum Chordata; class Mammalia; order Rodentia; family Muridae; genus Pachyuromys; species Pachyuromys duprasi. The sequence continues at coordinate 99,224,732 of CM053744.1, read as the reverse complement.
GGATGTTGAACATTTCTTTAAGTGCTTCTCAGCCATTTGAGATTCCTTTGTTGAGAATTCTGTTTAGTTCTGTACCTCATTTTTAATTGGGTTATTTGGTTTGTTGATGTCTAATTTCTTGAGTTCTCTATATATTTTGCATATCAGCCCTCTATCAGATGTAGGGTTGGTGAAGATCTTTTCCCTTTCAGTTTAGGATGCCAGTTTGTTCTTTTAATAGTGTCCTTTGCATAAGCTTTTCAGTTTTGTACTAGCCAGAAACTAGAAGCAAATCACATGTCTCTCAACTGAAGAATGGATAAAGAAAATGTGGTACATTTACACAATGGAATATTATTCAGCTACTTAAATCAATGACATCATGAAATTTGCTGGCAAATGGATGGAACTAAAAAAGATCATCTTGAGTGAGGTAATCAGACCCAGAAAGACACACATAGTATGTACTCACTTCTAAGTGGATATGTCCCATATCCTGTACTTACAGGATAACTCTGCTACAATCCACAGATCCAAAGAAGCTAAGTAACAAGGAGGTCCCAAGGGAGGATACTTGAATGTCACTGAGAAGGGGTGCAGAGGTAATGGAAGGCGAGAACTAGGTGAGAGAGGGGGTTAGGTGGGGAGCAGGAGGGATCAAGTACAGGAAGGACAACAGGAGAGAGAACTAGATTGGTTGGCAAGCATCTCTGGTCCAAGCCTGAAACCTAGGACAATGGAAACTCCCAATAATCTATGAGGGTGACCTAGCAGTAGGGGATATGGAACCTGAAACAGCCACCTCTTGTAACCAGGCAAGACTTCCAAGGATGGATGGGGACACCAACCCAGCCACAAAACCTTTGAACCACTTTTTTTTCTGTCTATTAAATGTGTAGGGATAAAGAAGGAGCAGAAAGCAAGGGAATGACCAACCAATGACTGGCCAAACTTGAGTCCTATGCCATAAGAGAGAGCCCACCCCTAATACTATTAGTGATACTCTGCCATACTTGCAGTCAGGAGCCTATCATAACTGTCATCTAAGAGGTTTCACCCAGCAGCTGGTGGAAACAGATGCAGAGACTCACAGCCAAACATTAGGTGGAACTCAGGAAATCTTGTGGAAGAGGGGGAGGAAGGATTGAGCCAGAGAGGTCAAGAACACCAAAAGAAAACCTACAGAATCAACTAATCTGTGCCCATAGTGACTCACAGAGACTGAACCAGCAACCAGAAAGTATATATGGGATGAAACAAGGTCCCCCCTACACATATGTAACAGATGTGAAGCTTGGTCTACATGTGGGACCTCTAACAGCAAGACCTTGTTGCCTGCCTTTGGATCCCTTTCCCCTAACTGCTTGGCCTTGTCTAGCTTCAACAGAAGAAGATGCATTTAGTTTTACTGCAACTCGATATGCCAGGTATTAAAACAAACTCAAGCATCTTATTGCAAGGTCCCATCATATATCTCAGTCCCACCTAACCGCCTTTCTCCCCCTTTATAGTTCACATTCTTGTGAGACACGTCTTTCTATGCTTCTTTTCTTTTTCTTGTATCCCCACTCTGCTCATTGATGAATGAACATGTTACCAAAATAAGCACTTTTAGCATTATTTTACTTGGTTTTTTAGAATTATTTAATGACTTTCTTTTTACAGTCTGTTCTATTCTAGTTTTTGCATCACCTTGATCCTACTTCTACTCTCCCACTTACAGAAAGGTAAGAAGGCTTCATCATAATTAGGAACTTTTCAAACCCAGACTAAAGCTTTAACTATGATTTTTTTTTTCTAGTGAAAGAGTCCATATATTTCCTCAGAACTATGTTGCTTGTTCTTCATCATGGAGAAAAGTACAAAATTTTAAAAAATGTCCAAATGACTTATAACAATCTAATTAAGAAGATGAAACAAGTGTAAAGCCAACTAAGGCTAAATATTGTAATCAATTAATGTATGGTAAAGATAACATATCTTTGTTCATTTGTTTTACTTTGGTTTTTGTTTTTCCTTCCTTTTTTCAAAACAGGGTTTCTCTGTGAAGCCTTGGCTGTCCTGGACTTGTTTTGTAGATCAGGCTGTCCTCAAACTCACAGTGATCCATCTACCTCTGCCTCCCCAAGTGCTGGGATTACAAGCATGAGCCAAGGCACCCAGCTTGTTTTGTTGTTTGAAACAGTCTCACTACGTAGCTCTGGCATATGTGGTCCTGTAACTCACTACATAGACAAAGCTGACCTCCAACTCACAGAGATCTACCTGCCTCTGCTTTCCAAGTTCTGGAAATAAAGGTATGTGCCACCATACCTGGCGGATGATAATATATCTTAGTCTCTTATATTTTTGGTTGTGAGCCTAGCCTTTAATGGCTGAGCCATCTCTTTACCCCTCAAGTCTCAATGAAGAGAAATATTGTATGTCAAAGCGATTAGGACAGATTTTATGGAGGAGGTGAAATTCAATCTAGGTCTTATAAACTGAATAGAAATTTCCCTTTGTTACAGGAGGGAAGAAGGAAATCATGCACGGACAACTCTACCATCAGTCTGTAAGGTAGGACAATCAGTGTTATACTAAGGATTGGGTTTGAGCTCTGAGTTGGCCCCAGGTTGAGATCTAAGATTGAGAAGGTGACAGACACTAGATTGTGGCAGACAGGCATTAAATTAAAAACTCAAGACCTACATTTTACCTTGCTAAAAACATCACATTTCTTAAAAGGGAGTAATAAAAATCATTCTAAAAGGTTTTGTAATTTGAGTGCTTACCCTTAACAACCTGAGCGTTCAAAACATGATAAATGATTAGAATCTTTTGAATTAGTTTTAGTGTACTGCATTTGATTCTCAGCTCTTTATTAAACAGGGAATGGGCTTCTTATATGTTACATATTACATAGATTATAATCTTCAGATGATTACAGTACACTTGCTGAAAAAACTCACAAGAGTTATATATCAAGAGTGAATGCATATATCAGTCCCGTGTAATTAGTATAAAAGATGAAACAGACATGGACCTCATGCTGAATACTAATTGCTATTAAAGTTTTGAATGGGAGTAAATTCTAGGATTAAGTTGTCTTCTAGGAAATGAATGAGAATCAGAGGCACATATTAAGATTGTAAAATAGAGCCAGGGAGGATAGTACACACCTGTAATCTCAGCACTCAGGGAGGCAGAGGCAGGAGGATCTCTGTGAGTTCAAGGCCATCCTGGTCTACAAAGTGAGTCCAGAACAGCCAAGGCTACACAGAGAAACCCTGTCTGGAAAACAAAAACAAACAAACAAAAACCAATTAAGAAAAATATTGTTAACAAAAGAATCATCATCTTTGGTAGTAAGAATATTAAAAAATAAAGTCAGTTTAAAATGTTGTCTGTCTCTGTCTTTCTCTGCCTCTCTCAGGCTTTCTGATGCAGGATTTCTCTGTGTAACTGAGCCCTGACTGTTGTTGACATGCTTTGTAGACAAGGCTGGCCACAAACTCACAAAGATCCACCTGCCTCTGCCTCACGAGTGCTGGGATTAAAGGCATGTGCCACCATGCCTGACCAAATGTTCTCCCTTAATGAATAAACCTGGGTGATTAGAAGGAGCCCTGGAGGCTGGAGAGATGCTCAGAGCTTAAGAGCACTCTACTTTTCCAGACATCCTGAGTTCAATTCCCAACAACTATATAGTGGTTCCTACCCATTTATAATGAGATCCAGTGCCCTCTTCTGGCATGCAGGTACACATGCAGGCAGAACATGGTATACATAATAACTCTTTAAAAAAACGTTTCTGAGGAGGATTTAGGGAAAAAAATACAGGGAAATTCAAGGATGTTTGGCTGGGAAAACAAGATCTTTGAAGCAGAAATAAGTTCTCATGAACACTTCAGTCAATTCTTTCTCCTGTTTTCTGTCAGCTAAATGTAGGAGTGAAGATGGGAATCATTTGAATTACTTTTGGAATAAATTGAGTGCTACAGTTAAAAAGAACTCTCTTTGAGTCAGGATGGATTCTTTTGTTTTTAGACTAGGTTAGGCTGTATCTCATTATGTAGCTCAGTTGACCTCAAGTTCATGATCCATCTGTCTTTGCCACTCAATAGAATGCAAAGTTTTTTCAGTCCTGGGAATAATGTTGATAATTTCAACATGTGGATGGAATATAAATCAGTAGAAAACTAGAATGTTCAAGGAGCTTACATAAGGTCTCAAGATAGTAAAGTGAAGAAAGAACCCAGAAGCAGTAATACTACACCCCTGCATATATACTGCCTGGAACAATGTTTTGCAGAGATCACGAGCTCAATAAATGTTTATTGACTTAATGGTGAATAGATGAACCTTAAATTCTTATTGCCTTACAAGACTATTTTTATAACATAAAACTGAAGTTTTATGTTGTGATGTTTGAGAAACACCTTGTTTTGCTTCATGATATTTTAAGTGATGATAAGTATAAAAATATGCCGAGTTCTAATTTCCCAACTAAATCTTACTCTTAACAGATATTTCTTCCAGCTATAGACTTATGTCACATAGATTTTTTTCTATAGAAGTAGCTCCCCTCCATTATTTGAAGGCTATAAAACTTTAGCCTGGTGGTGAAATCTGTGACGTGTGCAACAAAAAATGTAAAAAACAAACAAAAAACCCCAAAACCCAAAGCAACCAAGTAAGACTTGTTTGCACAGTATTAAAGATAAAGATAATACAGGAGTTTACCTACCAATAGATAACAGTTTTACCTTATTAATGTATTAGTTGTCCAGGCCTATCATAACAAAGTGCCACAGACTGCTAGCTTGAACAAATTCATTTCTCACAGCCCTTACGGCTCAAAGTCCAAGAGCTGGACTGACTGCTAAGGGTTATAAGGATCTTTTCCATACCTTATAGATAATGATAGCTTATAGGTAACAATCTTCTTTTTGTGTTTTCGTATCTTCCTACTTCTGTTTGTGTCTGTTCAATTATTCTTTTTTTTAAATTTATTTATTTTTATATCAATCACAGGTTAGGTACTTTGAATCCCAGGCATAGCCCCCTCCCTCATTCCCTCCTACCCTGTTCAATTATTCTTATTGTGTATGTGTGTTCAGTTCATAACACTTGGAATTTTCTTGATGGCCAGTAGTATAAAAAGGAGTAAACACTTGTTGGGGGAAAGAGACTCTGACCAGCAGAACTGCAAAGAGAAGAGGTTGTTGGGCTGTGAAACCATGTGCAAGCTGTGTTGAGCGTTCCAGAGTTGCAGGTTTTGTGAGTCGTTATCCATGTTGAGGAGGGGGTTTTTCAATGGTGTAGCTACTTTTGAGTCATCTCTGATTTAAGTGACTCCTCCCCTATACTCCTGCAAGTAACTTCCTAAAAAACTCACTAGTTTACCAGGTTGGATGTTGATGCAACTGTTTCTTTGTTCTGTCTTAGGTTCCAGGTCTGGGGTGAATAGACAAACATGTGGTGTGCCTCCTCAGGAAAAGCCTGTCACATAGCAATTCTCCATTCTCTTTTCCAGTAGCAGTTGAAGTAATGTTACTGAAATTTCTAGTTTAAAGTTAAACATGCAATTGCCCAATAACATCAAAGTGTTGCCCAAATGGGTACATTATTCAGCTGTATCAAGATGGTTGGCTTCCAAGTTTTCCTGCCACTGTGCTACAAGTGCTAGGGAGAATGGCTTTTACTGATCATAAAAGGACATCATTAAAACCGATGAAACAATGGTTTCTTCTGTGGAAACTGATGTTTCTGTCATTTGTAAGGTGCTATAAGAAGTCTGAATGGCCTTGATCACTACTGCTGTACTGTAGCCTAACTGGTAAGTATAATTTCCTGAAGTTGGGGATTTAGGAGAATCTCTCATGAAGATCCTAAGGAAAAATAATGAGTTTTCTTCCAGAGCTTCTGTGAAGAACTTAAATGAAAAAAAAAAAACAGTTTTACAGTTAGAAATAGTTTGGAAGAGCAAAAGGATTCCTTAGCTATGTTTTTGATGAACCTCTTCCATTTGTCTTCCATTTGTGTTACAGTGTGAGAGTCTGGACTCCTTGCAACTAAGTATCTCTTTATTCAACCAAAATGATACTCAGAAGCTGGAAGTTTGGCCTCCTTATCTTATCGTTGAGAAAACTTGGTAGGGAAAAAAAAATCAAAGATCCTCTCCTCCCTTTTTCATATTTGGACATAGCTAATAGTAAAAATACCACAATTGACTGGAAATATATGCATTTTCAGGTTAGATATGAGTTATAACAGACACACAATTAAAACAGACAAGTGTAATTATTTGCCAAACATTTATTGATTTGTTTAACAGTCCAATTATTTGAACAAGAATGTCTTTAAGGTAGTATAAGGCCTTGAAAGACGGTGGGCTGATAAGTCTAGCAAAGAGACCTCTAGAAATTTGTCCTCTGTTCATACACTCTCCCCTTTCCTTCTTCCATCACTCTGTGAACTCTTGTTGGACCCAAACAAGAAAGATGTTTACAGGATCTTGAATAGGTTCCCTCTAAACCAAAATGTAAGAAGTAGTATTATTCTCAAACAGAACAAAATTTGGGGAAATGGAACAGAGTGCTACAAATTATAGCAGTTTTAAATTTGGGTTGTTTGAGAAACACCTTGCTTTTGCTTCATGAGATTTTAAGTGCTGCTAAGTATAAAAATAAAATACCAAATTCTAATTTTTGTCCCAGTCTTTCTCTTCACAGATATTTCTTCCAGTTAAGAACTGATTTCATGTTATTTTTCTACATAAATCATCCCTCCCACCTTGCATTATTTGAGGACTGTAAAAATTTCAGCCTTCCAATGGAACCTGTCACAATTATGTAACAAAAACCAAGAAAACTATTTGGAGGTAAAGACAAATGAAATTTAGGTCAAAGAAAATGTCAACTTAAAACTTATAAAATGAAAGCTCTAGACAAGATGATCCACCACTAAAAACAGTGGCTCAATTATTTTGAATACCAAATTACTACATTATTCTTGTTACTTATGAAGGCAATAAATCAATGTGTTCCTCAAACAAAATTCTTTTTCAAAATTAAATGGCTTATTTTTAAAATGCACATCATATCTGTACTAAAGAAAAAGACATCTTGCAATAAAGAACTACCTGAGGAAGAATGAAAGATAGGAATTGAAAGAAATGAAATAGGCATAGTTTAAGATTCTGGAGGAAAAGACACATTCTAAGATCATAGAGTTTTCCCACAACCAGAAACACCTGAGCTACCATTTGATACACGGTGTTTCTCATTTTCTTTTGCTTGAAGCTTTAGCTAGTGGCCAGGATGTTGGCAGCATCCTTTATGGGCGGTATTGAGACCTCTGCTCTTGGATGTACTCATAGAGAGGGCTGGAACGCACTGGGACATTGGCAAACTGGCGTGTGCCAGGCTCCAGGATTTGGCGGCGCCTCTCTTCCTCCTGCCTACGGATCTGCTCCTCTTGGAATTTTCCCTCCCTGTCTTGGCGACGTCTTTGTTCCTCTTCTTGACGTTGTTCCTGACGACGAATCTCATCCCTGGCAAACTGCTCCTCAGCTGGGTACTGACTATCTCGCTTCTGCCTCCGGAACTGCTGCTCTTGGCGGTCCTGGCGCAGCTGTTTCTCTTCCCGGAATTTCCTGTCACGCTCCTGGCGGCACCGCTGCTCTTCTTGCTGGCGAAGCTCTTCTGCCTCACGGAATTTTCTGTCACGCTCTTGGCGAAGCTGTTGCTCACGTTCTTGGCGATGCAGCTGCTGCTCTCCTCTTTCCGGTTCTCCGCGGAATCTTCTGTTGTCGCGGTCCTGAAGGCCACGCTGCCGTTCCTCTCTTTCCTGGAAGAGCCTCTCCTCTTCTCTCACGACGCGGTGCAGCAGCTCTCCCCTTTCCTGACGAAGCTCTTCTTCCTCACGGACTTTCCTGTCGTGTACCTGTCTTAACTGTTGCTCGCGCTCCCGGCGTTGACGCTGCTGCTCAAAGCGAAGTTCTTCCTCGCGTTCTTGGCGGAGCCGCTGCAGCTCCTCCCTTTCTTTCCGGAGCTCTGGTTCCTCCCGCAATCTGCGGTCGCGCTCCTGGCGACGCCTCTGCTCTTCCTCGCGCTCCTCTCGGAGCTGTTGCTCCCGGCGGAATCTTCTGTCTCGTTCCTGACGCCCCAGCTGCCGTCCTTCTAGTTCTTGGCGGAGCTCTTCTTCCTCCTGGAATTTCCTGTCACGCCTGAGCTCTTGTTCCCGGCGGAACTTTCTGCCCTGCAGCTGGTCTTTCTCGAGTTCCTGGCGGAGCTCCTGTTCCTCACGGACTTTTCTCTCACGTTCCTGGCGCCTCCTCTGCTCTTCCTCGAGTTCCTCGCGGAGCTCTTGCTCCCGGCGGAAACTTCTGTCTCGCTCCTGGCGGCGCCGCTGCTCTTCCTCCCGCTCCCGGAGAAGCTGCTCCTCCACCCTCAATTTTCGGTCTCGATCTTGGCCTCTCAGCTGCTCTCTCTCGAGTTCCGGGAGGAAATCTTGTTCTTCGCGGGATTTTCTGTCACATTTCCGGCGCCTCCTCTCCTCTTCCTCGAGTTCCTGGTGGCGTTCTTCTTCCTCGCGGAATTTTCTGTCCCGCCTGAGCTCTTGTTCCCTGCGGAACTCCCTGTCCCGCAGCTGCTCTTCCTGGAGCTCCTCGCGGAGTTCCTGTTCCCGGCGGAATCTCCGGTCGCGCTCCTGGCGGCGCGGCTCTTCTGCGCCTTCTCGGCGGAGCTCTCGTTCCTGGCGGAGCTGCCTGCCCCGCAGCTGCTCTTCCTCGCGCTCCAACTGTTGTTCCTGTTCCCGGCGGAATCCCCTGTCGCGCTCCTGTCGTCGTTCCTGTTCCAGGGGGAATCTCCTGTCGCGCTCCTGGCGCCTCAGCTCCTCTTCCTCACGCTGCTGGTGGCGCTCCTGGAAGCGCAGCTCCTCCTCCTGGAATTCTCTCTGTTCTCGACGTGGCTCCTCTTCTTCCCGTTCCTTCCGCAGCTGCTTTTCCTCCTCAATGAACTTTCTCTCCTGTGGCAGTCTTCTTGATTCTCTCAGGAACTGCTCTTCCTCCTGGAACTTCTCATCTTGTCTTCTGGCTTCCCTTTGGCGCTCCGGTTGCAGCTGTTCTTCCGCTAGGAACTGCCGGTCGCGCTGCTGTCTGCGCCTCCTCTCCTGCTCCAGCTCTGTCTTCTCTTCCTCTTGCAGAGGCCGCCGATCCTGACGGAACCGTCTCTCTCGCTCCTGAGAATCTTCCAGCTGCTGGATAGTTTCCTCATCCTCTCTGCGTTTGGAGAAGAGCCTGTTACTACGAACTTCATTTTCTTTCTTTGGTTGCCACTGCCATTTCAGATCCCTGCGCTGATCTCCGTCCCGCAGCCGCTGCAGGTCCTCCTCTTGATTTTGCCTCTCCCGCTGCAGGCGCCTTCTTTCCTTCTGCAGCCGCTCCTCTTCCTGCTGCAGCCGCTCTTCCTCCTGCTGCAGATCCTCCTCTTGATACTGCCTCTCCCGCTGCAGGCGCCTCCTTTCCCTCTGCAGCCGCTCTTCCTCCTGCTGCAGCCGCTCTTCCTTCTGCTGCAGGTCGTCCTCCCTGTGATACTGCCTCTCCTGCGGCAGGCGCCTCCTTTCCCTCTGCTCTTCTCGCTGCAGCCGCTCTTCTTCCTGCGGCAGGTCCTCCTGGCGATATTTGCTTTCGCGCTGCTGGCGCAGCTGCTGCTCCTCTTCTTGCAGCAGCCGCTCCTCACGTTGCTCTTCTTCCCTCCGCTGCCTCTGGCTGGGTTTGGAGTGCAGCGAGTGGCGCCTCTGGCCTTCTTCCTCCAGTTGCCAGCTCCTGTTTGGCTCCGGGCGTTCCGCCTGGCGTCGCCTCTGGCGTTCCTCTAGGAGGCTGTCCCGGAGCTCAGCTCGCTGCAGCTTCTCCTCCCGGAAGCGCTGCTCCTCCTCGCGCCTCTGAGAGCGTTGCTCCTCCCTCTCGTGGAACCGCTGCTCCTGCTCCAGGCGCTCCTCCGCCCTCTGTGGCCTCTCCCGCTGGCTGCGCGGGCGCTCCTCCTCCGCGGTGCGCCGCTGTCGGAGGTCGCGGCGCTGCTCCTCCCACTCCTCTCTAATCCTGTGCTCCTGCCTGCGAGGCCGGGAGTAGACCTTGTTCTGACGGGCTTCTGCCTCGCTTTCGGGCCGCCACTGCCACCTCTGGGTGATGCTCTCGTCGGGTTCCCGGACCCGCCTCTGCTCGTTCTCCTCAGCCAGCCACTCCTGCTCCTGCCTCAGCTCGCGCTCGCGCCTCAGCTCCTGCCTCAGCGCCTGCTCTCGCCTCAGCTCCTGCTCGTGCCTCGGCTCCTGCTCGTGCCTCAGCTCCTGCCTCAGCTCGCGCTCGCGCCTCAGCTCCTGCTCGTGCCTCGGCTCCTGCTCGTGCCTCAGCTCCTGCCTCAGCTCGCGCTCGCGCCTCAGCTCCTGCTCCTCCCTCAGCTCGCGCTCGCGCCTCTGGAGGGGTTCCCGCAGCTCTTCTTGCCGGCGCTTCTGCAGCCGCCTCTCTTCGGTCTGGCCCTGGCTCTTGAATTCTTGCCTCTCTCGCCTTTGCTGTTCCTCTTGCTCAGAAAACTCCTCAGCGTCACGACCTTTGCTCCAGCTTAGAGGCTCTTTCTCTGCAAGGCGCTCCTCCAATTCTTGTAGTTCTCGCCTTTGCAGTCGCTGCTCTTCATCTTGGTGCTGCCTGTCGCGCTGCTCCAGTCTCTCTTGGCTCTTCCTTGGTTCCTCAGCGCGCTCCTCCTGCTCGTGTCTCTCCTGCCAGCTTAGGCGCCCAAGTTCTTCGTCCACTTGTCTGTCCCGGGGCTCGAATCTCCTTTGGTCTTCTTGCCTGAGATCTTGTGACAGGTTCCTCTTTTCGCTAGGCAGGGCTCTCTTCTCATGTAGCCCTGCAGCCTGGTCAAGAGCATAATAACAAGCTTGAGCAATCTTGAAAAGGAACAGGAGGAATTCGTTGAAATCAACACTCCCATTGCAGTCGCGATCCAGAAGTTCTAGGGTCAGGTCTACCGTCTCAGGGTCATGTGGTCTCTAGGAAAAGATTAAAACAAATGTTTTATAATTATTTACAAGTAGTAAGCTTATACCCTTCAAGTCATTAGTGGTAATGCCCTATTAACTAACTCTTCATTCCTATTAACAATGCCATCAAGGCCATTAAACACATGCTATTAACCTCTTTACTTCTCAGATTATAATATTAATTTAAATACCTCAGGTTCAAAAATGAATGAAGATGTAAGTAGACCTATCGTGTTTTAAAATCAATACTAATCAATGTTCTTTACTTTGGTGTTTCTTGGAAGGAAAATTGATAGCCTCCCATCCATAGATTTCTTTTTATTTTGAGGTCTTACCTGAAGGACATCTCCGAGTTCCCTTTCAAGGAGGTTCTTCAGGTCTTTCTTGCTTAGTGATGCTCCATCACAACTATGTGAGGCATATTGATTGAAAACTTCAGTGATATCAACAATGCTTCTTATAAGTGCAGACATTTTTTTCTTTCCTTAAAATTCAAGTAAACCTAGAACAATAAGGTAGGATTCAGAATCAAGTCTGATTTGGGGAAAAACTTTATACAGATTAAGAACTTTTCAACTTGCATTTTCAGAGCACTTTGTCTTTAGATACTGTATTCATGAAGAGGAAGAGAACTATTGAAATTCTAAGCTAAGAAACCATTTCTTTTTTTTTTTTAATTTATTTACTTTTATATCAATCACAGGTTAGGTACTTTGAATCCCAGGCGTAGCCCCCTCCCCCATTCCGTCCTGCCCTCCCACTCCCTCCCTCATCTCCTTCTTCCCCGCCCCCTCCAAGTCCACCAACAGGGGAGGACCTCCTTCCTTTCCATCCAACCCCAGCTTATCCTGTCTCCTCAGGGCTGGCTGCAAAGTCCTCCCCTGGGATCTAGCCAGTCTGTCACTCCCCGGCTTATATGGGGGAGGGTCAAAGAGTCAGCCATCAAGATCA
>CM053744.1:99169129-99212283 GCA_028658305.1 Pachyuromys duprasi | reverse complement strand
CCCTCCCACTCCCTCCCTCATCTCCTTCTTCCCCGCCCCCTCCAAGTCCACCAACAGGGGAGGACCTCCTTCCTTTCCATCCAACCCCAGCTTATCCTGTCTCCTCAGGGCTGGCTGCAAAGTCCTCCCCTGGGATCTAGCCAGTCTGTCACTCCCCGGCTTATATGGGGGAGGGTCAAAGAGTCAGCCATCAAGATCATGACTGAAACAGTCCCTGAAGAAACCATTTCAAACTATTACAATCAGCTTTTCATTGTCCATCAGTGTGGGACTATTCATATCCTTTTTTGTTTCCGCATATTTCAGAGCAGATAGTGAAGGGATAAGGGTAAGAATTTAAATTCTACATATTGCTACTCATAGCAACTCTTAAAAGTTGAGCAAAGAGTTAAAAGCCAAGATGTGAAGGGAGACTCGAGCATCTTCAGAAGCAAATAGAGACATGAATAGCCAATTGTGTCTGTAAAAACATGTCAACAAATGGAACAGGGAAGAAGAAATGTGAATTATTCCTTAAATGTGTAACCCATAAGAAACTAATTCATGTCATAAATTCTAAGATTAAAGTGCTTTCTCATCAAAATAAAATATTGTAATATTTAGATATCTACCTTAATTCAGATATACTATAGCTATTCAGTCTTCTATTATTGGAAATTATTTAAGAGATCATTTCTGATTGGCTAATCAGAGTCTGTAGGGCAAACAAGCCTAGAGAACTGTGAATGACATTGTTCTTAAGGCTGGCTTTGTTAAACTCAGGTAAATAATTTCAATGTTGGAAAAAATAGGAGTGCTCTGGGAACATAGCTCAGTGGTAAGTGACTGCTAGTATGTGCAAGACAACAACAAAGTCTTTTCCAGCAACAGACTGGTGTTAAAAGAATATTCAGATGTCTTTGCTAGCTGACTGCATAGTAGTTCACTTATGTAAGTGCTTTATTATCACACAACTCAGGTGTGAACTGTATGAAGATGCCCAAGTCACGCAGAACACATAAAGAGACAGAGGGGGTTTGCACACTTTTGGGATGATAGTTCTCGAGAAAAACGAGCCTCATAAGAGACACATATTTCTTGATGTGCATAAGTATTGAGTTCAGAGCCTTGAGAGAACTGCTGCTCTCTATTCAAGTGATGACTCCAACCATAAGGAGATAGGGCAAGCCAAGCACAATATCTCATTCCTTTAATCCTAGCTCCCCAGAGGCAGAGGCAGAAGCAGTTGGATTTCTGTGAGTTTGAGACCAGCCTCATCTGCAAAGGCTAGGCCAGATAGGGCTAAACAGTGAGACCTTGTCAAAAAAGAAGAAAAAGGGAAAGAGGCAGAGGACATAGACTAAGTGAGATTTAGCTAACACTGGAAAGTGGAGGTCCCTTCTGGAACATAGGATCTACCTTCATTCTCTCAACATGTACCATTGCTAGAAAATGAAGAATCATATAGAAGAACACCATCCCACAAAATGGAACTTACCTACTTCACCAGAGGAAGAAGTCAAGTGCTCTCTGACACTGCAGGCAAGTGTGCTAGGTAACTGGGTGCAAGGCCTTTTATAGGGGTTTTAATTGTGCCCTGAGGAGCAATTTAGGAAGAAGACACCCACTCTGTGGGATGACCTGATTCATTCAAATCCCAGCTCCACCTCTGTCTCCAAGAATGGCTTGTTTATCTCATATTTGCTCACGTAGCTATTTGGCACAGAGTTCACAGGACTTGCCTCCTAACTGGGTACTGGCTCCACCTAATACAAAGAAGGTAGAATATTTGGTAGATTTTTAAATTTTCTTTAATTGTTAAACATTAAAACGAAGGTGATAAGTGTTCCAAATCTTTTTTATTTATCAAAAAAAGGACAGTCTCACCAGGTGTGGTGGTGCACACCTGTAATCCCAGCACACAGGGGAGGCAATAGCAGATGGATCTTTGTAACTTCGAGGCCAGCTTAGTCTACAAAGCAAGTCCAGGACAGCCAAGGCTACACAGAGAAACCCTGTTTCAGGGGTGAGGGTTGGGGGAGGAGAACAACATCCAGTCATTTTTTTAAAGATTTCTTTTTAAGTGTGTGTGCATGTGCAGACATGAGTACAAGTGCCTATGGAGACCAGATGTGTTGGGTTCCTCTGGGACTGGCCACCCAATGTGGATACTAGGAACCAAATTCATGTTCTTTGCAAGAGTAAAATCCTCTTAACTACTCAGCCATATGTCTAACCCTTTAAACAATTTATTTTATGGAAGATACAAATTTTAGGTTGACAATAAACAGGACTATTTTTTTTAACATAAATTGATGACAACCAGCTAACTTCTCTATGGTGTATAGCACACCATGAAGAGACAACCATAAGTCCCTCTGGAATACCTGGAAGATGACATGGGAGGGCATATTTCTTTTCTTAAAATTCAGATTGGAAATGTAGTTTACATTGTATTCCTCTGATTTTCCTACACATTAGGGGTTGCTTCTTAAGTAAGTAATTTTGGAGAATATCTTAAAACGTGTTTATCAAGCTGTTGATGAGAAAGCATATTGTGAAATTTCATTCTTAGAGATATTAAATCTAAATGAAATTTGCTCATTTGTTTTTGTTGCTAGCATATTGAAGCCCCTGGAGAAAAAGAGCTAGTGTAATGCATTATTGTAGCTATAATCATCTCATTCAGCCTAAGTTACTAATGCTTATGACATCTAAACACTTGAGTTGGCTTCTCCTGGAAGCATATTAAGGTCATTCTAGCCCATTATAGCTGTCAGGGCTTTCTCAACCCTGGTGATCATTTGTGAATCTCTGTGCTATTTTATTGTACGGAACTGGATTTACTCCTGGTTGCCAGTGACTCCCACTCTTTCATTTCATACTACATGAAACTTTGGTTCATAATAGATTTATGGAGACTATTAAATGATTCAGTGGCTTTTCTGAAATTCTGTCTCCATCAAAGGCAAGCATTGGTCTCAGGAATTTTGAGGAGAATTTAGGTTCCTTCTTGATGTCTATTCCGTACTTTGCTTACTGCCACCACAGATATGGAACAACTAGCAGAATGAGGAGGTAGATGAAATTGTAAACCTAGTTCATTTCTGCCTCTTCAAGGCCTTCACTACTGAGGTCTGTGATTTCCAAGTTTTGTTAGAACCATCAGAACTATCATTATCTATTGGGGTCAGTGAGTTGATTTGATGTGGCAAATCCTTTAAGAATAAGGCTTCTCTTACTCAGTTTTAACTAATGTTTTATACAGGTCTCTTAGTCTTTGGACCAACTTGAGCAATGGGCACACATAACTAACTACAAGTCATCAAAAACTTTTTTCTCTCTCCCTGAGGTTTCTAGTATTTTGCCTCAATATCCTTCCCTGTGACCACATTATGTCTGTCTGTGGGCTGTTCTCTCTGTTTCTGTGTGTGTTTCTCTCTGTGTGCCTCTCTCTGTCTCTCTCTGTCAGACTGTCTCTGTCTCTCTCTCTTTCTCTCTCTCTGACAGCATTTTTGCTAGATAGTGCAAAATGCTCTCTAACTTCTGACCTTCCTGTTGTCACCTTAGAGTCTGCTTGTTTTCATCCATCCAAGTCAGAAATTTTTCAGTCAAGGTTTTTCATCCTGCAATAATTTAAATCTTCAATTTAGTAATCTTCCTGTATAAAGTGAATAACAACATAAAGGGAAATATTTACAAACACCCACAAGTCTCAGAGAATTGACTCTTCTTCTTGTGTCTTTGTCTATTTCTGAATAAGTTCAGTCTTACAACAGTGTTATAAGAACAGCTACATGTGTTCTTTTAGACTATAAAATAAAATAAGAATACTTTTTCAGGGGGCTAGATCAATGGCTCAGAAGTTAAGAGCACTTGTTGCTCTAGCAGAGGACTACTTACACCATCCTGTAATTTCAGTTACAGGGACTTTGATGCCGTCTTATAGCATCTACAGCCACAGCCATGCATGCTTTACATATACAAATATGCAGGTGATTTTTAAGCATGTAATTTTTAAAAAGAATACAGAAACAAAACAAAAACAGGTTGTATGCATGTCTTTAAAAGCACTAGGTAGGCAGAGGTAAGTAGATGTCTGCCAGGCTGGATCATAGAGTGAGTTCCAGACCAGCCAGGGTTATATGTAAGACCCTTTCTAACAACAACAATAATGAAAAAAAATTGAGTAGCAGTCTCTAATGTGAGTTTTGGACAGTGAAATAATTTTAATTGTATTAGACTTTCATTAAAAGATTTGGAAATGCCAGAAAATGTAGAAAATTAACTTCTAAAAATTTGGTTCCATATGTTTTTATTTAAAGATAATTAGAAATCTTAGAATGGTAGTATCCACTCATGGTTCATCAAAGCTAACATTTTTTTAAATGTGAAAATCTTCATAGTTTTATAGACAAAATATCTCATTGCTTAAAAATATTTCAAATTCAATGCATTTTCTTGTGTGTAGGGGCATGAGTGTGAAGTTCAGTTTTCTCTTTTGCCTTGTGGCTCCCTATGATTGAACACGGGATGTCTGGGCTTACAAGGAACAATTACTGTTACCCACTGAGCCATCTCACTGGCCCTCATTGTCTCTGTTTTAAGACTGGAAACTGAAGCACTGAGGTAAAAACAACATCAACTAGCATAGGAATGAACGGAACACCTTACTCCATTTCTGCATCAGTATTTATTCTCAGAATATATCTAGTACAATACTGACATTTGGGACTTAAATGTTTTATTACAGAAAAATTAAAAGGAAATTAAATGTATTTATAAATAATTTTATCACATTGATTTATGTGTGTCTGTGTCTGTTTATGTGTACTCATGTCATGGCACAGGTGTGGAAGTCAGAGGATGACTTCTGGGAGTTGGTACTCTTTTCCTACCATGTGGCCTCTGGAGATCAAAGTCATGCCATCAAGCTCAGTGGCAAGTATCTCTACCAGCTGAGCCATCACTGGACTAGCCCCAAAATAAAATTTCTGTCATTCATTTACTTTAGTGTTATGTTCAACTATAAAGCCCTTCTCAGTGCTGAAATACCTGGGGGTGAGGTTCTAATGTAGTAACAAGCAAGAAGGAAAGTATTGGGGTTTTCTGGTTTTTAATCTCTCTCAAGGGCTCATTCCCACATTTTTTTTCTTGCTAGAATCCACAAAATTAATAGACTTCACATTTTGTGGCACTTAACCAGGCTTGAAATCAATCAGATGATTTCCAAGGTGAAAAGTTACATGAAACTGAGAAGGTTCCAGTGTCATCAATAGCCAAAAGACTTCTCAGGATCTTAATATGAACCATGATTTAATAACCTGGGAAAACATCCAAAGTAAGATTATTTTAGCAGCCTTTGAAAGAAGCATAAGATTCTTGGTAAGCTTTCTTAAAACCTATTTCCTGGAGACATTTTTTCTTTAAGATTATGTAGTAGGTCTTTCAAATTTCCATATTATTCCTTATTACTCAGTGACTGGCACTCCCACCTGCCTGGAACACCCCAGTAGTTTACTTGAAGCTTCACTAAAGTTCCACCTCTTTCCCAACTGTCGTCAACCTTTACATTCAGTGATCTTCCATGCAAACATCAGCAGCATCATACAGCCTTGTACGGGGTAGTATGTTCATGTTAGTCTCTAATTTAATGGGTGCTTGCTTTGTCTCCTCAATTAGGTTTTAAGTTCCTTGAAAGTAGTGTTGTGCCTTTATTTCTACTGTGCACTTAATCCGCACTGATCTAACTTTAGTGCATGTTGGCGTTTAAGTGGCCAGCAGGTCAGGGTTGCTTATGCTAGGATCATCTCTTTGAGTATGAGCATGAGAATGAAGCTTCCCACCAAAATGGGAATCAGCTCTTCCGTGGCCTAATGTGAGTTTTACTGCTTACAGGGCAGGTGAAGGAGGAAGCTGTGCTCCACCCTCTCCTCCTTCTTCCATGTCCATCACTTCACCCCTCTGTTAAATGAGGAGCTATAAGATATGAATCCCTTCCTCAGAGGGGAGTTGTGATAATTACAGCTTGTAAAGCATTTTGTGATTCTTAGATATAAAAGAGCTAATTATTATGATCATTAATATTCTTAATTTTTATCTTCTTCAAGGTAAATTATCCTTACTTTAATTACACCCGCACCCTTTAGGTAATTATACCTCCAAGAGTCAGCAGACGCTTTCATCTCACGTCATGCCATGCAGAGTGACTGGCACGAGTGCCCAAGGATAACACTACTGCCTTGCCATCACAGTGGCAGAGTGAGCCTGGCTTTCTCAGTAAATTGTTCATGGATTTTAGGTCATTTTGTTTTCCCTGTTCTATAATCATATCTTTAGCCCATTGAGTGATTCCTCCAATTCATAGAGCATTGAGATCTGTCAAAAACAAAACAAATCTCACCTCTAATGAGACAAATAAATTTAATTTTTATAATTAAATGAATACCTTGAATGAAGGAGGCAGGTATCTGAGTAGGCCATAGAGACTATATGACATCTATTTTATAGTTCGAGTTATTGTATGAGAAAGAGCTATATATAGATCCTTGAGGTGCTGTGTGATACTCTATGTTCCTCTTTTGACTTAGCTATGTTTCTAATGGAATGATAAACCTACTGGGGAACAGGTATCTTTTAAGAGGTGTTAACGAAAAGAAGACATATCATAAAGGAGATGAATGCTAAAACTTAATACCAAGTGAATGCTTTGGGCTGTGGCCTTTGTCATGTGGAAAACAGAACAGGCAGGCATGGGTCCATTTGGCTTGGCAGAGTTTCTTCTAGATTCAGACTTGAGTCCTTGATTACTGAGTTTGAATCTTCTGCTTTGGTTCTGGGAATCCCACCTGAGACCCAAGTAAGGTTGGGAGTAGAAGAAAGCAGGAGAGTATACCCAGAGTGAATTTTCAGTGTTCATTGGCTCAGTGTGAGTCTCTGGAGTTCTACACCAGACTCAGTGTGCTGCATTCACACTCTTTCCTATACTAGTTTCTTCTTCTTGTCTCCTTTTAAATTCCCCTTGCCTGTTTTCCTCTTAAGATCATTCTAAAATTAGTTCAGAAAATTAGATAAGGATAAAAGGGCTTTAGGAAGACCAGTCAAAAGCCGTTGTCCATTTGCCTAAAGTAAGGATATGACTAAGCTTTAGTGAAGATCAAAGTCGGGCTACATATTTCTTGGTTCTTCCCACAGTCTCTTTTGGTCTATACACATTTGTTGAGCCCTCTGTTCCATTTCAGGCAAAGCACAAGCCGAGAACACTTGATGATTTAGAGTGGGGAAGTTGCCTTAAGAAAGTCTTAATAAAAAAAAAAAGGCCACATTTTATTGATGAGCCTGTTCAGTTGTCTCTCACTATCTGTGGAAGTTTTTTCCAGGATCTCAATGATACCCAAATCCAAAGATGTGCACTCAGCTCCTTATTTACATATACACTGTGCATATCTTCCCATGTAATTTTCTTCTAGATTACTTTTAATACCTAACACAGTACAAACAATGTGCAAATAGTATATTGTGTGGTGTATAGTGTAACATGTTCCGGTGCTTTGTGCCATACTTAGAATAAAGGGCCAAATAAATACAAACTGAAAGAGCCTCACTGAGGAAAACTCAGGGCTCTCCCCCATTGTTATTCCCTAAGCAATTCAGAGCAGTATTTTTTAATTAAAATATTTAAAAATTTAAAACTCACTAGAGTGATTTCACAATTCATATTAGCCACTTAGCTATTCTGTCAGGTGTGCGGTTGGAGGCTTATTGCAGATAAAGAATGGTCTGGATGCTGACTGCTGAGTATCTGACCAAGCCCAACCCTGCTTTGGCTCCCTGCTGGCTCACCATCAGTTCTGGCAGAGGATGAATCATTAAAGGTTCATACATAAGGACATCTTCTGAGAGTACCTTCCAAACTGCAAAAATAAAACCATGCTTTTGGCAGTATAACTTGGATCTTTGAAGTGAGTTACAATATGTATGTGTAAGAAAAAAAAGAAGGAATAATTAGAATGCTTCATATAGGAGAACATCAATCAGTTTTTCTGATATTGGTATAATCTTTTCTCTCAGGGTCAGTGTTCTTCAAAATTAGCTATAGAATTTGACTATTAGGCTTTTCAAGCTGTAAAACTCTCAGAAGTCTTTGAATATAAGCTCTAGAAAACTGATTTATGTACCACCATCTATTCCACAAATTCCACAATGGTTTGCCACCCAGTTTACCAAAAATCAGAAATAGAGAATAATCCATGGAAAAGAAGTGATCCTATGCCTTCAGACACTAGAAGAGTCATGAAGACCAGTTACAGTCTACAAACCCCCTGCAGGTTAAAGGACAAAGGGACTGCTACAGGGTGAAGTACTTTGAGAAAGTTTTAGTGAAAAGATGGGGCCTATAAATGGATTTCAGGAAGAATAAAAAGGATGAAGACATTCCAGGTACTGGGAGGGAAGGGTGTGAGATCAAGTAAAATGCGTTTGGAAATGCAGACAGCTGCCTAGAGACTTGACTACCTTTTAACAAAGGGTTGTGTCTCTATGGTCCTTGACCTTACAGAAGAGAACAATGGTTTCAATCATCTATTAACTTGGGAAGGAGCTGAGTACAATAAAATGCAGGTTCCATGAAAGCAGATTCTGTCTGTTTGATGCTTTGTTCCCAGTGCCTGCCAGCCAGCACTTAGGAAATAATTGTTGATTGGAAGTTTGAGTGAATTGCACTTGTGTGTCACTTACAAGATCATGCCTAATAGCATGACTAGAAAGTATCCTGTAAGAGTTCAGAAGTCACTTTTTGATGTAAAGATGAGGAGGAAAGGTAGGAGATGAATGTTAGGGGAAAAAAAGCAACAGTGATTAGTAAGGGGTTGAGTTTTATCTTTCTAAATCTTGCTACAAGGACAGAATAGGTGACTAGATCATGGTACAGCAGATGGGAATGAAGATGAGTTGTGCAAAGACAGTGACAAGCCAATGGCCTAGTCAGCGATTCCCTTTGGAGATTAGCAAAAGTTGGTAAAAAGATATTATTTTTGCCATGGGGTTGGCTTTGTATCTGTATCTCAACAGGCAATTCAAAGAGTATTACCTACCCAGCCTGAGCTTCCTCTGCTATTATTATTTAAATGAGGGCTTGAATAAGCAGATTTTGCCTCAGTAGGAAACTGCCTGAGGCACCGCCCAGAAGTTAAGTGAACTGGTTTGGCTCATATTAGAAGGTAGCTCTGAAGGAGCCTCTTGCTTCAGTGTAGTCATGTGTCTCATTCACCCAGTGTTATTTGAGCACCTCAATGTAGTCTATAGTTAAGTGTTGTCAGGACCAGAGATGAAGCTCAAAGGCAGAGAGAATGCTTGCCCAGTGTGTGTGAGGCCTTGGATTCTCAGCATATGGAGGAAAAATGGGTGTCTCATTTAGGTTTCACATCAGTTCTGGCTAGTAGACATGGTTAGTCTCACTTTGCAGATGAGGAAATAGAGACTTAGAGATACTAAATGCTGAACCTGAGATCAAAGAAGTTGGCAAGTGACAAACTGGAATTGGAATGTAAATCAAGCAGCCTCTAAAAAACCATATTCTCTAGTGTCATTTGATATTAGCCCCGTTTGTTACAGGAAGAAGCAGATTTAACCTATTCTAAGAGACTCCTTGGACTTAGAAGGACTTTAGTCTATAAGTGGGGTGGCTTTTTGCAGTGTCAGCTTTGGAAAGAAGATCTTCTCTGTCTGAGTAAAAGAAGTTCAAGGTTCTGATAGGAGACTAGGAGGACATTATAACCAAAGAAACATGGTGGTGATTAGACATGCAGCTTGAAGCATTTCCCCTCTCTGAAAACGTGTGCAGAAACCAGCCTTGATTGGACCAATTTGTACAGGTGGTGGAGGCAAAGGCCGGAGAGTGTCTCTGTTATCAGATTCCAGCAGTGACTGCTGAGTGTCATGAGGGGAGCCTGCAGACTTGTAGCGATTGCTTGATTATAATCATTAAGCTTTTACAGGACACTGAATGCACTGCGAAGGATTTTTACAACACTCTTTTTATTGGTTGTACTCCATCCAGCCCAGCATGACTGAAGTGCTGCCGCCTCCACTCTTCAGGTGTGGAAAAGGGGCCACTGAGAGGTTAAGTTGCCTGCCCTAGGTCATCCAGCAGAATGAGACACGGTTGTAGCTTTTCGGATCGGCTAAAAAGGGCTTTCTTTGTCTTCCTCTGTTGCTCTATAGCATAGCTTGGGATCAGGGATGGAGATCAGAAGTTCTTTTATTGTACAGGGTTGTTTCAGCAATTCTGGGTTTTTTGTTTTTCCATATGAAATTGAGAGTTATTCTTTCAAGTTCTGTAAAAAATTGTGTTGCAGCCAGTCCTGATGAGACCTGATAAACTAGGGCCAGATAGAAGGGGAGGGGGACCTCCCCTGTCACTGGACTTGGGGAGGGGCAAAAGGGGAGAAGAGGGAGGGAGGGTAGGACTGAGAGGAAACAAAGGAGGGAGCTACAGCCAGGATACAAAGTGAATAAATTATAATAAATAATTAGAAGGGAAGAAAGAAAAAGAAAGAAGGGAAGAAAGAAAGAAAGCTTTCTTCCTTGAGCCAATCTGCTGATGTAGGAACCATAGGAGTTTAGAACAATGGAGCTCCACCTGAGCGGATGTTTGAAATTTGTTTTCTCCCCCACTGCAAATTTCACTTGTGCTATCAAGAATTTCATGTCTCAAAAGCGGAGGAGACCTTATTTTTCCAAATCTTCTGAGTTTTCCTTTTTGAAAAGCATCATCTTTCTCTCTATTCTCCAAAAGATGAAATTAATCTGAAAAAATGATTCCAGCTTCCAGGCATTTTGAGGTGGGCACAGGTGGTGAGCTTGCTGATTAGAAGGCAAAGGAGATATTTCTTGGGGATAGATTTAGCTGTTCTCTACATAGAGCTCTTGCTTTAGTTTCACAGAATCACCCCAGGAATTTAGGCACTTGGATTGCACTGTTAGGAATTTGGGAGCTCAAGGTTAAGTGAAAACAAGTCATTTACTATTTGCTTACTCAATTATTCTTGCTGCAGAGGACTTTTCAGAACCTATTGTATGCTTTGTGAGTTTCCAATAGGGACGCTACCAGAAAGCATTTCTAAAATTTGTGGGTTGTGACTGTTTTTCCTTTTAATTTATCTTCTGATGGTTGGCATTTTACAGAATGTTCCTGAGAAAGTTTGGGCAAAGAATGCCCCCTTCAGATGGGCAGCATGCTGGCCCCTTCCTTGTTTCTGTAGCTTTTCACTGAGCTTTGTTTTGTTCCCTGAACTTACTACAGAAGGAATTGTTCCCTCCAAAATTCTTATGGAAAACAGAAGTATCTCCCATACTTTATGAACCATTTAGGCAAGCACCTATAACAAACTCCAGAAAATGAGCCAGACATCTTCTGAACTAAACTTTAATTTTGTCCTTGGTTCATTATACGTACCATCTATAATGTGCTAGGCTGGTCCTAATTATAAAGTACGTGTTAGAATGTAAGTTACTGGAAAGAACTTTTTTTATGTAAGATAGTGTGAGGATATAAGAATGTGTTGTCTTTGGGGACAGTTAATTTTTTTGTTAATAGATTCTGACTGGCCACGTTGTAAACTAGGAGCCTGGGGTTCTGTGTTATAGGCCCATCTCAGAATTGGTATTCTCTGTGATCATAGGTGAGTCAACTAAACTCTCTGAGCATGAGGTATCTATCCATAAAATTACAATAATGACTCCTTCATTTTTAAGTTTGTCTATGTATGTACACATAAAGAAACAAGATCATAAACCGTGGAGTATTTTGAGTTTGTAGGAAAACAATATGGAAGAGAATTTAAGGTTTCATGTGTCTTTTTCTTCTCCTAATATCTAAGTTTAAAATCCTGGGAATGGATCCACACAACAAGAGATTTCTATGTGGGGAACTCAACCAGCTTCAAGTAGAACATTACTCTTCATTAGACATGCTGTGAGTGGGGAGTTCTGCCTTCTCTTTCTTTATCCATCTATCAATAGTTTCTGCTATTGTGGGGTATTTGCCGTGATTATTTCTGGCTTAAATATTTTTTTCTACAAGGGCCAAGATTTGGGATATAGATTCTTCAGATGCATTCGATGTGTGCTCATCCATCATTCCATAAGTCCACTCAGTACAGTGGTCTTTTCTAACTGTGTGTGCATGAAATCCAGGCCTAGGCTCTCAGGCTACCTTTTCTATCAGACTATTAAGATCTGATATCTCAGCAGCTTTGTGTTGTAGGAATCCAAAGGTCTTCAGTCTGCTGCTCTACTTATAATCTTATGGTGCTCATTTTTGGAGGGTGAGGTGAAGATAGCCTGTAGAAGGCTTGCCTTAGCCACAGGATGACTCATGAACACAGGGGAGAAGGGATGTGAATGCGAGATTCTTTGCCCCTGACCTCACTACCAGACCATTACACCACCCAGTCTCTTTTCTGCCATGGACTCACCTGTTTAGAATTTAGGTTCCAGAGCTATTTTGTTGTCCTCTCCCATCCACTGTTAATCTTTGACATAATTCATTTATCTTAATCACTGCTAAGTACATTACCTTCCTGTGGTTCTCCAATGGCTGTGAAGAGTCATATCCCCTCCCCCCCCAAAAAACTTCTCCCATTTAGAAGAATCCTGAGTGTACCCTACTACTTACTCTAGATACTGATTCTGGTACCCTTGTCAGATGATGAGATAATATCTCACAGGCTAAACAAAGAGGGATGGGAAACTATAGTTTATTGAGTGCCTTCTGTTTGTCATGCTTGGTATGAGGTGTAAAACTAGCATAATAAACTTGTGAATGTTTACCTTATGAGGCCTAGCTCTGGCATAAGAAAACCAGGTGATCTCGAGGGTCACTTGACAGGGAAATGGGGAGCTGATATTTAGCAGCTCTTTTTCACTACGCTGTCTACCTGGAGTTTTAATAAAGCTCTTTACGATCCCACCATTAAATTTCCATTTATCTATTTATCATTTATTTGTATGAATGTGTGTGTGCAGGTCAGAGGACAACTTTTGGAGTCAGTTCTGTCCTTTTGCCGTTTGGTTCCAGAAACTGAATTTGGGTCATCAGACTTGGAGGAAGTTGCTACTTTATTTATATACTGAGGCATCTTTCTGGCCTCACACTTATTGGTATTTACATGATTTCAATTTATTACATCTATTAATAATTTATAGTTTCAGAAATTTTTCAAGTTTTTAGTTTAGTTAATTTAGCTTACAATAATCTTTATTAGATTATTAGTAGGTGGTCACCATAATATTAATCAGAAGAGAATATTTTTATAATAAATTATGTGAAGCAGATCAGTTACCAGATGAATAACGCTAAAAAAAAATCACACTCACGGGCTCCTTGGTCTAAAGCAAACCCTAAAAATCATTATAGGCAGTACCTCCTTCATAAGGTTCGTCTGCATCATACAACTTATAAAAAATGGCTTTTTCATGTCCACTTTGTATTTATGCCCCTCTTCTGGATAACTGATGAACACCTACTGATAAATATAAAACTGCAGCTATTTCAACTTTTTTTTGACAGCTGACCTTCTCCAGCCATCATTCATTCATTCTAGTTTTAGTCACCTAACCTTAATTAAGCCCTTGTGATGTGCAAAGAACCAGAGGTATAACAAGAACTAAAACATGACCTAGCCTTTGAGGAGATTAAATTGTGGTCACAGAGTCATCTGAATCAACCCATTATTTTAATCCAGGATAAAAAAGGTTATGATGGAAGGCATTATGGAAGCACATTGAAGGGGTATTTTGCCCGCAAAGTGGACTTAAGGAGAGTACCTCAGAGGTAAAGCTTACGCCACATCCTGTGGGACAGGTTGGGTATAGGGAGTAATGAAAGGTGAGGTTGGGAGACCCAAACAGTAAAGATCATAAAGGACTTTCTGAGCAAAAATAAGGACTGAAGCTCTTATCCTATAGAATACGGAGAGCCATGACAGAATTTTTTGGCAGAGCATGATTTGTATTTTCAGAAATGCCATTGTCACTAATACTGAGAATGAGTTGAAATAAAGCATTTGCAGTTGGAATAGAGCGAAATCACTTAGTTTATAAAAACTGTAAGAAATAAGAACACATAGATTTTGCTGACATATTCAATACAGAAGGGGAGGAAGAAGGCATCAGGTAGGTGTGGGTCACTGGCTTGTATAGCTGGGAAGGCAGTAGAAAATTAAACAAGGCAACTTAGTCCATTTCCTATTGCTGTAATCCTATATCCAAGGCTGGATAATCTATAGAGCAAGAAGGTTTGTCTTGATTCTTGATTCTGGAAGTTGGAGAGTCCAATATTAGATGACTACACTGATAAGACTTTGTGATTCTAGCTCCTAACAGTGGGTGGTGACACAAGGGCATGTGACAGACAGAGTCAGGGACAAAAGGAGTCAGATGATTTCTTACACCTCACTCTTGTGCAAACTGTATAATACCTTCAGGAAGATGAAGCCCTCATGACTAAAACACCTCTTCAAGGCTCAAAGCTTTAAGAACTTAAATGATTTTTCTCTAACTCAGATGCAAATATGTTAGTTCCGCTTTCTACCTCGTATTTATGTCCACCATTACACTGATAATTAAACTTCAGCCTGAGTTTTGGTTGAGACAAAAATGGTGGAGAAAAACATGGAACAAGGATTTCCACTTTAAGCCTGTTGAGTTTAAGACGCCTGTGAAACATCTAGACAAAAAGATAAAAGAGCTAGTAGGACATACAAGTGTGAACCTCAGGAGAGATATCTAAGCTGCTAACATGGATTTGGAAGCTATCAGCTATTTAAAATCTCAAGCAAAGGTGCTGGAGAGGTGGCTTGGTGATTAAGAGCACTTGTTGCTCTTGTAGAGGACCTGGGTTCAGTTCTCAGAACCCACATAGCAGCTAGCAACTGTTTGTAATTCTAGTTCCAGAGGATCTAATTTCTTCAGATGCCCTTTTGTCACCTCTGAAGGCATTCTGTACACATGCATATATGTAGACTAAACACAAATATGTGTAAGATAAGTAAATCTAAAAACAATTTAAAATTTCAAATAAAAATAGTATTGCTTGGAGAAAAGTGTAGTGCACTGGCTTCATTAGAACCACCTACGAGAATGTCTGAGCATTCCTACAAAGTCATATCACAGAAACAGACTATTAGAATTCGAGAAAGTGATCCCAGAAACACTGTTTTAAAGCTCTCCAGACTGTAAAATGTCACCCAGCATTGAGAAATACCTTGTTGAAAAATGGGAAAAGCCTCATTAAAAGTGAGAAAATGAGAGTAACCTGAAACATTTCCACAACTAGGGGACTCTGCAGAGAAAGAGAGAACTATAGACAAAAATGATGTACGAACTCAGAAAGAAAAGGATGTGTTTTCAGCAACACAATCTTCAGTTACTCCCAAACACAGCCCTTTGCCTGTGCAATCTCCTTGTTTCTGCCTTTAACCTGGTAGATGTGAATCTGTGTCTTTGCTGGCCCTATATCCAGGAACAGAGACTTTCTCTATAATGTCAACCCCATCCATTGTCTTCTAAAGACTTATCTCAGAGTTCTTATAAGGAACAGCTCATCAATTTTTACCTGATTCTGATGATTCCTCCTTAAATGCTTTCTTATGTATTAGTTTTCTGTTGAAGATAGCCTAGCTAGATGACAAGAGCCTGAGTTTAGACTCTGAAAAATGAGACCCAGTTCTACTCATTTCATATTGATGTGCTGAATGCCTTGGGGAAAATCACTAAATTTCATGTGTATTCATAGAAATGATGTGTTTGAAGAGCTGATATAGATTTAGATGGGAGCTATAGAAATATATGGGATGCAAAAATGTCACCCATTTTACAAAAGTTTGTGTGTGTATTTCCTTTTATATGGGAGGGTGACTTCAACAAAAATGGTAGAATAGTTTTCTTTATCATTAGCCCCAGTGTTGATTAATTCTGGTATCAATTTGGCCTCATGGAGGGATACCAAGAAAACTTATAAAGCATGACATCTGGATATGTTTGTGAAGGAAGCTTTATGAGACAGAGTCTAGGGGAAAGAAGTTAGATCATGTGAGGTATACCCAGCAGTAAACAGGGGACAACTGTCCTCAATTTGAGTAGGTACCGCTGAGTCAGTGGGAAGCAGAAGGAGGAAAGCTTGCCACCAAAAGCTCCCTAGAGTAAAACATGTTTCCCCCTGATGCATATCTTAGAAAAAAAGACTCCAACAGTTTCTTCAGTCTTTGCCCTCTAGAATTTCTTCCTGGTACAACGTTGGTCTAGGGGCTGAAATACCTTCCTGGTTCTGGGGCTTCTGGCTTTTTGGCTTGAACCGCACTATCAGATACTCTGTATTTTCAGCCATGTTCACAGTACAAAGGCAACAGGGCTTGAAAGCTCTAAAACAATAAATCCAAACAATTTTTCTTTCATGTCTATTTCCTTGGGTATTTTGTCACAACAATGGCTGACTGATATACCAGGGTACATTTTCTCCAAAGACATAAAAGCACATAATAGAGATTTCCCAGAAAAATGTGAATGAAGAAAATGAACATCTGAATTTTGCCAAAAACCCAATTTCCAGGGTAGCCTCTGCAGACCTAACTTTTAGGCTGAGCTCTAAAAATTTAAGCTCTCCTTCTGTGTCAGGGCCATGTCATCTCTCAGACTCCCAGCTCCATGTTTATTCCGGTGGTTCCATGCTCCAGACTTGCTTCTGAAGATCCAGATTCCAAGCCGACAAAGACAGGTCAGACCCAGGACTTGCCAGCTGGTTCCCATGGATCCCAAATGAGTGCCAGTCCCAATGGGGCTAGATTTGTTCATGTATACCCAAATTCCAGGTCTGTGCTAGTGTATACAGGTGCCACCCACAAATCAATTCAAGTACCATGTCAATGCGCTTGAGGCCTAGAGCAGCAGGCTTTCCTTTTTAAGTGAGTGCACCTAGACTCTATAGGCAGGCTGACTGACTGGTCTTGAGATTTCTCTGTACAAGCTCATCTTAGAAAAGAGGTACATTTCTTCAGTTGTGTAGACACCAGCATTGGGTCACAAGGATCACATATAATAAAGGAAACATAGCCTAACCAAACGAATAATGCAAAACAGCAGAACTGATGCTAAAGAAATAGAGATCTACAAACTGCTAGACAAAAATCTCCTTTTGGTTTCAAGTTTGTGGTTCAAGATGTGAGCTCTCAGCATCCTAATCCAGCTACCATGCCTCCCTGCCAGGAAAATGTGCCCCGACTGCCCTCCGGGATATTTGTCCCATCTTTCTGAGTGCTACTTTCTCCATTGCAACCAGAAATGACATGACTGGCAGACAGCTTTATTTTCATGAAACCCTGGACATGAATTTGGAAAGCCCTCTGCTCCCAGCACACTGCCAGACTAATATGCATCAGCTTGCTTCCAACACTGGGGTACCAGCCTCCCCCAATCCCCATTCCACAAGGGTGTTGTCCTCTACCTCTACCCTATCATCAATTGTAGCCTCCTTCCTTTCATTTTCCCTTCTGCTAGCTGTCCCATCCACTCCTTGGATCATACAGAAGCTGCCCTTGGAATAAGTGGGACATGCAGTGATAGGCTCCATAGGCCTCTTTAAGCTGTGGTCCATCATCTCCCTGAATTCTTTTCCAAGCTCAAGAAGCTAGGCTGGGCCTGTAGGATTCCAGGACCCCAGCACCAAAGACTCAGGGAAGCTGTAACGCATCCAACCATACCCATGAGACTCCCCTGTGGCCAGCCTGCACCTACCCTCAACCCTTCAATCCTAGAGTGGATGGAGACTTTATCCACCACTTCCCCTGTGGAGGAGCATTTAGTCATAGAGTCCAGCTGGGGCCATATCCAGGCCAACATAGCTATTATCATTTGGCTCAGAGGTTTGTGTGTCCAGGGTCTTGTGCTCCTCAAGTCTGTGGGGAATCAAAGAAGCCTTTAATAAACATGTGTTGTTAACACCTGCACAGCCACATCAAAGACCAGATACAAAGCCTTCCTCATACAGCTTAGGCTCAGAATTGGAAAAAATCTTTCTCTAGTGTGAATGGGAAGGTTGAAAATACATGAAAAAACCAGCAACCACAGCTTCTTACTCTTGCAACTTGAGATTGGTCCCCTGTGGCGAGGTCCTAAGGAGACTAGCTAACCCCTTCCTCCTATGCTTTACCTAACAACTATGCTGAGGTTCTGGGTTGTGGTCATAGTTTCTGTGGTTCCATCAGAGTGAGCATGGCCCACCTGATCCTGGATTTTAGTGTGTGGGTCTGTCTTTTCTTCATTCCCTCATTGCGCCAGGTTTCCAGGACCAAACTGTGCTGATACCATGAAAGGTCAGCCCATGTTCATTTTTCCTCCCATTCTCTTTCCCTCCTTTTTTCTCTCCCTCCCTCCCAGGCACTTAGCCTCACACAAGGACTTGTCTCCCAGTACCTACTCCTGCACAGAGCTACCTGGGGTTCTGTCTGTTCCCTATGGCCAGTATGGCAGCAGCTGTGAGACTGGTAGCCTGAGGCTTCTCCACCCAACACTCTTGCTAAGGGAAGAGGCCACTGGCCAGGCCTCCCTGGTTGGTGGTTTATGCTCAGCAATAAAGGTTTTGTCCTGTAGGAGCTGAAAGTTCATTCTAAAGAGGTGCACTGGTACAAAACCATCAGGAAAGAGATACAGGAACAGGGTTAAGCAAGTAGAAAGAAACTAATAGAAAGTGAGTTGCTAAACCAAAGTCAACACCAGAATGCCAGCAAATTTCCTGGCAGATGCTCTGCAGCCTGGGAGAGCATTGGAAAGGAAAAAGAAAAATGCAAAATAAGAACATTAGACTTGGCCAGTCTTTCACTTCAGAAGAGAAAAAATGATAAATTCTTCCATAGGGACAGAAAAGTTGATGGAGTTCACCACTTCAAACTTTTTCTCCAAGAAATTAGAACTCTTTTTACACTTATTTACTTCATAGTTAACAAGGGTTAGAATACAAATAGCAATGAGCAGAGTACTCAAAGCTTAAGAATTTCAGAAAGCCAACCAGGAGCAATAAACAGAGATGAGAGCAACTGCCACAGGAAAGAAGACATTGGTCTGTTTCAGAATAATAATGAAGAAGCACAAAGAAAGAAAAAAGGAGGAGGAGGAGGAGAAAAAGGAGAAGATGAAAATACCTAGGAGTGGCAGTTTTACCCCTGAAGCATCTCAGTACCAGAAGAAAATACTCCAATGATCCCTGGGGTTGAAAGTGATGAAATGTTTAGCAATAGGAGTTGAAGTTTAAGTAAAGATTTCTGAATAACTAAAACTATAGCTTGTTGCTGACTAAGACTTAATTACAAGGGGGAAAAATATCTTTTATCTTCCTGCCAAGAATGTGGTTTCTGCAAGGATTATGCAAATTACAAACCATAGGAGGTAGCAGGCATTACAAGAATATGGCTTTAATGAAGTAGTGGCAGAAATAAAAGAAGGTGTCAGTGCACTGTTGAGTTAATACTTCACCAGTTAGAGGTGAGACAGTGTGCAGATCACCTGAAACACCAGTGCATGTGGACAGTCACATCTCCTATGATTGCTTGCACACATATGAGCAATGCCAGTTATATATATCTGCATTAGAAGATTCTTGTGTTATTGTGGAATTATATGCATGTGCTCTCAGAGGACCAGGCAAAGAATTCTGCAGCTTTGTTTAGTGCTAAGAATTAGGAAATAGCTCTTTCTGAGTACCAACAGAAAGCAGAAAGGGACACCTCAGTCACTTACATTTGGATTTTTATTAGCACAGTTGCTACTAAATCCTTTTCTTGTACAAAATGATGTACTTTGAAGGTGTTAGTGTCTAACATAACTGATGTTTATTTGATTTTTTAAAATTCATTTATTTATTTTTATGTATATGGATGTTTTGCTGTATGTATTTATGTCTGTGCACATAAGCATGCAGTATTCATGAAGTTCAGAAAAGGGTGGGAGATTCCTTGGAACTGGAATTATAGTTTTTTCTGAGCTGCCATGTGTGTGCTAAGAATAGAACATTCTATAAGATTAAGTGCTGAACCATCTTTTCAGCCCCTAGAAAATGTTTTAAATAAGCTTCATTAAATAAAAGGAATCCATAGTAAATTTAAAATGATAAAATGAAAGGAATCAAAACTTAAGACTGTAAAAATCAGTCAAGGAAACAAACATCAAATCACAAAAGCAGGTGAAAAGAGAAGCAACAAGAGAGCTACCAAGCAGAAAACTATAAACACTAACTAACAAGTGCAAATCCTGGCTGGCAAGCATATTGCTTTAAGTGTGAATAGGTTCAATCCTATAATCAGCAGAGTACCTGAATGGATAAAACGATAAGCTATCCATAAGGGAGAGACCATCTTTAGCTTTGAGGATTACACAGGCTAAAGCAAAGGGATGTAAAGATATTCCATGCAAATAGTAACTAAAAGAGAAATACTTATATAACCTAAAATAGATTTTAAGTCAAAAGTTTCCAACAAAAACTAGGTAGGTCATTATTTTAAAAATAAACTAAAAAGAAATAATAATTTGTATATGTATATATTCAATGTCAAAGCATCTATATACATGTAAAATAATATACTGTTTTTAATAACAGAAAGATTTACCAGACAAGAAATAAGGAAGAACAAGCTGAATTTAAACAACATGGATCTAACACATACATGTAGAACATTCCACAAAACAGCAGCAAAATATACTCATTTTTCTTAATTATACATGAAACATTCTCCAACATCGATCATATGTTAGGTCACAAGACAACCTTTGATTTAAGAAAGTTGAAATGATATCAAATATCTTTTGCTGTGTGGTATGAAACTGGAAATCAATAACAGAAGCAAAACTGAAAATTCACAAATATGTGAATATTAAGTAACAATATCATACAATGAGTCAAAGAGAAAACATAAGAAAAATGAAAAATACCCGTGGCAAATGAAAAGGGAAGCAACATACCAAAACTTCTCCAGTGTTGCAGAAGCCATTCTTGGAAGAAGTATATAATGATAATTTCCTTCATGAAAAGAAGAAATCTATATAAACAACATCAATCCACACCTCATGGAACCAGGAAATTAGAACAAATGAGTCCACAGTTAGTAAAAAGAGGTAGAAAAATCGGGGAAGAAATGTAGAAGAACCAAAAATCAGAACAAAAACAAAACAAAACAAAACAGAGACAGGAAAAGTCAGCAAAATTAAGATCTGAGCTTTTTGGTCAAATAAATAAAATTGGAAATAGAAAAGAACACATTAAAGTTCATGCTCATACAGAAGACCATGAGATAACCAGAAATAATTATAAGCCAACAGATGCCGGTTCACGGAAGCAATGGACATATTCCTAGAAGTAAAATGCGCAATAATAAAGAAATAAAAACCTGAACAAATGAATAACAAGTAAACTGACTAAAAACCTTTCCACCAAAAAGTTTGTTTTCACAGGGGAATTTTATCAAACAAAAACATTTAAATTATATCATTTATATATAAATTATATCATTTCTCTCTATATATAAACTTATATATTTATTTACTATGAGGGTAGGCATGCCACACACACACGTGGAGCCTGAAGACAACTTAGAAGAGTTACGTCTCTCTTTCGAAATCTTCCAAAAGCTACAGAAAAGGGAATAGTTTCAAACTCATTTTTACGAGGCCAGTGTTATACTGAAATCAAAGAAGAGCACTGTAGAAAGAGAAATTATAATTCAATATCTCTGGTGAAAAGAGATGTAAAATTTTTCAACAAAATAATAGTGAATCAGATTTCACAGAGTGTTAAAAAGATCATCGTTCATAATTAAGACCTATTCATGTTAAAAATATGATTGATACCACATTAACAAAATAAAAGAAAAACATCACACGATAATCTCAATATAATAGATGTTTAAAAAAATACTAACAAAATTCAGCATCCTTTCTTGATTTAAAACTGTCAGCAAGCCAGGTGGTAGTAGCACACACATTTAATCCCAGCACTCAGCAGGCAGAGGAAAGAGAACCTCTGTGAGTTCGAGTTTAGCCTGGTCTACAGAGTGAGTTCCAGAGAAGTAGGGCTACACAAAAAAACCCTGTCTCAAAAAACAAAATAAAAACTATCAACAAATTAAATATAGGAATGCGTCTCTGGATGGGAAAGATTGTATGTCACAATCTTATCATGTCTAGTGAAAAATATCAGAAGACGTTTCTATTAGATCAGGAATAAGACAAGAATTCCTACTCTAATCATTTCATCTATCAATTTGTCTATCTACTTATATTGTGTGTGCACACCCACTACACGTATGTGGAGGCCAGAGGGCAGTTTTCTCATGCTATCATGTGAATCCAGGAGAGATTGAGCTCAAGTTATCATATCTACCATTTGTCTCTATAATCACTACATCAAAACAACCTGAAAATAAGCGAATTCAATACGGTCATAGCATACAAAATTAACATTTAATAATCACCTAATTTCTATAGTGTAACAAAGAAATATGGTATCTGTTAAAGGGCACAAAAGTTTCAATTATGCAAGATGAATCAGTTTTGGAAATCTTTTGTATAGCAGAGTGACTATATTAACTGAATTGAATTACAAAAAGAGTAGGTCTTGTATGTTCTCACTACATAGGAAATAATAACTATGTCGAATATATATGTGTGTATAATTAAGATGATAGTGGAATAACTTAACTATATATACACATATCATATATAATCATACACATCTTAAATATTTATCAATAGTGTCTCTTAGTAGAGCTGAAAAATAGTTCTATATAGGTATAGGTATAACACAGAGTGCACTAATAAATGTGACACTCATCCTAAGGTGTGTGTGTTTGATTTTGTATTTTTATTATAAAGTAATTGAAGAATAACAATAACTCATTGTTGTTATTCTGACATTACTTAGCTGACTGGGCTGCTGTTCTTAGGTAGCTATACAGCATTAGCTGGCCTGTGCTGGATAATCACATGCTGAATCCCTGAAGATGTTGCTGCCAGGTGATGGGACTTCTGAATCTTTGAACGGAACTCAGAATCTGGTGGCAACCTACAGAGGCATGTCATGTCACCTGAATCAGTACTTCTAGTCCAGACAGACCTGTATGCTCCAATAGAATGGAAACATTCAAGATGTGTGCATGAAATGGAAATATATTGAGGCAATACCATATAATAGCTCCTTCTGCTGTGAGGACCCGAGTCCTTCAGCCTATCCAACTCCGCATGAGTGGCAAGCCTAGTGCTCTTTAAAAAATGGTTTCTATTTTCTTTGAGAATTTTCTACAAAAATTTTAATTATATTCTCCCTTCCCACAACTCCCAGATCCCCTTTTCTCTGCCTACACAACTTTAAGTGCTCCTCTTTTTAAACACACGGAGTCCAATTTTTATGACCTTTTTCTTTAATATTTCTCTCTCTTTTCCTCTCCCCCCTCTCTTTCTCTCTGTGTGTGCATGTGTACACACATTCCAAAATACATTAATATAACTTGCTCATGCTGTTTAACATCACTTGCATGTATGTTTTCTGGGCTGATCATTTGATATTGGATAACCAACTAGAGTGCTCTTCCTAGGGCAGACTATACCTTCTGCTCTCAGGATTCCAAGTTGCTTCTGTTTCTTTGTTCGGGCTGAGGCCTTATGAGCTTTCCCCTTTCCATGTTAACATGTATGTTAGTGTTGTCCTTGTTTAGGTATTCATGAGTATAGGACTTCATGAGCATAGGAGATATAGCCTCACAGCAAACTTCCTGTTTCTTATAATCTCTCTACCCCCTCCTCTACAATGATCTCTGAGCCTTAGGTATAGTTATGTTAAAGATGTCTGAGTTGGGACTGGCTTCCACAACTCTGCATTTTGATTGGTTGTGATTTTCTGTAATGGTCTCTGTTGCAAAGAGATGTTTTCTTGATGAGGGGTGAGAACTACACTTTATGTATGTGGATAACGACAAATGCTTAGAATATATTTAGATATAGCATCCAATTTGTGCTGCTGTATGGGACTATCCTCAGGAGCATCATCGATGTATCAGAGGTTATAGAAAAAAAAGTAACTCATTCTCTCCTAGTAGCTATAAATTTCCAATAATTCTTTGGGTAGGGGTGGAATCTTCTGCCTCCTTTTTCATTCCATGCTGGACTTTTGTCTGGCTTGAGCTTTCAAAGATGCTATCACACCTGCCATGAGCCCTTATGTAAACTGCCCTGTTATGTGCAGAAAACTCTTTTATTGTGGTTATTTACCATCTCTGGATTTTACAATTTTTCCAACCCCACTTCTGAGATGACTTCTGAGCCTTGAGGGCAGGGGTGTATATAGATGTACCATGTATGACTAGTCACTCAGCAGTCTCTTATTCTCTGTACCTTGACCAGTTGTGCGTCTCTGTGTTAATTGTTATCTATAGAAAAAAAGAATCTACACATGAGATATACAATAATCTACGGTATAATGATAACCAATTTTGAGTCAGTTTAATACTAACTCCAAGAATTAAGTATGTTCTTGTATTAAGCACAAGAATAAACCTAAAACCCATGGCCTGTCCAGCCACAAGTTCTGGGCCCTAATAATGCTGCCAGATATGAGTTTCATCTTGTGGAATAGGTCTTAAATCCGTTTAGAAAATGATTGGTTACTCTTTATAAAAAACTGATTGGTGCCACTATTGTAATCTTGGCCAGAGAAGTCATTATTGTATCTCATAGAGCTCATAGTTTGGTAAAATTGATGATTACTGTTCTCTTCCTATAGCATGCATAGCACCTTCCAGCTCTATGAATAGCCAGTAAGGATGAAGCTTCTAGGCCAATACTAGCTTGACTTCTTTGTGTTCTCTGATGTAAGTATGTGATGTTTTCAGCAATAGGGTCTGACTGTCAAGGTCTAGAGGACTACCAAAAGAATGGCAGTAGCCTTTTATGTTTAGGGAGGAGGTCTATGTAACCTCTTTTTCTAACAACTCCAAAAGAGGTAACTCATTTCTAGTGTTAGGCTTTTTAATGTTAGCCTGTGGTTTTTAGTAAGGACATTGTTGTCTTTTATATATGTGTACTTATATATTTTAGGAAGTTTCTGAAGTAGTAAGATTCCATGTGGCTTTATCAAAATGTCTTTAGTGTAAGTTATCTGTCCTGCTACTCCTCCCCCGCCCCTCTACCCTGCATAGCCCTAACTTCATTTAATTTTTCTTGTTTCATGATTCCCCTTTTCTTCTTTACACCACTGCATTCTATCTCCCCTTTCTTGGAAGTACACTCCCTAACTTCTTGATCTCTTTGGATATTCCAAATGAAACACATGCATCTAAATATTTAAGCTAACATCCACAAATAAGAGAAAACCTGCAATATGTTGTCTTTGGAAGTTTGGGTCACATCACTCGGAATGATTGTATTCATTTCCAATCATTTACCTGCAAATTCCATAATTTTATTTTGTTTAACAGCTGACTAATATTTCATTGTGCTAATATGCCACATTTTCATTATCCATCCATTGGCTGTTGAACATCTAGGCTGTTTCTATTTTCTGGCTACTGTGAATAAAGCAATAATGAACATAAATGTGCATATAGTAGGATGTAGAATTCTTTGGGAATATGCCCAGTGTAATGGAGCTCCATGACATGGCATATCTATTTCTAGCTTTTTGAGAATCTTCTATGCAATGTCTCACTATGTAGATTTATTTGGCTTGCCTAACACTTGCTATGTATATTGGCTGGCGTCTAATTTAGAGACTCTTTTGCCTCACTGCCTACGAAGTGATGAACTGAAGGTATACATTACTACATATGGCTAGAATTTCTTCTCTTATCTCTTATCCTGAATCACACCCTTGCTCTCAGTGTCAGTGTACCTGCTTTCCTCCTCACTGCTCCCTGAACACACCTGGAAGGACACTGTCCTATCGCTTTGATAGCTGCTGTCGCTCTGCCTGGAGAGTTCTCAAAAACTGCTCATTGGTTTGTTTTTCTCAACTGCTTCAACTCTTTGCTACAGTGTCCCTTTCTCCTCAGGAGATCTCTCTTTACCATCATCCCCTCCCTATTCCATCCACCCTTCCTCCCTCCCTCATCTCCTCCCATGCTCCTTCCCCAGTCCACTGATATGGGAGGACTTCCTTCCCTTCCATCTGACCCTAGCCTATCAGGTCTCAGCAGGACTATCTTTCATAGTCTTCCTCTGTGGCCTGGTAAGTCTGCCCTGCCCTCTTAGAGGGAGATGATCAAAGAGCCAGCCACTGGCTGGAGAGATGGCTCAGCCATTAAAGGCTAGGCTCACAACCAAAAAAAAAAAAAAAAATGTAGTGAAGTTCTTATTAGTTCCCATGGGTAGGTACCTCTTTAGCCACTACACAGGTTTTGTTGTTGTTGTTGTTGTTTTGTTTTGTTTTGTTTTTGTTTGTTTTTTGTTTTTGGTATCCCAGAAGCAGAAAGACACACAGGGTATATACTCACTCATAAGTGGATATTAGACATATAATATAAAATAAACATACTAAAATCTGTGTACTTAAGGAAGCTAATCAAGAAGGAGGACTCTGGCTAAGATGCTCAATCCCCATTCAGAAAGGCAAAGAGGATAGACATTGGAGGAGGGAGAAAACAGGGAACAGGACAGGAGCCCACCACAGAGGGCCTCTGAAAGACTCTACCCTGCAGGGTATCTAAGCAGATGCTGAGACTCATAGCCAAATTTTGGGCAGAGTGCAGGAAATCTTATGAAAGAAGTGGGAGATACCTGGAGAGGACAGAAGCTCCACAAGGAGAGCAACAGATACAAAAATTCTGGGCCCAGGGGTCTTTTCTGGGACTGATACTCCAGGCAAGGACCACTCCTGGAGATGGCCTGGAACTCCTGCACAGATGTAGCCTATGGCAGTTCAGTATCCAAGTGGGTTCCATAGTAATGGGAACAGGGACTGTTTCTGACAGGAACTGATTGGCCTGCTCTTTGATCACCTCCCTCTGAGGGGAGAGCAGCCTTACCAGGCCACAGAGGAAGACAATGCAGCTAGTCCTGGTAAGACCTGATAGACTAGGATCAGAGGGAAGGGGAGGAGGACCTCCCTTATCAGTGGACTAGGAAAGGGACACAGGTGGGGAAGAGGGAAGATGAGATTGGAAGGGGAGGGGAAGAGAGGTACAGGGGGGATACAAAGTGAATAAACTGTAATTAATAAAAATAATTAAATAATTAAAAAAAGAAGAAATACCAAAAAACCCTGAAAAATATAAATAAAAGAAATGCCCCCTCCCCTCCAAAAAAAGAGAATACTTTCTGAAGAAGAGGATGTCTTGGGTAGTTTTCTTGATCTTCCTTCCTTCAAATCCTGGTCTAAGTTATCTGAAAATTTCTGTGTTAGAGAAAATTTATAAAAATAAAAGACCTTTAACACAAATGGAGAAAAGAGTTAGGACATGTTTGTTTGCAAACATGAAGTAAAAACTCTATGAGGAAGTTAATTGGCTCAATTTATAGATTCCGGAGTTACCCTTGTGTATAGACACTCTTCTCATCCTCTTATTTTCAAGGTGACCACATGGGCAGCAGCTGAACAGATCATGGATGCTGCTAAGGGAGCAACTATGGGGAGATTCCCAAACTCCTTAGCACTCTACTCAGACACACTGTGGAGTAGGAATGAAGAGTTGCTTTTGTTTCTCGCCTACTCATCATAAACTCATCTGGCTAAATCCAAGGTAGGAGTGAGGCAAATGAATAAGCATAGCCTGGATTTAAAACCAAATGCTGGTACAAGCTGGCCATTTGATAAAGTTGTCAAAACAGAGAATTTTGGGTTGTGTGGAATATTGCCTAATCCATTTAAATCACAGACTTGTAGAGCGGGATCACTTAGTCAACCCAGGAGTTATTTAGTACCATGTTTGTCCATCACAAAAGTTCTGTTTTGGTAACTTTGGTAACCCAGGGTCTTCTTTTATTTTATTTTATTATGTGTTTGTTTGTTGGTTGCTTTTTTCCTTTTCTTTTTAAAAAAAGATTTATTTATTTTTATACATATTCTGTCTGCATGTGTGCCTGCATGCCAGAAGACAGCACCAGATCTCATTATAGATGGTTGTGAACCACTATGTGATTGCTAGGAATTAAACTCAGGACCTTTGGAAGAACAGCCAGTACTCTTTACCTCTGAGCCATCTCTCCAGCCCCCTGTTTTGTTTTGTTTTGTTTTTTTCAAGACAAGGTTTTTCTGGGTAGCCCTGCTGTGCCGCACTCACTATGTAGAACAGTCTAGCCTTGAACCCAGGGGTCTACCTGCCTCTGCCTGTACTGGATTAAAGGTGTGTGCTACCACCACCTGGCTACCCAGATTCTTCTTAAGCAGAACTAGTGGCTCAATATCACAGGCTTCTGGAACAGAGAACTTTGCTTTGTGGCTGTTGTAAATAAGACATGTCTTCTTAAATTGGGTAAGACCATTCTGCTTTCAGCTTATACCCTTTGGCTCTGGGCAAACTGCTGTTCTCGGCAGCAGTGTAGAATGGCTCCTCATTCTGTATGGCAGCTTTCAGGTAGTCACCAATGCCTGTAACACACTATGCCTTCTCCATAGGGGGAAAAAATCCTGATATATCTCTCTGGAAGAGCTCCAGGGTACCCCAGAGCTCCATAACATCTGGGCTGAGCAGTAGTTAGGCACAGTTCTGTTTCAGTTTAACCTAAAGTCGGTTTAGCCTGTTTTAGTCTTCTCAAGGCAAGCAGTACACTGCTGTTCTATTACAATAAGAATCAATAAAAAGCCTTAGTCAGATCTTTCGGGCATATTAAACCTGGTGACCTTCACTCCACCTTCTTGCCCACGTTTGTTTCTTCAAAGCCAACTCATCTTTAAAGGCCCCAGTCAAGTGCTTGCCTCTTCCAGAGTCTCACCAATATTCCCTGACTCAGATACAATACTTAGTGCCCTGCCCCTCCTCCCCAGCCTTGCAGAACAGTGTTCTTTAGATAAAATGTGTCACCACGTCTCTTAGCACTCCGCACTCTTTGAGGGCTGGTGTGGTTAGAGTCATGCTTGCCGATCACACCACACGAAGCCGTTCTAGAAAGACCTGACTTGATTCAGTTACACACAAGTCATCTCTGTGGTGCTCTTCTTTCATTCTCTTGAGAAGAAATAAAGTGATTTAAAAACATGGGCTCCCAAAGTCAGATGCCGGTGTAGTTATGTTTCCGCCACTTAGAAGATGTATGACTTGGCTGAGGTTTGTAATCTGCCTGTGCCTCTGCTCTCTCATCTGCAAAATGCAGGTGACAAAAACTCCCAACTCATCAGGCTCAGGAGATCTGAGAGTAAGGAGCTCAGTGGTTGGCTCATGTTCAGTGCTTAGGAAAAGTTAGTACTCATTATAGTTTTTAAACTCCTAATTGTAAGTAACTGTTTTGTTCCTTTGTGATAATCACAGGGAATTATAGCTGTTTTTTTTACTCACAGGATATGAATCTCAGGTAGTAGATATGCTGGATCAATTGCCCTAATGCCCAGCAAAAGTTCTAGAACAATTACCCTTAGTGTTCATTGAATGAATGACTGAATCTGAAGCCTTGGTTATTGTTACACATGTAATAAGTATCTATAATTAGAGGCATTGCATTGTTAGGCCTTTCAAACGAAGACCTCAAAAACCCGAGAGAAAGCAACACTTGCAAATTACTAATTTAAAAATGCTTTCTTTATTTTGGAGATTATAATATAATCATGTAGCCTTCCTGTTCTCTCTCAAATTCGTGGCCTCTTTTTTCATTAATTGTTGTTATATGCATATATGCGTCCGTATATACATATGTATTTCTAAATATAACTTGTTTAGTCTGTGTATGTATGTTTTCAGGGCTAACCAACAGGATAAATTAGAATGCCACACAATAGACAATAGAGAACAGCAGGAGCAAAAAGGTGGGGTAGAAAAATTAACAACTAAGATACTGAGAGCCCTGTGATTTTCTTACCATCTTCTGTCACAGCCCCTGGCAAGCACAGAGAAAACAGCAAACACCCTCACATGGGTAAGTACTTCCTCTGCCCCGAATTATAAGGTCTTTACAACCATAAATTGTATGTTAACAATTCTCTAGTGCTTAGGTCATGGCAGGCACCATAACAGGGATTTCATGAACCTTGCAGACACCTAAAGCAGATGTTTTTATGCATCATCAGAATTTCACTGTGAGGAAATTGAGGCTCAGGTCACATAGAAAGCTAAATTGTTGGGCCACACCTGAAACTCATTTTTTTGTTTGTTTGTTTGTTTTACTCTAAAATACTGTTCTTCCCTGCACCCAGCATTTTTTTTAAACAGTTAAGGATCAAGAATGCTTAATAACTGTTAAAGTGATTTAATTGTTTTTGAATGAAACAGAAGAACATGTGCTTGGTTCTGGGGTAAGCAAAGCCAAACCAAAGCTCAGCACCGTTGGGTTTGGGACAGAGACACAAAGAGAACAAAAACCTCCAAAAGCAAAATCCACATAAAACAGTTGCAAGGGACATCTATCAAGCAGACCCTTTCCCCATTAAGCGGCTGTCACAGGAAAAACTGGTCACATTGCTGTGATAGCAATCTCATCTGCTCCTGAGGCAGAGAGCCCTAGTCTCAACAGTGCTTGCCATTGTCTAGGTATCATGGAAGGATGCAAAGAATTCTGTGGCCAATAGATGGCACTAGAACCCTAAGGAACATTTTTTTCTATCTTGCATCACAGGGTTTTTTGTTAATTGTTTTGGTTTTAACCTTTATTATATTTATTGTACCATAACCACATTAGTTGATTACTTAGACATTAATTACAAAATCATAATGCTACAATATAGAATTATAAGTTGTGTAGTGCCAAAACCTTTTATTTTAAGGTTGAGAAAACTGAAGCATAGTCCAGGACACAGTCAAAGTCTACTGTGTTGTTAGTAACTGTGTCAGAAC
This sequence comes from Pachyuromys duprasi, assembly GCA_028658305.1. NCBI lineage: Eukaryota > Metazoa > Chordata > Mammalia > Rodentia > Muridae > Pachyuromys > Pachyuromys duprasi. The sequence continues at coordinate 99,181,294 of CM053744.1, read as the reverse complement.
TGGATCTCAAGTTTTCAAACTCCAAATTTGATGGCTAATGCGTTATTTCTCACTTCATCTCTCTCTTTTCCTGGTGCTATTTTTTTCACCTTTATTGAAGTATAAAATTATACAGAGTGAAATTATACACTGTGATGGAGTGATATACACAAGTATTATAATTATTGCTATAAAGTTGTTTCATATGTATATGACTTTATACATTTATTATTTTGTGTAATTAAAAACATTTAAGATGTTCCCTCTATGTAAATCCCTAGTACACAACAAAACATAATTAGCTATAACTGCAGCTGGTACACAGTATTAATATTATGCGTCTGGACTTACTATTCCTTTTATAGCTGAAAGTCTATAAAGTCTATACGCCTCATTGCAGACCTTTGCCTCATGTTGAGCAGCCTTTATCTATTCTTTGCTCTGAATTCACTTTTTAAAGAATCTACTTATTATTATATTTATTATCATTATTATATATTATTATAGATATTATTACAACATATAAGTCACTTACATAATCTAGTTATTAATGAATAGTTAATTACTTTCTAATTAATAATTAGTTGTTAAGTATTATAGATGTTATTATTAGAATATTATTACTAAAGTCTTCATATTTCTTTAATTTCACCTTGTCACCTCAAATCTCAGCAGAACTAAGCCCTTCCTCTCCCACTGGGGTCTGACAAGGCAGTCCAGCTAGGGAAAAGGGATCCAGAGGCAGGCAACAGAGCCAAAGACAGCCCCTACTCCCATTGTTAGGGGACCCACATGATGACCAAGGTGCACATCTGCTACATGTGTGTAGGGGGTCTAGGTCCAGCCCATGCATGCTCTTTGGTTGATGGTTCAGTCTCTGGGAGCCCCCATGGGCCTGGGTTAGTTTACTCTGTAGGTCTCCTGTGGTATCCTTGATCCTTTCAGTTCTCTCTACCCTTCCTTTCACAGAACTTCCTGTTGTTTGACTGTGGGTCTCTGCATCTGTTTCTATCAGCTTCTGGGTGAAGTCTCTCAGAAGACAGATATGCTAGGCTCTTGTCTGCAAGCATGACAAAGTATCATTAATTTTGACAGGGTTGGCTCTCTCCCATTGGGTGGGTCTCAAGTTGGGCCCGTCACTGGTTTGCCATTCCCTCAATCTCTGTTCTGTCTTCATCCCTAAACTTCTTGCAGGCAAGACAAAATTTGGGTGGAAGGTTGGGTGGGTTGGTGTCCCCCTCCCTCCACTGGAAGTCCCACCTGGCTACAGGAGGTGGCGATGTTAGGCTTCTTAACCTTCAGCTGCTAGGATTCTCAGCTTGGGTTAACCCCATAGACTCCCTAGGAGCCTCCCTTATCCCAGAGATGCCCCCTACCACTTTCTGTTCTCTGTCCTGGGCTCCCCTAGCACCTGCTTTCCCCACATGAGATTCCCACACTGTTACCCTCCCCACCCTCTCTCCCATCCAGTTCCCTCCCTCCACCTACTTCAGATGTATTTCATACCCTTAAGTTTTAACAGTTTTATCATGAATAGCAAGATTTCCTTTTTTATTGTCACCAAATGGGATTATTTTATATATATTTATTTAATGCATATATTAATATACATAGGTAAACATACATAAATTTTACCCTCTTTGCATCCACTGCTGAGCACTTAGGTTGAATCTATATCCTGTCTATTGTGAAAAACTCTCCAAAGAATATGAGAGTACAGATATTTCTTCAAAATACTGATTTTTGTACTTTTAAAAAATATATAACCATAACTATCATTGCTGAATCTTGTCCTTTTTTTTTTAATTTTTGAGGAAAAGCTACACTGGTTCTCATGATGGCTCTGAATATTCTGCCTTACAATTCTGCTGATAGAGTCCAAAACAGTCTTTTCAAACCTCTTCCATACTCTCGTCTTTCTGAAAGCAGCCATTCCATCAGGTGTGTAGTGACATCTTATATCTTACTTTGGTTTTAACTTTCATTTCCCTGGTGATTCCTGATTCTGAGAACCTTTTTGTGTACCTGTGGGCCATAGGTGTGTGTTCTTTTGAAAAATGTTTATTCGGGTCCTTTGCCTGTTTTTGTTTGTTTATTTGTTTGATTTTGTTTTTCAAGACAGGGTTTCTCTGTGTAGCCTGGCTGTCCTGAAACTCACTCTGTAGACCAATCTGGCCTCAAACTCAGAGATTCACCTGCCCCCCTCCCAAGTTCTGGCATTAAAGGTATGTGCCACCACTGTGTAACAAATTTTTTTTTTTTAGACAAGGTTTCTGTGTAGCCCTGGATGTCCTGGAACTCACTCTGGCCTCAAACCCCACCATGTCTGGCCCTTTGCCTATTTTTTAATGGGTTGTTTTATTTCTGTTGTTTGAATCCACTATATATCTCGGATTTTAATCATTTATTGGATATATGGTTTGCATAACTTTCTCCAATACTGTAGGTTGCCTTTTCTTTTTGTTACTTTTTTCCCTTTCTTTCTTCCTCTCTTTCTTTCCTTCTTTCTTTTCTTTCTTCCTTTCCTTCCTTCGTTCTTTCCTTCCTTCCTTCCTTCCTTCCTTCCTTCCTTCCTTCCTTCCTTCCTTCCTTCCTTCCTTCCTTCCATCTTTGTTTCTTTCTTGAGACACGTTTTCTCTGTGTAGCCTTGGCTGTCCTGGACTTACTTTGTATACCAAGCTGGCCTTGAACTTACAGTGATCCACCTGCCTCTGCCTCCCTGAGTGCTAGGATTACAGATGTGTGTGGCTGTGCCCAGCAGGTTGCCTATTCATTCTGTTGATTGCTTCCTTTGCTACATAAAAGCTTTCTGCTTGCTGTAATGCCTCTTATTTATTTTTTGCTTGAACTCTTGGTGGAGTTATAGTCTAGATCATTACCAAAAACCCTTTTCCTGTGTCCTACATGATCAATTGGAATGTTTTTAATTTATTCTGATTTCATTTGATGAGGATTATGAGAAAAATATTCTGATATCTTTTTTAATATTTTATTTTTATGTATATATCTGTGTAAATGTATGCTATGTGTGTGTGGGTGTCCAAAGATGCCAGAAGAAGGTATCAAATTTTATGGAGCTAGAGTTACAGACACTTACGAATTGCATGAGATGGATGCTGGGAACCAACAGGTCCTCTGCAAAAGCAGGCAGTACTTTTAGCTACTGAACCATATCTCCTGCCCTGGTACTTTTTAAATATATGTTCTTAGTATTATTTTTGTATGCAAGGGTGCACAGTAAAGAAACTATATACATGACTGCTTCATTGGGTGAGGAGTGTTATTGTCAATAAGAGACAGAAACTATCTAGAGGCATCTGGAAGAGTCCAGATTAAAGAGAAAGAAGTAGACTAGGCATGGCCAGTGCTAGTGAAATTGGATAATGGGAGATAGTGATGGAGAGAGCAAGCTAGCAAGAGATAGAGAATAGAGGATAGTGCAAGATAAGAGGAAAGAAAGAGCGAAAAACAAGAGAGAATAGAGAGCGTGAGTTGGACAAATTATGTAGACTATAAGGAGGATGAGTACATATGATAGGAGAAAACAGTCCAGGATGCTAGCATGGACTTTGAAATGTATAACAGGTACCTGTGATACCATGGGAACCTGGAGGCCAACAGAAGTTTTGGTATGCTTTACATATCTCCCTTCTGCCAGAAGCAAGGGAAATGACTCCATTTGGCAGATGACAACTGGTTTTACAAGTTTCTGAGGAATTTTGGCTTTTATCTGACAGAAATACTTCCATAATTCAGATTGAGCTCATTTCTGGATGTTTGACTTTCCTGAAACCTAACAATTTTCTTTTAAGAATGAAAAATTCCCAGCACCAAGATGGGAAAGTGAACACAGGATGTTAGCTCTAAAAAAGAAGCTCTCTATAATTAAGAAAATAGTAAGTTCACAGAAAAGTGTTAAGAGGTGAAGTCTGGCAAGGTCATCCTGAAGGAAGAGATGGGAGGACACTTGATTTTTTTAAGGTTTACTTATTATTTATACAGTATTCTGCCTGCACATATGCCTGCATGCCAGAAAAGGGGACCAGATTTCACTTATAGATGGTTATGAGCTGTGGTTGCTGGGAATTGAACTCAGGACCTTTGGAAGAGTAGCCAGTTCAGCAGCAAGCAAACACTGTATATATAATAAATAAATAAATCTTTAAAAAAGAAAGAAAAAAGCCATCATCAATTTTGCTCACCAATCATTTATTTAATATTGTAATGATTTTGTGTTCTATACATAGTCTTTATTGGAAAGGTTTTCAGAATTGGTAGCTTGGGCTACCAGGAATCTTCAAACAGATGATATATATTTTCTTTCTGTATGATGGATTGGTATGGGTCTGGTTAGTTCTCATGACCCATCAATGGAGAAGTAGAAGCTTAGGCATCAGAGATGCCAGTATCAGTATCAGATAGACCCTGTGATTCTCAGCTCTCCTAAAGACCTCTCACTGTGTTTCATCCAAGTGTAGACAATGAAACTGTGGTTCCTGACATTTTACCCACAAAAGCCAAACCTCACTGAAGTCAAAAGTCCTTTTTTTGAATGTAGTGTAAGTCTTCGGTATACTTTTCATGTTTCTAAACTTTAGGAATAGTGCTCTACCATACAATGATTCAATCAAGTATCACCTAAACTGAAAACAAACTAGGAATGACTTAAATCCACAAAGTGATCAAAATGCAGATTGATTAGTTCACCTAATTTATTCCACCCAATCAAATAACCCTACAATTGCTACTCAAGGAGCTGAAATTTAAAAAAAAAAAAAGAGTACTAGTCTTTTTGTAGATGATAAAAGATAGAAGAATGACATAAATTCAACTTTTTGAACATAAGTAAAGATGACGCCATGTATGCTTTTTCATTAGCTTCAGGCTACCTTAGCTCTGATGCTCACACACTCTAGTATTGATATGCTGCCTGCTCTTGGACATACTCATAGAAGGGATTGGGAACATGAATTGTTTTCGTATCGTGGTTTCCAGATTGTTCTCTTCTTTGGGACCTTCTACCATCATGAGCTAGATGGAAGTGACTTTCCTGGGACCCTTGGCACTGGTTGTCTTCATTCATGTGAAAATTTTCTTTGTTGGGAAAGCTTCTGGAATGGTTTTGGGTTCCATGATACCTCTCATTATCATCATGAGTTTGCCTATCCCATTGTTGATGATGATTTTGATGTTTGTCTTGTCTCTGGTGATTTTGTTCATCTTCATGAGTTTGTCGACCATGTTGCTGATCATGATTTTCTTCATAAGTTTGCCTGTGTTTTCTTTGCTGTTCCTGTTCATCTACATCGGTTTGCCTATCACTTGTCTGACAGCTTTGTTCCTCTTCATCGGTTTGCCTGTTCTGCATCTCATAAAGACTTTCCTGATCTTCAAGACTATGTCTATCCCAGCTTTGATCATTCTCTTCCTCTCCCCAGTGGCCCTGCTCACTGCACTGTGATTGCTGGTCATACTCTTTATAGGAGTAGGGCTCTTCTTGGTGTATTTGAGCTAGGAGTTTGTGTTGATTACACTCTGCAGGCTTCGATGCCTGGTGGTGGGTTTTCTGCTTCCTTTTATCCTGGAATCTCTGTCTCTGGGTTTGATTCACTTCTTCTCTTGAAGTCTGTTGACTTAGTTTTCCTGACCTTCCAGATTGTTCAATATATGAGTCTCTTCTTGTTCCAACAGTCCCTTGGAAGTACCTGTTTTGCTTTTGACTTTCAGTTTTTCCAATTTCTGACTGACCACAGTGAGAACTCTGGCTTTGTCTGTCTGTCTGACCCTGGTTAGAACTCTGGTCTTGTCTGTCTGACTGACCATAATGAAAACTTTGGTCTTGACTGTCTGTCTGATGCCACTGAGAATTCTGGTCTTGTCTGCCTGTCTGACCCTGCTGAGAACTCTGGTCTTGTCTGCCTGTCTGACCCTGCTGAGAACTCTGGCCTTGTCTGTCTGTCTGATCATAATGGAATCTCTTGTCTTGACTGTCTGTCTGATGCCACTGAGAACTCTGGTCTTGTCTGTTTGTCTGACCCTGTTGAGAACTCTGGTCTTGTCTGCCTGTCTGACCCTGCTGAGACCTCTGGTCTTGTCTGCCTGTCTGACCATAATGGAATCTCTGGTCTTGACTGTCTGTATGATGCCACTGAGAATTCTGGTCTTGTCTGCCTGTCTGACCCTGCTGAGAACTCTGGTCTTGTCTGCCTGTCTGACCCTGCTGAGAACTCTGGCCTTGTCTGTCTCTCTGACCATAATGGAATCTCTGGTCTTGACTGTCTGTCCGATGCCACTGAGAACTCTGGTCTTGTCTGTTTGTCTGACCCTGCTGAGAACTCTGGTCTTGCCTACCTGTCTGACCCTGCTGAGACCTCTGGCCTTGTCTGTCTGTCTGACCATAATGAAAACTTTGGTCTTGACTGTCTGTCCGATGCCACTGAGAATTCTGGTCTTCTCTGCCTGTCTGACCCTGCTGAGAACTCTGGTCTTGTCTGCCTGTCTGACCATAATGGAATCTCTGGTCTTGACTGTCTGTATGATGCCACTGAGAATTCTGGTCTTGTCTGCCTGTCTGACCCTGCTGAGAACTCTGGTCTTGTCTGTCTGTCTGACCATAATGGAATCTCTGGTCTTGACTGTCTGTATGATGCCACTGAGAATTCTGGTCTTGTCTGCCTGTCTGACCCTGCTGAGAACTCTGGCCTTGTCTGTCTGTCTGACCATAATGGAATCTCTGGTCTTGACTGTCTGTCCGATGCCACTGAGCACTCTGGTCTTGTCTGTTTGTCTGAGCCTGCTGAGAACCCTTGTCTTGTCTGCCTGTCTGACCCTGCTGAGAACTCTGGTCTTGTCTGCCTTTCTGGCCATAATGGGAACTTTGGCCTTGTCTCTCTGTCTGACCTTGCTGGAAACCCTGGCCTTGTCTGCCTTTCTGGCCGTAATGGGAACTTTGGCCTTGTCTGTCTGTCTGACCTTGTTGGAAACCCTGGCCTTGTCTGCCTTTCTGACCATAATAGGAACTTTGGCCTTGTCTGTCTGTATGACTGTGGCCTGATTTCTGATGTTGCTTTCCATATTGTTCATAAGAATTGGATTCTTGTTGACTGGTTTGACTAGAAAAGGAATCTTGTCGGAGTCTCCCAGACTGGCCATGGCTGCTTTGTCGTTTAAATGTTTTAGACTGGCCATAATGAGAAACCTGAGCAGGGTTCTCAGACTGATTTAAGGCAAAGATATATCCTTGCCCTTTGGGCTGGTCATTACTAGATTTATAACCCAGTCTTTGATGAGAGCTGGAGGACTGACCGTCTGTCTCAGACTGATCTGAGCTATACTCTTCATCTTGTCTCTCAGAATGAGCATAGTGGGATTCCCCATGGAATCTCTCCGACTGACCATAGTCAGAGTCTGTATCATGTCTCTCAGAGGAACCACTGTGGGAATCTTTGTCTTGTCTCTGAGACTGATCATGTTGGACACCCTGACTTTGTTCCTGAGACTGATCACTGTGAGACCTCTGCCTTTCTCTCTCATGCTTCTGTCCATGTTGTCTACCTGTGTTTTCTGAAAACTTATGGCTCTGTGTTGCTTCCTGACCCTGTTCTTTTTGGGAGGAGGTTCCAGCTCCACGCAACTTATTATCTAGCTTATGATGGCAGGCTTGAGCCAATTGAAACACCAACAAGAGGTATTCATGAAAATCAACATATCCGTTTCTGTCTCGGTCCAAGTGTTCCAGAATGGTTTCCACAGTCTCTGGGTCATTTGGTCTCTGTGGGAAAAAAAAAAGAAAAGAAAAAACCCAAATGTTCTTTTATGAATGTTGGATTGTATATCAGTGTTAATGCCCAATGCTCTATATGCCACCCTTTTTGAGAAACATTAATATGAAATGGCTTGGTTCTGGTTCTAGTCTTTGATCAGCTTCTTCTCTAAACCTTATCTCTTGGTGAACCAATGGGGGTATGACCACAGAGAACAGACAATTAATACAATTAATTTGATTGTATTATATCTTTTTACATTGCTATTATATATTTTTACTTGGTATGGCCTACATGTTTATATACCTCTTTTTCACTATACTGTCACATTCTAGAATTAAAAGAAGTAGTTTTCTTCATGTTGGTACCCTCAGTAACTAGAATTGTGCCAGTATAGAATAGGTACTCAATGAATTCTTAGTGAAATTATGAATAAATACACAAGAAAGTGTTTGTGCAGGATTACAAATAATAAATATAAATGGTAAAATTTTACAAGTTATTCCCCATTACTGTGATTTGTTTGCATATAAAGAGGGAGGAGCGTGTATGTATGCATGTATGTAGGTATGTATGTATGTATGTATATGTGTGTGTCTGTGTGTGAGTATATCTGTGTATATGTGAATCTGTATGAGTGTGTATGTATGTAGGTGTGTACATGTATGTGTAAGTGTATATGTGAGTGTGTATGTGTAAGAATTACAAAGAAGCTGTCTGAACCAGAAGGTGCTTAACAGTAAATTACTGGTGGGGAATGACTAAATAAAACAAAATATTACTAAAATGTCCTGGATGCAGACATCAAAATCATGTACATATTTCAGTTACACAGGACCAACAGTCTATCTATCTTACCCGAAGAATGTCTCCAAACTCAGTGAGGAGCAGCTGCTTCAGTTCCTTCTTGCTTAGTGAAGTGCATACCCCATGATGTTCAGCATATTTTTGGAATACCTTGCTCACATTGAGTATGCTGTTAAGAAGTTGAGGCATTTTGGAAAATGCAGGTGAATCTTTCAAGAAAAGAAGAAGAAAAGAAAGATGTAAGACTTTGTTTATGTTTTGGGTGAAGACCAGGAGTCAGCATTTCCAGAGGAATAATGGTTGCTTGAGTTTGGGAAAGAAGTTTAAGAAACCACAGAGTTAAAAAAGAAAAGAAAAAAGAAAGAAAGAAAAGAAGCAAAGAGAGAAAAGAAAAGAAAGGAGGAAGGATAGAAAAACCAAAGAAAGACCACAGAATTCATTCTTAGTCATAATTTTAGGCTAATCGTTATATGACCAACAGTATTATATACTATCAAATATTGATATATAATAATGATCAAATATTTTATACTATTATGACAATGGTTCAGAAATGTTTCTCTTTTTTAGAAAAAGGCAAATTTTAAAAAATTAAGCACATGTAGCAGATATTTTATGTACTTTACTCTCTTCTCTGGTTGCAAGTTGCTTGGCTGAGACTCTCATGTTAGAAGAAGAAGAAGAACAAAAGGATATCCCTTAGAGGATGGGCCAGAGGTAAAGATAGTAGCAAATAATTGTCTCTCAGTAAGTGGGGAAAACAGTAAATGGGTAACATTGAAGAGGTATCCATTTTCTAAAGAGTCTTCTTTATGCAATGAAGGTCAAATATTTCTTTCAGTGGTTCTGAGAGGTTAAATTCTAGAAAATCTTTTTTACCTGCTTATTAAATGGAATCAGTAAATAATACATTCATAAATTAAAACATTTACAGAGAAAAATAGCAAGTAGATACACTGCACATATGACAGGCAACGTAGAGTCAGGTTGGTCAACATTGGTTGTGTTGAGAAGCTGGGGTCCTCTGCAGTCTGTATGCCAATAGCCCTTCCTGTGGTATGAAAAGATCCTAGTAACTGCGCTCATAGGCTTCGTAAAATGGAATTCCAACTGCAAGGCATAGGTATACAGTGATGCCAATGCATGCAAGTGGCAAATAACAGATTGCATAGACAAGCTGAGCCTTTTTTGACTATTTATTATGGTGAACTTGAGTATTGCTGAGTTCCCATTTTTCCTGGGCCTTGCCTAACTTTTACAAGAGGTAAGCACTCTGCTGCAGAACACTCAGCTATCAATCAATCGTTCAGACTCAGTTTTGGGATTTTTAAGGCCCATGTTTCACAAATTTAGAGGTAGGTCACTCTAGCATTCATCATGTCCTAAGACAGAGCCCTGAAAAGGAAGCAGAAAAGTATCCAAGACTATCACCGACAAAAAGCAGTCTCTGACCTCCACCTCCAGCACTGAACTATAAAATTTCTGCACTGCCACACTTGTGGATACTGCTACTGCTGCAGCATGATGTCTTACCTGCTTGAGGAAGAATGAGCAGAAGAGTCAGGAGCTGGGCAGGATACTGAAGACCAAAGACCCATCCTATTTATAGGGTTTTTAATTAACCTAATAAGTCATCCCAGGAGACACCCATTCTTTGGTAGAGCCTGAATCATTCTGGGCTCAACCGAGCTCAGCCCAGTCCAATCCAGCTCAACCTCTCCCTCTGCAAACTGTTTGGTTTATTTACTTCCCCCATTTGCTCATGAACCTATTTGTCATTGTACTAGGTAACACTTTTCCAGTCTCAGCCCCACTTAATTAAGGGAGTATGTGCTATATGGTATGTGGGTTGAAAAGACAAAGGTTCAGGCTGAATTAATCCTTAGAAATTGTTACTTGCCAAGGCTGATGGGGTAGACTCAGTGAAATCATGCCAAAGAAAGATGTTTATATGTCCATTACAAAATACCACTCAGGTAGAGATTAGCAAGCCTATACATTTGGTCAATATATAATTCTTAGAAAATATTTGTCTTAAACTTACATTTTGCTTATGAAAGTAGATATTCATATATCCTACTGACCTATTTGTGGAGTTTTTTGTTTGTTTGTTTTTTGTTTTTTTGAGATAAGGTTTCTCTGTGTAGCCTTGGCTGTCCTAGACTTGCTTTGTAAAACAGGCTGGCCTTGAACTCACAAAGATCAGCCTACCTCTGTCTCCCAAATGCTGGGATCAAAGGCATGTACCACCTTGCTCAGCTAATTTTAGGGACATATTAGGTGGCTAGTGATGAAGGTAGAGTTGACACTTGAGTGGGTTTGTTTCTTTGTTTGTTTTGTTTTGTTTCTTGTTTGTTTTTTTGCTTTTTTGAAATAAGCTTTCTCTGTCTAGCCATGGCTAGCCTCAAACTCAGATACCTACTTTCCTCTGCCTCCCAGTGCTAGGTGGGATTAAAGGCCTGTGCCACTACCACCCAGCATGACACTTGAATCTTGAAGTCTTACTAGAAAGTTAGTGTTGGAGGACAAGATGAAAGCTTATGATGTCTGTGAGATAGAGATATTGTTAGTCACCTCGCCCTCCACTTATTTTCTGTCTCTGTAATACCTGTGACACACCAGCACAGTGTCTTGATCATAGAGATCCTTAAATGTTTAAGGATTAAGTGAATTGTTGAACTGTGGACACATTGGAAAATCTTGTGTAAGGGACAAAGAGATCAAGATTAATTTGTCTTTCTGCTTTGTCTCACAATACCAGTAGTATATAATTATAAACATGTTTAGTTATATAAAATAATTGATTATATAATTAGATTATATAGTTGATTATATAATTAATCTTAGTTATTTGTAATGATACTTGCTATTATTTATTATGTCTTCAGGATTTTTCAAGGAAATCATAAAAGTTCAGAAAGATTTCAGTATAATTGGATTAAAGAAGTTTCACATAAAAAAGATTTTAAAGCCGGTGCAGTGGCACACGCCTGTGATCCCAGCACTCTAGGAGGCAGAGGCAGGCGGATCTCTGTGAGTTTGAGGCCAGTCTGGTCTACAAAGCAAGTCCAGGACAGCCAAGGCTACACAGAGAAACCCGGTCTCAAAAAACCGAAACCAAAGAGAGAGAGAAAGAGAGATTTTGAAAGTCAAGGGTAGGACATCTTAAGTGTTCAATAAGAAAATCTAGGTGGGATTCTTCTGAGCTGGTCCAGGGGTTCCTTCACGTCCAGCTTTGTAAGCAAGGTTTATGTTGTTCCTTGGTACATTTAGGTGGGAAGAGAAGAGTGTGGGGAGAAAGCAAAGACCAAAGTTGCATAAGTGAAAACTCCCATGCATGTTGAATTATTATGGGTGCCTATGTCTGCTAAAGTAGGGAGTGATAAAAGACTAGAGGTAGAGATTTGGAAGCCAAAGGGAAATTTAGTCTTAGCGTCTTAATTTATAGATGAGGAAACTGAATTGTAGTTATCCTGAGTGACCTACTGAAAGATTCACAAGGCTAACAGAAGCCAGGCCTAATGCACTTGTTTAGCTTCCTAACATAGTGTGCTCTGCTCTGCTCTACTCTTCTCCCCTCCCCCCTCCCCTCCCCTCCCCTCCCCTCCCTTCCTCT
>CM053744.1:99136060-99169029 GCA_028658305.1 Pachyuromys duprasi | reverse complement strand
GATTATAGGTATATCATCACACCTGGCTAATATGCATTTTTATACATTCTATGGAAGGTACAGGCCAATTTTAGGGTTTATTTTAATGACAAATGTGAATTGAGTGTGTGTGTGTGTTAGCATTGTTTTGGAGAAAAAAATTTAAGTTCATTACAGTATGTGAGTAATCGTCTCAATTAATCTGGAACTGAGGAATTTCCCAAGATTAGACATTAGTGCTAAAAGTAGGGTAGCCTGGGACACATTGATCACTGTAGCTTGTGGTGTATGGATGAACTGGAAAGAGGAATGTAAGCACAGAGAGGTCAGTTAGGTGTCAGTAGTATGACTTTGGTGAGAAGCAAGCTAGGGACTTGATCTTGATGAGTAAATTGAACTGTAGGAGAATGCATGGATGATATATGAAAAGAAAGAAAGAAAGAAAGAAAGAAAGAAAGAAAGAAAGAAAGAAAGAAAGAAAGAAAGAAAGAAAGAAAGAAAGAAAGAAAGAAAGGAGGTTTTTGAACAGATTCAGTGAGTGGAAATGAAGTGGGGATATCAGGAATCATCCCGAGGGGTTAATCTAGGTGACTAAAAGGACCACACTACTGAAAGAACGAATGTAACTTGTAAATGAGACTGATGGAGCCCAGGACCAAGAGCCTCTCCTGCCCCACGTCTCTGCCATTGGAAGTTTTGCTGTCCTGCCTCTACAGTTGCTCACTCAGCATTTGTCCTGATTTGAAAAGTCAACTTAAAATTCTGAGAACTGGCTAACGCTGAGATTCTTTTTACTTTTGTATCTGTGCTTAGTATTCTACATTTATGTCTCTTCTCACCTATTAAGATGGAAGATCTCAAGATCATGGCCTCAACCTAAAGATGAATTAGGGGATTTAGGGTAGGAAATGAAGAAAATAGCTAACACCGCAGAGAGAACAATACTGGTGGAAGTTCCGGTATGTGTAGCAGCTGGGTTTTTTTAGGGTGAGGTGCTAGCTAAGCAATATTCTTTGCTTGACGCTGCTTCAAGGGTACCGTGCTCTTACAAGTAGAATCTTCTGTACATAAATTCACTTTACACTGAGCTCTCTAACATGATCAGAATCATGCAATTCATTGTTTAGTAGGGACTTTTGAGCATACAGAAGGCCGTTTTGTAGGCCCTGAGTTAAAAATATAATTCCTGTTCTTTGTTTATGGTGGTTATGCCTGTGCTCAACATCAGGTGTCTTACCCAGCTGCCCTCTACCTTACTGTTTTTCTTTGTTTGCTTTGTTTTCAAGACAGAGTTTCTCTGTGTAGAGCTGGCTGTCCTGGAACTTGCTCTATAGGCCAGGCTGGCTTCCAACTCACAGAGATCCCCCTTCCTGTGCCTTCCAAGTGCATCACCACCACCACTCAGCTCCCCTCCTCCCGCCCCTCCCCCGTCTCTCACTGAACCAGAGCACACCATTATTTATTTATTTATTAAGATTTATTAAGGGCTTTGTGGGTTTGTTGTTGTTTTACACAGCCCTGACTGTCCTAGAATTCACCATGTCGATCAAGCTGGTCTCGGATTCACAGAGAACTGCCTGTCTCTGCCTCCTGAGTGCTAGGATTAAAGGTGTGTGCCACCATATCTGATGAACTCACCACTTTGGTTAGACTTGCTGACCAGCAAGCCCCAGGGATTCTCCCTGCCTCTGCCTCTTCAGCACCAGGATTAAAAGTGTGTGCTGCTGAGCAAGACGTTTGCGTGGATGCTGATGATCCAGTCAGCTCCTAATGCTTGCGAGGCAGGCGCTTTGTCAATGGAGATGTCTCCTCAGCCTTCCCAATCTTCGTTTGTGAAGGCCTTTAATTTGGAGCTGGAGTTATGATGGCTCCGCAGTTAAAAGCACTTGATGCTCCTGCTGAGGGCTAGATTCAGTTTCCATCACCTATATGGTAGCTAACAACTTTCTGTAACTACAGTTCCAGGGTATCTGATGTCCTCTTTTGCCCCTGTGTGCACCAGACTTGCATGTGATACATAGACATACATATAAAACATCATATGCATAAAATAAAAATAAATAAATCATTAAAGAAAAACTTTTATCCCCACTGGAAGGTAAGATACATTGGAAAAAAGGTAGGTCTGAGAGTTAGGAATACTTAAATTTGCATTCCTGTACTGTTAGCACTGGGGAGGGTAAGGCAGGAGAATCACAAATTTGAGGCAAACCTAAGCTTTATGAAGGTGTTGTTTGTTTTCAAGACAGGGTTTTTCAGAGTAGCCTTGGCTGTCCTGGACCCTCTTTGTAGACCAGGCTGGCCTCCAACTCACAGCAATCCCCCTGCCTCTGCCTTCCTGAGTGCTGGGATTAAAGGCATGTGCCACAATGCCTGGCCATAGTAAGATTTTTATTTCAAGAAAACAAAAAGGGAATAATACATTATGGGATGTTCTGGGTAACATTGGGCAGATGAACATTTATAAAAGGTAGAAGCTGGGTTTTTTTTTGTTTTGTTTTGTTTTGTTTTGGTTTGGTTTTTTTGTAGCAACATTCTAAGATTCTGTGATTCCAATCTCAAGTCTAGCAGGGACTTTCATGTAGTATTAACTTTGCCTTATTCACAATTTGATGAAGGCTCATCACTCCTCTATGGAAAATGGAGACAGCAGTTATGGCTGCTCAGCCACCTACTTAGCACCTATAGATTGTATGAAGACTTACACCCGTTTTGCCCATTATTTTTCAGTGTATTTTGATGCTCAAATGTAGGGAGCTTTGAACAACCATCTACTGAGGTCTCCTGTACAAACCTCAGTTAAGCTTCTTATATATGCTATTCTGCTAAACTGCCATAACAATCCATGGAGAAAAGAGTATTTTCTTCATTTTCTAAGCAAGGGAATTAAAGGCCTGAGAAGGGCAAGTAATGTGTTCAATACTTTGCTGCTTACAGCTCTCTTTTAGCTACCCATGTACCCATGTTCCTCATTCCAGAACCCTTGTTCACAGACCTATTTTGCTTCCCAATCCTCAAGGAGAGAAACAGTTTCCCACACAGACTAAAATGAAAAAGAACAAAATAACTCATTAATGACATCCTGTGAAGGAATCTAGCATTGAAATAGAATTTCATTAGCCTATCCAACATCTACTGTTTAATTTTCAGTGTTCCTCCAGGGCCTAAACATAGTTTTGACTTGAAGGTACATGCACTGTCTTTAGAGAGACAAGATTGATGATTATACATCAAAATCTACAAAGAAAATGTTCCCTTCTGTTTTTTCAATTGACATTGTTGGGGACTGATGTGAAATGAGGTAAAATTTCTACTTGTCCAGTAAGTAAGTATACTTCTTTTAAAAATTAAAAATGGAATTCAGAAAATTATTATTATTATTAAAGTATATGTAGGTGTGTCGGCACACATGTATACCATGGCCTGTTTGTAGCAGCATGCATGTCCGGGTCAGAGACAACTTTGTAGCATCTCTCCTCTCCTTCCACCTCATGTGGGCTCTGGAGATGGAACTCAGGTTATCAGGCTTGCACTGCCAGGTGACAAGTGTCTTAAGTTGATAAGCCATCTCATCCTCCCTCTGTATGATTCTTGACCCTATTGCAAGCCTTTGGTGTTCATTTACCTTGGGGAAAAGATGTTTCTGTTCGGCCTGACTGCTATGAGTTTGAGGTAATGGATTTTTCAGGAGGATTCATTGCTGTAGTTTGGCCAATTCATCAGAGATGATTATCATACAGCTCTCAGACTTCCTTTTCTGATGAGATGTTGGGTACCTCTTTAGTGAGACAAAGCCCACTGAATCCCAAAGATGGCTGCTGGCATCACAAGGGGAGGCTCCTGTGCAATGCCAGGCAGGCAGTTCATTCCCACTAGGCCTTTGGCATTCAGCAGGAGCATGAAACTACAGATGGGGCAAATGAATGCCCTCCAGAGAGGAGTGGGACTAATTAATAGACACAGAACTCTTTTGAGATTTCTTGATATCCGAAGGTCACTTATTACCATCTACATAAGTAAATTGCCATTTTAAGTCTTTCTTTCTAGTGAACTACATTTCTGCTAATTATAGGCCATTTCTTTAAATGACATCTGTAGGAGTCGGTGGGTTTTTAAGGTAACACTGGCCTCAGCGATATTTTAGCCTTGTCAGAAAGTCTGCTCTGAGCCAAAGGGAAGAAGCCTGGGAGTTCTGGGCAGTGTTTTAGAGCTGGCGTCCTTGGGCCCAGCATCTACATCTCTTACGTTATTGGATTTCAGTCCAAGGATCCACTGTCTCTTTCTCCAGTGACTCGTGCTCTTTCAGACAGGCTAAAGAGTATCTGAAGCTGTTGTTGAACTTGGCCCATGGAATTTTAAATTCCTAAAAACATAGTTAATAATGCTACAGACCCAAACAGATATCTTTAAAGTGGCAACATTTGAATCTTTCCAATCAGGTTTCTGAGTGCTTTGTTTGTTTGTTCATTTTGTTGTTGTTGTTGACTCTGTAGCCCAGGCTGTGAGGGCATAATACTATGCCAGAAGGGTGGCCTTAAACTCGTAGTCTCCTCTTTTTGTTTAAGTAGATCAAGAGATAGGTTCTCACTATTAAACAAATGGGCTTGGAACTTCCTAAATAGGCCAGGCTGGCCTTGAATTAGCAATGATTCTCCAGATTTTGCTTCCTAAGTGCCAGAAATACAGTCCTGGGTCACTATGTCTAGCCTGATTACTTTTTTTTTCTAATGACCTTTCTTGAAGTTTATAATGATGATTCATGCCTGTGATCCTAGTACTTGGAAGACTAAGGCAGAAAGAATGCTGGAAGTGTGAGACCAGCCTCAGTTGCATAATAAGATATCTAGAAAAAAGAAAGAAAGAAAAGAAAAAGAAAGGTAAAATAAAACAAAACAAAAAAATCTTTCAGATAATTTACAAACCATACAATTTACCACTGAAAGCATACAGTTCAACACTCTTTAAATTATACAGCTATTGCCATAATTGGCATAACCTAATTTTAAGATACTTTTTTAAAAAAGACTTTAATTTGAAATTATGTCTATGTGGGTGTGGCTATGTAGACATGAGTGCATGTGCTTCTGGAGACCAGCAGAGAATGTCGGATCTTTTGGAGTTGGAGTTGTGTGCCACTTACGATGGATGCTTGAGTTGAGCTCTGGTCCTTCATGAAAGCAGTGAGCACTCTTTAGCATCGAGTCATCTCTCTTGCCCCCAATTTCAAAACATTTTTGCACAACAGAAGATCCTTTGCCTACCACTATTTATCTTTCATTCTTCTCTCTTCTCATGAGGTATTAAAACTAGAAAAAAAAGGTCTCTCTAGATTTTCCTATTCTGATCCTTTTAAATAAATGCAGTCACACAACATTCAGCCTTTTTGACTAACTTTTTCACTTAGCATAATGTTTTCAAGTCTTATTCATTTTGTAGCATATGTAATTCATTTCTATGTCCAAGTTAATACTTTTAGTATACGAATGAACCACATTTTTGTTTATCCATTCACCTTTTGATAGGCATTTGGGGTGGTGAAGCCTTTGGACTCTCATGAATAAAGATGCCATGAAAAATCAGGTATTTTCGTGTGGTCCCATTTTTGTTACATTTCATCTTTATTCAGGAGTGAGGTTGCTGGGTCATAGGAGAACTCTATCTTTTGCTCTTTGAATAAAGGCCAAACTGTTTAAAGTTCTTTTAAGCTGGGAAGGGATGGTTAGTTTAAGCGCCCTGGCTTGAGGACCGCAACAGGCAGAACCTGCTTGATCAAGCTACAGAGAGGCAGAGCGATGGTCAGGGATGCGGAGTCACCTCTGTTGTTCTGTGCCTCCCTGGGTCTTGCACAACTTCAAACTCAGCAGCTACCAAAGCACTTGTGCTAATAGGCACCTGATAAAGATTTGTTGATCAAAGGAATACATATATCCTGAGGTAGTTAGAGTGGAGGAAACTAGGAAGGGGTGAATATGCTTTGTAATCTGTGAAGTTTCCACTGTAGTTTAGGTGTTATTAGGGTTTCATTTGATGACTGTTTTCAGTGCATCCCAGAACTTCTGCTGTCAGCCCTTTTCAGGTAAACCTGAGACATGTGATGTGTGCACGGTCTGTGCTCTCCCATTTGCTGCTGGCTGTAACAACAACAGTTAAAGATTCTGTTTTTCCTCATAACCTTTCCTGGCTCATCAACCTAGTACACCAGAGAGGTTGTGGCTGGAAAACTGAAAGATTTCCCTCAAGGCTCTGACTCAGTTTCGTTGTGAACTTGGAAAGGACAGTAGTGTGTCATGGTTCAATTTTCCTCATGTATCAATTGAAGGAAGGGGTTGAACTAACAAATGGAGGAACTGGGTGACTTCTAGTGCACATCTGTGCTCCTTGGGCCTCTCTGAATGCTGATACTCTGCATAAACCTCACTCTTTCCCCTCCTTACTCAGCACAGGTCCTCACTACTGTCTGTCAGGACTGCTGTTACACAGATATCTAGGGATCTTGCTGTCTTCATCTTCCTTTCCAATATAATGTTTCATATTATTAGATTAATTTTCTCTTCTCAAGAAGAATTATTTTTATTTTAACTTCATTTCAATTAATTCTTTGCAAAATTTATACATGCACCCAATATACTTTGATTGTATTCCCTCCCTTTTTTTGTCCCTAACTTTCCACTGTCCCAGGGTTGCTATTTTCTCTAAGAATAAAAAGAATCAGTATTTTACAGAAGAGTTAAGTGCAACATGTTTTTTTTTTCTTTCCTGAAACAAGGTTTCTCTGAGTAGCCCTGGATGTCCTTGAACTCAGAGATCCACCTGTCTCTGCTTCCCAAATGCTGGGTGGAATTAAAGATGTGGACCAGCATGCCCAGCTTGTAAAACTTAAAATTCTTAGCACACTATGTAAGGCCTCCATGGCAAGCAGATCTTTTCAATTTTTTTTTTAATTTTTCTTTCTTTCTCTTTATTCTTTTCTTTTCTTTCTTTACTTATTTGTTTTGTTTTCTTTTGTTGAGAGAGATTTTCATTATGTTATACTGGAAGGCCTTGAATTTACAATTCTCCTGCCTCAGTCTCCCAAGTTCTGGGATTACAGGTATAAAAAAACTATAACTTGCTGTCTTTCTAATTCTTTCTCATGCTGCTTCTTCTTCTTGGGGTTTATTCTTTCTATATTTATCTGTAAAGATTCTACTGATTGGAAATACATTTAATTATCTTTTCTATAAAACATTTCGATTCCTACTTCATCAGAAATCTTCTGTCTTTGCTCTCTCACCATTCTCTCTCTCTCAGTTTCTTGAGACAGGCTTTTCTCTGTGTAACAGCCCTGGCTTTCCTGGACCTCACTCTGTAGACAGGCTGGCCTCGCACCCACGGAGATCTGCCTGCCTCTGCCTCTCAAGTCCTGGGATTAAAGGTGTGTACCACCTTGCCTGGCCCATTTTCTCTTTTGAATCTTGTAAAAGATGCCCACGTTAATCTCATCAGAATCTGAACTTTGTGAAAGTAAAGAATTATCTTAGTTCCTCCTTATATCTCCTACTGGGCAGACTTACTTGAATATAAGCTAGGCTGGCTTTCTCTAGCTCTTGTGCTGCTGGTAGAATAGGATAATAAGATGTACACCTAAGCCCCTGTTTCCTATAGATCTTCAGCCCTATCTGCTATGTGTAACTCTTACCTCTGAAATAGATGACGAATTCTCTGAGGACAGAGACATCAGTGTCCCCTTCTTTGCATTCCCCTATGGCCCTGTCACAGTCCTGGGGTCTCATTAGTGACTGGTTAAACAGGGTGACTTTCTACCTTTTCAAGTCTGTACACTCTGAGTTCTCATTTATGATTCAGTCTGGTTGTAATTTCTTGACACTTGTGACATATGAAGAACATAGGACCTTACAGAATGAGGACAGTAAGATGAGGTTGGAAGCAGGGCCATTGGTGGGCCACGATAATCTCAAGAAGTCCAGGGAATAGCTGCTGCTATAATAAAGAGCTTACACACAGAAAAGACAGAAGAACCATGTCTGTTTCTTAGAAACAGTGCTATGTCAGTCTCCCAGGCCCAACTAGGAGGCTATTCATGAGGTACAATATATGGCTCAGAGGCCTCACAAACAGGCAGCTGGCTTCATCTTGTGATGCTGGCCAATGTGTGTAAGGCAGTTCTGGAGCAAACTAGTGAGAGATCTGAAGACAGTGCTAGGTGAAAAACTCTGAGACCAGTGGTTCTCAACCTTCCTAATGTTGTGACCCTGTAGTACAGTTCCTTATGTTGCAGTGACCTCAACCAAGAAATTATTCATAACTGTAATTTTGCTACTGTTATAAATAACAATGCAAATCTCTGTGTGTCCTGATGATGTTAGGCAACTTCTGTGAAAGGGTTATTTGATCCCAAAAGTTGCGAACCTCTATCACAGACTCTCCGGAGAGTTTTGCCCTGCTTCTGATGCACACAGGTTGATGCCCAAGCCATCCTTGGCAGGTATCAATTCTATGGATTCCAGAAGGGCAGATAATCATGGCTCCAAGCTCATATCCATGTCTCATTCCCTCGGCTGTCCAGTATAACAGGATACTGAATCCAGGATTCCAAGAGATCATAGAGACAAAAGCAGTATGGTAGCACATACCTGTTAATCTCTTATTCCAGCACTTGTGGGTGGGAATGTAGGACAGGAGAAAGGTGAGGAGTTCAAGGGTTGGGCTACATAGTAAGTTCAAGGTCAGTTTCAGGTAAAATAACAAGACCCTGCTAGAAAAAGAAAAAAAGGTAGAAGACAGGAAAAAAAGAAAATAAGACAAAAAGCAGTGAGTACCAGGAGCAAGCCATTTGCAAAGTTGTCTTTGCTGCATGAGGAGAATAAGGTGAAGCCTTTCTTGGCAAAATTCAGCCAGTGAATCAGAAGTCAGAGGCCACTGGGGATGGCCTACACAGGTCGGTGGAGAGTATGTAGAACTGAGGAAGGACAGTATCTCAGATTCTCTGTGATTTGTTGCCTGGTCTAATAAGTAAGGTCAGTTAATGCTTGAGTGATACACCCATTTGGTCAGGTCTAGCTAACACACTCTTGGCATAGGAAAAAACAAAACATAACAGAAAAGAAGAACCAGGCTGGGTGCCAGGAAGGCATTCTCTCCCTCCCTTGCCTGGTCCACTCTTTCATTTGTTCGTTTATCCTTTTGTCAAATATTTAGTGGACCTATAAGGGCAGGAGAGGATTCTGGGAAGAGGTTTTGGGAGAGCTGGGGGTCATGGTTGGAATAAGAGTGGGATTTCATCACGGAGATTCTTCCCCTGTGTGGGACAAGCCTGTACAAGCACTCTCCCCTGCTCATAATTCTAGCACTCCAACACCCTCATATCCTTTTGTGTGCCTCAACTATTACTTGGCTTAATTACCACACTACTTAGCCACGAGAGTCCTGCCTACGCATCACCTTTAAACCCCAGCTCCTTTGTGGTGGTCAGAAATGATCCACGTGGCCCCAATTGCCCTGCAGGGAGAGAATCATGTTTCTCACACCTTCATGTACCAGGAGCAGAGAGGGAGGTTGGCTACAGTTCAGAGCTTAGTGGGGATGAGGGAGGTAACTGGTAGCAGAGAAGGACCAGGCAAAATTTTGTTTTGACATGTTACAAGGCTCGATGAATCCAGCAGGTGCCAGGCTACCTACCTGAGTACCTGTCTCCATTTCTCTGTGAAGCACTGGCAGTCTGCTCATGGTGGCATGCAGGGGAGAGGCTGGCAGTCACTTTAAGCAGGTGTGCAGAGACTGACCCTGTGCCATAATATCAGCTATGGAAAGTGAGTACATGGAGATCCAGCTGTGGCTTGGAAGGACTAGAATGTTATACCTTAAGTCCTGTAGGTTTCATTCAGTAGCTTTCTTTTTAAAATTTTTATTTTTTATATTAATTACAGTTTATTCACTTTGTATCCCAGCTGTAGCCCCCTCCCTTATTCCCTCCCAATCCCACCTTCCCTGCCTCATCTCATATGCCCTTCTCCTAGTCCATTGATAGGGGAGGTCCTCCTCCCCTTCCATCTGACTCTAGTCTATCAGGTCTCATCAGGACTGACTGCATTCCCTTCCTCTGTGGCCTGGCAAGGATGCTCCCCCTTCAGGGGGAGGTGATCAAAGAGCTAGCCATGGAGTTCATGTCAGAGACAGCTACTGTTCCCCTTACTAAGGAACCCACTTGGATACTGAGCTGCCATGGGCTACATCTGAGCAGGGGTTCTAGGTTATCTCCATACATGGTCCTTGTTTGGAGTATCAGTCTCAGAAAAGACCCCTGGGCCCAGATTTTTGGGTTCTGTTGCTTTCCTTGTGGAGCTCCTGTCCCCTCCAGATCTTTCTATCTCTCCCTTCTTTCATAAAATTTCCTGCACTCATAGCCCAAAGTTTGGCTATGAGTCTCAGCATCTGCTTTGATACCCTGCTGGGTAGAGTCTTTCAGAGGCCCTCTATGGTAGACTCTTGTCCTGTTTCCTGTTTTCTCCTTCTTCCAATGTCCATTCCATTTGTCTTTCTGAGTGAGCATTGATCATCTTACCCAGGGTCCTCCTTCTTGCTTAGCTTCTTTAGGTGTACAGATTTTAGTATATTTAACCCATATTATATGTCTAATATCCACTTATAAGTGAGTATATACCATGTGTATCTTTCTGCTTCTGGGATACCTCATTCAGGATGATCTTTTCTAGATTCCACAATTTGCCTGCAAATTTCATGATTTCCTTGTTTTTAATTGCTGAATAGTATTCCATTGTGTAAATGTACTACAATTTCTGTATCCATTCCTCAATTGAAGGACATCTGAATTGTTTCCAGGTTCTGGTTACTAAGAATAAAGCTGCTATGAATATGGCTGAGCAAATTTCCTTGTTGTATATGTGAGCTTATTTTTTACATATGCCTAGGAGAGGTATAGCTGAATCTTGAGGAAGCACTATTCCTAATTCTCTAAGAATCAGTAGCTTTTTGTTTCTGAAAAAAAAATTAGTTTGGTTAAAAAAACTGTAATTTTTAAAAAAAATTTACAAGATCATATAGGATTACATAAAAAGTCAACACTAAAACTACAGTTAGAATCTAACTTGTCTGTGATGGATGTGGCTAGGACAGGCTTGTAATCTACTTACTGGAGGCAGAAAGAAAACTTAAGGATGGCCTGGGATGCATAGTGAGATCCTGTGTTTAGCAAATCTGAGTTCTCTAATACAAGCATGTTTTCATGGAAGTCCGCTTACGCACTGCACTATCCTGTAGTCGTGGTTAATATTCTAATCTGAGGAAGAAAGGATATGCCGCTGAGGATCAGGTGGATGTGGATGGAAACCTCCTTTGCCTGGAATTGTTGTAGTGATTCTGTGTGCTCGTGTTTGACACTGTCTAGTCTAGAGCTGGTACAGGGAGCGGCGGTACCAGAGATTCTGAGTTCCTCAGGTAGAGTGCTGAGGTTACTTCTGTTGGTGGAGTGTGTGAGGAGTTGAGTTGTTTTATGAGCAGAGATTATTATTATTTAACACATTAGCCACCCACAGAGGGAGATGCTGTCATGCTTACCTTGTCATGAGAAGCAACAGAGGGACTTTGTGATCTTTGCCATTACTTTGAGTGTTAAGGATGTAGATCATGGAGAGTAGGCATTTTTAAGCCACTTTCTTACCTTTGTCATAATTTGGCCTTTTATTGTTAGCCACCTTACCTGATGGTGAGTTCTCTGAAAGCAGAACACCCTGCCAAAGAGGGGCTAGCCAGGTTGATGAGCAGGGCAGGGGGAAATAGCACACTTTCTGTCATTCATTCAGTGGTGTTAGGCTTCAAACCAGGGACAAATAGCTGAGGTGCTTATTTAACACAGCAAAGCACACCTGGCTACCAGGTTGTCCCTCCAGCCCTCAGTGCCTCTTACAAGGTCCTCCTGACAGGCATAAGCACCTGCTACCCTAAACTCTCCAGCCCTGGGGGCTGGGCTGCTTTCCCCTTTATAAGCCAACCATTTTGGTTTCCAGCTCTCTTTTACCTTTGGGCTTCCTGACTGCTACACCCAGTTCTCTCTCCCCTCTCCCTTCCCCTACCCGACTCCTACATGTCCCAGCTCAGGGGGTCATGTCCACTCTGGACTCCGAGATGCTCCTGTCTCTGCCTATAATTTTGAAAGATCATTTCTAATTCATTAAAACCACCATGGGTTTCAGTTGTGGGTGAATATAGTGAAAAATATTTTTGATATTTTAAAAATATTTTTGATATGAAGTGTCTTGTAGGGTAAAGAAGAGTTATGTGGAGTCCAAACAACTGGCTTCTGCTCCTGGGTACTCAAACTTACTGAAGTGGGAGGGCTCAGAAAGTGAGCAGGAAAGCCTGAGTCTGTCTGTAGACATGCCATGCAGATGTAGATATCTTCCACCTCCTCACTCTGCACTTGCTGACTCACCTAGGACTCAGTCATTTCATTGTTACACAATCACATTTCCCCTGCTATCCAGAAGTACCTCCTTGCATGAGTCCTTAACTCCAGCTTGATCAGTAGCTTCAGTTTCCTGTGACATCTTTCTTTCAGAATCCAGCTTTTGCTTGGTTTTGTCATAGTATCTTGGTCACTTGTTTCGGTCCCTCTGCCTAAGTCTTCCCAGAGGGTATGAAATAATGCAGGTCATTTGGCTCCAGACTTATAATAGATCTTGTAAATATCTCTTCTTTCTTATTACCCTCTTAGTTCCCTCTTCTTCAGGGTGTAAACAGAAGAGACTGGTCTTTTGGAGTAATTGTTTTGCATATGGAGTTGCCATGATGGCAAATTCTTAGGGCTGGGAGAGAGCTCAATGGTACAGAACATGCCCAGCATTCACACACCCCTGGGATGAACCTCTAATAGTTCAAAAGCAAGCAAGTAAGCAAAATGGGTTGGAAGATAGTAGGTGTTAAAGCTCATTAGCTGCTTTCAATATATTTCAAAAGACCTGGTCTTATATTGTGAATTTTGACCTTGAGCTCACTATGGGGCCAAAGGTCATCTTGAACTGTGTTCTCCTGCTTTCATTTCATGAGGGCTGGAATTTACCACCATACTCAGCTTACATAGCCCTTAGGATAGAAGTCAGTTTTTCTTGATGTGCGGCAAGTACAGTAGAAACTGAGCTAAACCCCGGCTCAGCATATGGACGGTTTAGAGTGTTCCTCAATAGATGACTGCTTTGTACACGGTATCTATTATTGTTATTATCATTACTACACCAGCTTGAATTCTCCATGTGAAACAATAGCTGTGTTTTATGATGCAGACAAGGTGCCCAGGCACTGCCACTCCAGGCGCCATTTGTTTGCAGGCCTCTTAGCTGTGTCTGCCTGTACTGTGTTGTCACCTCTTGTGCAATATTTCCTCGCTGCTGCTGCCTTTCTGCCAGCTTGACTCTCCTTCCTGCTGAACCATGTCTTCCTAAGAGCTCTGGCTCTATATATGTAAGAAAAATAAATAAATTAGGAAAAAAATGAAATAGAAAACTAGTATGTAGTGACAGGGATCTCCTAACTCAAGGGCCCTGTGCTTGCTCTTCCCACTGTCTGGAATGCTGCTCCCTCAGAGAGACACAGAGTTTAAGTTCATTTTGTTCAGATGACTGAGTTACCTAAGGTTTCCTGCTCACCTTGTAGGAAACAGTTATCACTTCTTAATTTTCTGTTCTCTTCCTTCTTAGCTTCTGCCTACATCCCTAGTTTAGTGCACATTTGCTCCCTTATCGTCCCTGTTGCCTGCTGTAAACATCTCACAGTCTCAACGTCTAGAACATTCCTGACCCGTGACCTCTGGTTCTCAGGAGCTCAGCAGCCCAGTGTTTGTATTTGTGTGTGTGTGCTTCTTAGCCTCTTGCCTACTCTGTTCCAGGCTCTATCTTTTACTTTTCTATAAACATGTGACATGGGACGTACTATGAACAAGGCAGACAGGACCTTTGTCTTTGTGGACCTTTTGGTCCAAAAAGGACAAGTGGCTTTCCCACTGGTTTGGACCATATTCAGCAACTCCCAGAAACCAATAAAAGAACAGGTTGCCATCCAGAGGGGCCTGGGAGCCTTCCCTGATGACATGGAAGCTAAGCTGAGGTTTCCTTTCCTCATTTCTAGAACCATGTTCTTGCCTTCTGCTTTCTCATGTCAGGAATCATGACTGAGTCTTTCCTGGCCTCCACTCCCTAATGTAATAGAGATAATAGCTGTTCCACCCCCACACTTGCAAGAATGCAGCAGTGTTACACAGGATTAGTGGCATTTTCAAGTAAAGATGTGCTGTCAGTTTGAAGGCTTCTGGTTCCTCCTGAATTAGAGGCCTTACAGTACCCCACAGAGCCTCACATATCTCCACGGGGCAGTTCTGCTTCTCTGTGGATTTGAGATGGCTACTGTTTGGAAAACCTAGGAACAGTTGACTAGTGTATTTAGTGCCTATATTTTGGACCTACCTCCCTCTCTTATTGAGCTCATGACAACAAAGCTCAAGGTATGTGGCACTTGATGAACTTGTCAGGCATGTATGTGACAGGTGTTACGGAAATTTGTTACGTTGATAGCTAGCCGCAGTCACAGTGGGGTATGGTGCCGACTCTGTAATACCTCTTTCATTTCCTGTGTGGCACACCTCAGGGATCTGGGTGGGTACTTGAGGCTTTGGTAGTAAGGGGATCTTTCAGTGTCTGGTTATTCATCATCTGATTCCATTTCCCCTTCTGTTTTAAGTTTGCTTTCTGTTCCTGTGATAATACAGTAACCAAAACTAACTCAGGGAATAAATTGTTTGTTTGGCTCACAGTTCTCTGTCATAGTCTAAAGAGACTATGTCATAGACTAAAGAGACTTTAGGGCAGGAGCTCAAGTCAGGAACCCAGAGACAAGAACCACAATAGAGACCAAGCGGGAATGCTATTTACTAGTTTGCTGCCCATGGCTTGCTCAGTTGGCTTTCTTACACAACAAAGAACACCTACATAGGGCACTGCTCACAGTAGGATGGGCAATCAATCAAGAAAATTCCCCAACAGATTTGCCTACAGGCCAGCCTGATGGAGGCAGTGCCTCGGTTGAGGTCCCATCTTCTTAGCTGACTCTAGTTTGTGTTGAGTGAAAAATCGACCTGAACACCTCCAAAACTCCTAGCTCCCAGTTAAAATACTCTCTGTGCTGAATCCAAAGGGCCTTCTCTATCTGTCTTCTCTAATATGTGTTTTATTTTCTCAGTCCCTAGCTTCACCCATGAAATGCTTCTGGAGCTGGTCTTTCATCTCTATCTGAACTAAGCTTGAGGGTGAGGAAATTAAGTGCATACTATTTCAAGATATGGCCATTTGGTGTATTGGTTATTGTATGCTAAAAATCACGTGAGAATAGTCTCAGAAAGGGCTGTTTGCCTATGTTTTTTGGCTACAGCAAACCATTAGGATTCATTCATTTACACACCAACATCTGAAAATAGCCTTGCTTCCTAGAGACTGGTAACTGGGCCTGCAATGAACCCAAATAACAAGATCAATGAAGTAATACCCATCTTCCACTTCCTTGATTACCCTTCCTTGTTTATGTCTTAGCAACATCCCAACAAGTAAGCATATCCTAGTCCAGGTATGCATTTGTCCTGTCATGCGTTCATGAATACATTGCTTTATCTGAACAGTGGAAAACTGTCATGCTCTGATTATCTCTTTGAGCTTAGTGCTCTTGTAAATATCCACATGTACATTTAAAATCAATGAAAGCTTTCTCTTGTTAATTTGTTCTTATATATTAGTTGAGTTCCTAGATTCATTTGAAGAGTTCACATAAAAACTAAAGAGGAAATAGAGATTATTAGATCTCAAACCAGGAACAAATGGCTAAGGTGCTTATTTAACATGTCAAAGTGGACCTGGCACCAGGTTCTCCCAGCATCCCTCAGTCCCTACTTGTTACAAGGCATGGCTGGCATAACATGCCCTCTCCCAGAATTCTTCTGCCAGGGACTGGGCTGCCCTTCCTCCTGAGACTCTTTCCTGTATAATCCAGGCATTTTGGTTGCCCACCCCTTTTTTTCCTTTTGCCCTCTCAGCTGCTATATCTGGTTCTCCTCTCTACATTCTCCCTTCTCTTCCCTTCTCTCCTCACATGGCTCATGACCAGTCTGGACTCTCCCAGATATCCCTGCTTTTGGGTTTGTGATCCCTTTGATCTATAATAAACCTTCTCTTCCACTATATCTAGGAGCAGACATGTGCTTCTCTCTCTGTGTGTGTCTGTCTTTCTGTCTGTCTTTCTCTGTCTCTCCCTCCCTCCCTTCTTCTTTCCTATGTCCTTCCTTCCTTCCTTCCTTCCTTCTTTCGTCTCTCTTCTCTTTCCTTTCCTTTTATTCATCTGGTGCCAAAACCAGGAACTTGTCATGTCCCTTTTATTATTATTTCTTTTTTTCATTCAGCGATGATCTCTCTCCCCCACAGACAAATCCACCCTACAGAGAACTTCTGGAAGAGATCATCACTGCCTAATCCCTAACCAGTAGTCTCTAAATTGTGTCCTTGGCACCTGCCAGGGGCTAGTGTGAGCAAATCTGGAGATTAGACTCTGCTACTTATAACTACTCAACACATTTGCTTTTATCTTAAGAAGTTAGAGGTTTATATTAAGGATTGGATTCTATAAGTAAAAAGCCTGGCTGTACTGTCAAATTTGATTTGTTTATAATGAGAAAACACAGGGCCCATATTGTATGTAATGACTTGCAAATCTTGGCAGGAGCAAAGTTATTCTAAAGAGAGATACTTGTGTTCCCCTCTTGCGTATCACTATTGCAATAGCGGTTTCCAGAGAGTTAGAATTTTTCCATGATATTCACTGTGAAAGAAGAGAAGGCTGGGGTCCTGATACTAGGGAGGAAGCTTCCTCTTGGAAAGAGATGTCACAGTTCTGACAACTGAACACACAACCTTGTAGGAGAGACTGAAGCAGAGACAATGATGAGGGGGAAATACAACTTGTCTGGGATTGGTTAGTTGAGAATACCTCTTGCTTCTCCTTAAACCTAAGACTCATGCCAGGGTCTCAAGTATGGACTTGGGGACCTCTTTATTTGTTCCTCTTGCTAGTATGGCAATGGAAAATAAATATCCTTTCTCTGCTTTTCACTATCACTTGTCTGTTTAATTGGCCTATTCAAAATGGATAGACAAGATTAGCTTTCTAGGTTTTCAGTTTTGTCCCTAAAAATAATGACACTCAAATAGGGAGGACTGAGATCAATAGGCCTTCCCTTGTGACCTGTGCTTCTTGCCAAAGAAAGCATTAACTGTGTTACACTCTCTGGAACTGTCCAAAGAAAAGTGTGACACAAAGCTCTGCTGATAGACATTCAACAAACATCAGCTACAGCTGAAGATGATCACAGTGATAGGCACATCCAAAAGACCTCACCCCCCCCCCCCCAATGCTCCTCAGTAGTCATACTCATGGCAGTGGTTGAGCTGTCAACTTAGGCGTGACAGAGGGATCTCAACTCTTCCATAAACTACTTTTTTAACTCTAGCCAGTGTTGGCGTGAGCTAACCCTCATGTTAACCCTCTAAAGAGTAATGCTGAAAGTAATTGCTGGGAAACTCAACAAATCTTCCAGGCTGATATCTGCTTTTCCTTTCTATATTATCCCTTCTAGACTTCTACACTCTTAAAATTCCTTTAAGATTCACTCCTCATGCAAATAAACAAATAAATGTAATAAAAACTTGTTTTTAAAAAGCTCTGCTTCCTTCATGGAGACTTCTCTAATTCCTCAGGCTCCAAAACTGATATTTATTTGTTTAGGTTTATTTTTATTTCATGTATATGGATGTTTTGCTTGCATATACAGCTAGCTGTGTGCTGTGTTCAAGGAAGTGAAAAACAAACAAACAAACAAAAAAAAACAAGCAGAAAAGAATTCAGTGGACCTGGAGTTATATTCTTTTGTTATCCATAATGTGGGTTCTGAGAACTGAACTTGGTTTCTCTGCAAGAGCAATGAGTGCTTTTAACCACTGAGCCATGTCTCATGCTTCCATCTTCCATTCTCCAATAATATACATTCTCAGGACTGACTACTTGCTATTGGATAATCATCAGTTAGGGACTTTTCCCCAGGGAGGACCATTTCTCCCAGTCTCAGCATTTCCCAGTTGCCTATAGTTCTTTGCTAAAGTTAAGGCCCCATGAACTTTGCTATCTCTGTAGCATGTCTATTGATATTTTCGTTGTTCAGGTTGTGTTTAGGCAGTCATTTTGATGAGATTTTATGGGCACAGCCTGCCAGCATTTTCTTGGAGATCAGGTAATGTCCTACTGCTTTATAAAATTCCTGTGTTATTAAAAGTTAAAATGGGAGGCTAGAGATGCACCTACTTATTAGGATACTGGGTCAGATCCCTAGAACGACATACCCCGGGCATGGTAGCATACTCCTGTAATGCCAGCAATCAAGAGGCAAAGGTAGGAGGATCAGAAGTTCAAGGTTGTCCTTGGCTACATAGTGAGTTCAAGGCCAGCCTGTGCTACATGAGTACCTGTCTCAAAACAGATAAAATAAAGTAAGTGGGACCTTTACTCCCACATAAGTCTGTAGTTAACCTATTTTCTGAACTCAAAGTACATTATTATGTTGTTACAAGTGTAAAGGACATTTTCATATTTTAAAGTCCTTTCAGATATGCAATTAAAGATTTCCTCAAGCTTTCAATTGGAAATGGGTAGAGGTCATGGTAATGGTATGTTATAAAGCAAAGATATAAACATAACAGAAAATAATTAATTTCTTCTAAGTGATGAGTATGTTTAAGTACAATTCAGTTACTTTGTAATCAACACTAGACAATATCTGTATGAAAAGACATTAAAGTGAAAATATTCAAGTGGAAGGTTCAATACCCTCAGTTTATGGCATGTAATTTTGCAAGTTTGGTGACTGAATACAGTAACTTTGATCTCCAATGACATAAAGTGTTATCTCTTCAAAAAATTTGTTTTTATTATTGTCAGATTTGTGTTATAAAATATTTTCACCTTATCATTACAAGCTTTAGATTTTATCAAAAGTTGTGAAGATTTCTGCCATGTCACATTTGAGTGCCCATGTATTATGCCTAAATCACAAATACATAGGATAGTTGTCAGATTGGTCTTTACAAAAAGAGCTTATTCACTCCTGATTTAATCGATAGCAGAACAATAAGTAGAAAGATAGCAAACAGACAGTAACTATGAGATCACATTTTTATACTTTTTGCTTGTCTGGAAATGGGCTCCTGAATCTCAGCTAAATTCTTAGTCCTGCAGTTCATTCTTTTTGTAGTGCTGTGTCATTGATGAAGAGAGAGGACATCAATCACTGTGGAAATCAGGTTAATTTGCTCTGCGTCACTTCTACTCAATACAATTATGAAGCCCTTTATTGGCAATCAAGAGGCTTAAGGGGTTGTCTGAATTAGTCAGGCTGGTTTTTCCTTTCAGAGAGCCATCTCTTTCTCTCTGAAGCAGGAATATGGAGTGAGGAGGTAGAAATGAGCTCTGTGCCTGAAATGGTTGTGAAAGGTGGTGAGTTCAAAAGCCTCTGGGCTGCCTGAGAGAAGGAGTCAAGAGAATAACAAAGGTGGTCCCCTCAAGCCGAAGGGTGGTTGGGCTCTGGGCAGGGCTCAAGTGCAGTTAGAGCCTGACTCGGTTCTTTCTCTAGGACTCAGTTCTTTCTCTAGGACTCGGTTCTTTCTCTAGGCCAGAGTTGCTGTTTCCATTCTCCTACCACTTTGTGCTCTTTTGTCCAAGATGCCACTGGAGGCCATGTTGGTGTTTACGGTTCATGTTACTTCCTGCTGCTGCCCCAAGCTGAGAAGGAGCCTGCGATCCATTTAGTCTGTGCCACTGACTGAAGCCTTAGTGATGTCCTTGAGCTTTGTTGCCTCTGGGAGCCATGCTGATGTGAGTGGCATGATATAGCCAGCAAATATGTTGATGTCTGTGGCCCCTGTTACCATTGCAGGCCATGGGATGTCAGTGGACTGAGCTGCCTCCTGATGCCATGTCTATGGGCCATGCTGATTTGGACCCACACCTCCCTGGCTCTCTGTGGAGAGCCTTGCATCCACTTGCATGCCCTCCATCTGATGAGGATGCAAGTAGAGAAAGACTCACCTTCCCTTGGGGGGCTGGCCACTAGAAATTTGGCCATGCTCCAGTTAATATATGGACAACCCAAAATGGAATTTTCTTTTCTTTTTCCTTTCTTTTTCTTGAGGAGTGGAGAGGATGAGGGAGTCACAGGGGAGGGGGCAGACATGGGAGGACTAGGAGGAAAGAACAATTGGGATACATAATGTGAGATTCCCAAATTATCTGTTTACCTATGTATCTATGATCTATATATCTAGGTATCTATCTATCTAGGTTGGAAATGTAAAAAAAAATCCTTCTTGTATGTGGCTTCAGAAAATGATCAGTGAAGCCATCTCTTATATTTTAATCCTTGTCTTTGGCTTCTGTTCTTTTAACTTTTTTTTCACATGGTGAAGTCTCCAGAATATTCACAATCTTTGTGCTGTCTCCAGATATTGTGTAGCTTATAAAATCCATCACTCAGAAGCCTTTGGAACTCATTTCTTCACATGTTCTTTTATATGTACATATTTATATTGTTTGTTCTATGCCTGCAAGATCAGATTCAGCTTCTGACAGTTGTGCTAGATTAATAGTCAAATCTTCACACATGTCGTTGTACACACATAATTACAAACTGGGGTACTTCTGTGAAGAAGCACAGCACAGTGGTGGTGGTGGTGGTGGTGGGGAACAGCAGGCTTCTTTCCTGCTGAAGCCAGCCTTGAAGAAAGATGATGCCCAACTTTAGGGAGACAGACATAGAGCCTAGTGGGCCCTAGAGTTGATTCAGGATGACAATCATTTTGACCACTCATTCAAAGAAGAATTTCAAGTACTTTTAGATCTGGTGGACAGTAGTCAGTCTCATTACATACCTCTTAAATATGGCTCTCTTTTCTTCTCTTTGGGCGAATGTTGAGACAGAAACTGGGTAAAGTTGTACCAATGAATAAGAGAAAGAAAGAAAGAAAGAAAGAAAGAAAGAAAGAAAGAAAGAAAGAAAGAAAGAAAGAAAGAAAGAAAGAGAAAGAAAGTCTTGGAAAGGGCTTAATTCCTTGGGTGTGGTCAGTTCTGGGTGTCTAGACAGGCCTTTTATTTTATTTAATTTCTTTAAAAATTGAATTCAAGAGTTATCTCACAGTGCAGGCCACAATCCCAACTCATATCTTTCCTGGAATGCCAGAGTGAGTCAAGAATAGCACAGCTGTACCAGCCTGTCTCTCTGGCTGTGCCACAGAGCTCTGGAGTTGAGTTGCAGACGTTTATAGGGCTCTTCCTGACACCAGTAGGGCAATGGAGGCTGTGGGCACAGACCACGTGATCCTCCCCGTGAGGCACTGCTTCATCCAGATCTAGTCTCCTTCCCTTGGCTCATAAATGACAAGAAACTATCAAGTAGCTACTTGTATTGCATTCCATTCATTGCAAAACTCTGAAGAGTTATCTGACAGCCAGTTGCCTTAGAGTCAGGGTAACTCAGCCCAGGTCAGAAACAGCTAGAAGGCATTGTAAAGGGTCCTTATGAATAAGGTGCATTTCATGTGACAGAGCTGGAGCCAGTGACAAGGTTCTGGTTTTCCATCGCACGGGGCACATTGCGGTGAGAAGGCTGAATAGCTTTACTCATGGAGTTTAGTAGAGTTTAATCTCTATCTCTATTATAGCCAGGAAAGAAAGGCCCCTGATGTTTAGTGCTATTCCAGGCAACTGGGAGCTAGGCTCAGAAAGAGTGAGATTTAGGCCAAAAAAACACTGAAAGACACAAAAGCAATGGAAGAGAACACAATGCACCCTAACCCCTGTAGTCCTTTTTTGTTTTGTTTTGTTTGCTTGTTTTTGATTTTTGAGACAAGGTTTCTCTGTGTAGCTCTGGCTGTCCTGGGCTTGCTTTGTAGACCAGGTTGACCTCAAGCTCACCGCTATCTGCTTGACTCTGCCTCACCTGTGCTTGGATTAAAGGCATGCGCCACCATGCCAGGCAGTTTTTTGTTGTTGTTTGTTTTTTGTTTGTTTGTTTTAGCTAACTGGTGTGGATGGGCTTAGCTGCTAGTTCTATCTAAAGCAGTGGTTCTCAACCTTCCTAATATTGTGGACCCTATAATATAGTTCTTCATGTTTTGGTGATTCCCAGTCATAAAATTACTTCTTTGCAACTTCATAACTGTAATTTTGCTGCTGTTATGAATCGTAATGTAAATATTGTTGGAGATAGAAGTTTGACAAAAGAATCACTCCTCATAGCTTGAGAATGGCCTTCTCAGAAGTGATTCAGTTGAATATGTTTTGAGGACAATTGATGAGCTTACAGCACCTCCTAATG
This sequence comes from Pachyuromys duprasi, assembly GCA_028658305.1. Lineage (NCBI taxonomy): Eukaryota > Metazoa > Chordata > Mammalia > Rodentia > Muridae > Pachyuromys > Pachyuromys duprasi. The sequence continues at coordinate 99,146,585 of CM053744.1, read as the reverse complement.
GAAGCACCTCAAAATAACCGCCCTGGTGTGAAAATCAACATAGACCAATCTATAGACTTGAAAATTATCGAGTAAGAACTTGCTGACTTGAGGTTTTAAGAAGAGGAGAGTGAGGGAGTTAAAAGTTTCCTTTAGTAATACTGAGGGAAGGAAAATCTGGTTCTGTGATTTAAAGTATCTCGCAGAATGTCTTGATTCTGCATTCTTTTGTATACTTCTGTTGTATAGTATGGGCACTTTACTGATCTTATCCAACGATACAGTCGTGCCCCAATGTCCTGGCATGATGATAGGACCCAGTGTCTATGAGGTATGAGTGTTGCTGTCTGGCTGGACAGTCCAGGGTACTGAATGAGGTTACTTTGAATCTGCCTGGGGCCTCAAGACCCCTCCGTGAACCCATGAGCTGACATCTTAGCAATATCCTGCCAGTGGTGTAACTGTGCTTCATATTATTTCCTAGAGATAATTGCTACTTTGCATTTAGAGTTACAGATTTCTGTTTAGAGTTACAGATTTCTGTGTGAGGCACTCTCAGCTGAAAGCTGTCATGTGTTCATTTGTCATTGTAGCCTCTTGTTAAGAATGTAGGGGGGTCTGAATATTTATAAGCACAGACTTGTAATGAGAATCTGAAATTTGAGCTAACACATATTTTCATATAATGTTGGTCAGGTCCATTTCCCTCCATTCTTCATAGTTTTTTTCACATGCAATGTAGCCTAAAGTTGGAAGGAGGAAACAGGATAATCTCTTCCTTCAATGCTATCAGTTTTGGCTCTAAGATGCTCAGGCACAGCTAACAGGAAGAGGAATTACACATCACTAAGTGGTAACCTTTGGCACTACTAGCACCAAGCCATGGAACAGCATTGGAATTTGGCATTTCCACTGTGTTTAGCTCTAGTCCTGTTCTCTGTGGTCTTTTTTTCTGCTAGATTTCATCATCTGTCATTATGACAAACACTGTACAGGAAAACTTAATTATTCATAAAGTCTAAAGAGAAAACTGCCAGAGGCCACTCATGCAAGAATGGACTTGAGGCAAGCAAGTGAGCTTCCTAGAAGTGGTCCACCACCGCAATGTCTGTGTTGGGTGTGCCCTAGTAGGCAAAGTTCCTAGGGACCTTGTCTCTAGATTGCTTCTTCTTCTTGATTGCCTTTCTATGCTTGTATTTGCTGTACTACACATATATAAAATAAACAGGTGTCTGTGTCTTATTATTTGTGATAGTGGGTTAGATAATGCTGCCATGGTAATCACAGGGCAAATAATAATAAACAATATATAGCCCAACACCAATTTAAATTTACTACAACAGAGACACACAGGCCATTTTTTTTTCTCTTCAGAATATTGTTTCCTTAGTACGGGTTCCAAAAAGGGCCATATAGCTCTCTACCCTGCAGGTTGTCCCAGATACCACAGAATGTGTTAACGGGTCCTCCACTCCACCCAGCAGGCTCTCTTAGATATCTGTCAGTTTGGCCAGATGGCTTGGAACAATTAGCCTAGAGGTCATCTCAATTGCTGTACCCCCACACATACCCAAAACTTTCCCTTCCCTGTAATGCAAAGGCTTGGAATTCCCCACTTGCCATTTTTTCCTTTAAAAACTCTGCCTCCCTGAGACTGGTCAGGGATGATTGCATCAGGGAAGATTGGTGGTCCGAGCTTAAGCTTGAATAAAGATCCTCCTGTGATTTGCAACAGACTCGACTCCTAGCCATCTTTTGGGGTCTCTCAAATCGGGCACAACAGTTTTTCCTGTAACTCTTAGGCCTGTTCTGTCTAACAAGAAAATGAAGATTGTCATGGAGTTGATCAAAGTTATTTAGCCAGGCTCTCTCAATGCATATTAAATAAACCCATAAATAAATGTAAAAAAGTTAACGTGTATAATAAAATAAAGTTTTACTATTGGCCCATTGTACAACACTTTCATTGCATCTATGATCTTTAAGCCCTTGGGTTGACAGTTAAATGAGCAACAGTATAAAATTATAATATTCAACATTAGTTAAAAGATAAACTTGACTTCTTTAATCAAAGATATTCCCATTAATTCTCCTAAATTTAAGATCTACACCTTTTAAAAAGTCAATTATCTCTTTACAAAACAACTTCTAGGCATCCTACAACAAATAAAGAATTGGCTAGGTGCAGTGGCTATTACACAAAGGCACCCTGTCTCGAAAAAATTTAAAAAAGAAAAACACCAAAAAGAAAAATTGGTTGAGACACGTTTGCAAAAAAGAGGTTTTATGTAACCTTATATGGAACCTGAAAAAATTAACAAGCCAGGTGATGCAAGCCTTTAATTCCCTCATTCAGGAGAAAGAGGCAGGTAGATCTCTGTGAGTTTGAGGCAGCCTGGTCTATAGAGTGAATTCCAGGACAGGAGTATACAGAGAAACCCTGTCTTAAACAAACAAACAAACACACAAATTAATTAATTAATAATTAAATAAAAACTTAAGCTTGGTTATTATCTTTCCACTATAAGGTACTAATTGACAAAAAAATTAAGATTTAAAAATTGGTTATTTTCTCAAAAAAAAAAAAAAAAGACTACCTCAAATATTTTCTTTAGTAGGGATAAAACACAGCCTTTCAGGTGCTTCTATCCATCTCCTGTGTTGCAGACATATAGGAGACAAACGCCCAATTGTACATGAAAGGTCAGTGTACATGTCAGGTCAGTGAATGAAAATATAGACAGTAAAGAAATCAAAAATAGCCACTCTAAGTGAAAAAAGGAAACGTTTATTTCCAACTGCCAAACCTGTCTCTCTAGAAAACAAGGAGAGGTGATAGGGAAAAGACTTTCTGGGTTAAATGGGACCAGGAGAAAGGGGGCTTGTTGGCTGGGGTGGGCTTGTGAACAGGGAATGAGAGGAAACCTAGAGGTTAGCATTGACCTTGACCAGTTAATAGGCACTATAGTTATTTGTTAATGGAGGGCCACATGTTCCTCTGGGCAGAGACAAGAAGAGTGACATCCTTTTTAGCAAGCAGGAATTTTCTCCAGGCCTCTGAAGGAATGGGTTTTTTTTTGACTGAATGCTGAACCTTGGGAAAAGGACATTCTTTGGGGAATAGACACTCCAACCTTTTGTTAAAATAAAAGGTGAGCTAGCAGTGGTGCATACCTTTAATCCTGAGATGACGACATGAACTCCATTTTGTCTCCATTTTAAAACCAGGCCTTACTTAAAACAAACAAACAACAACAACAACAAAAAAAACCTAGGCTGTAGGTCACCAATTCCTGGAACAAGACCATAAAATCCCCCACCCAAGAAACAACTGGACTTGCTAGGCCACAGAAGAGGACATTGCAGCCATTCCTGAACAGACCTGATAAGCTAGAGTTAGATGGAAGGGAAAGAGGTCCTACCCTATCAGTGGACTTGGAAAGGGGCAGGGAGGAGATGAGAGAGGGGAGAGAGGAATAGAGAGGGAATGCGGGAGGGGGCTATGGCTGGGATATGAAGTACATAACCTGTGATTAATATAAAATAAAAATGTTTAAATAAAAAGAACAACAACAACAAAAGAAACAGCTGGAGATAAACACAAGAATAGAGAGGTATCTTGTCTCAGGGTGGGGCATCTATGCTGGGCAGCCCACCACCTTGTAGTAGAACATTCATGGCACAAAAAAATACCTAACATTCCTGAGGTCTATTGATAGCTTGCTCAATGTTAATTATGAAAATCAGCCAATCACTTTTACCAAGCTTGCCCTTGCTGAATGTCACCCAATCCTGTAACTGCTAAACTGGAAATTCCTGGTTCTTACTCAAGCCACAATAAAAACCCTGCCTTGCAGCTGCTAGGGGCTCTCCTCTCTAATCCACTGCATTGGTGAAGGTAGAGAGACCAAGCATAAGCCCAAATAAAGCTCTTTTCTCTTGCATATGTGGTCCAACTCCTGATGATCTTTAGGGTCCCTAAGATCTGGGCATAACAATCCCAGCACTCAGAGAGGCAGAGGCAGGCAGAACTCTGTACTGGGGACCAGCCTGGTCCAGGACAGCCAATGCTACACACACACACACACAAACACACACACACAAAACCTTGTCAGAAAATCCATAAATAATAATAAAAATAACAATAATAATAAAGGGTGACTGAAGAGTTTAAGTTAGCCTGGATATAACTCCATTTTGAAATAAAGAGCCATCTTGACTGGAGCTGAATTCAGGTACCAGGAAATATCACAGAATGTACACTTGGCAGACAACAAAGTTAACTCTCCTAGCATCAGCCTCCAGGAAATATCACAGAATAAATACTTCATAGAAAAAGAGACAGTCTCCCTGGCAATAATCAATGAGAATCGATTGAGAATCGGTTGGGAAAATTCTCTCCAATGTTTCAGATATAGTTTAGAAAAATAGCCATTGTTATTATATGATTTACTCATTGTGATTATGTGCCTCAGAAAAGGTCACCCCGCCCTGCTAAATTTTACCTGATCCTGTAACAGCAAGGCTTGTACTCCCCTGCTTGCTGTCATGGAAAGCCCCTGATCACAGACTTTCCCTTTAAAAACCTACTCACTCAGGGCTCGGGGTCCCACTTCTCTACTGCTGCATCAGTGAGACTTGGGTCCAGAGTTCGATCGCTCTTCTAATAAAGCTCTTTTGCTGGTCTCCTGGTGGTCTCTGAGGGTCCCATGAACCTGGCATTACATGACAGAGTCTCTTCTGTATCTACTTCCTGCTGAACTGGGGTGAAGTTGTCAAGGTCCAGGAAGGCTGGAATGTTGGTCCAGAGGCTGGAAAGTTAGGTCAGGCAATAGCAAGAGACATCTAGCTTTTCACTCCTTGCTCAGGTTCTGTGGGGATGAGACTAGAGAATTACAGGCTTCTTTGAAGGAGTTTAGATGTTGCTCCAAAGTAAGAGCTCAGACTACTGGGCAATGGTACGAGGCCTGGGAAAATTCCATCACAAAGCACAAGAGGTTTACTGACCACCGGGTAATTTTGCTAATTCTTTCCCGAAAGAACCTGAAGAGACAGGAAACAATCATTACATGAGAAACAGAAACCAGTGGGCCAAGGAGGTGTAGAAACCAATAGTCCACTGGAAATCAAAATGAGAGTTCTATAAATGAATTGGCCCCTGGCCGTAGGGTCTTTTCCAGCTCATGTAAGCTTTAACCCTTTCTTTCACCTGGCCAGATTAGTTTACTTAGTAGCAGCATTCTTATTTGAGGAAGAGTTATGTGCCTCCCCTTTCAGCAGTTAGCCAATCGAGAGCCCTTTGATTTTGTAGTGGGACGTCCAGAGAGATTCCTTTTTGTCTCTAGACTCCGTCTTAGACAGAGATGACCTCAACCCATGGATAACCCCAAAACTTCTGGAAAAAAAAACAACCCTGAAAGCTGTGACCATATATGGCTAAAGGCCATAAGGGTGTTATTTGAGATGACCAGCCTCCTGACCCCTACAAATCAACTTATGCCTCCAATAGCTGCTCTTTATGCCCACCACCTCCCCAATCAGAATAGAGATTAGCTCTGGAAGTTCCCAGTTTCCTTGAAAAGGCCTGCACTGCTTTATCTTGGGGTCACCATTTTCTAGAATGGCTTGCTGGAACATGTTGCTTAATAAAATCTGTTCTTGTTTTTACATACTTTCAGAGTCTGAGTCCATAGAAGTCATTTTGGACCCTGCAGTACGACCACTGAAGCCAGAGAAGTGAGCTGGTTTTGGAGTAATTGTAGAGACAGGGTAGCCTGCTTCTTGGTTGCCTAGTAACCTATGATGTCATCATGTGTCACCCACTAGGTTTGTAGCAGAGACAGTTCATCTGTGCCTGCACAAGCTATAAAGACCAAACCACCACTTTGTCTCTCTCTTACTCTCCTCTCTTGCTCTGCATTACTTTTTTTTTTCCTGGGGCCCCTCCTACCATGTCTCTCTCTCTCCTTTTCCTCTTTATCTCTCCACCTCCATCCAATAAATCTCTTTTATAATATCTGTTGTGCACATGGCATCATTTAAAATAAATACTAACATTTGGTGGCCTTACAGGGAGGGTTCTTCTAGCAATGTTTAGACATGATAGAACCCCTTTTACATGCCTGGCCACAACAATCTTTCTCTAGCACCCTCATCTCCTGCTCCCCTCACCTGTTTCTGTCTGCTGCTGCCGCTGCCACTGCACACTTCCAGCAGCTGCTCAAATGTGTGCCTAGATACCCTTAAACTATATGATATAATTCCAAAGATACTCTAAACTAAAATCTATTAATTTTAGAGGCATTTTTTGTTATGTTAAAACTTGGTCATTGTGCTATGTCTTTACTATCAAAAGGCTAAAATATGCTTGGTCTTGTTTTTTAAAATGACAATATTATTAATCTATAATATAGCCTTGGACTTTTATCAGCTATGGACTTTTTATATACTGAATCATACAGGAAACTGTTATGCTCTCACTTTTATGGACTGTTTATGACTTTTAAGGCTCCAACTTAATAGGGATGAAACCTAAAGTCCTAATATTTAATGGTTAAAAAATGCAAGTTGATAGTCATCTTATAGATGATCAAGTCCTTTAACATGTTCAAAAATATATTTATAGTCCTACAGATGCAAATATGGCTTCACTGCCATCCTAACTAAACGGCTGAGGACGGTCCCTGAATACCCCTCCCCGCCAATATGAGAGTTGGTAAAAATGATTTTTTAAAGCCCAAGAACCTTCCTGCCAGGTTCTTAGAAAAAATGTGCTCCAGACCTTGGCTGCTGCTCTGAGGCTGTCAGCATTCCCTCAGAATACACAGATCTGCAATCCCACATCCCTCAGGGGTCTAGCCAATGTCAGCGCTGCCAGGTTGACTCAAAAAGCCACACCCTGCCTGTTCGAAGACTGGCCTCTGGAAGTCAAAATGCTCCCATGCAGGCTTGTCTGCTGTACCCAGCCGTAGAGGCTCAACCAGCACAAGAGCCACAGACACTTCCAGCCTTCCAGCTCCTTGGCCTGACAGAGGACAAATGGCTTCTAGATTCAGTGACCTCCACCACTCTGGCCCAGCCCAGGGTAACATTGCAGGTCTGTTTTAACCACACACCTGGGTCCCATGGACACATTGCCAACTTCTGTCTTGGGAGACTTAAGATGCCTTCTCAGTCTTCATATACCCGAGACCAGGCCTCAAGCCTCACTCCTAGAGTTTCTACTGTCAGATCTAGAGACAGTCTAGTTTGTTATCAGACTCAAAAGACAGGCCTCAGATGTAACCTTTTACCATCCTTTTAACTAAAGGACAATAAATGTTCATAGCAGTCTCACCTATGCCTCTGTTGGACTCCCGAGGTGGGGAGACCCTCCGTTCCTCAGGATAGACGCCAGACCTCAATAACCCACAAAAACAGAACTCTTGATGCAAACAGCAAGAGGTTTAATTAGTAGCCAGCATACTGGGGCTCTGCACATAGCTCCCACACAAGGGGGTGATGCGGAGTGACCAGCAACGGAATCACAGAGTTTATAAAGGCAAAACCCACAAAACAGGAGGGGGTCTAGGGGTAAGGGACTTTTCTAACGGGGAAGTCTGTGATTGGCTGTGTCCAGGTGTGCTGACTAGGGGACGGTTAGAGATTGTATCCATAGCTACAGAAGGGCGTCTCTTAAAAACGTTTTGTATCAGATCTGGGTTTGGTATTGTATCAGATCCAGGTTTGGTAATGATTAAAGCTCACAAGTCTCAGTTCCCATGGTTAGTTCCCATGGTTAGGGCCAAGTTTAAATTTTTCATCCTTACACCTCATGGTAAATAATTGGATACAAGGCCTAAGGATACAAAAGTTTAAGGTATGAGACCTTAAGTTTTAAAGTTGGTTAATGCAAGGTATAAATGCTTGAGGGTCTAAGAAGATGTTTTAAGGTTGGTAAATGCAAACTTAAAAATTGGTTAAGCCTCTCTTCCACAATGTGTAATCATACTAAATGTTAAGATCAAGTGAGTTTTTCCCCTTCTACTTCCTGAAAAGCTTTTGCCTTTCCAGAGCTCATCTTAAGGAGTGTTTATGTTGTTATCACAAGCGTGTATGTCTACTGCCTTTTCTAAAATGTGCATTTCATTACAGATTACAATGGTGATGCTAACATGTCTAAAGTTTTACCTTCTTTGTAAAACCTAAAAGGGATTCTTATAAACTCCAAAAAATCCACCTGAATCCAGTTGGGCTTCAGATAAGTACTGTTCCTATTGTTTATCTCAAAAGGAGGGGTTCCTTGCCTTTCCCTGGTTTTGGGACTACCCTTTCCTGGGTACCAATAGCTACATTACTACACCCAGTACCAGCTGATTGGTGAGTCTTAACTTCTGGTTGGTGCAAACACTTCCTACCACTCTTGCCAACCTACATCCAAACCCTTCATCTAGGACCTTCTCCCCTGGGTGAGATTTTCCCTCTACCAGCATGGTCCTGCTACCTCTACCCTCTTGGTTGTCTACAAAATCGTAAATTATGTCTGCAACTGGTAACTGTGCCCTTGGTCTCGGGCCACACTGGCAAGCTGTTGGAACAGCTTGTATCATACTAATCTACTGAGTCAAACCTTGCGCTTGGGACACACTGACAGGTCACTGACTTCTAGCTGCCCAATGGGAATAGTCCATTCTTCCATTCCTCCAGATTATTCTATGGCATGTCTTCTGGAGAATTACAGATTTCTACACCTAGTACCTGCCCTTATGGGATTCTAGGCTTACACCCAAACTTGGCCTCAATATCCTTAGAAGACAGATCCAAAGCAAAACCTTTTTAATTACTGTCAGTGATCAGAGAAATGGAGTTTCCCTCAGGTAAATTGAGGTTCCCATGTTGAAGTTGAAAGACCAGACTAACTTTGTAACCTATGTTTCTCTTAGTTGCCTTATAGCTTATATTTTTGTAAGGATGGAAAATTTTTAACTTGGCCCTAACAAAAGGAACTAACCATGGGAACCAACCATGGAAACTAAAGCTTGTGAGCTGTAATTATTATCGGACCCGGATCTGATACAAAATGTTTCTAAGAGACACCCTTCTGTAGTTATAGATAAGAAAACCTAAACGATTTCTAACTGTTCCCTCCCGGCTGCACCTGGTGACAATCAATCATAGATTGATTGGTTGGTCATAGATTGATTGTGAGAAAAGTCTTTTACCCCTAGATCCCTTCCTGTTTCCTGAAGATAAACAATCATAGACTGGCCCTGTGAGAAAAGTCTTTTACCCCTGACCCCCTCCTGTTTCCTGGTGTTAACTGCCCTGTGAAAAAGATCCTTTATCCCTAGACCCCCTCCTATTTTGTGGTTTTTGCCTTTATAAACTCTGTAATTTCGTTGCTGGGCACTCCGCACTGTTCCTTCAACAGGAGCAGGTAGCGGGGTCCCAGAGTGCTCTGGTATCTGAATAAACACCTCTTGCTTGTGCGTCAGGTTCGAATTTGCTAATCATTTTGGGATTCCGCCTCGGAGGTCCAACAAAGTGTCTTCTTTGATTCAAACTTTCCATCTCTGTTCCCTCTCCCAAAAGTTTTAAATGTACAACTAAAGGAATTTTCTCTGTAACTTTCTTAACTTTGTCTTCTGCCTATATATATGTTCCGGTATCCTGCCAGACCCAGGTATTTCCTACCTCCACAACAGCACCAAAGCAGCTACGTACCGGTGTTCTAGTCTGACCTCACAGACTTCAACAAGCTGGACCTGTACTTTTCTCTTCCAACCACAAATGTTCTCACAAACCCTGGACAGTATCAAAACAGTCTATTCTTCCTGGACTTAGCCAGCATTTCAGCCTTTTGACCTTCGTATATCAGCCTCAGTGTCAGCAGAAAGTAGCCAGAAAAGAATCGTCTCCCGTTATCCACTTATTATCAACAAGAGACTGTAATGGTGTGCTTCAGGCCTAAGACAAGCAGCTCCAGGTTCTCTCAGCATTCCTTAGTCCCTATCTGCTGTAGTGTGTGGCTGGCAAATCTACCCTCTACCCTGAACTTTTCAGGACAGGGACTTCCTCTTCTTCTCACCATGTAATCTGGACATTTGAGAGTTCTTTCATTTTTCCTCTCTCTATATTATCCCCTTGCATGGTGACCCAGAGCTGCTTCCAATGAACCTACATTTATAAACTTTAACTTGCTTTACATGAGAAGCGGCCCAATGTCCTCTTTTTCTTTTTCTTTTTTTAATTATAGAAAAGGAAGGAATGTGAGCATTTAAGTTCTTGGTTGCCTAGTAACCTATAATGTCATCATGTGTTGCCCACCAGGTGTGTGGCAGACACAGTTCTGCTGCACCTGCACAAGGACCAACCTGCCAGAGCCTGCCAGCAGAATTGAACAGTTCTTGAGTCAGGAGTGAGGATTAAAATTAATAAATTAACACATAACACATGGGACCTTTCCAAGAGGCTCTAGTGGAGACTAGACTCCAGCAGCCTGTCTTTATTTCAGACTCCTTTTAAGCCAGAGTAAAAACAGCTCAGCACAATGAGTTAAATTCACAAG
>CM053744.1:99116981-99135560 GCA_028658305.1 Pachyuromys duprasi | reverse complement strand
GGGTCCCAGAGCGCTCTGGTATCTGAATAAACACCTCTTGCTTGTGCATCAAGTTCGAATTTGCTAATCATTTTGGGATTCCGCCTAGGAGGTCCAACAGTGAGAACTGGAAAGGATCATCCTGGGTGAGCTATCCCAGAAGCAGAAAGACACACATGGTATATACTCACTCATATAGACATATAAAATAGGATAAACTTACTAAAATCTGTACATCTAAAGAAACTAATCAAGAGGAAGGAATCTGGCTAAAATGCTCAATCCCCAGCCAGAAAGGCAAAGCAGATAGACATCAGAAGAAGAAAACAGGAAACAAGCTAGGAGTCTGTCACAGAGGGCCCCTGCAGACTATCAAAGCAGATGCTGAGACTTATGGCCAACTATTGGGCAGAGTGCATGGAATCTTATGAAAGATGTGGGGAATAGTAAGATAGGGAGAGGATAGGAGCTCCACAAGGAGAGCAACAGAACCAAAAAATCTGAGCACAGGGGTCTTTCCTGAGACTGATACTCCAATCAAGTACCATGCATGGAGAAAACCTAGAACCCCTGCACAGATGTAGCCTTGGCAGTTCAGTATCCAAGTGGGTTCCATAATAATGGGAACAGGGACTGCCTCTGACATGAACTGATTGGCCTGCTCTTTGATCACCTCACCCTGATGGGGGAGCAGCCTTACCACCCGTATTCATGGGGTTTCAGACCCGTTTCTAACAAGACACATCTTGAACTACATTGACAATTGGGTATAACTATTGTGAGCATTGTTATTATGATTATTATTATTCCGAAGGTGGCTTGCCTGCCAAGGGCTGAAAATCCAAAATTATCCCTCACCTTTTAAAGCTTCTATGCAAATCTTTTCACCTTCCCCACCCTGTTTTGTTTTGGCAAAGGCCCCAATTGCCTGTAGTGGCAGATCCTTTCTGCCTTTGCTTTGTCTTCTTTGCAATGTTCTTTTAAAACTAGTCAATCTTGAAAGTTTGAAGCTTGGCTAAACAAATGGGGGAAAGGCATAGTTACCACCTAAGTTAGAATAAAAACCTAAGTGAACCTGCCTGGTTTTGGTTTTGGTGCACCAGAACCCTTTTTACAAAAAGAAGTTGCCTTGCTGAGCTACTTTTACTTTGTGTGTTCCTTTGTGTGCCACTGAAATCATCATAGGTTTGTTTTTAACACTAGTAACTAAAAACAAAGCTTCTATCAACATTTTCATGTGTTGTGTCTGAATCGCAATGCCCCAAAAGACCGCCACCAGGAGCCGAGTCCGTTGCAAATCACATGAGGATCTTTTTATTATAAATCATTACAAGCTGCAGCTTGGGCTCATACCCCCCCTGCCAAAGCGGTGAGAGATGAGAACCTCGTGCTAAGGTTAGTTGGGTAATTTAAAGATTCTGGTCCCTCCCAGTATGCCCAAGGCAGGGGGTGATTCCTACCTGGCAAGCATCTATTGGTTGAAATGTTGCATTTTGAATTGATTGGCTATAGGAAGGTCCCCAAACCATTAATGATTTGGTGTCCCACCCTAGGGGGATGGGCAAGTTTCCTAGCCAACTGTATATCTAGTGTGTGGGGAAAGAATTTGGTAAGGCGAGTTCTTCCCCTCAGGACATTACTGGACCTCCCCACCCAACTAGTTTAGACCTTAAGCATTAATAATAGTCTCTCACATGAACCCTTCCCCTTTATTATATATTTCTTATAGCTTTTTGTAATTAGATCTTTAAAAAATTTCCAAGGATGTTTAAGGCACATAGAGGAGGAATCTTATAGGTAGTACATATGATATTAAAAGTTTCTAAGGTATACAAAATTACAAATTAATTACAAAGTCAAAAATTACAAAAACTGACTAAGTGTATATCTAATCAAAGTTATTTTAAAATGTCTAGGTAATAAAATAGTATACAGTAGTTAAAACTACCAGACTGATAACTGATCTTCTGGAACAACCATCCCTTGCCTACCTTTGTGTCTGAACTAAGATACGATGAATAATAGACAAAAAAAAAAAAAAACAGTTTAAGAATCTATTAAACTTAGAGAACATTAGCTTCCATCAACCCAAGAAGAGCTAAGAATGTCATCAGATAACATCTTGGATCTATAGAATAACTTTATATCTTCCTTTTTAAAATTTTATCTATCTATCTATCTATCTATCTATCTATCTATCTATCTATCTAGTTTTGGTTTTTCAAGACAGGGTTTCTCTGTGGAGCCTTGGCTGTCCTAGAAGTCCTTTTGTAGCCCAGGCTGGTCTTGAACTCACAGAGGTCAACTTGCCCCTGCCTCCCAAGTATTGGGATTAAAAGTGTGTGCACTGGCTGCTTCCATATCTTTCTATAACTGTCTCTCTGGTGTATTCACCATACCCTTTAAATCATACTTTATCATAATTTGGTGGGGGGAATAAGCTCCCAGTGATACAACCCAAACTTAAAACCTAAAAACTCCTAGGTCAATTACTGTCTCTTTAAGAGAGACTTTCAAACAGGCTCTGGAGCAAAAGACAGCCTACTGTGGGCAGACCTGAGACTTTCCATAACAAAACTGGCTGCCTATACAGTCTCACAGGAGGGGTACAAGAGAATGGCTTCCTCCTGCTTTGGCTGGTTCAGCTCAGCTCTGCTCATCAACCATGGCAGGAAAGAAAGGAACTGGAGGCAGACAAACCTCTAGACAGAGTTTGGCCTAAAACTGCATCTAAAATAAAAAAATATCATGGCAGAGGGTGTTTTAACCTCATTTGGCTATGTTTTGGTTGTCATAGTCATGGATCTGGTTGCAATATGTTTAATGGTGATGACTCTTCTCAATGCTGTCTCCAAGAAAGTTCAAGGAGAAAATGGAGAAAAAGCCAAGGATGGAATACTAAGTTACAGACAATAGAAAGGGCACTCTTCCTAATAAAAATCAGATTAGTATCAGCTAAAATTCAAAGCTGCAAGATACTTGTCAGCTCTTAGGAGTCTGCCAATTCTCTGAAACATCAACTAAATTCCAAAAAATAACCAACTGGGTTTTGCTTGTTACAATGTAAATTGGCACAACTAACCCAAATCTTCTTGTCTGGGCTGGATAGATGGCTCAGAGGTTAAGAACACTTGCTGTTCTTCCAAAGGTCCTGAGTTCAATTCCCAGTAACCACATGGTGGCTCACAACCATCTATAGTAAGATCTGGTGTGCAGGCAGAATGTTACTGTATGAATAATAAAATAAATATTTTAAAAAAATCTTCTTGTCTGTTTGCTTGATTTTCATTCAAGGGCTTTGAGTTACAATGATATGGATTTGAGAAAAAGAAATTTTGAAAAAGGTGGTAAAGGCACTTGCACACAAAGTAAAAAGAAACAGGCAAATCTCTGTGTTCCAAATCACCCTGATTTACATAATAAAAGCCAGGATGACAATTCCTGCTGTTTAGCTACTTGCAGAAATAGTCTAAGATTCAAAAATGACAAAATTTTCTTTAAGGTTACCATGTAAGTTCGTTTTCTTTAGTAATAGATGTTATGTCCTTACTGATCTAAAGATTGGATTCACATCAATTTTAAAAAGACCAGCCAATCTCAAATATGGTACTTCCACAGAAAGTAGAAATTTTATACCAAAATACCCTGGTACAAAAGGGTATTTGGGCTTAAGAAATATGTTCAATGCAAGGGCTCAAAATTAGGATGGGAGACAAACATGCAAACTGCATGCCTCCTACACAAAAACCTTTTAAATGCTAACTAGATACGATGTCACACTGCTCTAAAGGCTTTGAATGTTAAGATATTTTCACGGGGGACAAATGTTGGTCATGCCTGATGGAGGCTTACAGGTGGCAAAGTATACACCAACCTGGTTAAGTCCTAAAAACTCAAAAATTAAAATTTATATGTTTAAAAGGTGAAACTGTCCATCCTGTATCAAAAAAAGGGCAAGCCAAAGACAGCCAAAACAAATGTAAAAAACCAGGTACAAGATTCTTAAGATATGCTTAAATGCTAAAAGTAAAAGGGAGTTAATATAAAGTTTGGCTATAAAGGCATAACCATTCATTCTGTATAAAAAAGGGGATGAAACAAAAATAACTACAGCATATATAAAAACCTAGGCCTAAACCTCTAAACAGGTACAAGATGCCTAAGATATACTTAAACTCTAAATTTAAAAGTTTATATAAAATTTGCTCAAAACATGCCTTTTCTATTGTTCAAGGCAACCAACTTATCTCTCTAATGGGAGGCCTTCTCTCAGGAGATAGGTAACAGCTTGACCTAATACAACAGGCACCCAAGAGCGCCAAAAAGATATTTTGATCTATACAATCTTGTTTTGATTTCAACATGATAATGACTGTGTATGTTCAATATAATGGTAACCTATATTGCTGATCCCTTTACATGGGAACAGCTCTAAAACTGATGGAGACATAAAATATGTCTCTAGCCAGAACTTCCAATACATGGCCAATAAATCCTTGGCTACAATATCCTCAAAATTTAATTTGCCATTCTTTTAATTGGCATAGATAAAATTGGTTTACAGTTTAGTTTCATCCTGAACATTTCATATATTTATAATTTTAGAACTGTATAATGGTTTTGAGAAATTATATGTTTGCAGAAGAAAAGGACTGGACACTGGAGATCCTAGATCAAAACTGACAAAAATCTTCCTTCCAGCATGCTGAGACATTGACACATCTGTTCCAGCATCTTGCACATTCCAGCATTCTGGTTGTTCCTGCCTCAACGGCTTCAATTGCTGTTTCTCATCAAAGCCTGCTCCCAAGAGAGCTTTGAAGAAAGCTACTAATCTCAACTGTTCCAAACAGGACTTCTATTAAGCCTAAAATTTCTCAACATTCAGAGACTGGACCACAAATGTTATTGCTTGCTTAATTAACCATTTCCACTCCACCCCCCAAATTTTCTTAGGGCTCCCCAACAGGATTTCTGCATGTCCAAAATGTCAGCTAGAAGAAATTCATGAGAACAAAGTCCAATTTCCTATAAGGAGGGTTGGGTAAATTTTTGGTTGTTTTCTATGGCTGTGAATGTTTACTGTCATTGGAAGATGATTATAAATTATTAATGGTCTTATTCAGAGAGAAAACAAGATTAGACTCAGGGATTTCTCTCTTTTCCTTTTCTCTCTTTCTTTCTTAGATAAGAAGAAAAGGTGTTAAAAAGAAAGAAACAAAGGGGAATATAGAGATATCTTATAGGAATAAGACAAAAGGTAGATTACTGAATCTACTCAGTTTAGGGTTTTATTTGTTATTCTCAAATAAGGTTAATTTTAACTCTGATAAAAGATTTTACATATTGATGCAAAAATAAATCTATTTTGATACATTGGTATACGCTTTAATATATTGATACTAATTTAAGGTTATTTCCAATACTTTTAAACTGATATTAAAAACTAGTTAGGATATTAGGTAATGCAAGTTATTTGCTAGTTAATCAATTCATAGTCATGTCAGACGCTAGTCTAATTTATCACAGGAGTATACATCCTAGGTTTAATTGATAGATGTGATTTTGTAGACAGATCTATTTCATAAAGATAGTCTTCAAAAACTACAGAATATGGCATTTTAAAATGTCTTTATTATTTTAAAGAGTCTTTGACAATGAGACAGGTCATCTCCTGGCAGTACCCTACCTACCTCAAAAAAGATGATAAAGACCTCCAAATGGAGGTCTTTAAAGAACCTCCAAATGGAGATGGCTTTAAATATGGGAAATGAGCCACTAAGGTAAAGAAAATACCCTCGTTTCACCACAGACAGAATTCTGCCCAAAATGAGCAAGCTTAAATGCAGGATGAGTCAACTGCTGAACTCTGCCAAGACAGGGTAAGCAAGTCCTAAATAGTTCCTGTTTCACATATATGTCTGTCAAATATTCTGAGCCAGAAGGCTGGAGATGATGTTCCAACGTTATAGAGAGTTATGGGTTCAGGCAGCAAACTGTCTCTGTCGATTTTTTGATTTTTGGAAGCTGCTAACATGCACTTCCTGTTTATTCCAGTAACTAATTTTATTCCTTCTCAAGTCTCTGATGGGGTTGAAGACCAAATAGTTATAGTTCCACAATTAAGCTTAAGTTGTTTAGAATTTAAGAAAATGCTTTCATATAGGGTAACACCAATAAGGATAAAAGTTAATTTAGGTATTAAACTCTAAACCTGTCAAGATAGGATAATCAGATACTTTCTCCTAAGTTGCTAAATATACACGGACTGGACATTAAACATGTAGATTTTACCTAATAGTTTTCATAATTTTATAATTTTTATTGTAGTGAAAGAAAAGGAGCCTTTTATTGGATTTAAAGGGAGAAATATTGGTATAATGTTCTTTTGGAATGTATATAATTTTTCCTTGTTCATTCTAATGCTGATTTCTCCCCCCCACTATCTGGTTTCAATCCAGACATTGCATTGTGATGCTTATTCTAAGCATCACCTGTCTCAAGTTTGTGTAAACATGCCACCGTTTGTTCTCTATATTGTCAATTAAACAACCAACCACAATGCTGTATAACAGAGAATATGGGGTTGGACATCCTGGTCCATAGAGGGGAGGAGGAGGAAATAGACTGGAGGAAGAGGAGAGTGGAAAATCCACAGGAGAGGTCTTAGAACAACATAGAGAAATGGACAAGACCTAAGATAGCACTAAAAGCAAGGTTAATGTGGGAAATCTGAATGGTAGGAAATTATATGGGCTTGGAGGTTTAGGATGAATAACTATTGCCCAACATTATGCTCTAGGTTAATTAAATAAATCCCAGTCTCTGTGTGGAAATTTGGGTATACAGCTGAATTAGAATTAATCGATGTGTAACTAAAAGATAAATCAATAGTAAATATTATTATGCCACAACACCAGTGCATTTGTTTGTTTGTTTGTTTTTCAAGACAGGATTACTCTTTGTAGTTTTGAGTGTCCTGGACTCGCTTTGTAGACTAGGCTGGCCTTGAACTCACAGAGATGTGCCTGCCTGTGCCTTCCAGAGTGCTGGGATTACAGGCGTGTGCCACCAAGCTTAATTCACCAGCATATTTTAAACTTGCCTTAATTTATAACTTTCTTTTAATGATAAACTATAAAACTTCATTAAACTGATTCCACACTGGAACATCAAATTTGTAGTAACCTGTGTTCCTGGCCACGGTCACTCAAAATGAATTTATAATAAATTATCTCTTATTTCTTTTCTTTCTTAATTTCTTTTTTATTTTTCTTTATTTTATTTTTCTGATTCCCATTTTTTATCATTTATTACAATTTTTTCACTTTGTATCCTGGCTGTGGCCCTCTCCTTAATCTCCTCCCAATCCCACCTTCCCTCCTTCTTCTCTTACTATGCCCCTCCCTTGGCCCTGTTAGGCCCAGCAGAAGCCTAATAGGCTCAGCAGGGGCTCAACTACCGAAAGACGCGCATGAAAAAGGCTAAGGAGACGGACCACCGCTGCTAATGCAAGAGGTGTTTAATTCCAGCGCGATGGGGACACCCCTGTTAGTTAACAAAAAGTGCCACCGGGAGACAAAGACCCTGGGTGTTTAAGGGGGAAGGCGCAGGAATTCTTGGAGGGTACAGTCTTGGCAGTTCAGGATTGGATGAGGCAGTTGTTCTTTTAAGATAATTAGTTGGTTCTGGGCACCCTTAGGTCCGGTCAGTCCTGTCATAAATATCTGGGGGATATCTGATCTTTAAGTCAGTTTGGAATTTCCTGCCATCTGAGGTATAGCTGCAGTTAAAGGTGGGAGAGTGATTGTCTCATGCTGTGTCTGTTCTGAGGAGTGGGGGCTATAAGCTTTTGGTCAAAGGTCAGGAGCCATTCAGGAGAAAGATGGAGCCATTTGGCCCAATTCTCAAACAAAGTTTCTCTCCCAGGCGCCAGCCCGGTGATTTCTTACCTAGTAGAGACCTCAGCTTGTTTTCTTTCTTATCTTTGCCCCAAAGATGGCAATGTCAGGAATTTTTACATTCCTCTGCTCTCTGGAGAAGCACTAAGAGGCTTTAATTAACATGTGCCAAAAAGTTAAAAATATAAGCTATAAGGCAACTAAGAGAAACATAGGTTACAATGTTAGTCTGGTTCTTTCAGTCCACTGATAGGGGAAGTCCTCCTACCCTTCTATCTGACCTTAGCCTATCAGGTCTCATCAGGACTGGCTACATTGTCTTACACCGTGTCCTGGCAAAGCTGCAATGCCCAGTGGGAGGTGATCAGAGAGCCTGCCACTGAGCCTGCCAGAGACAATCCCTGCTTCCCTTAGTAGGGAACCCACTTGGAGACTGAGTTTACAAATTCTAGGTTTTAGGTACTCTCCATGCATCGTCCTTGGTTGTGGTATCAGTCTCTGCAGGGGCCTCTGGGTCCAGTGCTTTTTGCTCTGTTGGTCTCCTTGTGGAGTTCCTGTCCCCTCCAGGTCTTTTTATCTCCCCCTTCTTTCATAAAATTCCCTACATTCTGCCCAAAGTTTGGCTATGAGTCTCAGCCTCTGTTTTGATACCTCAATCAGTAGAGTCTTTCAGAGGTCCTGTGTGGTAGGCTCCTGTCAGGTTCCTTGTCTTCTCCCACTTCCAATGTCTATCCCATTTGCTCTTCTGAATGAGGATTGAGCATCTTCCCTAGGGTCCTCCTTCTTGTTTATCTTCTTTAGGAGTATAGATTTTAGTATGTTTATCCTATATTATATGTCTAATAACCACTTAGGAGTGAGTATATACCATGTTCCTCTTTCTGCTTTTGGGATACCTCACTCAGGATGATCTTTTCTAGTTCTATCCATTTGCCTACAAATTTTGTGATTTCCTCATTTTTAATAGCTGAGTAGTATTCCATTGTGTAAACATACCACAATTTCTGTATTCATTCCTCAGTTGAGGGACATCTAGGTTGTTTCCAGATTCTGGCTATTATGAATAGAACTGCTACAAATATGGTTGAGCAAACGTCTTTGTTGTATAGCTGTGAATATTTTGGTTATATGACTAGGTGTGGTATAGCTGGATCTTGTAAACACTAACAAACCAAGTAATCAATTAAAAAATGAGGTATAAAGCTAATCAGAGAATTCTCAATAGAGGAATACTGAATGGCAGAGAAACACTTAAAGAAATGTTCGATGTCCTTAGTCATCTGGGAGATGCAAATGAAAACGACCCTGATATTTCACCTTATATCCATCAGAATGGCTAAGACCAAAAACTAACGTGAGAACACATCCTGGAGAAGATGTGGAGAAAGATGAACCCTCCTCCATTGCTGGTGGGAATGTAAACTTGTACAACCATTTGGAAATCAATTTGGAGCTTTCTCAGAAAATTGGAAATCATCCTACCTTCTCAATTTTAATGAACTTTCAACACCATGCTGCTCAGACTCTCTGAGCATATATTCTGAAACTTTTCTTGCTGTTGATTTCTAGCTTTATTTTGCTATGGTCAGGTAGAATACTGGGATTATTTAAGATTTTCTGCATTTGTTAAGTCTTGCTTTGTGTTCTACAACATGATCTATTTTAAAGATTACCTTCATTTTAGATACAAACTACTGGAACCAAAAGCAAAACAACTTCTCCTTTTCTTCTTCTTTCTTCTTCTCATTATTATTACTTTTATTAAAGGATGTAAGACTAGAGGGATGGCTCAGTGGTTAAGAGCCACTGTGCTTTTCCAGTGGTCCTGAGTTCAATTCCCAACAACCACATGGTGGTTCACAGCCATCCATACTGAGGTCTGATGCCCTCGTCTGGAACGCACGTGTATATGCAGTCAAAGCACTCTCTCTCTCTCTCTCTCTCTCTCTCTCTCTCTCTCTCTCTCTCTCTCTCTATATATATATATATATATATATATATATATATATATATAATACACTTTTGAACTGGGCATGGTGGCACATGTCTTTAATCTCAGCACTTTGAGGCAGAGGCAGGCAAATATCTCTCTGGAGTTTTAGGCAAGCTTGGCCTCCAAAATGAGTTCAAGACAACCAGGGCTTCATAGATACCCTGCCTCAAAACATACAAACAAACAAAAAAGTAAACAAGTCCAACCTATTATGTTATTATAATTTAATAGTATTACTATCAGGCTTGGAAGGCTCTGAAATTCTCTAAGACATTCTAGGAAAACTACCTACCTTGGAATATCTTGATTCTATTGAGTCTTATTAGGAATACATTAAATTTTAAGGCTGACACTTTTAATTCAAATTATACAAAAGCAACAAGTATCCAGTGATAGCATTTATGGTATTTTTTTTTTTTAATCCAACCTGGACAAATGATAGATTCAAATGCTGAATGTATAAGTACTAAACTGCAGATTTTAAGATTTAGTATCAGTTGGGTTTCAGACTTGGGACAAGAGGGTGAGGTGCATATTTAACATACCAAAGCAGACCTGTCTCCATGCTCTCCCAGCATCCTTCAGTTCCTACCTGTTACAGGGCAGGCTGGCATACCCCACTCTCTACCCTGAACTTTCTAGCCCAGGGACTAGGCTTTCATATATAATCCAGACATTTTAGTTCCCTCCCTCTCTCAGTATTTTCTCTCTCCCTGTGCACACTCTTTCTTTCCCTCCTCCTCTCTGTCTCCCTCCCCATGGTGACTTCCTTAGCCTCATTCCTTGGGACCAGTAAACCAGCCCACCAGCTGCACCCAAGAAACCTGCCTTTATACTTTAATTTGACTTGAATTAGCCCATTTCGTCAGGGGAGAAAATCCATTAGTACAAAACCAAAGATTTTAAATATTAATCTAATGATTTTAAGATAGACTGAATTTGTTAAATAATATATTTTTAAACAGTCTTGAAAAGGCATGCATGTTAAAACAGGACATATAACATTATTTTTAAAATTAGAAAACTTATAACTGAACAAGTTACACTTAAGAGCCCATGCTTTCCAACTAAAGGATGTTGTGATATGCAAGATATCCCATAGTAAAATTAGCCAGGAGTTAAAAACAAAAACAAAACCAAAACCTAAACAGGATTCATGTTTTACCAATGAAAAATAAATTGACATTATAAAATGACTCCTATTGGAATCCCATTCCCTTTTCCAATTTGAAGGTAAAACTTAGATTTAATTGTGTCCAGAAACTTATAATCTAAACTCTTATTTCTATTCTTGTCAGTAGTAGTATTTTTCTTATGGAAAACAAACAATTGTGTTGAAAAGAAATTTAATATAATACTATATTGTAGGCTTTTTTTTTTTTTTAATGTGAGGCAGGGTTTCTCTGTATATCCCTGGCTGTCCTGGAACTCTTTTTTTTAGACTAGGCTAGCCTTGAACTCACAGAGATCCACCTGCCTCGGCTTCCCCAGTGCTGGGATTAAAGGTGTGTACCCGGCTGACTTATTTCTTATATAAAGTGACCATTTATTTCCCAAAGTAAAATCTGATATAATAACTGAATGAAAAATAAAAGAAATAAAAAAGAAAGGACCTGACTGCTCCTAGGTATGATGAAGGAAAAAGTTCATTATAGATATCTGGAAGAGCATAGCCAGAGGCAGAAACATCTGGGAGAGTCCAGAGTGGACCATGAACCATGTGGGGAGAGGGGGAGGGGAAGAGAGAGGGAAGCCAAATATAGCAGCCAGGAGGCCAAAGGTTAAAAAAAAAAAAGGTAACCAAAATGTCTGTAAAATGTCTGTATTATATACAGGGTTTCTCTGCATTAAGTGCCTCTTGGATTTGAAAGTCTAGCCATACATACTCTGTAACAGGTAGGGACTGAGGGATGCTGGGAGAACCTGGAGGTCAGGTCCCCTTTGGTATGTTAAATAGGCACCTCAGTTGCTTGTCCTATGTTTGAACCTTAATATCCTATTATCCCAAACAATAGGACAAATATTTGTTACTGGTATATAAGTATTATAATAATTGGGATATTAAAAATGATCTTAAAATCACCACTGTTGGTTGCACTGGGGACTCCTCTGGCTCTTGTGCACTGAGGTCAGGAGCAGTGCTAGAACTTCTGCTACCTCTTCTGATCATGCTGACAGGTCAGAAACTGAATTGAAGCTTGGGGAGCCATGGCTAGTTGCCCTGTGTGGCTGTTGTGCCCAGTTCACAAACCCCAAAAGACCAGAAATAGACTCCGCTGTAAATACATGAGGTTTTTTGTTTTTGTTTTTGTTTTTATTGCAAGTTACAAGCTGCAGCTTGGGCCCACACCCCCACTGCCAAAGCGGTGAGAGCCAAGAGCCTTGTGCTCAGGTTAGTTGGGTAATTTAAAGATTCCAGTCCTTCCCAGCATGCCCAAGGCAGGGGCGATTCCTGCCTGGCAAGCAAATGCTGCATTTTGAATTGATTGGCTATAGGAAGGTCCCCAAACCTATCAATGAACTGGTATCCCTCCCTAGGGGGATGGGCCAGTTTCCTAGCAACTGTATCTCTAGTGAAAGGATGCTGTAAGGTGAGCTCTTCCCCTCAGGGCATTTCTGGACGTGGCTAGCCTTAGATCAGGCCTT
Organism: Pachyuromys duprasi; assembly: GCA_028658305.1. Lineage (NCBI taxonomy): Eukaryota > Metazoa > Chordata > Mammalia > Rodentia > Muridae > Pachyuromys > Pachyuromys duprasi. The sequence continues at coordinate 99,123,041 of CM053744.1, read as the reverse complement.
AAACTTTAATAACCACTGATTTTTAATCTTTTGGTCTCTCAAGGTCAGTAGGTATGGGGAGAATTCAGTGCCCTGCTTAATGCCTTCTGAGGTCAGGAGGTGTGGGGGGAGAGTTTAGCTCCATACTAAGTGTTCTGTTATGTTAGTCTGTGTGTGGAAACTTCAGCATGGCACAAAGTACCCTATGAAGGTGCCAGCTTCCATGTGCACTGGTGTTTTGCCTGCATGTACACCTGTGTGAGGGTGTCAGAGCCTCTGGAACTGGCGTTACAGACAGCTGTGAGCTGCTATGTGCGTTCTGGGAATTGAACCTGGGTCCTCTGCAAGAGCAGCCAGTGCTCTTAATCTCTGAGCCATCTCCCCAGCCCAGTTGGGTTTTTCTACAGTTGTTTCTCATCAAGAAAACATACAAGGTTAGCATAGAAGGTGTTTCATGGCTGTGCCTCTTTTTTTCTTTCCATTTTCTCTTTTCCTTTCTCCTTACTTTCCCATTCTAAAGGACCTGTGTAGGCACAAGATACCAGAAGACCAAGTTCCTAGCATAGTCTGAAAACAAAGATTTATTTGCCCCATAGGGACAAAGGGCAGGGAATAAGGGACAAAGACAAAAAATAAAGGACAAGGGAGAAGGAAAAGGAACATGGTGGGGAGGGGGTGTGGGGGGTGTGGGGGGTGGAGGGGTGGTGGTGAATCCTTACTCTGGCCAGACAAAGGGCTGCTTCTGGCCCACAGGGAAATGACAGTTTGTAAAGGGAAAAAGAGAAACCCAGTGTTAGAATGAATTGGTTTGTTTATTTTGTTTGGGAATGTTAAGTGAGTCAAAGGGGGCTTTTAATTTCTGGGCTTCTATACTTTAATAGCTGAACCTTGGTGGTCAGCCTCAGGAGGAGGAAGTAAGAATAAATAAGGGAATAATAGAGCTTGGTGTATAGCTTTAGAAATGCAATCTAAGTATTTAGCAAGAGGAAGATGGGGGGCAGGCAAGGCCTGCCAGAACTATTTTTGCCATGCTCAGGCCTTCCAGGACCCTTTGATATTGCCCAGAGAAGACAGGCTGTTGGTGACTCAACCTCCTGACTGATTACACTGTTGTGCATTATCTGAGAGCATGTTATCATCCTTTCTTTTGTTTGCTTTCAACTAAAACTCCCAAATTATCTTGGGTTATTTTTAGTTTCCTTAATAGTCATTGCACCTGTGTGATTGACCTAACATTCTTTTGACTATCTGTTAAAACCTTTAAACTGTATTCTTGTTAGACCACTACATTTCTCAAAGATAAAAATGTCATAAAATAACATTTAAATTTTATAATAAACTTTATTGTAACCTGTTGGTGATTATTAATATTTATTGTTGACATATCTTTAGCTAAACAGCAGTTATTCCTCAAACAGCTGTATACCTAAATCACCACACAGAAACTAGGATTTATCTAATTAACCTAGAGCACAATGCTGGGTAATAATTACTCCATCCTAAACCTCCAAGCCCGCATAGCTTCCTTCCATTCAGATTTCCCACATTATGCTCACTTTTTAGTCATGTCTTAGGTCTGGTTCATCTCTCCTGGTATTTCCAGGTCCTCTCCTCTCAGATCTTTCTCCCAGCCTTTCCTCCTGCTCCTTCTTTTCTCGTCCCTTCTGGACCAGGATGTCCCACTCTCTTCTCTCCATTTCACAGCATTGGCTAGTGGTTTTATTGGCAACAATAAAACAAATTGTGGCATGTTAACACAAACTTGAGACATGTGATTGCATCACAGTGCAATGTTCAGATGGAAACCAGATAGTGGGATAGAGAAATCAGCATCTGAATGAACAAGGGTAAATTGTATACATTCCAAAAGAACATTATACCAACAGTAACCCTGTGGTTCCTAACAATATATTTTTGCAAATATCATAATCTATGACTTCCTTTGTTCTGCAATAAAATTTCATGGAATTGCTTCCATGGTGAAGCATTTTATCTGCTATGGCTTACTTAAGCCAAAGTTCCTGGTACTCTTGGAGTTGTTTACTTTTATTTGGCTCAAGTTAAATGATTTCTTAGTCCCTTTAAGGTAAAAGCTATATTTCACATCAACATAAAGAAAACATGCTGCTATAGAACCAAGTAGAATTTGTTTGTAGCTAGTTCTAGACTCTGAACTGAAAGTGTAGTGTTTGTTGGGAAAAAGCTGTATATAGTTTCTGCTGAACGGGGTTAAGGTGGGTTGTCTTTGGTTAAGATGGCCTCTCTGTTAACCTCTGAAGAGTTAGAAGCATGGGTGATATTCTGGAAATTTCAGTCTCCTCCTTGGACTAAGATTCTATATATGTATGGTATGTATGTATATATGTAGCTAGGTATGCATATATGTATTGTTTTTTCAAGACAAGTGTTTCTCTGTGGTAGCCTTGGTCGACCTGGACTTGCATTGTAGACCACACTGGCCTTGAACTCACAAAGACCCTCCTGCCTCTGCCTCCCTGAGTACTGGGATTATAGGCCTGCACCACTGTGCCTGGCTTTTCTTTTTTTTTTCCCCCTTAAGCTGATATCCCCAGGCATTCTCCTATTCAAGTACTAACGGAGTCCAACCCTGCTTAGCTTCTGAGATTAGAGGAGATCAGGCACATTCATGGGTGGTATGGCCGTAAACTATTTTATTTTAAATTATTTTTTATTGAGAATATTTTAAAATACAGTATATTGTGATCATGTTTCCCCTTTGATTTCTTCCAAGATCCTTCCCTTTTCCTCATCCATTTGAGTCCATACCTCCTTTCTATCTCTTTAGAGAACAAAGAGAGGGACCCAAACAAAGCAGAAATAAAAACAAAACAAAGAAAAAGCACAAGGGACACACACACACCATAAACTCATAAAAATGACAAAATTGGAAATAATAATATACAAACAAAAAACCAGTAAGTTAAAAAAATACCCAAACAAGCCAGGCAGTGTTGGTGCACGCCTATAATCCCAGCATTCTAGAGGCAGAAGCAAGCAGAGTTCAAGTCCTAGTCTAGAGCGAGTTTCAGAGCAGCCAAGACTAGACAGGAAAACCCTGTCTTGAAACAACAACAGCAAACAACAACAATGAATCTACACAAATACCATTGAGTTCATTTTGTGTTGACCATCTACTGCTGGGCACATGTCTTATCCACAGGCATCTTTATTATCTCAGTGAGAGTCTATTGGAGAAAACTAGTTTTTCCTTTGCAAGCCATTGTCAATATTTTGAGTTTCTTACTTGAGTTTTCTAGAAGATTGTTCAGTGAATTTTGATTTGGGGCAGGGCAGGATTTCTATCACTTTCTGAAATGGCCCGAAATATACTTCAGTCTTTCGTACTACATATCTATGTGGAGTGACATTCTCTGTGCTGGTTTATTTTTTTATTTTTATTTTTATATTAATCACAGGTTATATACTTTGTATCCCAGCTGTAGCCCCCTCCCTCATTCCCTCCCACTCTCCCCATCCCTCCCTCATCTCCTCCCTGCCCCTTTCCAAGTCCACTGAGAGGGGAGGACCTCCTCCCCTTCCATCTGACCCTAGCTTATCAGGTCTTTTCAGGGATGGCTGCAATGTCCTCTTCTGTGGTCTAGCAAGACTGCTCCTCCCGGGGAGCGGGCAGATCGAAGAGCCATCTATTGTGTTCGTGTCCGAAATAATCCCTGTTCCCCTTACTAGGGTACCCACTTGGATATTGAGCTACCATTTGCTACATTCAAGCAGGGGTTCTAGGTTATATCCATACGTGATCCTTGGTTGGAGAAACAGTCTCATAAAAGACCCCTTGCCCTGATATATTTGGTCCTTGTGGAGCTCCTGTCCACTCCAGGTCTTACTAACTCTCCCTTCTTTCATATGATTCCCTGCACTCTGCCGAAGGTTTGGTTGTGAGTCTTGATATCTGCTTTTATACACTGCTAGGTAGATGCCCTGACCCATGGGACCTAGTTATTCGTGGGGTCTGAGGGGAACCAAGCCTGAAAGAAAAATGGGAGAGAAAGAGGAATGAGACCAAGCAGAGTTTTGTCAAGGTCTAATTAAATGTGTCAGTTTAAAAGTGGAGGAAGGGGAAGCAGGGAGGGAGCAGGGAGGGAGGGAGTACATTCCTGTTCATTGGAGCGGCTCTGTCTGGGAGCCTCGTTATCTGGAATGCTGTTCCACTTAGGAGTTTCTTATCTTTGAATTATATGGCTATTAACCTCTGGGGATCAGTAGTTCTCAGCGAGGGGAGGAATTGTAGGCTGTTAACTTCTGGGGGTCTTTTCTAAGAGTCAGCAGTTTTCCCAGCGGGGGAGGGGAACTTTCTGCTCAAGGCTTTACCCGTTTCCAACAGGTAGAGTCTTTTAGAGGCCCTCTGTGGTAGGCTCCTGTCCTGTTGCTTGTTTTCTCCTGCATTCAATGTCCATCCCATTTGTCTCTCTAAGTGAGGATTGATCATATTACCCCGGGTCCTCTTTCTTGTTTATCTTCTTTAGGTGTATAGATTTCAGTATGTTTATCCTATCTTACAGGTCTATATAAGTGCATATATATCATATGTTTCTTTCTGCTTCTGGGATACCTCACTCAGGATGATCTTTTCTAGATCCCACCATTTGCTTGCAAATTTCATGATTTCCTCGTTTTTAATTGCTGAGTACTATTTCATTGTGTAGAAGTACCACAATTTCTGTACCCATTCCTCTACTGAAGGACATCTGCGTTGTTTCCAGGTTCTGGCTATTACGAATAAAGCTGCTATGAAAATGGTTGAGCAAATGTCCTTGTTGTGTACTTGAGCATCTTTTGGATATATGCCTAGGAGTGGTATAGCTGAATCTTGAGGAATCACTATTCCTAATTGTCTAAGAAAGCGCCAAATTGATTTCCAGAGTGGTTATACAAGTTGGCATTCCCACCAGCAATAGAGGAGGGCTCCCCTTTCTCCACAACCTCTCCAGCAGGTGTTGTCACTTGAGTTTTTTTATCTTAGCCATTCTGATGGGTATAAGGTGAAATCTCAGGGTCATTTTGATTCGCATCTCCCTGATGGCTAAGGACATTGAACATTTCTTTAAGTGTTTTTCTTCCATTCTACAATCCTCTACAGAGAGTTCTCTGTTTAGCTCCATATGATATTAGCCTGCTGGAGCCCGCCAGCAGAGCAGAACGGGTTCCTGAGTCCGGAGTGAGGATTAAAATTAATAAAATACACAACACATATTATGTTCCGAGAGGCTTTTGGCAGTCTGCTCTTTGTGCCAATGTGCCCTGCACCGGAAAAGCGCCTAGCTTTATTTATACAACACAGTTTATACAATGGGTTAACTTCACAAGGAGGTGAGGCAGAGCTGCGATTTTAACAAGGTCTCCCACCTGCTGTCACAAAACAAAAGGAAAATGGACTTGCAAATTCTTCCCTGACTCCAGGGGAAAGGCCTGTCTTCTATGCTGAGACTTGAATTTCAAAGTAGCCTCCAAAAGCTGCTGTGACACAGCCCCCAACATTAGCCCTCTGTCAGATGTAGGGTTGGTGAAGATCCTTTCCCAGTCTATAGGCTGTCGTTTTGTTTTGGTGACAGTGTCTTTTGCTTTTCAGAACCTTTTCAGTTTCATGAGGTCCCATTTATTGATTGTTGGTCTTAGAGCCTGTGCTGTTAGTGTTCTGTTTAGGAAGTAGTCTCCTGTGCCCATGAGTTCTAGGGTCTTCCCCACTTTTTCTTCTAACCGGTTTAGTGTGTTTGGTTTTATGTTGAGGTCTTTGATCCACTGGACTTCAGTTTTGTGCAGGGTGATAAATATGGATCTATTTTCATTTTTCTGCATGTAGATATCCAGTTGGATCAGCACCATTTGTTGAAGATGCTGTCTTTTTGCCACTCAATGGTTTTGGCTTCTTTATCAAAAATCAAGTTTCCGTAGGTGTGTGGGTTTATTTCTGGGTTGTCTATTCAGTTCCATTGATCCACTATTCTGTTTCTATGCCAATACCATGCTGTTTTTATAACTATTGCTCTGTAGTACAGCTTGAGATCAGGGATGGAAATACCTCCAGATGATCTGTTGATGTAC
>CM053744.1:99093400-99116881 GCA_028658305.1 Pachyuromys duprasi | reverse complement strand
CATTGAATCTGTAGATTGCTTTTGTCAGGATGGCCATTTTCACTATGTTAATCCTACCAGTCCATGAGCCATGGGAGATCTTTCCATTTTCTGATATCTTCTTTAATTTCTTTTTTCAGAGACTTGAAGTTTTTCTCAAACAGGTCTTTCACTTGCTTGGTTAGAGTCACCCCTAGGTACTTTATGTTATTAGTGGCTATTGTGAAGGGTGTCGTTTTCCTGATTTCTTTCTCGGCCCTTTTGTCTTTGGTATACAGGAGGGCTTCTGATTTTTTTGAGTTGATTTTGTATCCAGCCACTTTGCTGAAGGTGTTTATTAGTTGAAGGAGTTCTCTGGTTGGATTTTTGGGGTCACTCATGTGTACTATCATATAGTCTGCAAATAGTGATACTTTGACTTCTTCCTTTTCAATTTGTATCCCCTTGATCTCCTTTAGTTGTCTTATTGCTCTAGCTAGGATTTCTAGCTATGTTGAAGAGGTATGGAGACAATGGGCAGCCTTGCCTTGTTCCTGATTTCAGTGGGATTGATTTAAGTTTCTCTCCATTGAGTTTGATGTTGGCTATAGGCTTGCTACATATTGCCTTTACTATGTTTAGGTATGTGCCTTGTATCTCTGATCTCTCCAAGGCTTTAAACATGAATGGATGTTGGATTTTGTCAAATGCTTTTTAGACATCTAGGGAGATGATCCTGTGGTTTTTCTCCTTCAGTTTGTTTATATGGTGGATCACATTGATGGATTTTCATATATTGAACCACTCTTGCATGCCTGGGATGAAGCCTACTTGGTCATGGTGGATGATATCTGTTATGTGTTCTTGGATTTGGTTTGCACATATTTTATTGAGTATTTTTGTGTCGATGTTCATAAGAGAGATAGGTCTGAAGTTCTCTTTTTTTGTTGGGTCTTTGTGTGGTTTAGGTATCAAGGTGACTGTGGCTTCATATAATGAGTTTGGTAATTTTCCTTCTGTTTCTATTTTGTGGAATAGTTTAGAGAAAAGCGGAGTTAGCACTTCTTTGAAGATCTGGTAGAATTCTGCACTGAAATCATCTGGCACAGGGATTTTTTTTTTTTGGAAGGGAGGCTGTTGATGACTCCTTCTATTTCCTTGGGGAATATAGGTCTATTCAAATTTTCTACCGGTCTTGACTTAATTTAGGTAGATGGAATCTATCAAGAAAATTGTCCATTTCATTTGGATTTTCAAATTTTGTGGCATATAGGCTTTGGTAGTAAGACCTAATGATTGTTTGGATTTCCTCAGTGTCTGTGGTTATGTCCCCCTTTTCATTTCTGATTTTGCTGATTTGGATAGTTTTTCTCTGCCTTTTTATTAGTTTTGCTAGGGGCTTGTCTATCTTGTTGATTTTTTCAAGGAACCAGCTCTTGGTTTCATTGATTCTTTGAATAGTGTTATTTGTTTCTAATTGATTGATTTCAGCCCTGAGTTTGATTATTTCAAGCATTCTGCTCCTCTTGTATCTGCTTCTTTTTTCTCTAGAGCTTTCAGTTGGGCCATTAAGTTGCTTGTATGAGATGTTTCAAATTTCTTCTTAAAGGCACTTAGTGCTATGAACTTTCCTCTTAGCACTGCCTTCATTGTGTCCCATAAGTTTGGGTATGTTGTGCTTTCATTTTCATTGAATTCTAGGAAGTCTTTAATTTCTTTCTTTATTTCTTCCCTAACCAAGCTGTTCCTGAGTGGCAAGCTGTTCAGTTTCCATGTATGTGCAGGCTTTTTGCTGTTTCTGTTGTTGTTGAGGTCCAGCTTTAGACCGTGATGGTCAGATAGGATACAAGGGATTATTTCAATCTTCTTGTATCTGCTGAGGTTTGCTTTGTGACCAACTATGTGGTCTATTTTGGAGAAGGTTCCATGAGGTGCTGAAAAGAAGGTGTACTCTTTTGATCTAGGGTGAAAAGTTCTGTAGACATCTATTAGGTCCATTTGAATTAGGGCCTCAATAAGTGCCCTTGTTTCCCTGTTTTGCTTCTGACTGGATGATTTGTCCCTTGGTGAGAGTGGAGTGTTGAAGTCTTCAGCTATTAGGGTGTTGGGATCAATGTGTGATTTTAGCTTTAATAATGTTTTATTTACAAATGTAGGTGCTCTTGTATTTGGAGCATAGGTGTTCAAAATTGTGATGTTCCCCTGTTTGAATTTTCCTTTGATGAGAAGGAAGTGTCCCTCCTCATCCTTCTTGATTAATTTTGGTTGAAAGTCTATTTTATTAGATACTAGGGTTGCTACCCCAGCTTGTTTTCTGGATCCATTTGTTTGAAAAACCTTTTTCCAGCCCTTTACTCTGAGGTAGTGTTTATCGTTGTTGCATAGGTGTGTTTTTTGGATGCAGCAGAATGTTGGATCCTGTTTCTGCAACCATTATGTTAGTCTGTGTCTTTTTATTGGAGAGTTGAGTCCATTGATGTTGATAGATAATAGTGACCAGTGACTGTTGGTTCCTTTTTTGTAGAGTTGGTGGTCTTACTATGATTCATTCTTTTTTTTTTTCTTTTTTGTTGGGAAATTATCTGTATCCTATATTTTCTTTGGTGTAGTTGTTTTCATTGGATTGGAGTTTTTCTTCTAGTATCTTCTGTAGGGCTGGGTTGCTGTGTAGATATTGCTTGAATTTAGTTTTGTCATGGAATATTTTGTTGATTGAAAGCTTTGCTGGGTATAATAGTCTGGGTTGGCATATGTGTTTCTTTAAAGAATGCATGTCCTCTGTCTAGGCCCTTCTGGGTTTCATAGTTTCTGATGAGAAGTCTAGTGTGATTCTGATTGGTCTACCTTCATATGTTTCTTGACCTTTTTCCCTTGCCACCTTTAATATTTTTTCTTTGTTTTGTAGGTTTAGAGTTTTGACTATGATGTGAGGAGAGGTATTTCTTTTCTGGTCTAGTCTATTTGATGTTCTGTAGGATTCTTGTATGTTTATGGACATTTCTTTTTTTAAGTTGGGAAAATTTTCTTGTATGATTTTCTTAAAAATATTTTCTGTTCCTTGGAGCCTGGAGTCTTCTTTTTCAATTATTCCTATTAATCTTAGATTTCATCTTTTTCATGGCATCCTTGATTTCTTGGATATTTTGTGTTTGGAACTTTTCCAATTTTACTTTTTCTTTGAGTGAGGAATAAATTTCAGCAAGTGTATCTCCAGCCCCCAAGATTTTCTCTTTCATCTCTTGTATTCTATTGGTGATGCTTACTTTTGTGGTTCCTGATCTTTTCTCTAAGGTCTCCAGTTCCATGTCTTTCTCTGTGTTTTCTTCATAGATTCTAATTCTGTTTTCATCCTTTGTACCATTTCCTGCATTTGATTAAATGTGGCACCGATTTTTTTGTTTGTCTCCTCTCTACTTGTCTCTAATTGTTCCTCTACATGGGCAATTATATTCTTCTGTATTTCTTTGAGAGCTCTGTTCATTTCCTTTTTGTTGCTCTAATAACTGTATAAGCATAACTTTAACATCATTGTCTTGTGTTTCCACTGAATTAAAATATCCACTGATTTTGGATGTTGCTGGTGGGATCATGGTGTCCTGGTTTTTGTTGGGTGAGTTCTTGTGTTGACCTTTGGCCCTTTGTTTATATGTAATCAGGGAACTGTTTGTTCCTTGAGTTTGAACTTCATACTGGAACCATCTTTTTTTGATGTCTCGAGTGTTCTTCATGAAGATCAGGGAGGTCCAGTGGTTTGAGAGTGTGTGTTGTTGCTTCAGTTGTATCTGTGAGAGGAAAAGCCGCTGGCACAGAATCTTTGTTGTGGGGGGAGGGGAAAGTGTGTGTGTGTGTGTGTGTGTGTGTGTGTGCACGCAGGCGCATGGATGTGTGTCTTGAAGGGGAGTGCTAGAGAGTGTAGATGCTTGGGATATAGGGGTTGGGAGCAAGCCCACGTTTCCTGAATAACCAGTGATCTTCAATCTGTGGCGGACTCAGCAGGCTGGACTCTGAGGTCTGTGGCTGATGCTGTGGGTGGGATGCACACTCCGTGTGGGCTCTGTGTGCCCGGCCCTGTACTCTGCGCTGGAATCTCTGAGCACACAGGCTAGCCGCCGCTCTGGTCTGGAGGCTTGGAACCTCACTCTTGGGCCAGACGCTTCTTGTCCCTGTCTGCTCTGGTCTGGAGGCTCTGTGCTCTGGTCTGGGCCAGCAACCAAGGGCTCCACTCTGGTCCAGAGTGCTCTGATCAGGGCTGGCAGTTAAGGGCTCTGCTCTGGTCTGGAGGCTCTGTACTCTGATCTGGGCCTGTAATTTAGGGCTCCGCTCTGGGTCCGAGGACCGGCGCCTCACTCTGAGCCAGAGGCTGCACACCCTGGTATGGGATGGCAGCTTGAGGCACCTCAGTCTGGACCAGAGTCTGTGTGTCCCGGTCTGGGATGCAAGCTGGGGGTGCTGCAGGAGGCTGCATGCTCAGATTTATGCTGGCAGATGTGGCCTGCGGGTCACGGGGCCCCTTTCCAGGGATCGGCTTGGTGATCTGAGGACGGTCCCACTTATTTCCTCACTGTAGGACCTCCTCTCACCTAGCAATGACAAATGTTAGTGATTTGGTCTCAGAGTTCAGTCTCTTGGTCGCTATGCCAACACTGCTGTCCCACTCCTCAGACCCAGTGTCCTCCTGGGGTCACCATCTTCTGCCTGTCTTCTGTGCTGGTTTATAAAATTAACGTGTCAATCTACTCAGAAATGCTCTATTGTGAAGTATGAAATAGTCAACAAAATTAGCTTTTCATGTAAGAATAAATAAACACCATGTATTTCTTTACTATGCAAATGTACTTTAATCTTACGTAAATGATAATTATATCTATACCATAGAATTGTTTAAAAACATATTTATGTCTTATTAGAACACAGGCCTTAACCTTTAGGCCAGATCCCACACCCTGAAGTGGACCATACCTCCCTGCAGTTCTCTCTGGAACAGACTTTAAGCATCTGTGCTATGACTCGAGAGATCTCCATTTATGACAGCAGGCTCTGTGTCAAACATGTGTTGAATAGATCATTCCCTGCCAGCCCCCTAAAATTTAAAAAAGTTAGATTTCTCTATTGTTTTTTATCTCTCAATCCTTCCATTAGTTTCACTTTCCCCCCTAAATTTATCTAGGTTTGTTGATTTATGTGTATGAGTGTTTCAGCTACATGTATATAAGTGAATCTCATGAAAGCCTGGTGTCTTTGGAGGTTAGAAGAGGGCGTCAGTTTTCCCTGGAACTAGAGTTACTATTGATGGTTGTGAGCCACTGGGCTCTTAGCTCCAGAAGACTCTGTTCAGCTCCCTTATTCTTGCTCTTAATGATGCTCTCATTCATGCTTTAAATGAAAGCCCATTTAAGTTCTGTCTGTCTCTCTAATCATTTTTTCTTCTCAATACATTACACCATCTTGCCTAATCACTGTAAAAGACTTTATTCCTGAAAGGAATTGTGTCTAAGCTTTCTGGCTGCACCTGCTCTTCTTTCTCTTTATCTAAGTGCTATCACTAAGTATTGAATATACCTAGATACCTGTTGTTGCATCAGACACCCTGGTTTAGTGTAGATCTCATCATTAACCACCATGTGCCACATAGCAGCCAGAAGGTTAGCAAATATCGACACCTGCTGGCAATTTGGGGAAACTACGACCTATGTCATTCTCCCAAGAAGCTGTGCATACCTTGTTACCAAGCATCCTTGAGAGCTTCCTGGGTTTGGACTAGTCAATTGGTATCATATATAAATTCCTGTCACTAGCTCAACCTCCACATTTGATTTAATTTTACTATTCTCATGCTTTCGGTAATAAAATGATCTTCTTTTTATATTCTAGAGCCCAAATCCCTAGGGATGTAGGAATAAAGTCGTGTCTGACACACACAGGTTATGGTGCTAATAAAGTATTTTCTACTTTTTAAAAAAAGATTTATATATCATATTCTGCCTGCATTTGTGCCTGCTCACCAGAAGAGGTTACCAGATCTCAACTACAGATGGCTATGGGCCACCATGTGGTTGCTGGGAATTGAACTCAGGACCTTTGGAAGAACAACCAGTGTTCTTAACCTCTGAGCCATCTCTCCAGCCCCCAATCAAGTATTTTCAAGTTATCTTCTTGTAGATGAAAACCAGAGGCAGTTGGTTTTGATGAATCTAGTAGTAGATGAACCTAGAGAGTTAAGTGCTCTAAGTCCTATTTTAACTTTAAAAATAAATAAGTAAACAGCTGCTGCTTTGCAGACACCACTGTCCCATGTTTCAGCTACTGCAGCTATGGTGTTCTTCAACATTGCAGCCACTGGCGAGCCCTAGTGCCACATCTCCTTTAAGCTGTTTGCAGACAAAATTCCAAAGAGAGCAGAAAACTTTCATGCTCTGAGTACTGGAGAGAAAGGATTTGGATGTAAGGGTTCCTCCTTTCACAAAGTTATTCCAGGATTCGTGTGCCAGGGTGGTGACTTCACACGTCATAACAGCACTGGCAGCAGGTCCATCTACAGGAGAAATGTGAGGACGAGAATTTCATCCTGAAGCACACAGGTTCTGGCATCTTGTCCATGGCAAATAATGGACCAAACACAAGCGGTTCCTAGTTTTTTATCTGTACTGCTAAGACTGAGTAGCTGGATAGCAAGCATGCAATCTTTGGAAAGGTGAAAGAAGGCATGAACATCATGGAATCCATGGAGCGTTTTGGGTCCAGGGATGGCAAGACCAGCAAGAAGATCTCAATTTTCAACTGTGGACAACTCTAATTCTTTCGACTTGTGAGCCTCTTACCCACCAGACCATCCCTTCTGAAGCTCAGGAGAGCACCCCCGTCTCATTTGTTCAAAGTACCCTGTGATCTCTGCTCTCACTGAAGTTCTCTGGGTTCCATATTTTCCTCATTTGCCTCCAAGTCTAGGTGGATTGCAAAGTTGTTTAGGGTGAGAGAAAGATGCTCACCTCTGGTGAAGACATCATCCAGTGAACTATACAGATGCAATAGAATTCAAAAGCAGATGGAGATTTTGTTCCAAGCTCTCAAAAGCCTAAGCCAATGTTGCAACTATCCTGATTTGAGCCCAGAGCTCCAGTTATATTCTACTACACTGTTTTTGTACAAGAAGGGTAAGGAGTTGTTGAACTTGTCAGCTTAGGGATCTGGTATGGGGGCAGGAAATAGAATAAGCATGCAGAGTGAAGAAGAGACATTTAGTGTTTCAGATCAGTGAATTTTAGACTCAAGCCCTCCTATCCTCATAGCTCCAATCAATGTCAAAAGAAGGAATTGGTTTTCATTTTATAAAGGTTATGACAAAAAATTTGCAAATAAATAAAAGCACCACACACCCAAATAAGCCAGACCAAATGTCTATATCACTCAGTGAACTTCTATACTGTTAGAATAGGCATTTTGAACATTAGCTTTGATGCTTTACTGAATTTTACACTTTCACAAATATATGAAATATGTATAAAGTGTATTGGACACTGAACATGTTAAAAAAAAAAAGAATCAGGAGTTTTGAAGTCCCTTTTTGGACTAGGATTTTCCAAAAACAAAACAAAACACAGAACCAATAGTATGTATATGTATGAAAAGTGATTATAAAGACTTTTCTAGCCTGGAATGGTGGAGCATGCCTGTAATCCCAGTACTCAGGGAGACAGAGGCAGGCCTATCTCTGTGAGTTCAAGGCCAGCCTGGTCTACAAAGTGAGTCCAGGACAGCCAAGGCTACACAGAAAAACCCTGTCTCAAAAACCAAACCAAACAAACCAAAACAAAAAAATTGCAGAGAGAGAGAGAAAAATTGCCATATGCGATTTGGGTAAGCCCCAAATCTGCAGCAGTGTGGAGACTCAGAAGCAGCAGAGACTCAGGTGAAGTCAGACAGTGAGTGCAGGAGCCTTTCCTCCTGCTCAAGGAGGCTGGGTGTTCTGTTCAGTCATCAGCTGATGGGATGAGGCTCATTAGCACCATGCAGGACAATCTGCATTATGCTATTTCAATGATTTAAATGATAATTTTATTTAGAAACATCTGTCAGGTCCACACATAAAATCAAAGAGCACAGTAATTTATCCCCTTTTGACTTTGTGAAACTTAATTTTTTATTTTATTTTGAGTTCATCTTACCACCTCCCATGTCCTGGTACCTACCTCAGGCATGAAACACCAGCAGGCCTACCTGCCATGGTAATTTTTGCTTTATTCTGTGTATTATGTACTTTGAACTATTATTAGTTACTTAAAAATTATCAATAATAATTGTGATTATAGGTTTATGGTACTGGATGCATTTTTTTTAAAGCAAAACTTACAAAAATAACACTTAAACAGATCCGGAGCACTTATAACTGATTCGTACTCCATGTAACCATGTCACGTCATCAAGATTGTCTGGATAATCAACGTGCCTGGAGTTCCCGATCGTCACTAGGGGGTGCCACTGTCTTCTGCACAGCAGCAGGGATAGAAGTTGAGGAAGTCTTGCAGTTGTTAGCAGCACAAGACCAAGAGTGGTCCAGCCATATCCAATCAAGAGGTCCCTTTCTGTCAGGGACCAGGCGGTTTATCTGGAAGCCCGCCTGTAACATCGAGGTTCCTGGGCACACATGCCTTCTCAGGGGTGACGTAGTTCTCCCTGCCTGTCCATTAGTCTGCAGAGCACACATGCAAAACACAAGTGTGACAGCCTTAGGCCTGGGCCCTCAGCACTCCCAGTAACTTCCTGTAACTGAGGGAAATAAAAAAGCCACTTCCGGGCTGAGGAGCTGCATTTCTGGAACCCTGCTCGTGCTTGCCGCAACTTTCAGCTTGAGCCACTCGGGGGGTAGTGGTAGGGTGGGTGAGTGGGTGAGAGTAAGGGGGGTGGGGATGAGATAAGTCGGGTGGGGTAGGAGGGATGGAGGTTGGGTAAAGGGAGTGGGGGTAAGGGCACACAATTATCTGGGGATGGTGAGGAAAGCTGGCTGCACATTACTGAGATTCAGACCAGCCTGGTCTACACAGTGAGTTCCCTGTTAGTCAGAGCTACGAGGTGAGACTTTGTCTCCCAACAAAAACTAAAACAAATGAAAGAATGAACTTTGGAATCGCGAGCCCAGCATCAGGTCAGACCTGGAGGATCCAGGAGTAGTGCTTCATAATTGTGCTTCATAATACTGGCCAGCACGTGTGCCTCAGTACCTACCTCCCAAACAATCCGAGCACACCCGTGTCTTTTAATTTTCTTATTAATGTTTTAGTTTAAGTTGTCAGTTTATTGTTAACTTTTCAGGAATGCTCATCCATTAACTGGTGACAATGGACTGGATGTGAGGCTTTAAGGAAAGACTATATAAAAGTGCTTAAGTTAGTATCCGATACATGGTACATAAGACCTCAGTGCAAGGCACTTACTGTTATTACTGTCGTCCTTCACAGGAAGATTTAACTATCTTTTTCTGGGACCTTTGGAGATGTCTTATTTCCAGCGTTAACACACTTACTGTTTTTACTGGAAAAGCCTGGTTGTCCTTATTGGGGAAGGTAAGTAAGTATTCCCTATGACTCTTACTTCTGGCAATTCTTGCCACTTCATTTGCTTAAACAGATACTAACTAGGCTTGATAGCAGGTGGCCCCGGCACACTATGGATGTTTGCCTTTCTGTCTCCTAACTTAATTAGTAATTTAATGAGGGCTACAGCATAAGGCTTAAGGGAATATTGGGATAGACTGAGGGATGGGAAATTAACCTCAGGGATAATTTAAATGGTTTATTATTTTAGTCTTTTTTTCACAAGATTTTTTTCCATATTAGAATCATTTAACAAATATTTCTCGATGTTACTCTGTTCCATATATTATTCATTCATTTGAAGTGTATCAAATAGAACACAGATCTTAGCCTAGAGTGTGTGTGAGTGGGATGGGTGGGTTACGGTATTATGTAGGGTAGTTAATACATACTCATTACAAAGTCAATATTTAAACAAGACTGAAAGAATAGAATTAGAAAGCCATATGGAGGTCTGAGAAAACAGTGTTCTAGAATCTGAAGAAAAAAAAATTAGAGCAGTTACATTAGCCCCTTTTTAGATAAAATAATTGATCCCAGGGAAAATGAAGTAGATTGTATGAGTTTGTTGACTAAGCTGGCCTAAGTCCATCTCTTCATTTCTTGTCCTGTGTTCATCCACAGATTACATTGCCTCTGTCTTTGTCAAGAAGACAGAACCTTGTAGTAAACCTTTGTCATTCATAACTTGCTAAGTGATGACTATTGTTTCTTGGTATACTTCTCTCTGTTAGGTAATGCCCAAATGTCTCTGGTCTTTCTTTTGTATATAATCTATATGTATATTTATTTTGCTAAGGGCTACAGAGGGTAGAAATGAGGCACAAGGTATGACCCTTTCCTTTGAAGGACTTATTTTTACATAAACAGTTTTGTCTTTCATTGTTCTCTCATTCACCTACTTTACCTATTTTTCCTTTAACAGGCCCACTAACTTTCTTTTTCCAGTTTGAAATTAGGTCAGGCTCTTAATCTTGATTCCCATTTTTGGTTTCTGAATTCTTCCCAAGTTCCTTCTGCTTCCATTTATTAACTGATCCTCTCAGTTTCCCAAGTTAATAAGTCTTAACTACCTCTACCCTTTGTAGGACTGGTGTGTAAGGCTGTGCTCATGCTTTGCTTGGTACCATTCAATTATGTTTCTTATGAATCCTCATTAGTCCTACAAGCTCTCCTGTTGCCTTTATTCTCACCTGTTGGACTCTTCGCTTGACTTGAGAATCTGTGTCATCCTGTTTGGAACTTGTCTCTCTTGGCTACTTCTTGATCCCTTTGAGTTGTGGGGAATGAGCCTGAGTCATATCTGCTTCTGGCTGTGAGATCTTTCAAGTACCAACTCCCTTTCTCTCCTGCCCACACATGCTGGGAGGAGATTGTGGTGCCATATGTTAAAGTCAGAGTCCCAGATTATGGCACCTGTGAAACAACAGTGAGGGACACAACAGTAGTTTTTATATAATTGTCAGGGTCGTATGTATGAGAGGAGAACATGGGAACTCAACATAGAAGAATGAGGAAGATGGAACTTCCTGGTCTTGAAGAATAAACAAAATTAATGGTTGTAAAGGGAAGAACAGGGCCAATGAGAAGATTAGCTTAAATGGAATGGAGAGGGTGTGCTTGGGAGTGGAGGTGAAAGAGGAGAGATGGGCAGGTCTGAACTGGATTAGGCCCCGGGGCACAAGGCTAAGAAGTCTACATTGCAAAAGCATGAATATTCTTAAATATGGAAGTTCCTGGGAACCCGAGTGAAGACATGATGACATATGGCATTAGGACCTGAATATCCACCTTCCTGGCTTTGAGCACTTCAGATTTATCATGACCTCCAGTGCCCCATTTAAAAGAGATCTCCTTGGTTATTCTGTCACAGTGTCCTATTTTTTTTTTTTTTTTTACCTGCTGATTATTTGCATGTCCTCAGTCTCTTCTAGCTTACCTTAAGAGTGACTGTTGCCAGAGGGTAAGGATGTGATTTGCCGCCCTGCCAAATGTCCAGGATCCAGCACAGTATCAGATACAAAGTCAGTGTTCCAAAAATATTTGTTGAGTGAATGGATACCAAAGCTAAGCTTATTTCTCCAAACTTTATTCTGTTTTTTTTTTTTTTCTTCAGAGTACTTAAACACTGTTACTGCGGATGCCATCTATCTTGTTTGTTAAAGTCAGAAATGTGGGCTCCACCTTGATGAAACATGAACATGGTCCTTGGCTGTAAGTACTGCATGCCCACTGAGGCCTTGCTGTTTATTCCAGCTGGCTAAGATGACTTAATTTGTATCCCCTTGAATTTTGGATGTAAAGACTGAAATCAAGTAAATGAACAGTGAGTCTAAAGGAGCAGGAAGTCATTGCGAGCGAGCGTGGGACACTTGGAAATTGTACATGTGCATTTCTGAATAAAACCATTGCATTAGTTATTTTGTCTCCTAGGTGGTAAATCACAGAAAGGTTAAAATCCTGGCCCTGCCCATTTCTGTCTGTGTGTGCTTACCATGGCTGTTTACCACCCAACAGTTTAACTGCCCCGTATTTGCTTCTATAATACTTGTGTAAGAATAATATCTCAAAGAGTTTTTGTAGTGTACAGGAGCTTTTTAGAGTAGACCTAAGGCATAGGAAGCACTTAGCACTCTTAGCTATTAATGTTTAATGAGCCATCCAGTATTAATATGTTCTCATTTTGGGCATCTAATCACATAGGGAATGACCTTTGCAAGGTGTGACGGGAGGGTGTAGTTTGAAGGGCAGTTGAGGTTTGTTGAGTGAGAACTAAATTCCTGCAGGAGATGACACTTGCTTCAGAGGGAGGCTCCAGATGCAGATGGGATTATTTTCATTGGAAGGTAGAGATAGGTTGACATGTTACTCTCTGTAGAAGTGTTCAGAAAACAGAAAGAACCCTGATGCTGCCTTGTTTTGTTTTGTAAGAGAAGACAACCAAGTCTGAAGCTAGGCAAATTGTATATGTTGTTAGTGCTTTGACATCACTCCTCTGTCTTGTATTTATTTATAGTGTTTTTTTCTTTATTGTTGGTGAAAACAAATGAGCATGTTGCTTTAATATCTGTATATTATTGATAGAGTTGGAGAATTTGATGATTTTATCCAACTTGGTTAACCTTAAAATTACCTTTAAGGCTGGGGAATGTAGCTCAGTGGTAGAGTCTATTTAGAATATATAAGGTATGAGGCCATCATAGATTCTGTCCTTACCACCAGAAAGGAAAAAAAAAATCCACCTTTTCTTCTTGTGCCCATGGTTTGTTTAGTCATGTCATATAGTCTTGCTACCTTATTCTTTAACAGAACATGAATTTTATACATAAGATTTTTTTGGGGGGGTTTGCTAAATTTTTAGATGCTTGGAAGTGAAATATTTTACAGCTGGAAAAACAGCTGTGACTAGATACATGCATCAGCCCTTTCCTCCACTTCATGTATGGTCTCCAAACAAGAGTAAAGAAGAATGTGAAGAAAAAGGAAAGATTCAGTGTGAGGGGCCTGTGTTCTTTCCACACTCTAAACTAAGTTGAGGAAAGATAAGTGGGTGCAGCACAATGCGGTCTTGAAGCGTGTGTGTGTCTCAGAACAGCAGTGACGTATGTTGCCTTTTCCTACCAACATAGCTCCTGCATTGTAGAGAGGTCCTGCAGGACTGTGGAGCAGAGAATTTGCCATACTTGGTATTAATGTTAGAGAAACTCTCAGCCCTGAGGTGGGAGTGAACATCAGGAAGTATCAGTTAGTCCTGTTCTCTTGGATCCTGCCTTGCTTTCTATTCTAATGGGCTCACTCTTCCAATCAGCCTTTGAAGTTGCAGTGTATTGGTTTCTCCCTTCTCTGGGTCCACTTTAAAGCCTCAAGTCTCTTCTTAGGTTACTCATTCTCTTTAGTTATTTCTTGAATCTTAGCAAGAGCTGTTTCCAGAACCAAAACCATTTTGTGAACTAGAATAAACCCTTTCTTTTAAAATATTTAGAACTTTGTCTGCTCCCTCAGGCCATTTCCCTGTGCCAGTGTTATTTCCCAGCTTTATTGGCCTTTGGCTTTCGATAATTTGTTTAGGTAGTCCTTCTTCTTTGGTACAGTTGGCAGTTTTATTTCCGCTACTATATGTACTCAAGTTTACATGTATATTGATTACACATAAATCTTTTATGATGGCACTCATAGTTGTGGGTCAGTGAATTATAAAGTTAGAGTTTCAGTAGGATCTTCTTTCCATTTTATTTTGTGTGTAGCTGTTTTGTTAACAAGAACGTCTGTGTACCATAAGTGTGCAGTGCCTGGAGAGGCCAGAATATGTCAGATCCCCTTGGTACTGGAGTTACAGATGGCTGTGAGTCGCCATATGGACGCTAGGAGTCAAACTTGGGTCCTCTGGAAGAGCTGCCAGTGCTCTTAACTGCTGAGCCCTCATACCACTACCCTCATTGGGATTTTTCATATAACCACCTCCTCACTTTAACTGCTACTAGATTTTTCCTGAATCAACAGATTGCAGGTATTTCTTTCTTCCCTCCATCATGCTGTGGTATGAGTATGCTTTTCCCTCTCACCACTGTGCCTTCTTTCAACAACTACTCATACATTAATGCACACTCCACCTCTTTATCCTCACTTTTCTCTTCAATTAATCTCCTTATCTTATAATCATATTCAGTGATGACTTGGCAATTGCCTCTTCCCACCCTGGCTATTGTCCTCATTCTGGAAAATCTTAGCAACTATATTGGTGACACATCTGCATCACCCATTTCTTACTCCGCACTAGTTTCCACCTCCATTCCACATCAGCCATCCACTTAAATGCCCGTACCCTAGACTCCACCCCACATCAGCCACCCATTCAAACTGCTGTATCTTGGGCTCCTCCCTACATCAGACACCCATTCAAATGGCTATACCCTGGACTCCACCCCACATGAGCCAGCCATTCAAGTGGTCATATCCTGGACATCATCCCACATGAACCACCCATTCAAATGGCCATACCCTGGACTCCACTTCCCATCAGCCACTCATTCAAATGGCCATACCTGGGCTGCATACTAGCCACCCATTCAAGTGGCTAAACCCTGGGCCCTGTCATCACTCATAATTGTTCCAACTCTGAAGCTATGAACCCTGAAATCTTACTTCCTGATCACACAGCACCGTCTCCTAACTTCCTTACTTTAGAGTTCCCACTAAATCTTTTCTTAGGAAATATTTTTTTGTTGGATGTAGTGGCACATGCTTTTAATATCAGTACTCTGAGGTAGAGGCAGGCAGATCTCTGTGAGTTTGATGTCTATGTCGTAAATTCCAGGCCAGCCAGTGCTTCAAAGTGAAATTCTGTTTCAAGAAATAGTTTTTATTTTTGTCTTGGGTATTTGTATTCCAACATTGTATCCAATTATACACAGACATCTTGTCATTTTTCAAGATATATTAAATATGCTAAAATGAATAAAATATTGCAAGCATATTTATATCCTCCATGTTGTATCCTTAAGTTCGAATCTCACAAGCAACTACCATTAAGAATTCTGTGAATGTGCTTGTGTGTGTGTAATTTTTATTAGTTTTAGGATTTATGTCATGTAGTGTTCATAATTAGTAATGACTTTTATTTGATGTTAGGTTTCAGAATCTTACATATGCATAATTTCTTTAGTGCTCCATAGAATATTGTAAACCTTACCTGTTTTCAGTGTTGATTGTACATTGTCTTCTCATACAAAATAGGCTAGGATAGCGCCTCAGGTAGGACCATACTTAGATGGTAGGCAGAATGTAGCTGTGGCTAGCCTGAAGTAGGCCATACTGGCCTTGAGCTCAGAGAAGTCTGCCTGCTTCTGCCTCAGTGCTGGGTTTAAAGGTCTGCACATCATGTCCCAGCTGTGTGGTGCTTTCATGTGAATTAAAAAACAAACTGTTGCCTTGATCCAGACTGTTGGGCATAAAATGTGGCAAATGGAAGATACCTAGGGCAAAAATAAAAATAAAACTATAGTCAACAATCAGAATCTGTGAGTTCCCCATCCATGCATTGAGCTCGGTGAGTTCCCCATCCATGCATTCATCTCTGTGAGTTCCACCCATGCATTCATCTCTGAGTTCCTAACCATATTTTTATGTCTGTGAGTTACCATTCATGCATTCAACTTCAGATAAGAAAATAGTAGTTGAGGCACAATAATATTTATACTGAATATGTGAATCATTTTCTTCTTCTTATTCCCTAACAGCAGCTAATAAGTATGTATACAGCATTTACATTATGTGTCATGCTATAAATGATCTAGAGATAATTTAAAATATATAGAAGAAGATGTGTGTAGGCTATTTATAGTGTTCTACTACTTTCTATAAGGGACTTGAGCATTTGCAGATTTTAAGACCTGTGGGTCCTGGAACCAGTGAGCTAAGAATACTGGAGGACAGTTATAAGTGTCCACTCTGGTGAGTGTAGTTTTGAACTAGAAATGCATGGATTATTAAATGGATTGGATTTTTATGCCTACTGGCTCCCAGTGAGCACCTCTGAGCAATGGAAAATTGCATAGTTATATGTAGTCTCTAACGGTTTTCAAGTTTGTTAGCTCCACTCCATCTACTTTCATATAATAGAGACACTAGATTCCATCATTACACTTTTGGAATTGTGGGCCTCAATCCTATTGCATTGTGGTTAGTGTCAGCGATAGGTAAGCATGCCACTGCAGAACACACCAAATCACACTAGTTATTTCCCAAGGCAGAAAGATGAAAACAATTTTATTACAAATGCAATGAGAACGACCTGCCATGGATGATGACTCTTCATCTAGTCAAGTGCTGTTCAGACCTCCTGCTGCCCACACCACCTCTTTTGAGAGATCACAGATAATGATGGTAAATGGACTAACTCAAAATTTTCTTTTCACTTCCTTCTCCACCCAGCTCATCCATCTTATTTCTGTCCACCCCCATGCTTACACTCCTTCAACTGGCAATCACATAAAATACTTAGGGTTACATTATGGTGTTTGCTTCTGCATTAGTTCTCTCGTCTCTTTAGTTATAGTGCCAAGAAACTTTCATACATGATTCTTTTTTTAATACTTGCTGCAGGCCCTGGGTCTATTGGGATGTGGCTTTTCCTCGAAGACTCTATATAGCTTTGCTCTTCCTAGTGGAGCTCAGTTGTTCATGGTGATGTCAGTGTGGGCTAGTAAATCTGATTGAGAATGAGTTTTGTGGGTGATATGAACTATATTATAGGTAAGTTGTATGCCTGTGGCTTCCTGGCAGCTTCAGTTTGCACACCAAGAAGCTTAGCGATTTTTGTCTGGATAAATTATTGTGAAAATGAAAAAGAAATAAGTACCTGGATATTGATCTATAGCTCCTGGTGTGCCCAATAACTTTCTTTAATCTGACAAATCGCCACTATTAGCAAGGCTTTACTGCTGTAATTGAACATATACATTTAAGGCCTTATCTAAGGCCATAGCTATGAAGTTATACTTTTCTTCACAAATGCGCAGTTTGAGCCCAGAGAAGCTTCACTCTTCTGAACCTGTAGGAACCACTGAGTGTCTTCAGACCGTTCACCTTTCTTAGCATTTCCCCTGACAACCTTAAATCTGGAATTTGCTTAGCCTTATTACTTTATTTATTTTTGCTAGGCTTTTGGGTGCTGGTAATGTTATCTGATGCTGCTTCAACTCTTCTGCAGACTTCAGACATTGTGCTTTTCTCAAATCTTTTCTCCTTCCTAAAATCACCACAGTAGGGTTTTAGACTGTTCCCCTTCATATCAAGCTTCCCTTCTTTCTTTCTTTCTTTCTTTCTTTCTTTCTTTCTTTCTTTCTTTCTTTCTTTCTTTCTTTCTTTCTTTCTTTCTTTCTTTCTCCTTATCTTGCTTTTAGTGGATGATTTTATTACCTTGCTAAAACTGGAGCTTATTTAAAAAGCACTAGGAGCCCAGTCTTGAGAAGAATGCTTGCTTACTTGGATAGATGACCTGGATAAATTAAAGAAAAAAGACACCTTACCTACCCACCACACACACACATGCATGCACATACACATGTGTGTTTGTATACACATATGATCCAAGCCCAGTAGGTTACTGAGGTTATGGTTAGTTTTATTACACAAGGCAAATAGCAATTTTGCACACGATTCCTTGGAGTTGCATTATAAAGTCACTTGATGTTAGCAGGTTATAGGAAAGGCCTTCAAGCTTTACTGGTTTTGGAGGATTAGTGATAAGTAGAATATTTTCTCCCATTTTTTGCTTTTCTGAGAATGTAATAATTTCTCTTTCTAGTGGTGGTGGTGTTTGGTATACAGATTTACAGCAGTGTCCAGGCAAGAGACAAGTTTTTTTTTTTTTTTTTCATCTCAATAGAGACCAATGGATAAGAAAATTCTTTATTTTCCTTCTTCTTGAAGGGATCCACTGGGCCACAAACTACTGAAATTCAGATTCCTGGGTCCATCACTAGATACAGAGTACATCTGGGATGGTGACCAAGCATTTTTCTTTTAAAGTATTTATCTTGTGTGATACTGATGCAGCTTATCCCAGGGAGAACTTGCTTTTAGAAACAGCCATCAAACAAACTTATAGCTATACCTTCATTCTTAAAAAAAAATAGTGGAACAGGGCCTCACTACTGTGAGACCTACAGGGAACTCCTTTTGTAGCTTACACCAGCCTAGAACTCATGCTCCTGCCTTAGCTTCCTATGCTGCACTCTTTACTCATTTTTACCTCCTTTTTGTCTCAGCTATATGTGATCCTGTTCTTTTCTGAAGCTGATTTTACTATGGGTGTTCTTGATTTCATTTCTTTAGTTTCAGTTTTTAAAACAGTAGTATGGATACTGTGCATCCATGCTATTCTCAAACGCATGGCAATCTTTCTGCCTCAGCTTCCTGAATACTGAAATTACATCAGTGCAGCAGCATGTTTCCTAGATCTTTTTAAAATTTATTTTTAAAAATGTATTCACTTTACCTCCTGATCACAGCCCCCTCCCTCATCTTCTGGTCCCACTCTCCCTTCCTCTTCTCCCATATCCCCTTCCCCTAGTTCTCAGAAAGGGGAACCTTCCCCCCACCTACCAACTGACCCCAGCCTATGAAGTCTCATCAGGACTGCCTGCATCCTCTTCCTTTGTGGTCTGGCAAGGTCCCCCACCAGGAGGAAGTGATAGAGGAACAGGCAAAAGAGTCCATGTCAGAGACCAGTCCTGCTCCCCTTACTAGGTGACCTACATGGAGCCTTAGCTGCCAGTTGGCTACATCTGAGCAGAGGGCCTAGTCCTCTCAATGCATGGTCCTTGGTTGTTGCATCAGTCTCCGCAGGCCCTCCTGGGCTGGTACTTGTTAGCTCTGTTGGTCTTCTTTTGGAGCTCCTGTCTCCTCCAGGACCTTTTATCCCCTCCCCACCCCCATTTCCATAAGACTCCCTGGGCTCTGCCCAAAGTTTGGCTATGAGTCTCAGCATCTGCTTCGCTCCCCTGGTGGGTAAAGTTTTTCAGAGAACATCTATCTATGGGACAGGCTCCTATCCTGTTCCCTTCTTCCTTTCCAAACAGAGATTTATTTATTTATTTTATGTATGAGTGCTCTATCTGCATGACACCTGCATGGCTGAAGAGGGCATCAGATTCCAGTATTGTGAGCCACCATGTGGTTACCAGGAATTGAACTCAGGACCTCTGGAAGAGCAGACAGTGCTCTTAACTGATGAGTCATCTTTCCAGCCTCCCCCATCCCCCATTCCCTCTCTTCAACAGCTTCTGGTGTCTATTCTATTTGCCCTTCTAAATGAGAATTAAGCATTCTCCCTAGTGTCCTAGGGACACTAACCAACAATGTTACTTGGCTTCTTTAGGTTTGTGGATTGTAGTATGGTTATCCTGTGTTATATGGCTAATATCTGCTTATAAGTGGTATCATGCTTGTCTTTCTAGGTCTGGGTTACCTCATTAAGGATGATTTTTTCCATATCCATCCATTTGCCTGCAAATTTTATGGTGATGCCCTTGTTTTTAATAGCTGAATAGTTTTCCATTGTATAGATGTACCACAGTTTCTTTTTTTAAATTTATTTATATTTTTATAAATTACTGTTTATTCAGTTTGTTTCCCTGCTGTAGCCTCCGCTTCCCTCTGACCCTAGCCTATCAAGTCTCATCAGGACTGGCTGCATTGTTTTTCTCTGTGGCCTGGTAAGCTGTTCCCCCATGAGGGGGTGGTGATCAAAGAGTCAGACACTGAGTTCATGTCAGAGACAGCCCTGTTTCCCTTACTAGGGTACCCACTTAGACACTGAGCTGCCATGGGCTACATCTGTGCAGGGGTTCTAGGTTATCTCCACGAATGGTCCTTGGTTGAAGTATCAGTCTCAGTCTCAGAAAAGACCCCTGTGCCCAGAATTTTTTGATCTGTTGCTCTCCTTGTGGAGCTCCTGTCCCCTCCAGGTTTTCCTATCTCCCCCTTCTTTCATAAGATTCCCTGAACTCTACTCAAAGTTTGGCTCTTAGGACAGTTGAATATAGGATCTTTCAAAAATATACAAAACTGTATATTGCTATTAATTATTAATAGATGTTGAACTTCAAATAGGACATGTAGCAAGGACTGGGTCATAAGATGCCACCTGAAATTAAAGCTAATGAGTACCATTAATGTGATAAGTTAAAAAAAATGTGAGATGAGTTATCTACAGCAGGGATCCACCCTTGGAAATTAGTAAGTGTACTGCCAGTGAGTAAAGTCATTTCTCAATGTTTCCTCAAGGACATTAGTATATTTGCAATGAGAGAGGAAGAATATGGATACTGATTAGTGTTGCCAGCAGTGTCCAGAAAGAGGCAGCTATTCTGGCCGTAAATGTCTGTCGCCTAAGTACTAGAGTGATAGACGGTGTGATGGAAGCAGACCTGTGCAAGTAGCAGATAGACTTGGATGTAAAATCTTTGCTAATGAAAGCAAGTTACTTACCTTTTCAGAGTCTGTTTTCCTTTCAATAAAATGACTATAATACCATAAAGCAATGGGTTGTTATGACAGTAAAATTAAGTGATAGGTAGTATGCCATGCACAGTGCATAAAGTAATGTTTCTAAGCTAGAAACTGAACAATAAGGTTCCTTCCCTCCCATGAAAAAAATATTGAAATTGTCAGGTTATCATGGTATGGTAATGAAGCATTAGTACTGAAATTCTTTGCTCTGAAGTTCATGTAATAACCATTGATATCTTTTAAGTGAATTGATCAAAAGGGAAAGAATATCCTATAATAAGTGGTTTCAGTTTTTGACCCTATAGTTAGCAAAGCGGAACAGTCAAGTTTTTGCTTAGTACGAATCTGCCTTCCAGATTGTATTTAAATATACCAGGGAAATAAGCCCAAAGAACTAGAACCTCTTTCATTATCTTCAGAAGTGAGATACAGCCCCTGGTTAAGGTGTTGAGATCGTGCCCATTTCACATAGCTTTTTCTTCTTTTAGCAGCAACAGTTGGTTCTGAGATTTATGGAGTCATAACAAGAAGAGAAATAGCATAACAAACTTGGCTTACCTATACAACTATTTATTTGAAATTATTTGCTTTTTTTGTTGTTGTTGATTTTTCACTCTACTTAACCTCTTGAAATTTGAAAGGCAAAGAATAAAGTTGGAGTGCTGTGTAGAAAGAGCCAGGGTTTGGGCCTGCTCTTTCCTTGTCAGCCAGAAACATGTTGGTACCCTGGACTTGGTGAGAACCACCAATCAGACAATCTCTTTCATTGTGACTTACCCTGCTAGAATCAGCTGAAGCATGAAAATCTGAATGATAGTTTATTAACTTACAGTCAGAAATGAGTGCTTTTTCCTTTGCGAAAATGATGGGCAGAAGGCCTGAGTGAGTTACAGGATTGCCAGAATGTTTGCTGTGTGACTCATCATGAGTTGATATAGTGAGAAATTTATGTAAAAAACTAGGACATGATAGACCAAATATGCCAGTGGACTAGCTGGTCAGAGCACTTTCTTTCCTGAGCAGTCCTTGAGGGGCATTCTAACACTTGTTTTCAGAAACTCATTTTTTTTTTTTATTTTGAAATACTTTGCAGTTTACACACAAGTACAGAGAATTATGTAATAAATGCCATCTTGATTCAGAGATGTTTGGGTCTTCTATATTCTAATGCTCATTTTCTCTACTCCCTCTAGAGTACTCTGTATCATGAATTTGGTATTTATTTTTCCATAAAGATCGTATAATTATTATATAAAAATTTAATAAAAATTTCAGTGAATATTGTGATTTTGGAGTTTTCCCATAGGTTGTAAAACATGTGTACATGACATGATTTCATTTTATGCAGTATTACAATACAATTAGTAATACCAGATAATTTGTGGTTATAAGTTTTTAAGGAGGTTGAGGCAGGACAAAATTGTCTTCTGTTTTTACTTAGGAGTTTCTGTTTTTACTCTTTACGACAAACATTTCAGATATAAAGCTTTTTTCCTCTGGCACAGCCAATTGTGTTTTATAAATTTATTTGATTTTGCAAATTTGTCCAAAAGGAACTTCAAACTGGCATTATATTAGCTTAGTTCACAATTTTTAAAGACAAAAATGAAGAGCTTCTAAGATATATTTTTGGAGTTGTTTGAATCGATATTTTATTTCTAATTTTAATACTTAAAATTTCTGTATTTTAGAAAAAGGGTCTTTTTTGGTAGTATAAGTATTAACTTCTCTGGAGACAATTATATGAAATTTTAGATGACATGAGTGTAAATACACATGCTTTAGATAATATGATATCTACAAAGGAACAGCCAGGTACTAGTGATGAAGTGCCAAGTATCTGATGGGGATACTGAGCCTTATCTATGTTCACATCAAGTCTTGTTATTGCTTTTGTCCTTAGTTTACAATGTAAACTAACAGGCTGTACAGTATACTTTGTTTTGTAACTACTTCCTGTATTGCAAATCCAATTTTCATCAGTATCTTCTATATGTTTATCTTTGTCAGCCATTTTTCTTGGTGAAAAAGTTTCTCCTGATATTTCAACATATGCTACAAGTTTACCCAAATTCAGTGTCCCAATTTTCCAGGAGCTCTGAGCTGGAAGCTGTGAAGCAGTGAGGATGTTCTGCTCGGGCTGACGTTAGCCAGAGTATGAGCTGTTGGGTTCTTCCACAGGCCCTGACTCTAGCACTGGTTTCATGGTCATTGGAGACTCAAGGGCACGAATGGCAATTGCCATTTTCCTGGGAAGAGCCTGGAAAAGACGCTTTGAAACAATTATTTTTAGCTATAACATTTACTAACAAGGATGATACAACTATTGTACAGATGCCCTTGCAGATTTTTGGGTGAGGTTGAGGTGGCTGTTTAAGTTCTCGTAGAGTCTTTTGTGGTTATTACTATTAGGTTACCATATGTGAAACTCTTCCCTTGTAACCTTCTGGCTTAAAACATTTATTGTTGTGAGGTAACCCAAAAGCAGAAAGAAACATATGGTATATACTCACTTATATAGACCTAGAGGATAGGAAGGTCATGCTGAAATCTATACACCTAGGGAAGATAAACAAGAAGGAGGACCCAGGTTGGGATGATCAATGCTCACTTAGATGGACAAATGGGATGGACATTGAATGTAGGAGAAAATAAGCAACAGGACAGGAGCCTACCAAAGAGGGCCTCTGAAAGAATCTATATAGCAGTGTATCAAAGCAGATATTAAGACTCACAACCAAGCCTTCCGCAGAGGGCAGGGAATAATATGAAAATAGGGGGAGTTAGTAAGACTTGGTGAGAACAAGAGCTCCACAAAGACCAAATAGACAGGGGTCTTTTATGAGATTGTTTCTCCAACCAAGGACCATGTATGGATATAACCTAGAATCCCTGCTCAGATGTGGCCCATGGTAGCTCAGTA